>CM076581.1:72769702-73456313 GCA_034641835.2 Pinus albicaulis | reverse complement strand
CAGTATTTTTGACATTTCTCTAAAACCATGACACCTGTGTAAACAATGAAGGAGGTTTTTATTCCTTTGCCTATTTTGGACAAAAACCTCTCTCATTTTTCCCAAATTCATATTTTATTGCTCAAAAACATCATGTGATTAAAACCTATCCCAATGTGTGGAACAAGGGATTTGTCGAAATGAAGTGAAATGAAGGGGATAATGGGGCTTCTAAATTCTTGAGAAAA
This sequence comes from Pinus albicaulis, assembly GCA_034641835.2. Lineage (NCBI taxonomy): Eukaryota > Viridiplantae > Streptophyta > Pinopsida > Pinales > Pinaceae > Pinus > Pinus albicaulis. The sequence continues at coordinate 73,456,086 of CM076581.1, read as the reverse complement.
TTTTTGAAAGTAAGGAGGGATGTTAGGAAGTAGGGAAAAGTGGAATTTCAAATATTTAGTGAAGGTAAGGGGTCCAAAATGGAAAAACATAGGCCTAGCCTAGAAAATTGCCAAGTTATAGCAAGAAACTAGGGTTTGCACGAAAATGAGGAATTTGGAGGATCTCAATGATGGGAAGTGTTTAATAAGGTACATTAAGGATAGGGAAAGGTGTGAACAGGGTATTTTTGATAATTTTACCGCTCCAAAGTTACCTCGAAGCCTAGGAGGAAATGTCTATAGACATACCTGAGCACAATTCAGAAATGAAGAAGAGAAGGTGTAAAATGACCCTTTGGAATTTGGCATGATGATGAAAACCTTTGAATTATGGTACACTCATCTGAATGGTGACATGGACCGACATTTGGACAACTTTGAAAGGAGTGTTAGCAAACCCTAGACCTAATACCTAGTGACCAAATTTTGTTTGAAGACTCACTGAAATGACAAAATTTGACCTTGACACCTTAAAATCACTTTGTAAGAGCATGTTTGATCACTGGAGGAAGGCTGCAAAGACTGAAACTAACATTGGCTCCAATACTGATGACAGCTGGAAGTCCCAAATGTCTTGAATCTTTAAGCAGACTGTGTACTTCATCACATTAAGGCAATGATCCAGTACTCATCATGTAGCTGAAAATTGTTGACTTAGTGAAAAAATTCAGCTCTCACTCAATTCAACTAAAAATTGAAGGCTGATACTTAACACAGTAGACAAAGAAAAGTAATATGATGCTCAAAGTAGAGCTTATTCATCAAAACCTACTCTAACAGTTTCATTCATCACCTGATCAAGTGAAATGAAACAACCAATGCAACCAACTAAGTATTCTGGCTAATGTTTGAATTCTCTGCAAGTGCTCGCTTATGAAAAACAAGAGATAAATACCGAAAGGCAACTCCCATGAAAACTTGGACACAGATTCGTTGAATGATATGGATTCTCTATCCGCCTCCAAAACACTGCATAAGGATCTTGAAGTTCATACACACTGGGACTTAGCTCATCCAATGGATTACTTCTCTTTTCCTCATACCATGAATGCAAACTTTGATCTGAGCTTTGTGACGAGACTCCTGTAGAAAATGACAAAGAAACTGGATGCTGGATCAAGTTTATATCAACACACATTTCAAGCTCACATGTAGTCAATGGAGAAAGACTTTGACTACAGACATCACCCAACACATCAGCTATTGAATCATGAAAAACTTGAAAAAAATATTGAAACCAATTTTCTATTATTTCTGATGATATTACATGATTTTCTATTGGCTGCTCATTTGAAGATATACTATGCAATTTACCCTTCAAAAACTGAAATGATCCAAAAAAAAATGGTACAGAATCATCTTGTATCATTTGATCATATGTGCCAGCTTCCAAGTCCTCATCTACAACTTGATAATCAATGGAATTTGGGAGCTGCAAATTTGGATATGAGAAGTCTTAAACAAGGTTTTTATTGCCCTCAAGATGGTCCAAATCAAGACTTGTCGACAGTTGATTTCTGATTGCATGGAAGTTGTCTCTGATGAACTGAAATGAATCAAAACAAAAAGGCAAACATCCTTCACTTACTTCAAAATTTACTGCACTTTCCTCATCACTGTCATAGCTGATATGCTTCAGTTGATCACTGTACTCAAGCTGCTGAAAGTGAACTTCCTCCTTCCACAAACTAGCTATTGATTTGTCTGCAAGATTAGCTTCTATTTGGAGAACATAATCATCATCATACTGATCAAACTGAGGAAAATCATCAGTATAAAACACATCATCAAGCATACATGTCATATCAACAGATCTCTCTTCTCCAAGATGATCTATAAAACAATCACTATGACAACTGGAATAAGAAACAAAATGCTTTGGATCAACAACTTTTTCTTCTTCAATCAGCGAGCCATGGGCTTCAACATTATACTCATTTCTTGTTATGGTCCTTTGCATCATCTCTTTTACTGCACTTACCAAAATGTCAAGCTTTACCTCTAGAGATGTTGATTCCTTCGGATCTATGTTTTTCATCTCTTCTTCCTTCAACTTTTCCCTTTGGATCAGCAAATGAGCCTCTACATCTACTGCACTATTATGCATCTCTTCAAGTGTTACAAGATTCCTTTCTCTCAGCTGAAACTCCATTTTCGAATAAATAGCACCTGGGTAGTGCAAGAGAGCGAATCCAAGAGGAGGTCTTATATTAATTGGCATCGAATAATAAACTTGGTTAAATCTGGCAGAAAACTGTTGTACTGTCTCCCCTGGCAGTCTTTTCAGCTGGTTATACTCTTCTATAATCAAGAAAGGGTTTTGTCTGACCACCCACGTGTCAAGGAAAACTTTGACGAACAACTGGAAATCTAAGATGCTCGCATCAGGTTGGGTTTTGAACCAACTCTTGACTTTCCCTTGCAAAGAAAGAGAAAAAAGCCTAATACTAACATCCTCTTCATCAACTTCAAAAAGGTCAAGAAAAGACTCAAAATTCAGAACATGTCTCAATGATGTTTTGGGTCCTATCAAATCTTGGTAAGGGGGGGGAAAGCAAGTCCTTGTAAATGTTACATTTACAGTACATTTAATATACCGTATTGTATACTGGTATACCGTTGACCGATGTACTTCTGTTACCCATCCCCCCCCCCGAGGAAGGAATCAAATGTAGGCCGAGGATATTTTATCAACTACAATATAATTTGCAAAGCCTTCTTGACATTCTTAGGAAAAGAGAAGAAATCATTTATGACAAAGAACAAAATGTCTTGGATGAAATTCCAACTTGAATATCTGATCTTTCCATATTGTCCTTTCATGCTTTTGCTGGTCAGGTTCATCCTCCAATGGAGTCCTTGGATCTGATCTTGAAACTAATTTAGAGTCGCCAGGTGAATGTTTTCAGCCTTGCGGTGTCTGATCATTGTCCACCATCAACAATTAGATTTGAACTTGATTAGATTTTACTGAGGAAACTAGATGTTTAGTTCATAAACTATACTAGAGATTAACTGAAGCAACATTCATCTACTATGCACTTGCAGAGCAAGAGCAGTTCGAAGGCTACCTGGCTAACTTCGGGCTCCGTCTGTAGTTTATAAAGCAAACAACAAACTTTTCATTTCCCCAGTATGGTCACCACTATGTTATGGCCTAAATCTACCTCAGACTGAGAAAGGCAGAATCTAGGGTAACATCAAACCATGCTTAACCTGGTAGCTAGCCCTACCAGATCAGGAGAGGGCTCTCTCCTTGTCAATGTCAGCAAAAAATGATCAATGAGGCTTGAGATGACTTGAATGAAGGCTGATTTTAGGCTCGGTATGTATGCAAAAGAGTCTTTATTGAATTTAATGATATTTCGTTGGCTCAAGAGGAAAGGAAAATTTGGGTCTGGGGAATGAGGCTCAGTTTTGCAGGGATCTGAATGGGGCAAGGTAGGAAATTGATTTGACACTTCAATTTGAAATAAATGGAGAGTTAATACAGGTGAGGAGTTGAAGAGGGCAAGAAACCTATAGGGATCCTCTTCAAACATCTGAAAACATAGAAAATTAAACAAACACTAGGTAGAGCACTACAAATTTTAATGAATTCTGCCTTTATCCTTGTTTTTTTAAGTTAAGAAGAAATAAGAGAGAAAATGGTATACATTAAACACCAGTAGACTTACATTTACAGAGAGAAACACACTACCAAAGAAAAATGCCACATGAATCCCATAGAGTGTTGCAAACCCTGGTCTATTCCTTTGCCAAACTACAGAGATGATGTACAATAATTATCAAAGAATTTCCAAAATTCCAACCATGCTAATGACTAAAAAACCACAAGATATAGACAAAAAAAAACTCATCCCAGCCTCTAGGGGTCGAGCTCATAAGATTAGGAGTTGTTCCAACAAAATCTAAACTAAGAACTAAAAAGTAGGCAGTGGAACAACTTGCCTCTAAAAACTAGGAAACTGATTCATTCAGTTGCAAATTACCTTTTTATGGATGAATCTACCTCTATGAGGGAAAATTTAGCAAAATTACATCAAAATCCATCATGTTATATTTAATTACATCATGAGTTTGACAACTAGAAGGAAAAAGTAAAACTGTAAAAAAAACTAGGCGAAAAACAGAGTTTTTGACCAAAAATGAGTAAAATCCTCCAATGTGCTGTGCCTGATTTCCCTATGTGTCATGCCTATGCTGTGTTGGGCCAAGGAAGCCTCAGCCAATATCTGAAGTTTATCATGCTCCTTTCACCTCCTCGATGCTTTCTTCAACTTGGACTTCAAGATCCTGATTCTTGTCTTGCCACTTTTTTTTTTCACCAAGTAATGGTATGCCATGTGCCTCAACATAGTTTTCTCGTTGTTGGCCTTCTCTAGTATCCTTTCCCAAGTTCAAGTTTTTCCTTTCAAGCCAATATTCCCAGTCATGTTCAATCTCTTTCTGATACCCATGATCACTGTCTCTTTCCATTATTTTCCTTTGATTTTGAAAAATGTGGTTGTACATGGATGGTTTTGTGGATAATAGTGAAAATATGGTAGAGGAATGAAATGGGTAGAACGTATGGAAGAGAGTGTCAAAATTTATGTGTGAACAGAGTTTAGGGATGGGAGTAAGAGTTTTAGGGATGTGAGTAGGGTTTGGGGATTTTGTAGTTAGGATTTGGGAAACTAGGAATTGGGGGTAGAGGTGAACGAATTTAGGGATATGGGGGATAGTAAAATGGTTTAATGAAACTAGAAAATAAGTGAGGGAATAAAAAGGTAAGGGAGTGATGGCCACAAAAAAAAATTTACAAACCCTAAGCAATCATGTCTTGAGCAAAAATTTCACGGAAGTAGGGTTTGAAATTTTTTTAATAAATCATCATAAACATCTTAAGACACACTTTCATTTGTATTTGAAGAGTTGTTTGACTTACTTTGGACCAGAGGAAACCAAGTAAATTGAGAATCTGGATGAATTTGTGGTGAAAATGGCTTGCAGCTCTATGCGTCGCGCCACAAACCCAATGCACTGTGCCTTTTTGCAGGAGAATTTTGGAGATCTTCCTGGTGTCCAAATTGGGTGCAAGATAGCACGTTGGAAATATTATTGATTATAATTTCCAACCCAACTATAATTTTTCAATTTTGACTTCATTTGCCCTGTCAAAAATCAAATCTCCCAAGACTGGTCAAAATGTGCAAGATGAGGCTTCCTAAAGGCAGAGTGTTGTTGCAGTCAATTTGTGAAGGTCTTCCTCAACTCCAAATTGAGCTCATGAGCTATGGAAAGCTACTTTTTTTTATTTATCATTTGACTCATCAAGCAAGTCATTTGGCCAACCAAGCTAGGAGAAAGCTTGATTTTCCCAAGGTCACTTCAGAGGTGCATCAATTCTCCTGAGGCAACTATATTTTTGACATTTCTCTAAAATCATGACACCTATGTAAAAAGTGAAGGAGTTTTTTCTTCCTTGGCCTATTTTGGACAAAAAATTCTCTCATTTTTCTCAAATTCATCTTTTATTGCTCAAAAACATCATTGGAGTAAAAGCTATCCCAATGTGTGGAACAAGGGATTTGTCGAAATGAAGTGAAATGAAGGGGATAAGGGGCTTCTAAATTCTTGAAAAATTTTTGGGAAGTAGGGAGGGATTTTAGGAATTAGGGGAAAGTGTAATTTCAAAGATTGAGTGAGGGGAAGGGGTCCAAAAGGGAAAAACACAGGCCTAGCCTAGAAAATTGCCAAGTTATAGAAAGAAACTAGGGTTTGTGAAAAAATAAGGAATTTGGGGGATCTCAGTGATGGGAAGTGTTTAATAAGGTACATTAAGGATAGGGAAAGGTGTATGAACATGAGGATACAAGTTTTGCTGATGATTTGACCATCCAAGAGAAATTACCTTCAAAACCCTAGGAGAGGGAAATGAACCTTACCTAGGCATAACTGAAGCATGAACAAGGTGTAAAATGACCCTTTGGGATATGGAATGATGATGAAAGCCCTATGAATTATGGTACACTCAACTGAATGGTGACATGGACCGAAATTTGGACAACTTTGACAGGAGTAAAAGAAAACCCTAGATCTAATACCTAGTGACCAAATTTTTCTTGAAGACTCACTAAAATGAAAAAATTTGACCTTGACACCTTAAAATCACTTTTTAAGAGCATGTTTCATCACTGGAGGAAGGCTGAAAATACTGACACTAACATACCTAACCTTAAAGTGTAAAGCTTCAACAATAGACTTTGTTGATCCCTGCAATCTGAGGCCATAGAAATTTGATTCTTTCCGATCAAAAGAGAGAGAAAATTCCTTAGATACTCATACATGAGAGCTTCCTAGCCTTGAACATAATGGATACCACCCTGCTTGAAGAAATAACCCCCTCACATTTGGATTAGCATCAACTAGATAAACGCCTTGGGGTTCATTGCATTTTAGTTTTCCTCCTTTCTTAGTCATCTTCAACAATAAAGAAGGTTTTCTTTTATAATCTGATGGGTATCAAGATTAGGGGAACTCACCTAACATGTGTTGTTGCATCTTGAATGAAAACTATCTGAAATATGGGTCTCCTTCCTTAAGCTTCTCATTCACCAAGAGCTAAACTCGAAACTAATGGTTTTCTCTTTCTTTCGGTGGTTTAAAAAGATATTTTTCATAATGGGAAATATCTTAGATTGTATAACACACCTTGTAGTATTCATTCTTAACTTTAGTTGGCTATTATGTTTCAATTTATATGCTACAGGTGGTTGGAGTTGGTAGTCACCTCCATCGTATCCTTATGACAGGCCTAAAATTCAAACAACGTTTATGCATGATAAAACCAAACAGTCACCACATTAAATTTTAGATCCACGATCTACCTTGAAACTTAATATGTACCTCGACATGTGGATATAATGACTCAGTCGACAGACATAACGTTAACCTTGACCTAACCTTACCTAAACCTTAACCTCAACCTAACCTTAACCTTATCTTAACCTAAACTTAACCTTAACCCTAACCTTAACCTTAGCCTTAGCCTTAACCATAACCTTAACATTTACCTAACCTTAACCTTAACCTAAAATTAACCTTAACCTTAACCTTAAGGTAACCTTAACCTTGACCTTAACCTTATCCTTAAGCTTAACATTAACCTTAACATTAACCTTACACTTAACCTTAACATTAACCTTAACCTTAACATTAACCATAACCTAACCTAACTCTAACCTTAACCTAACCTAACCCTTAACCTTAACCCTAAGCTAACCTTAACATTAACCCTAAGCTTAACCTCAACCTTAACCTTAACCTTAAGGTAACATTAACCTTGACCTTAACCTTAACCTTAACCTTAAACTTAACCTAACCTTAACCTTACCTTAACCTAACCTTAAAATTAACCCTAACCTTAACCTTAACCTTAACCATAACCTTAAAATTAACCTAACCTTAAACTTAACCTTAACCTTAAGGTAACCTTAACCTTGACCTTAACCTTAACCTTAACATTAACCTTATCCTTAACCTTACCCTTAACCCTAAACTTAACAATAACCTAACCCTAACCTACCTTACCCTTACCCTTAATGTTAACCTTAACCTTAAACCTAACCTAACCTAACCTTAACCTTAACCTAAACCCTTAATATAAGGTTAAGGTTAAGGTTAAGGTGAAGGTTAAACTTAAGTTCAAGGTTAAGGTTAAGGTTAAGGTTAGGTTAAGGTTAAGGGTAGGTTAACCTAAGGTTAAGGTTAAGATTAAGGTTAGGTTAAGGTTAAGTTTAAGGTTAAGGTTAGGGTAAGGTTAAGGTTAACGTTAATTTTAAGATTAAGGTCAAGGTTAACCTAACCTTAACCGAGGTTAACCTTAACATTAACCTTAACCAAACCTTAACCTTAACCTTAACCTTAACACTAACCTAACCTAACCTTACCCTTACCCTAACCTTAACCTTAACCTTACCTTAACCTAACCTTAACCTTAACCTTAACCCTACCCTACCCTTAACCTTAACCTTACATTAACCTTGTCCTTAACGCTAACCTAACCTAATCTTAGCCTTAACCTTGACCTTCACCTTAACTTTATCATTAAGCTTAACCTAACCTTAACCTAACATTAACCTTGACCTTAACCATAACCTAACCTATCCTTAACCTAACCTTAACCTTGACTTTAACCTTAACCTTAACCTTAACCTTAACACAACCTTAACCTAACCTTAACATTAACCTTAAACTAACCTTAACCCTAAACTAACCTTAACCGTCACCTTAACCTTAACCATAACCTAACCCTAGCCTATGTGTTAACATTAATCTTAACATTAACCTTAACCTTAACCCTAACCTAACCCAACCTAACCTTAACCTTAACCTTAACCCTAACCTAACCTAACCTAACCTTAACATTAACCTTAAGTTCGACCTAACCTAACCTTAACCTTAAGTTAGACCTAGCCTAAACTTAACCTTAACCTTACCCTAACCTTAACCTTAACCTTACTTTAACCTAACTTTAACCTTGACCTGGCAAACATTAACCTTAACCTTAACCTAACCTTAAGCTTAATATTAACCCTAACCTTACCTTAACCTTAAGTTTGACCTAACCTAACCTTAACCTTAACCTTAAACTTACCCTAACCTTAACCTTAAGTTTGACCTAACCTAACCTTAACCTTACCCTAACCTTAACCTTAACCATACCCTTAACCTTAACCTAACTTTAACCTTAAGCTTAACCTAAGCTTAACCTAACCCTTACCTAACCTTAACCCTAACCTAACCTAACCTTAACCCATACCTTAACATTAACCTTAACCTTCGCCTTAACACAACCTTCACCTTAACCTTAACCCTAACCTAGCCTTAAGCTTGACCTAAACCTTAACCTTAATCTTAACATATTCTTAATATTTAACTTAAGCGTAAGGTAACATTAACGTAACCTGAACCTTGACCAAACCCTTAATATTAACCTAACCTTAGCCTTGACCTTAACCTTAACCTTTACCTTAACTTTAACCTAAACCTTCTCCTTACCCTTAAGCTCAACCTTAACCTTACCCTAACCTTAACCTTAGCCTTAACGCTAACCTAACCTTAACCTTGACCTTAACTGTAACCCTAACCTAACCGTAACCTTAACCTTAACTGTAACCTTACCCTAATCTTAACCTTGACCTTAACCTAACCTTAACCTTAACCTTCACATTACCTTAACCATAACCATAACCTAAACTTAACCTTGAACTTGACCTTAAACTTAACCTTACCGTAACCTTAATCTTAACCTTACCATAACCTTAACCTTAACCCTAACATATCCTCAGTGTTAACCTTAAGCTTAACCTAACCTTAACCTTAACCTTAACGTTAACCCTAACCTAATGTTAACCTTAACCTTAACCTTAACCTTAACTAAAACCTTAAACTTAACTTTAACCTTACCCTTAACCTTAACCTTAACCTTAAACTTAACATTAAGTTAAACCTTAACCTTAACCTAACCTTAACCTTAATCCTTGATCAGTTGATCATGTCCTAAGTTATAAAAAATGCTCAAAATGGAATTTCTTAGAATTGGTTCAAACCTGAACGACCGGATAGGCCTCGTTGCTATGATTCTGGTGCCACCAACAACACTCAAATCCGACGTCGTATGTGAAAGTTATGTAGGTTTGAAGTTTTCAGTATCCTTCAAAAATCCAGTTTGACCAAGGTTGACTTTGACTTTGGAAAAATTAAAAAAAGAATATTTCGATAATATTCCTCAAAATATTCTAGGAATATTCCTCAAATATTCCCTGTGGGCGTATCAAACTTTGGCAAGTGGCAGATGTTGATTCAAAGATTGGTTAACTTTTGAGTTTTTTGTCCAATTATGGGCTGCCACGTGGTAGGCCCAGAGGCTGTGACATGGCCCCCAGATCAATTGAAATGGCATATTAAAAATTATTGAGGTTCACGTGATTTGAATGGCAAACCTCCCATTAGTCAATAAAGGTGCTTAACCGTCTGGGCTACATGATGTTACTTAACATATGTAGTTCACACTTTTTATTTGATTTTTTTAAGAACTTTGGGTGGCAGTAAATGGGGGCCAGCCCCCTCATATCCATGTGACCATGCCACAGTGTCCAGAACCTCAATCCATAGTGGAAAATGGCTAAACAAACTGTGTCACATGTGACAACGCAACATCTAATTATATGCCACGGACACGGTTTGCAACGATCATTTTGGCGGTTAGTGCAAGGGTGGTCACATGCCACCCCACCTAACATTTATTAAAACTATAGCTATTCCAACCATTAAGGTTACTGGATCTCCATTTCTGGCGGAATTACCAAAATGGTGGGGTTAACTGGAGTTCCTCCAGTTTTGGAGGAGGTTTTCAATTGACATTAGGCAGAATCTTGTTTTCATCATAACTTCTTCATTATTGATCCAATTTGGATGAAATTTTGGTCAATTTTGAGTATTATGAGAATTTTGGAGAGTTTGGGACAGGTTACAGAGCCAACAGAGGTTTTATTAGCCACTTTCTCTTTAGGGAATCTTGGAGAGCCATTAGGGCCATGAGGGAAATGGAGCTGCATTGGGCTATACTTCACTGTTTGAGGTGAAATAAAATCCATTCTTAGTTTATTTCTATCTTCTGAATTCAATTTAACAGTTTTTTCTACTTTTTTAGGCATATTTCTCACTGTAAAATCAATTTGAGTAACTTAATAGAGCAAGGACATGCCCATTGGGAGCCTTGGACCCGAAAAATGTAGCACAGGAGGGGTGAACAACCTCATCATGTTGTTGTATTGTTATGGTGAAGTTTTTCTGCTATGTATTTATGATTTAAGATGTTAAACAACAATTTTAATTAACATTCCCTCACACATAAACTCAGAAACAATTACCAAAAACACTTTGTTTGAATTGCAAGATATGATGAACACTTTTCACACTTAATTAAATGAAAATGGATACTTTTCACAGCAATAAAAATATTTCCATTTTCATATCAGATGGTATCAGAGCTAAGGTTTTGAGCCTTAGGAGCTATAGTTTTACTCAACACTTTTTTTGTGCAAATATATAGTTGATTGTTTGCAAGTTTTGATGCTTATTAGGCTTAAACTCAAGACAAGTGAAGGACACTTGGTTAGTTCACAAAGTAATATTAAACCAAGAAGGGCCATAGAGCCACCTCCAAGAGCCATAGAAGCAGCTTCAAGCATGTCTTCAAGAGAGGGAGAAGCTCCTGAATATATGGATCCCAAAGAAGAGGAATGGGTGTTCCGAAAGGATTTCTTGGACATGATGGAGATGGTGAGGATACTCTACCAAGAAAGGAATGATAGGCTTTTTGGAGAAGGGTATAAAAACCAGAAATAAGGAGAGGGTTCTTCAAAAGGAAATAAAAGTGATGACAAGTCAAAGAAAGGACACGGAGGATATGGTGATCCACCATCCCCATATTCATCCTCTTCCTCTACATCGTCATCCTCAACTTCAGTGAATCAATCTCACAAGTCTAAAAATACTGGTAAAAGTCCATTTTTAAAGCTTGATGTTAAATTTGAGTTGCCTATGTTTAATGGTGAGGTCAATGTAGAGAAACTTGAAAATTGGATAAGATAGTTGGAAGTTTACTTGAGAATACAAAACCTTCATGAAGATGACACGAAGATTCAATTAGCCTCTTTAAGGATGGAAGAGGAGCATTGGTATGGTGGGAAGCCAAGACCAAGGATGAAATTAAAAAACATGGTAAGATAACTTTATCATGGGTTGAATTTATTTCCATGACTACGCAGTTAGGTAAGGTTAGGTTAGGTTAGGCAATGACTGCGCAGTTACATGAGAGACTTATGCATAAATAATAGAAATGCAATGATATGACAATGATAGGCTCAAATTAGAAGGGGGAGCATGATCTCAACCCCTGAAAATACAATATATCAATCCTCTAAAAGGATTGGCTGAAATCTATAAAAAAAATGGCATTTACAGAAATGCCAAAGTAGCTGGGTAGCAGCTACTCAAGAATTGGAAATACATGGAGAAGGCTGAAATAGCTGCAACATATGAATAGCCCTTCTCCAATAGAAATCTGAAGTAAAAGGCTGATCCTTTCACCCAAGACTTCCCCTCCAAAACCTGTTAATCCCTCACAACAAGTATCCACCCATGAAAACGTTGTCTAAGAGAGGGACTGTGCTGTCTCTGATGGAAAGTGGTTGGCCTGATGCCAAAGATGATGGGATATGCTCTAGAACCACCTTTGTGGATCTCCCAATGGATAGAACCTCTCTCCACTAAAAAGCAAGCTCTGGATGGTGTATGGAAACGTCCCCGGAAACACCCAGCAATACTGCACAATCTTTGTTGTAGAAACTGCACTGATGTAGATGACTGAAGCTCATGTCCTGAATGCCTCGATATGGAGGATGAGTGCAATCCTTCATGAGCTACTCAATAAGGAGAATAATTCGTAAACAGGACTCCCTAGTGCCTGAGGGAACTGCAGCTCTACTGAACAGCAGGAGGCAGCAACAAGTCTCCAAGACTTGGATGTAAAAATGATCAAAGATGTCCACAATGGCTACCTTGCTCCTTTTTTATACAAAGAGCCTTCCCTCCATGGACCCTATTTCGAATTAGGGTTTCCTTCTCTCTAGAAACTTCCCTCCTACGTTGTCCCACATAATGCTTTCCAACTCATGCCAACGTAGTTTGACTTGGTCAAATTTGGCCAAGTATATTTGCAAAAACCTCCTTTCACACATGGAGGTGTGAAATCCAGCTCTCAAGTGATCCTCTTTCATACTTAGAGGACTTTTATTCTCTAATCATGCAAATAATGGGTCCCCTACCCATTCTATTCATCTCTTTAACAAAATTTAATGTCCCATAAAATTTGGGACATTACACTTAATCTTACCTTAAAATTAACCTTAACCTTAACCTTAACCTTAGCCTAACCATAAAATTACCCTTAACATTAACCTTAACCTTAAGCTTAACCATCACCTAACCTTAACCTTGACCTTAACCTAACCTTATCCTTGTCCTTAACCCTAACCTATCCTTGACCTTGACCTTAACGTAAGCTTAACCAAAACCTTAACCCTAACTTGTCCTTAACCTACACCTTAGCTAAACCCCATACATTAACCTTACCCTTAATCTTACCTTAACTTTACCTTAACTTTACCTTAACCTTACCTTAACCTAACCTTAACCTTAACCTTAACCTTAACCTTAACCAAACCCTTAAACTTAACCTTAACTTAATCTAACCATTAACTTAACCTTAACCCTAGCCTTAACCTTACACTAACCTTAACCTTAGCCTGAACCTTAACCCTTAACACTAACCTAACTTAACCTTAACCTTAACATTAACCTTAACCTAACTTTAACATAAACCCTAACCTTACCTAACCTTAACCTTAACCTTAACCCTAACCTAACCTTAACCTTACCCTTAACCTTAAACTTAACACTAACCTTAACCTTAAGCTTAACATTAAGATTAACCTTAACCTGAACTTAACCTTACCTTTAACCTTAAAATTAACACTAACCTAACTTAAACTTAACCTCAAAATTAACCTTAACCTTAACCTTAACACTAACCTAACTTAACCTTAACCTTAACTTGACCTTAACCCTACCCTTAACCTTAAACTTAACACTAATCTAACTTAACACTAAGCTTAACCCTAACTAAACCCTTAAACTTAACCTTAAATTTAACCTCAACCTTTCCCTAGCCTTAACCTTAACCTAAACCTAACCTTACCATAACCTCAGTGTTAACCTTAACTTTAACATTACCTTAACCTTAACCTTAACCTTAACACTAACCTAACCTAACCTAACCTTAAGGTAACACTAACGATAACCTTAATGTTATGGTTAAGGTTAGGGTTAGGGTTAGGGTTAGTTTAAGGTTAAGGTTAGGGTAAGGTTAAACTTAAGGTTAATGTTAAGGTTAACGGTAAGTTTAACGTAAGGATAAAGTTACGGTTAAGATTATGGTCAATGTTAAAGTTAGGGTTAAGGTTAATGTTATGGTTAAGGTTACGGTTAAGGATAAGGTTAAGGTTAATACGTTTAGTTAGGTTAAGGTTAAGGTATGGTTAAGGTTTATTTAAGGTTAGGTTAGGTTAGGTAAGGTTAGGTAAGGTTACCTTACCTAACCTAACTTTACTATTTTTACTAGCTTTTTGGGTCCTAAACTTCGAGAGTTGTTTTCAAGCCCTAAATGAAGTTTTTTGGGAAAAGTGAGAGCTTTTGTACTCCTCATATAGATCTTTATAACGAGCTATTGAATGCGTCAAACGGAGATTGGATGCCAAATTTACATCCATGGGAAGTTGAAACACCAATTTACCCAAACAGGGCCCACAGTTTTGCCGCTTCATCTCCTAGGGTTAGGTTTTTGGACGTTTCAGATTATACATTGTTTCTCAACAATAAGTAGGCCCTCAAGCCTCATTTTAACATAGCTCAAGGTCCGGTAGCCATCACATCTCTTCTCAGGGATACGCTGCCTGTACCCTAGCTCATCTATTTCTATTATGTCTGTAACAGGCCTTCGAGCCTCAATGTAGCAAAGTTCAGAGGTCCGTGTGTAGAAATTTGAATAATAGATGGGTTATTCACCGAGATTATCCTGATTACACACTATTTTAGCTTCATGCATAATACATAACCTCTTCTACCATTGATCATCAATTTGCGGAATTAAAAACAATCGCATGCGCACATTGAAACATTAATCAATCACACATATCAACACAGTATGTAATGGGGAAATATTACAGCTGAAAACCCCCACTATCTATATATTATAATGATAGAGAACATGTAAAAATCATAGTACAAACTCCTCACAATCTCTCAGCACTATCTCCAATTGTTACACACTAACTAGTTTAGATATGAACAAGTCACAAGTTCAAATCTCCTCCACCTGTTAGCCTGCCTCTACTGCGCAATCCAAGATGAATAATGATGAGATCCAAGTTCGAATCCCACTGGCTTGTACTGCGCAATCCTCATTGGCAATCTAAATCAATGTGTGTGAAAATCTCATGCACAACTATAGTCACAACTGATAGTAGACTCACCCTTTCACCCACCTCTAACACTGGTCTCCACTGAACTGTCCATACACTACAGTTAACTTATGTATTATTTAGTTGATTTATGAGTTTATAATTATTGAATTAATTAATAATTAATTCACACCACTCATCGCTAGTGTATTTATCAGTTAGACTAAATACAACTAGTTCAACTAAGTTAAACCGAACACAACTCCATCAATTGTCTCATCAACTCCACCAAACTCTGCAACTTGAGTTCTAACTGAAGTCAACCATGCAATAGCTCAACTAAACCCTATGAATAGCATAATTCCTTTTTTTAGCTGCATGTGCCACATCCGTAGCTCGAACTGAAGTGCTGCAAGAGGATAAGATAATGTTTATAGTCCAAATATTATTAAGAGATAATAATATTTGACTGATCTATTTTTAGACTGGCAGTCTAAAAATAGACTCCGCCCAGTATGTCTAAAAATAGAGGTCCATCTATTTTTACCAACTTGACCAACCATCCATAAATAGCATCCTACAACTCATAGACCATGATCCATATGTCTAAAAATAGACATAGTCTAAAAATAGACTTTGCGCCAAAAACAGCCTGCGGGCCCACTTAGTGAAGGTGACTTCTTTCCACTAAGCTCCATCATCTTGTTACATTCTCAACACCGTGTATGCCACATCTCTTCTCATAGATACGCTACCAGCACCCTAGCTTGCTTAAATTATGTTTGTAAGCTTATTTCAGTCATTCTTTTATTAATAAAATGAAGCATTATTTCTACTGCATCTGTGTATTTATGTCTATTTCTATATTTTATTGTGTTCCTACATAAGTTCGGATCAAAGGGTTAGGTTAAGGTTAAGGTTAAGATTACCTTACCTGACCTTAACCTTAACCTAACCCTTAACCTTAACCTTAACATTAACCAAAATGCTTAACCCTAACCTAACCTTAACTTTAACCTTAACCTAAACCTAACCTTAACACAACCTCAACCGTAACCTAACCTTAACCTTAACCTTAACCTTAACATTAATCTTACCCTTAAGATTAAACTTAACCTTAACCCTAACCTATCCTTAACCTTGGCCTTAAACTTAACCTTAACCCTTAACCCTAACCTTAACACTATGCTTATTCTTAAGATTAACCTTAACCTTAACCTTAACCTTAAAACATTAGCTAACATAACCTTAAACTTAACCTTAACCTAACCTTAACCTTAACCTTAAAATTACCCTTAAACTTACCCTTAACCTTACCCTAATCTGACCTTAACCTTAACCCTAACCTGACCCTAACCTCAGTGTTAAACTTAACCTTAACCTTAAGGTAACACTAACATTAACTTTAACATCAACATTAACCTTAACCTAACCCTAAAATTAACATTACCGTAACCTTACCTAACCTTAACCTTAACCTTAATGTTAAGGTTAAGGTTAAGGTTAAGGTTAAACTTAATGTTAAGGTTAGGTGCACGTGGAATTCGTAGGTAGGTTAGGTCGAGAGGTAGGTCAGGTTAGCCAAGGCTAGGTTAGGGTGGGATTAAGGTTACGGTTAATGTTAAGGTTAAGGTTAGGTTAGGGTTAAGGTTAAGGTTAGGTTAAGGTTAAGGTTAAGGTTAAGGTTAAGCGGTAGGTTAAGGTTAGGTTAAGGTTAAGGTTAAGGGTAAGGTTATGATTAAGGTTAGGATAGGGCTTAACCTTAACCTTAACTTTAACCTAACCTTACCCTTAACCTTAACCATAACCTAACATTTACCTTAACCTTAACCTTAACCTTAACATTAACCTTAACCATAACCCTAACCCTAACCTTAAACTTAAACTTAACCTTAAGTTTAACCATACCCTTAACTTAACCTTAACCTTAACCTTAACCTAACCATAACCTTAACCTTAACCTTAACCTAACCTTAACCTTAGTCTTACCCTAACCTTACCCTAACCTTAACCTTAAAATTAACTTTACCCTTAACCTAACCTTAAACTTAACCTTACCCTAACCTAAACTTAACCTTAACTTTACCCTTAACCTTGACCTTAATATCAACCTAACAATAACCTTAAACTTAACCTTAACCTAACCTTAACCTTGACCTTAACTTTAACCTAACCATAACCTTGACCAAACACTTAACCTTAACCTTAATTGTAACATTAACCTAACTAAACCCTTAACCTTAACCTTAACATTAACCTTAACCTTAACTGTAACCTTAACCATAACATTAACCTTAACCTTAGCTTTAACATTAACCATAACCTTAACCGTAACTTTATCCTTACGTTAAAATTACCCCTAACCTTAACATTAACATTAAGTTTAACCTTACCATAACCTTAACCTAACCTAACCTTAACCTTAAACTAACCCTAAACCTAACCCTCACCTTAACCATAACATTAAGTTTATCGTTAGTGTTACCTTAAGGTTAGGATAGGTGGGATTGAGTGGAACCAAGGTTAGGTTAGGGTTAAGGTTAAGGTTAAGGTTAGTGTTAACTGTAACCTTAACCTAACCTTAATCTTGACCTTAACCTTAACCTTAACCTTCAGGTTAATGTTAAGGTTAAGGTATGGTTAAGGGTTTAGTTAGGGTTAAGGTTAGTGTTAAGTTAGATTAGTGTTAAGTTTAAGGTTAAGGTCAGGTTAAGGTTAAGGTTAAGTTAGGTTAGTGTTGAGTTTAAGGTTAAGGGTAAGGTTAAGGTTAATTTTAATGTTAAGCTTAAGGTTAAGGTTAGTGTTAAGTTTAAGGTTAAGGGTAGGGTTAAGGTTAGGTTAGGGTTAAGGTTAAGGTTAAGGTTAGGTAAGGTTAGGGTTTAGGTTAATGTTAGGTTAATGTTAATGTTAAGGTTAAGGTTAAATTAGGTTAGGGTTAAGTTAGGTTAGTGTTGAGGGTTAAGGTTCAGGCTAAGGTTAAGGTTAGGGTTAAGGTTAGGATCAATTTAATCTTAAGGTTAAGGTTAGCTTAGGTTTAAGTTTAAGTTAAAGGTTAGGTTAAGTTAAGGTTAAGGTTAAGGGTTTGGTTAAGGTTAACGTTAAGGTTAAGGTTAGGGTAAGGTAAGGTTAAGGTAAAGTTAAGGTAAGATTAAGGGTAAGGTTAATGTATAGGGTTTACCTAAGTTGTAGGTTAAGGACAGGTTAGGGTTAAGGTTTTGGTTAAGCTTACATTAAAGTCAAGGTTAAGGATAGGTTAGGGTTAAGGACAAGCTTAAGGTTAGGTTAACGTCAAGGTTAAGGTTAGGTAAGGGTTAAGCTTAAGGTTAAGGTTAATGTTAAGGGTAATTTTAAGGTTAGGCTAAGGTTAAGGTTAAGGTTAAGGTTAATGTTAAGGTAATATTAAGTGTAATGTCCCAAATTTTATGGGACATTAAATTTTGTTAAAGAGATGAATAAAATGCATAGGGGACCCATTATTTGCATGATTAGAGAATAAAAATCCTCTAAGTATGAAAGAGGATCACTTGAGAGATGGATTTCACACCTCCATGTTTGAAAGGAGGTTTTTGCAAATATGCTTGGCCAAAGTTGACCAAGTCAAACTACGTTGGCATGAGCTGGAAAGAATTATGTGGGACAACGTAGGAGGGAAGTTTCTAGAGAGAAGGAAACCCTAATTTGAAATATGGTCCATGGAGGGAAGGCTCATTATATTGAAAAGGAGCAAGGCAGCCATTGTGGACATCTTTGATCATTTTTACATCCAAGTCTTGGTGACTTGTTGTTGCCTCCTGCTGTTCAGCAAAGCTGTAGTGCCATCGGGCACCAGGGAGTCCTGTTTAGGAATTCCTCTCCTTCTTGAGTAGCTCATGAAGGATTGCACTCATCCTCGATATATAGGCATTCAGGACATGAGCTTCAGTCATCTACATCAGCGTAGTTTCTACAACAAATATTGTGCAATGTTGCTGGGTGTTGCCGAGGAGGTTTCCATACACCATCTGAAGCTAGTTTTTTAGTGGAGAGAGGTTCTATCCATTGGGAGATAAAAAAAGGTGGTTCTAGAGCATATCCCATCATATTTGGCATCAGTTCAACCACTTTCCATTAGAGACAGTGTAGTCCCTCTCTTAGACAATGTTTTCATGGGTGGATATTTGATGTGAGGGATTAACAGGTTTTGGAGGGGAAGTATTGGGTGAAAGGATCAGCCTTTCACTTCAGATTTCTATTGAAGAAGGGTGCTTCATATGTTGTAGCTATTTTAGCCTTCTCCATGCATTTCCAGTTCTTGAGTTGCTGCTACCCAGCTACTCTGGCATTTCTATAAAATGCCATTTTTTTATAGATTTCAGCCAATCCTTTTAAAGGATTGATGTATTGTATTTTCAGGGGTTGATATCATGATCCCCCTTCTTATTTGAGCCTATCATTGTCATATCATTGTATTTCTATTATTTATGCAGCATTCTCTCACGTAACTACGCAGTCATGGCCTAACCTAACCTAACCTAACCTTAACATTAAACTTAAGGTAACACTAAGGTTAACCTTAACATTAACCTTAAGTGTAACATTAATATTAACCTTAATCTCACCTAACCTTAAGCTTAACCTTAAGTTTGACCTAACCTAGCCTTAACCTTAATCTTAACCCATCCTTACCCTTAACCTTAACCCTAACCTTAACCTTAAAATTAACCTAACCTTATTCTTACCCTTAACCTTAACCCTAACCTTAAGCTTAAACTTAACCTAACCTTTATCTAACATGACCTTAACCTTAACCTTAATCATAACCTTAACCTTAACATTAATCGTAACCTAAACATTAACCTTAACCTTAATCTAACCTTAACCTTACCTTAACCTAACCTTAACCTTAACATTAAATTAAAAATAACCTTGACCTTGACCTTAACCTTAATCTTAACCTTAACCTTAATCTTAACCTTAACCTTAACCTTAACCTAATCTTAACCTAACCTTAATCTTGACCTTAACCTTAACCTTTACCTTGACCTTACGTTAAGCTTAAGGTTAAGGTTAATGTTAAGGTTAGGTTAAGGTTAAGGTTAACATTAGGTTACCGTTAAGGTTAGGTTAAGTTTAAGGTTAGGGTTAAGGGTAAGGTTAAGGGTAAGGTTAAGGATAAGGTAAAGCATTTAGGGTAAGGTTAAGGTTAGGTTAGGTGAGGTTAACCTTAACGTTATCCTTATCCTTAATCTTAACCTAACCTTAACCTTAACATTAACATTAACCTTAACCTTGACCCTTACCTTAACCTTAACCTTAAATTTAACTGTAACCTTAACCTTAATTTTACCCTTAACTTTAACCTTAACCTTAACCTCAATATTAACCTAACCTTACCCTTAAACTTAACCTTAACCTTACCCTTAACCATAAACTTAACCTTAACTATAATCTAATTAAACCCTTAACCTTAACTAAACGCTTAAGCTTAACGTTACCCTTATCCTTAACATTAACCTTAACCTTACCCTTTCCCTTAACCCTAACCTAACCTAACCCTAACCTAACCTAACCCTGACCTTAACCTTAATCTTAACCTAACCTAACCTAACCAAACCTAACCTTACCTAACCTAACATAACCATACACAAACCTAACCTAACCTAACCTAACCTTACCATTACCCTTACCCTTAACCTTAACCTAACATAACACTTAACCTAACCTAACCTAACCTTAGCATTAACCTTAACCTAACCTAACCCTAACCTTAACATTAACCTTAACCTTCACATTAGGTTTACACTTAACCTTAACCTCAACCTTACCCTAACCTAATGTTAACCTTGACATTAACGTTAACCTTAACCTTAATAATAACCTTAGCCTTAACCTAACCTTAACACTAACCTAACCTTAACCTTCACCTTAACATAACCATAACATTAACCTTACCCTAACTTTATCCTTAACCTTAACCTTAAGGTAACATTAGCCTTGACCCAAACCTTAACCTTAACCTTAACCTTAATCTTAACCTTACCTTAACCTTAACCTTAACCTAACGCTAACCTTAAGGTCACCTTAACCTTGACCTTAACCTTAAACTTAACCTTAACTTTAACATTAACCTTAACCTTAACCTTACACTTTACCTTAACATTAACCTTAACCCAACCTTAACCATAACCTAACCCTAACCTACTTTACCCTTAACCTTAACATTAAACTTAACCTTAGCCTTAACCTTAACCATAACCAAACCAAACCTTAACCTTAGCCTAAACCCTTCAGGTGAGGTTAAGTTTAAGGTTAGGGTAAAGTCAAGGTCAAGGTTAAGGTTAATGTTAAGGTTAAGGTTAACACTGAAGTTAGGGTTAGGTTATGACTAAGGTTAAATTTTAGGTTATGTTAAGGTTAAAGGTGGGGTTAAGGTTAAAGGTTAAGGTTAAGTTTAATCTTAAGCTTAAGGGTTTAGTTAAGGTTAAGGTTAGATTAAGGTTAAGTTCAAGGTTAAACTTAAGGTTAAGGTTAAGTTTAGGGTTAAGGTTAAGGTTAGGGTTAAGGTTAGGTAAAGGTTAGGTTAACGTTAAGGTTAGGTTAACCTAAGGTTAATGTTAAGGTCAAGGATAAGGTTAATTAAGGTCAAGGTTAACATAACCTTAACCTTAACCCTAACCTAACCTTAAGATTAACATTAACCTAACCTTAACCTTTACCTCAACCTTAACCCTAAGCTAACTTAACCTTACCCTTACCCTAACCTTAATCTTAACATTACCTTAAAGTGAAGTTAACTTTAACCTTAACCCTAACGTAACGTTAACCTTTACCTTATCCTTAACCTTGACCTTAACCTTATCCTTAACCTTAACCTAACCTTAACCTTGACCTTACACTTAACCTAACCTAACATTAACCTAACCTAAACCTTGACCTTAACCTTAACCTTAACCGAACCTTGACCCTAACCTTGACCTTAACCTTGACCTTAACCTTAACCTTAACACAAACTTAAGCTAACCTTAAATTAACCTTGACCATAACCTTAACCTAACCTTAACTCTAACCTAACCTTA
The DNA here is from genome assembly GCA_034641835.2 of Pinus albicaulis. NCBI lineage: Eukaryota > Viridiplantae > Streptophyta > Pinopsida > Pinales > Pinaceae > Pinus > Pinus albicaulis. The sequence continues at coordinate 73,433,921 of CM076581.1, read as the reverse complement.
ACCTTGACCTTAACCTTAACCTTAACCATAACCTAACAATAACCACAGTGTTAAACTTAAGCTTAAGCTTAACCTTAAACTTAACCTCACCAAACCTTAACCTTAACCTCTTAAGTTTGACCTAACCTAATCTTAACCTTAACTTTAACCTTACCTTAACCCTGAACTAACCTAGCCTTAAACTTAACCTTAACCTAAACTTAATGATAACCTTAACCTCAACCCTAACCTAACCTTAACCTTAAGTTTGACCTAACCTAACCTTAGCCTTAACCTTACCCTAACCTTAAGCTTAAGCTTAACATTACCCTTAACATTAACCTAGCCTTAACCTAACCTTAAGCTTAAGCATAACCTAACCTTAACCTTAACTAAACCTTTAACCTTAACCTTAACCTAACCTTAACCTTCACCTTAACCTTTAACTTAACCTTAACCTTAACCCTTACCTAAGCTTAAGCTTAAACTTAATCTTAACCTTAACCATAACATAACCTTATCCTTGACCTTAACCTTAACATTAACCTTAACTAAACCATTAACCTTAACCTAACCTTAACCTTGACCAAACCCTTATCCTCAACCTTAAATCAACCTTATCCTCAACCTTAACCTTAACCTTCACCTTGACCTTAACCTGAACCTTATCCTTACCCTTAACCTTAACGTTAACTTTAACCTTACCCTAACCTTAACCTTCACATGACCTTAATCTGACCTTAACCTTACCCTCAGCATTAACCTTACCATTAACGTTAACATTAACCTTATCCTTAACCTTAACCTAACCTTAACCTAAACCTTAAACTTTACCTTACCTTAACCTAACCTTAACCTTAACCTTAACCTTAACCTTAAAATTAACCTTACCCTTAACCTTAATCGTACCCTAACCTTAACCTAACATTAACCTTAACCTTAACCTTAACCATACCATAAAATTAACCTTAACCATAACCTAACCTTAACCTTAACCTTAAACTAAACCCTTAACCTAGCCTTAACCTTAACATTAACCTTAACCTAACCTTAACCTTAACCTTACCCTAACTTTAACCTTAACCTTAACCCTAACCTTAACCTAACCTTAACCTTAACATTGACCTTAACCATAACCTTAACCTAACCCTAATTTTAACATTAACCTTAACGTTAACCTAACCTAACATTAACCTTAACCTTAACCTAACATAACCCTAACCATAACCTAACCCTAGCCACAATGTTAACCTTAATATTAACCTTAACCTTATCCTTATCCCTAACCTTAACCTTAACTTTAACCTCACCTAACCTTCACCTTAACCTTAAGTTTTACCTAACCTAACCTTAACCTTAGCCTTAACCTAACCTTAACCGTAACCTTACCTTAACATAACCTTAACCTTAACCCTAACCTAACTTAACCTTAACCTTGACCTAACCTTAACCTTAACCTTAACCCTAACCTAACCTTAACCTTAAGTTATACCTAACCTAAACTTAACCTTAACCTTACCCTAACCTTAAACTTAACCTTAACCTTACCCTTAACCTTAAACTAACGTAACCTTAGCCTTAACATAACCTTAATCTTAAGCTTAACCTAACCTTAACCTACCCCTAACCTAACCTTAACCCTAACCAAACCTAAACTTAACCTTGAACTTAACCTTAACATTAGCACAACCTTAACCTTAACATTTACCTTAACCTAAACATTAACATTAACCTTAACCTTAACCCTAACCTAACAATAACCTTGACCTTAACCTTAAGCTTAACCTATCCCTAAACTTAAGGTAACACTAACCTAATATTAACCTTGACCAAACCCTTAACATTAACGTTAACCTAACCTTAACCTTCACATTAACCTTAAACTTGACCTTAACCTGAACCTTTACCTTGAATTTAACCTGAACCTTATCCTTACCCTTAACCTTAACCTTATCCTTAACCTTAACTTTAACCTTAACATTAATCTTAACCTTAACACAACCTTAACCTTAACCTAACGTTAGCCTTAAGCTTAATTAATTCCTAACCATAACCTAACCTTAACCTTAGCCTAAACCTTAACCTTGACCTTACCCTAACCTTAAACTTAACCTAACCTTAACCTTAGTGATAACCTAAACCTTAACCTTAACCTTAAGGTAAAACTAAGGTAAAGTTAATGTTAACCTTAACCTTAACCTTAACCATAACTGTAACCCTTAACCTTACCCTTAACCATAACCTAAACTAAACCTTAACCTAATCTTAACCTTACCCTAGCCTTAACCTTAATCTTAACCTTAACACATCCTTATCCTAAACTTAACATTAACCTTGACCTTAACCTTAACCTAACCTTAACCCTAACCTAACCTTAATCTTGACCTTAATGTTAACCTTAACCATAACCTAATCCTAACCTCAGTGTTAACCTTAACCTTAAACTTAACCTTAACCTTAACCCTAACCTAACCTAACCTTAACATTAAACTTAAGGTAACACTAAGGTTAACCTTAACGTTATCCTTAAGTGTAACATTAAGCTTAACCTTAATCTTAGCTAACCTTAAGCTTAACCTTAAGTTTGACCTAACCTAGCCTTAACCTTAACCTTAACCTTACCCTAACCTTAACCTTAAACTTAACCCTACCCTTAACCTTAACGTTAACCTTAACCTTAACGTTAACCTTACCTAACCCTAAGCCTAAATTAACCTAACCTTTACCTGTACCTTAACCTTAAACTTAACCTTAACCTTTACCTTTACAATAACCTTAACATTAACCTTCACCTTAACCTTAACCTTAACCTAACATTAACCTCAAACTTAACCTTAACGTATCCTTAACCTTTACCTTAAACTTAAGTACTAACCTAACCTTGACCTTGACCTTAACCTTAACCTTGACCTTAACTTTAACCTGAACCTTATCCTTACCCTTAACCTCAACCTTTACCTTACCCTAACCTTAACCATAACCTTAACACTAATCTAACCTTAACCTTGGCCTTAACCTTAACACAACCTTAAGCTTAACCTAACCTTACATTAACCTTAACTAAACACTAACCTTAACCTAAACTTAAACTTACCCTAAACCTTAACCTTAACCTTACCCTCACCTTAAACTTAACCTAACCTAACCTCAGTGTTAACCTAAACCTTAACCTTAAGGTAACACTAAGGTAACCTTAACCTTAACCTTAACCTAACCTTAACGTCAACCATAACCATAACCCTTAACCTTACTCCTAACCATAACCTAACCTTAACCTTAAACTAACCTTAACCTTACCCTAACCTTAACCTTAACTTGACCTTAACCTGACCTTAAATTTAACCTTAACATTAACCTTATCCTTAACCTTAACATTACCCTTAACCTTAACCTTAACTTAACCTTAACCTTAATCTTACCTTGACCTCATCTTAACCTTAACCTTAACCTTGACCTTAACATTAACCTTACCCTTAATCTTAACCTTACCCTAACCTTAACCTTAACCATAGACACACGTTAATATTAAACATAACCATAGCCGAACCTTAACCTGAACCTTATCCTTAACCTTAACTTTAACCTAAATCCTTAACCTAATCTTAATCTCAACATTAACCTTAACCTAACCTTAACATTAACCTTAACCTTAACCTTAACCTTAACCCTAGCCTTAACCTAACCTTAACCTTAAGTTTAACATTAACCTTAACCTTAACCCTAACCAAACATAACCTTAACATTAACATTGACCTTAACCTTAACCTTACCCCAACCTTATCCTTAACCTTAACCCTAACCTTAACCTTGACCTTAACATTAACATTAACATTAACCTAACCTTAACATTAACATTAATCTTAACCCTACCCTAACCTTAACCTTAATCTTAACATTAACCTTACCCTTAACCTTAAGTTTAACCTTAGCCTTTACCTTAACCTTAACCAAGCCTTAACTTTCACCTTAACACAAGCTTATCCTTAACTTTAACCTAACCTTAACCTTAACCTTAGCATTATCCTCAACCTAACCTTAACTTTAACATTAACCGTAATGTTAAGGTTAAGGTCAGGTTAAGGATAAGGTTAAGGTTAATGTTAGGGTAAGGTTAAGGTTAGGTCAGGTTAAGGTTAAGGTCAAGGTTAAGGTCAAGGTTAATGTTAAGGTTAATGTTAATGTTATGGTTAATATTAAGGTTATGGCTAAGCTTAAGGTTATGTTAAGGTTAATGTTAAGGTTAATGTTAGGTGTAGGTTAATTTTAAGGTTAAGTTTAAGGTCAAGGTTATGGTTAAGGTTAGGTCAAGGTTAAGGATAAGGTTGTGTTAAGGTGAAGGTTAAGGTTAGGTTAAGGTTAAGGTCAATGTTAAGGTTAAGGTTAAGGTTAAGGTTAGGTTAAGGTTAAGGTTAAGGTTAAACTGAACGTTAGGGTTAAGGTTAAGGGTAATGTTAATGTTGAGGTTAAGGCTAATTTTAGGGTAGGGTTAAGGTTAAGGTTAGGTTAAAGTTAATGTTAAGGTTAAGGTCAAGGTTAAGGTCAAGGTTAAGGTTAGGGTTAAGGTTAAGGTTAAGGTTGCGGTAAGGTTAAGGTTAAGGTTAGGTTTAGGATAAGTTTAAGGTTAACGTTAAGGTTCAAGTTAAGGTCAATGTTAAGGTTAAGGTTAGTTTAGGTTAGGGTTAAGGTTAAGGTTAAAGTTAGGTTAAGGGTTTAGGTTAAAGTTAGGGTTAAGGTTAAGGATAGGGTAAGGTTAAGGTTAATGTTAAGATTAAGATTAGGTTAAGGGATTATCTTAAGGTTAAGGTTATGGTAAATATTAAGGATCAGGTTCAGGTTAAGGTTAGTTTACGGTTAAGGTTAATGTTAAGGTTAAGGTTAAGGTTAAGGTTAAGATCAGTTTATGGTAAGGTTAAGGTTAAGGTTAAAGTTAATGTTAAGGTCAAGGTTAGTTTAGGTTAGGGTTAATTTTAAGCTTAAGGTTATGGTTTGTTTAAGGTTAAGGTTCAGGTTAGGGTAAGGTTAGGGTTAAGGTTAAGGTTAAGGTTAAGTTAGGGTTAAGGTTAATGTTAAGTTAAATGTTAAGGTTAGGTTAGAGTCAAGGTTAAGGTTAAGGTTAATGTTAAGTTTAAGGGTAAGGTTAAGGTTAGGTTAGGGTTAAGGTTAAGGTTAGGGTTAAGATTAACATAAGGTTAAGGTGAGGTTAATGTTAATGTTCAGGTTAACCATAGTGTTACCTTAAGGTTAAAGTTAAGGTCAAGGTTAAGGTTAGGTTACAGTTAAGGTTAAGGTTAGGTTGAGGTTAAGGTCAAGGTTAAGGTTAAGTTAGGGTTAATGTTAGGTTAGTGTTAAGGTTAGGTTAGGTTAGGTTAGGCTAGGTTAGGTCAAGGTTAAGGTTAGGTTCGGTTAATTTTAGGTTAAGTTAAGGTTAGGTGAAGGTTAAGGTTAATGTGAAGCTTAAGGTGAAGTGTAAGGTTAATGTTAAGGGTTAAGTTAAGGTTAACGTTAAGGTTGGCCTTACCTAACCTTAGCCTTTACCTAAACCTTAACCTTAACCTTAACCTTAACGTTAACCCTAACCTTACCCTTACCCTTACCCTAACCTAAACTTAACCTTAACCCTAACCTAACCCTAATGTAAGTGTTAACCTTAACCGTAACCTTAAGGTAACAATAAGGTTAACCTTAACATTAAACTTAGTCTTAACCTAACCTTGACCTTAACAATACGCTAACCTTACCTAACCTTAACCTCAACCTTAACATTACCCAAAAATTATCTAACCTTAACTTTAACCTTAACCATAGGTTAGGGTTAGGTTAGGTTAGGTTAGGTTAAGGTTAGGTTAGGTTAGTTTATGTTAGGATAGGTTAGGTTACGTCAAGGTTAAGGTTAGGTTAGACTAAGGTTAGGTTAGGTTAGGCTAAGGTTAAGGTTAAGGTTAAGGTTAAGGGTTAGGTTAATGTTAAGGGTTAGGTTAAGGTTAAGGTTAAGGTTAGCTTACCTGACCTTAACCTTAACCTAACCTTTAACCCTAACCTTAACATTAACCAAAATGTTTAACCCTAACCTAACCTTAACCTTAACCTAACCTTAACACAACCACAACCTTAACCTAACCTTAACCTTAACCTTAACCTTAACTTTAACCTTACCCTTAACATTAACCTTAACCTTATCCTTTCCCTTAAACTTAACATTAACTTTAACCTTAAGCCTAACCTACCCTTAAACTTGACCTTAAACTTAACCTTAACCCTTAACCTTAAGCTTAACCTTACTCTTAACCTTAACGTTAACCTTAACATTAACCTTAACCTTAACCTTAAAACATAAACTAACATAACCTTAACCTTAACCTTAAAAGTACCCTTAAACTTACCCTTACCCTTACCATAACCTATCCTTAATCTTAACATTAAATTTAACCTTAACCTATCCTTAAACTTAACATTACCAGACTCATTTTAACCTTAACCTTACTCATGCTGTTAAGGTTAGGGTTAAGGTTAGGTTAAGGTTAGGGTTGAGGTTAAGATTAAGGTTAAGGGTAATGATAAGGTTAAGTTTAGGTTAGGCTTAAGGTTAAGGTTAGGTATTGGTTAAGGTTTAGGGAAAGGTTAAGCTTAAGCTTAAGGTTAAGGGTAAGGTTAAGGTTATGTTAAGGTTGAGGTTAAGCTTAATGTTAAGGTTAAGGGTAAGTTTAACGTTAAGGTTAGTATAGGACTTAACCTAACCTTAACATTAACCTTAACCTTTACCTTAACTTTAACCTAACCTTACCCTTAACCTTAACCATAACCTTAACCTTAACCTTAACCTTAACCTTAACATTAACCATAACCCTAACCCTAACCCTAACCTTAACCCTAACCTAATATTAACCTAACCTTAACCTTAACCTTAACCCTAACCTAACCTTAACCTTAACCTTAACCTTGACCTAACCCTAACCCTAACACTAACCCTAACCCTAACCTCTAACCTAATATCAACCTAACGTTAACCTTAACCCTAACCTAACTTTAACCTTAACCTTAACCTTAACCTAACATTAGCCTTAACCTTAACCTTAACCTGAACCTTACCTTAACCTTAACCTTTACCCTAACATTGACCTTTACCTTAACCTTTATTAAACCCTTAACCTTAATATTAAGCTTAACCATAACCCTAACCTTAACCTTAACTGTAACCTAATATTAACCTATCCTTAGCCTTAACCTTAACCCAACCTTAATCTTAACCTTCTCCGTAACCTTGAACTTTACCTTAACCTTAATTAAACCCTTAACCTTAACCTTAACCTTAATTAAATCCTTCACCTTAACCTTAACCTTAACCACCTTAATGTTAACCTTAACCTTACCCTAACCTTAACTTTAACCCTAATCTTAACCTGACATGAACCTTAACCTTGACCTTAACCTTACCCTTAACCTTAACATAAACCTTAACCTTAACCTTAACCCTAACCTAACCTTAACCTTGACCTTAACCTTAACATTAACCTTAATCTTAACCTTAACCTAACCCTCGCCTGAGTGTTACCCTTAGCCTTAAGCAAACCTTAAACTTAAAGTTAACCTTAACCTTAACCTTAACCTAAATTTAACTTAACCTTGACCTTAATCTTAACCTTAACCTTAAACTTAACCTTACCCTAACCTTAATCTTAACCTTAAATTTAACCTTAACCTTAACTTGACCTTAAGCTAAACCTTAACCTTAGTGTTAACCTAACCTTAACTTTAACCTTGACCTTAACCTAACCCAAACCTTAACCTTACCCTAACCTTAACCTTAACCTTAACCATAACCATAACCATACCTTAACCCTACGCTAACCTAAGCTAACCTAACCTAACCTTAACCTTAACCTTAACCTTACCCTTACCCTTACCCTTACCCATACCCTTAACCTTAGCATTAACCTTAAACTTAACTTTAACTTTAACCTTCACCCTAACCTAACCTAACCTATCCTGACCTAACCTTGACCTTAGCCTAACCTTAACATTAACTAACATAACACAACCTTAAAATTTAACCTTAAACTTAACCATACCTTAACCTTATCCTTATCATTAACCCTAACCTCAGTGTTAACCTTAACCTTAACATTAATCATAACCATAACCTTAACGAAAACCTAGCCATCACCTAAGTGTTAACCTTAACCTAACCTTAACCTTAAGCTATCCTTAACCTTAACCTTAACCTCAACCTTAAGGTAAGAATAAGGTTAACCTTAACCTTAAACTTAGTCTTAAACTTAACATTAAACTTATCCTAAGGTTAAGGTTAAGGTTAATGTTAAGGCTAAGGATAGGCTAAGGTTAAGGTTAGGTTAAGGTTAGGTTTGGCTAAGGTTAAGGTTACATTAGGTTAGGCTAAGGTTAAGGTTAGGTTAAGGTTAGGTTTGGCTAAGGTTAAGGTTACATTAGGTTAGGGTTTGGTTAGGTTAGGTTAAGATTAGGTCAGGTTAGGTTACGTTAATGTTAGGTTAGGTTAGGTTAAGGTTAGATGAGGTTAGGTTATGTTAGGCTAGGTCAAGGTTAAAGTTAAGGTTAAGGTTAAGGGTAAGGTTAAGGGTAACGTTAATGTTAAGGGTTACGTTAAGGTTAGCATTACCCGACCTTACCCTTTACCTAACCCTTAACCTTAACCTTAAGTTCAACCTTAACCTTAACCTTAACGTTAACCCTAAGCTTACCCTTACCCTTAACCTGACCTATCCTTAACCTTAAACCTAACCTAATCCTACCCTCAGTGTTAACCTTAACCCTAACCTTAAGGTAACACTAAGGTTAACCTTAACGTTAACCTTAGTCTTAAACTAACCTTAACCTTGACATTATACTAACCTTAACCTCAACCTTAACATTACCCTAACCTTACCTAACCTTAACCTTAACCATAGGTTAAGGTTAGGTTAGGTTAGGTTAGGTTAAGGGTAGGTTAGGTTAAGGTTAGGTTAGGTTACGTCAAGGTTAAGGTTAGGTTAGGTTAGGTTAAGGTTAGGTCAAGGTTAAGGTTAATTTTAAGGTTAAGGTTAAGGGTAAGGTTCATGTTAAGGGTGATCTAGGTGGATATCGGTGGCCGCCCACCTATTCCATTTGGACCCGTGACATCAATTCTTGCAGCTTTTCACTTCTAATAGCTTACTATTTTTAGTAGGTTTGCGGGTCCTGCATGCCCGAAGCCATTTTGGGGCATTAATGATCCATGTGGATATTGGTGGCTTCCCTCCTATTCCATTTGAATCCCTGCCATCAGATCTTTCCATTTTCAAGTTTTAGCACAACTTACTATTTTTACTAGCTTTTCGGGTCCTAAACTTTGGGAGCCATTTTGAAGCCCTAAACAATTTTTTTTGGGAAAATAGATATTTGTTGTACTCGTCAAATAGATATTTCTAATGAGCTATTGAGTACGTCAAATGGAGATTGGATGCCAAATTTACGTCCTAGGGAAGTTGAAACACCAATTTAACCAACCGGGGCCCACGGTTTTGGCGCTTCATCTCCTAGGGTTAGGTTTTTGGATGTTTCAGATTATACATTATTTCTCAACAATAATTAGGTCCTCGAGCCTCATTCTAACACAGTTCAGGGGCTGGTATCCATCACATCTCTTCTCAAGGATATGTTGCCAGTACCCTAGCTCATCTATTTCCATTATGTCTGTAATAGGCCTTCGAGCCTCAATGTAGCATAGTTCAGAGGTCCACGTACACCACAACTCATGTCAGAGACATGCTACCAGTGCCCTAGCCTGCTTAAATTATGTTTGTAATCTTATTTCATTCATTCTTTTATTAATAAAATGAAGTATTATTTCTGCTGCATCTGTGTGTTTATGTCTATTTCTGTATTTTATTGTGTTCCTACATAAGTCTAGATCAAAGGGTTAGGTTAAGTTTAAGGTTAAGGTTAGCTTAACTGACCTTAACCTTAACCTAACCCTTAAACTTAACCTTAATATTAACCTTAACTTTAACCTTAACCTAAACCTAACCTTAACACAACCTCAACCTTAACATAACCTTAACCTTAACATTAACCTTACCCTTAACATTAACCTTAACCTTATCCTTAACCTTAAACTTAACATTAAACTTAACCTTAACCCTAACCTACCCTTAACATTGGCCTTAAACTTAACCTTAACCCTTAACCTTAACCTTAACCCTACCCTTATTCTTAAGATTAACCTTAACCTTAAAATTAACATTAACCTTAACCTTAACTTTAAAACATCAGCTAACATAACCTTAACCTTAACCTTAACCTAACCTTAAACTTGACCTTAAAAGTACCCTTAAACTTACCCTTACCCTAACCTAACCTTAACCTTAACCCTAACCTAACACTAACCTCAGTGTTAACCTTAACCTTAACCTTAAGGTAACACTAACATTAACCTTAACATTAAAATTAACCTTAACCTAACCCTAACATTAACATTATCGTAACATTACCTAACCTTAACCTTAACCTTAATGTTATGGTTAAGGTTAAGGTTAAGGTTAAACTTAAGGTTAAGGTTAAGGTTAAGGGGCAGGTTAAGGTTAGGTTAAGGGTAAGGTTAAGATTAATGTTAGGATAGGGCTTAACCTTAACCTTAAATTTAACCTAATCGCACCCTTAACCTTAACCATAACCTAACATTAACCTTAACCTTAACCTTAACATTAACCTTAACCATAACCCTAACCCTAAACTTAACCTTAACCTGAAGTTTAACCTTACCCTTAACTTAACCTTAACCTTAACCTTAATCTTAATCTTACGCTAACCTTACCCTAACCTTAACCTAACCTCAACCTTAACCTTAACTTTACCCTTAACCTAACATTAAACTTATCCTTACCCTAACCTAACCTTAACCTTAACCTAACCTTAACCTTAATTTTACCCTTAACCTTGACCTTAATCTTAACGTAGCCTTAACCTTAACCTTAACCTAACCTAACCTTAACCTTGACCTTACCTATAATCTTAACCTTAACCTTAACCGTAACCTTAACCTAACTAAACCCTTAACCTTAACATTTAGGTTAACCTTACCCTGAACCTTCACCTTAACATTGACCTTAAACTTAACCCTAACCTTAACCTTACCCCCTTAATCTTATCCTTAACCTAACCTTAACCTTAACATTAACCTAATATTAAATTAATCTTGACCTTAATCTTAACTTTAACCTTATGCTTAACTAAACCCTTAACCTTAAACTTAACCTACCCTTAACCTTACCCTTAATCTTAACATTAACCTTAACTTTAACCTAACCTTAACCTTACCCTTAATATTAACCTTAACCTTAACCTAACCTAACCATACCTTAACCTTTACCATTCCTTAACCTTAACCTAACTAAACCCGTTAACCATAACCATAACCTTAACCTTAAACTTAACCTTAACCTTAACTTTAACATTAACCATAACCTTAGCCGTAACTTTATCCTTATGTTAAACTTACCCTTAACCTTAACATTAACCTTAAGTTTAACCTTACCCTAACCTTAACTTAACCTAACCTTAACCTTAAACTAACCCTAACCCTAACCCTAACCTTAACCTTAACATTAAGGTTATCGTTAGTGTTACGTTAAGGTTAGGTTAGGCTAGGTTAGTGTTAAGGTTAATGTTAAAGTTAAGGTAATGTTAAAGTTAAGGTTAAAACTGAGGTTACAGTAAGGTTAGGTTTAGGTTAAGGTTAATATTAGGGTAAGGTTAAGGTTAAGGTTAATGTTAGTGTTAACTGTAACCTTAACATAACATTAACCTTGACCTTAACCTTAACCTTAATTTTCAGGTTAATGTTAAGGTTAAGGTTAAGGTTAAGGTTTAGGGTTTAGTTAGGGTTAAAGTTATTGTTAAGTTGGATTAGTGTTAAGGTTAAGGGTAAGGTTAAGGTCGGGTTAAGGTTAAGGTTAAGCTAGGTTAGTGCTAAGATTAAGGTTAAGGGTCAGGTTAAGGTTAGGTTAAGGTAAGGTTAAGGTTAATTTTTAGGTTAAGTTTAAGTTAGGCTAGTGTTAAGTTTAAGGTTAAGGGTAAGGTTAAGTTCAGGTTAAGGTTAATGTTAATGTTAAGTTTAAGGTTAAGGTTAGTGTTAAGTTTAAGGTTAAGGGTAAAGTTAAGGTTAAGGTTAAGGTTATGTAAGGTTAGGGTTTAGGTTAAGGTTAGGTTAAGGTTAAGTTAGGTTAGTGTTAAGGGTTAAGGTTCAGGCCAAGGTTAAGGTTAGTGTAAGGCTAAGGTTAGGGTTAAGGTTAGGATCAGTTTAATCTTAAGTTTAAGGTTAGGTTAGGGTTAAGGTTAAGTTAAAGGTTAGGTTAAGTTAAGGATAAGGTTAAGGGTTTGGTTAAGGTTAAGATTAAGGGTTTGGTTAAGGTTAAGGTTAAGGTTAGGGTAAGGTTAAGGTTAGGGTAAGGTAAGGTGAAGGTCAGGTTAAGGTAAGATTAAGGGTAAGGTTAATGTATAGGGTTTAGCTAAGGTGTAGGTTAAGCATAGGTTAGGTTTAAGGTTATGGTTAAGCTTACATTAAGGTCAAGGTTAAGGTTAGGTAAGGGTTAAGCTTAAGGTTAAGGTTAATGTTAAGGGTAAGTTTAAGTTTAAATTTAAGGTTAAGCTATGGTTAAGGTTAAGGTTAAGGTTAATGCTAAGGTAATATTAAGGTTAAGGTTAAGGTTAACATTAAGGTTAAGGTCAATGTTAAGCTTAGGTTATGGTTAAGGTTAGGTTAAGGTTAAGAACCTTAACCTTACACTTAACCTTTACATTAACCTTAACCTTAACCTTAACTATAACCTTAACCTTAACCTCGACCTTAACCTTAACCTTCACCTTAACCTTACCCTAACCTTAACCTTGAACTTAACCTTAACCTTACCCTTAACCTTAACCTAACCTTAACCTTATCCTTCAACTTAACACAACCTTATCCTTAACCATAACCTAATCCTAACCTCAGTGTTAAACTTAACCTTAACATTAACCTTACCCTTAACCTTAACCATAACCTAACCCTAACCTTACCCATAACCTAACCCTAACCTTAACCTTAACCCTAACTTTACTCTTAACCTTAACTATGATTTAACCCTAACCTTACCCTTAACCTTAACCTAACCTTAACCTTCCCTTAACACTAACGTTAACATTAACCTTAACCTTAACTTTAACCTACCATTAAGCTAAGGTTAACCTAACATTAACATTAATATTAAAATTAACCTTAACCTTAACTTTAACCTAACCCTAACCTCAGTGTTAACCTTAAACTTAATCTTACCTTAATCTTAACCTAACCCTAACCTCAGTGTTAATCTTAACCTTAACTAAACCCTCAACCTTAACCTTAACCAAACCTTAACCTTAACACAACCTTAAACTTAACCTTAACCTTAACTTAACCCTTAACCTTATACTTAACACAACCTTAACCTTAACCTTGACCTTGAACTTGACCTTAACCTTCACCTTAAACTTAATCTTAACCATACCTTAACCTTAACCTTACCCTAAACCTTTACATTAACCTTAACCTTAACCTTACCTTAACACTAACCTTACGCTTAACCTTAACCTTACCCTTAACCATAACCTTAACCTTAATCCTAATCGTTGCATAACCTTAACCTTAACCTTAACCTAAACTTAACCTAACCCTAACCTAACCATAACCTTAACTATACCCTTAACATTTTACTTACCCTTAAACTTAACCTAACCTAACCTTAACCTTAATTAAACCCTTAAACTTAACCTAACCTTAACATTAGTGTTAACCTTACCCTTAACCTCAACATTAACCTTAACCTCAACCTTAGCCTAACCTTAACCTTAGCCTAACCTTAAAGTTAATTAAACCCTTTACCTTAACTTAACCTTAACCTTAGTGTTGATCTTACCCTTAACCATAACATTAACTTAACCTTAACCTAACATTAACCTAACCTTAGCCTTAACCTTACCTTTTACTAACTTAACCTTAACCTTGACCTTGACCTTAACGTTAACCTTAACATTACCTTAACCTTACCCTTAACCTTAACCTAACCTAACCTTAACCCTAACCATAACCTTAAGTTTAGCCTTAACCTTAACTTAACCTTAACTTTAACCTTAACCAAGAAGGGCCACAGAGCCACTTAACTTTAACTTAACCTTAACTTTAACCTAACGAAGAAGGGCCACAGAGCCACCTCCAAGAGCCATAGAAGCAGCTTCAAGCATGTCTTTAAGAGAGGGAGAAGCTCCTGAATATATGGATCCCAAAGAAGAGGAATGGGTGTTCTGAAAGGCTTTCTTGGAAATGATGCAGATGGTGAGGATACTCTACCAAGAAAGGAATGATAGGCTTGTTGGAGAAGGGTCTAAAAACCAGAAATAAGGAGAGGGTTCTTCAAGAGGAAATAAAAGTGATGACGAGTCAAAGAAAGGACACGGAGGATATGGTGATCCACCATCCCCATATTCATCATCTTCCTCTACATCGTCATCCTCAACTTCGGTGAATCAATCTCACAAGTCTAAAAATACTGGTAAAAGTCCATTTTTAAAGCTTGATGTTAAATTTGAGTTGCCTATGTTTAATGGTGAGGTCAATGTAGAGAAACTTGAAAATTGGATAAGATAGTTGGAAGTTTACTTGAGGATACAAAACCTTAAAGAAAACGACATGAAGATTCAATTAGCCTCTTTAAGGATGGAAGGAGGAGCATTGGTATAGTGGGAAGCCAATACCAAGGATGAAATTAAAAAACATGGTAAGATAACTTTATGATGGGCTGAATTTATTTCCATGACTACGTAGTTAGGTAAGGTTAGGTTAGGTTAGGCCATGACTACGCAGTTACATGAGAGACTGCTGCATAAATAATAGAAATGCAATGATATGACAATGATAGGCTCAAATAAGAAGGGGGAGCATGATCTCAACCCCTAAAAATACAATATATCAATCCTCTACAAGGATTGGCTAAAATCTATAAAAAAATGGAATTTTATAGAAATGCAAAAGTAGCTGGGTAGCAGCTACTCAAGAACTGGAAATACATGGAGAAGGTTGAAATGGCTGCAACATATGAAGAACCCTTCTCCAATAGAAATCTGAAGTGAAAGGCTGATCCTTTCACCCAAGACTTCCCCTCCAAAACCTGTTAATCCCTCACAACAAATATCCACCCATGAAAATGTTGTCTAAGAGAGGGACTGTGCTGTCTCTGATGGAAAGTGGTTGGCCTGATGCCAAAGATGATGGGATATGCTCTAGAACCACATTTTTCTATCTCCCAATGGATAGAACCTCTCTCCACTAAAAAACAAGCTCCGGATGGTGTATGGAAACCTCCCCGGCAACACCCAGCAACACTGCACAATCTTTGCTGCAGAAACTGCGTTGATGTAGATGACTGAAGCTCATGTCCTGAATGCCTAGATATTGAGGATGAGTGCAATCCTTCATGAGCTACTCAATAAGGAGAGTAATTCCTAAATAGGACTCCCTGGTGCCTGAGGGAACTGCAGCTCTGCTGAACAGCAGGAGGCAGCAACAAGTCTCCAAGACTTGGATGTAAAAATGATCAAATATGTCCACAATGGCTGCCTTGCTCCTTTTTTATACAATGAGCCTTCCCTCCATGGACCCTATATCGAATTAGGGTTTCCTTCTCTCTAGAAACTTCCCTCCTACGTTGTCCCACATAATGCTTTCCAACTCATGCCAACGTAGTTTGACTTGGTCAACTTTGGCCAAGTATATTTGCAAAAACCTCCTTTCACACATGGAGGTGTGAAATCCAGCTCTCAAGTGATCCTCTTTCATACTTAGAGGAATTTTATTCTCTAATCATGCAAATAATGGGTCCCATACCCATTCTATTCATCTCTTTAAAAAACTTTAATGTCCCATAAAATTCGGGACATTACACTTAATCTTACCTTAACATTAACCTTAACCTTAACCTTAACCTTAGCCTAACCTTAAAATTACCCTTAACATTAACCTTAACCTTAAGCTTAACCATTACCTAACCTTAACCTTGACCTTAACCTAACCTTAACCTTGTCCTTAACCCTAACCTATCCTTGACCTTGACCTTAACGTAAGCTTAACCAAAACCTTAACCCTAACTTGTCCTTAACCTACACCTTAGCTAAACCCTATACATTAACCTTACCCTTAATCTTACCTTAAATTTACCTTAAACTTTCCTTAACCTAACCTTAACCTTACCCTAACCTTAACCTTAACATTATACTTAACCAAACCCTTAAACTTAACCTTAACTTAATCTAACCTTTAACTTAACCTTAACCCTAGCCTTAACGTTACACTAACCTTAACCTTAGCCTGAAACTTAACCCTTAACACTAACCTAACTTAACCCTAACCTAACTTAACCTTAACCTTAACATTAACCTTAACCTTAACCTAACTTTAACATAAACCCTAACCTTACCTAACCTTAACCTTAACCTTAACCCTAACCTAACCTTAACCTTACCCTTAACATTAAGCTTAATACTAACCTTAACCTTAAGCTTAACATTAAGATTAACCTTAACCTGAACTTAACCTTACCCTTAACCTTAAAATTAACACTAACCTAACTTAAACTTAACCTCAAAATTAACCTTAACCTTAACCTAACCTTAACCTTAACCTTACCCTAACCTTACCCTAACCTTAACCTTAACTTTACACTTAAACTAACCTTGACCTTAACCTTATACTAACCTAAAATTAACCTGAACCTAACCTTAACCTTCACTTTACCCTTAACTTAGACCTTAATCTTAATCTTAACCTAACCTTAACCTAGCCTTAACCTTAATCTTAACCTTAACCTTAACCTAACCTTAACCATAACCTAACCCTTAACCTAACCTTAACCTTAACCTAAATAAGCCTAACCTTAACCTTAGCCTTAATCCTAGTCTAACCTAACCTTAACGTAACCTTAACCTTAAACTTAACCCTAACTTAACCTTAACCTTGACGTTAACCTAACCTAAACCCTAACCTAACCTCAACCTTACCTTAACTTGACCTTAACCTTAACCTTTCCTTAACTTAAACTTAACCTTGACCAATCTAACCTTAATCTACCTTAACATGAACCTAACCTTAACCTTAATTGTAACCCTAACATAACCTTAACCTTCACCTTAATCTTAACATTAACCTTAACCTTATCACTAACCTTAACCTTGACGTTAACCTTAACCTTAACCTAACATTATCCTTAACCTTAACCTTAAGGTAATGCTAAGGCTAACATTAGCATTAACCTTGACATTAACCTTGACGTTATCCTAATATTAACCTTAACCTTAACCCTAATCTAACCTAACCTTAACCTTAACCTTAACAATAACATAACCTTAACCTTGACCTTAACCTAACCTAAGCCCTAACCTAACCTTAACCTTAAACTTACCTTAACTTAACCTTAACCCTGACCTAACCTAACCTTAACCATACCTTAACCTTTACCTAACCTTAACCTTAACCTTAATAGTAACCTAACCTTAACTTTGACCTTAATCTTAACCTTAACCTTAACCCTAACCTTAACCTTAACCTTCACCCTAACCTAAACTTAACCTTGACCTTAACCTTAACCTTAAAATAACCTTAACCTTAAGCTAACCCTAACCTAACCTTAAGTTTACCCTAACCTTAACCTTAACCTTAACTTTAACCTATCTAAACCTAACCTTAACCTAACCTTAACATTAATCTAACGCTAACCAAACCCTAACCTTAACCTAAACCTTAGGGTAACACTAAGGCTAAGGTTAACACTAAGCATAAAGTTAAGGTTAAGGTTATGCTAGTTAATGTTAAGGTATGATTAAGGTTAATGTTAAGGGCAAGGTTAAGGTCAAGGGTAAGGTTAAGGTTGAGGGTAAGGTTAGGGTTTAGGCTAAGGGTCTGGTTAGGTTAGGATAGGTTAGGGTTAAGGTTTAGGTTAAGGTTAAGGTTAAGGTTAAGGGTTTAGTTAAGGGTAAGGTTAAGGTTAGGGTAAGGTTAAGGTCAAGGTTAAGGTTAAGGTTATGGTTAAGGTTAGGGTTAAGGATAATGTTAAGGTTAAGGTTAAGGTTAAGGGTTTAGTTAAGGGTAAGGTTAAGGTTAGGGTAAGTTTAAGGTCAAAGTTAAGGTTAAGGTTATGGTTAAGGTTAGGGTTAAGGATAATGTTAAGGTTAAGGTTAAGGTTAGGTTAAGGTTAAAGTTAAGTTCAGGCTAAGGTCAGGTTTAGGTTAAGGTTAAGGTTAAGGTTAAGGTTAAGGTTAGGTTAAGGTTAAGGTTAAGGTGAAGGTTTTACCTTAACATTAACCTTAACCTTGAAATTACCTTAACCTTAACGTTAACCTTAACCATACCTTATCACTGATCTTAACCTTAACCTTAACCTTAACCTTAACCTTAACCTAACCTTAACCTTAACCTTACCCTTAACCATACCTTAACATTAACATTAACCGTGAGATTAACCTTAACCTTAATCTTAACATTAACCTTAGAATTAACCTTAACATTACCCTTAACCTTAACCTTAACCTTAACCTTAGTGTTAACCTTAACCTTACCTATACCCTAACCTTACCCTTAACCTTATCTTAACCTTACCATTAACGTTAAACTTAATAGTAACCTTGACATTAACCTTCACCTCAATGTTAACATTGACCTTAATCTTAACCTTAACATTAACCTTACTCTAAGCTTAAGCTTAACCTAACCTTACCGTAATCTTAACCTTAAAATTAACCTTAATCTTATCCTTAACCATAGCCTAACCATAACCTCACTGTTAAACTTACCCTTAACCTTAACCTTAACCTAACCTTAATCTTAACCTTAACCTTAACATAACCCTTAACATTAACCTTACCCTTACCTTTAACCTTAACCTTAACCTAACCTTAACCTTAATCTTAACCCTAACTTAACCTTAACCTTAACATTAACCTTAACCTTAACTTTAAATTTAACCTAACCTTAAGTTAACCTTAACCTTAACCTAAGGTTAAGGGTAAGGTTAAGTTTAATGTTAGGTTAGGGTAAGGTTAAGGTTAAGGTTAGGTTAAGGTTAAGTTTAAGGTTATGTTAAGGTTAAGGTTAAACTTAAAGTTAACGTTAAGGTTAGGTTAAGGTTGAGGTTAAGGTTAATGTTAAGGTTAATACTGAGGTTATAGTTAGGTTATGGTTAGGTAAGGGTTAGGTTATGGTTAAGGTTAAGGCTAAGGGAAAGGTTAAGGTTAGGTTAAGGTTGATGTTAAGTTTAAGGTTAAGGTTAAGGTGAAGGTTAAGGTTAAAGTTAGGTTATGGTTAAGGTTAAGGGTGAGGCTGAGGTTAAGATTAAGTGTTTAGTTAAGGTTAAGGTTAAGGGTTTAATTAAGGTTAATGTTCAGGTTAAGGTTAATGGATTAGTTAGGTTATGGTTATGGTCAAGGGTAAGGTTAAGGTTAAGGTTAAGGGTTTAGTTAAGGTTAAGGTTAGGGTTAAAGTTAAGGTTAACCTTAGTGTTAACTTACGGTTAAGCTTAAGGTTAAGCTTAAGGTTTAAAATAAGGTTAGGTTAGGGTTACATTAGGGTTAAGGTTAAGGTTAGGGTTAGGTTATGGTTAAGGTTAAGGGTAAGGTTAAGGTTAACTTTAAGTTTAACCTTAACCTTAACCCTAACCTAACCTTAACCTTGACCTTAACCTTAACCTTAACTAACCGTTAACCTTAACCTTAACCATAGGTTAGGGTTAGGTTAGGTTAGGTTAAGGTTAGGTTATGTTAGGGTTAGGTTATGTTAGGTTAGGTTAGGTTACGTCAATGTTAAGGTTAGTTTAGGTTAAGGTTAGGTCAAGGTTAAGGTTAATTTTAAGGTTAAGGTTAAGGGTAAGGTTCATGTTAAGGGTGATCCACGTGGATATCGGTGGCCACCCACCTATTCCATTTGGACCCGTGACATCAATTATTGTAGCTTTTCACTTCGACCAGCTTACTATTTTTAGCAGCTTTATGGGTCATGCATGCCCGAAGCCATTTTGGGGCATTAATGATCTAGGTGGATATTGGTGGCTACCCACCTATTCCATTTTAACCCCCACCATCAGATCTTTCCATTTTCAAGTTTCAGCACAACTTACTATTTTTACTAGCTTTTCGAGTCCTGAACTTCGTGAGCCGTTTTGAAGCCCTAAACAAAGTTTTTCGGGAAAAGAGAGAGTTGTTGTACTCCTTATATAGATCTTTATAACAAGCTATTGAGTGTGTCAAACAGAGATTGGATGCCAAATTTACATCCACGAGAAGTTGAAACACCAATTTACCCAAACAGGGCCCACAGTTTTGCCGCTTCATCTCCTAGGGTAAGGTTTTTGGACGTTTCAGATTCTACATTGTTTCTCAACAATAAGTAGGCCCTCGAGCCTCATTGTAACACAGTTCAGGGTCTGGTAGCCATCACATCTCTTCTCAGGGATACGCTGCTAGTAGCCTAGCTCATCTATTTCTATTATGTCTGTAATAGGCCTTCGAGCCTCAATGTAGCACAGTTCAGAGGTCCACGTATGCCACATCTCTTCTTATAGATACACTAACAACACCCTAGCTTGCTTAAATTATGTTTGTAAGCTTATTTCAGTCATTATTTTATTAATAAAATGAAGCATTATTTCTGTTGCATCTATGTGTTTAAATCTGTTTCTGTATTTTATTGTGTTCCTACATAAGTTTGGATCAAAGGGTTAGGTTAAGGTTAAGGTTAAGGTTAGATTACCTGACCTTAACCTTAACCTAACCCTTAACCTTAACCTTAACAATAACCTTAAGTTTAACCTTAACCTTAACATTAACTAAAACGCTTAACCCTAACCTAACCTTAACCTTGACCTTAACCTTAACCTTAACCTAAACCTAACCTTAACACAACCTCAACCTCAACCTAACGTTAACCTTAACCTTAACCTTAACATTAATCTTACCCTTAAGATTAACCTTAGCCTTATCCTTACCCTTAAACTTAACATTAACCTTAACCTTAACCGTAAGCTACCCTTAACCTTGGCATTAAAATTAACCTTAACCCTTAACCTTAACCCTACCCTTATTCTTAAGATTAACTTAACCTTAACCTTAACCTGACCTTAACCTTAACCTTAAAAGTACCCTTAAACTTGCCCTTACCCTTACCCTTACCCTAACCTAACCTTAACCTTAACCTTATGCTAACCCTAACCTCAGTGTTAAACTTAACCTTAACCTTAAGGTAACACTAACATTAACTTTAACATCAACATTGACCTTAACCTAACCCTAACCTTAACATTACCATAACCTTACCTAACCTTAACCTTAATGTTAAGGTTAAGGTTAAGGTTAAGGTTAAACTTAAGGTTAAGGTTAAGATTAAGGTTAAGTTTAATGTTAAGGTTAGGGTTAAGGTTAAGGTTAAGGTCAAGGTTAGGTCAGGTTAAGGTTAAGGTTAAGGTTAGGTTAAGGTTAGGGTTAAGGTTAAGATTAAGGTTAGGGTTAATGTTAAGGTTAAGGTTAGGTTAGGTTAATGTTAAGGTTAGGGTTAAGGTTAAGGTTAAGGTTAAGGGGTAGGTTAAGGTTAAGGGTAAGGGTAAGGTTAAGATTAAGGTTAGGATAGGGCTTAACCTTAACCTTAGCTTTAACCTAATCTTACCCTTAACCTTAACCATAACCTAACATTTACCTTAACCTTGACCTTAACCTTAACATTAACCTTAGACATAACCCTAACCCTAACCTTAAACTTAACCTTAACCTTAAGTTTAACCTTACCCTTAACTTAACCTTAACCTTAACCATAACCTTAACAATAACCTTAACCTTAACCATAACCTTAACCTTAACCTTAACCTAACCTTAACCTTAATCTTACCTTAACCTTACCCTAACCTTACCCTAACCTTAACCTTAAACATAACTTTACCCTTAACCTAACCTTAAACTTAACCTTACCCTAACCTAAACTTAACCTTAACTTTGCCCTTAACCTTGACCTTAATCTTAACATAACCTTAACCTTAACCTAACGTTAAACTTGACCTTAAATTTAACCTAACCATAACCTTGACCAAACACTTAACCTTAACCATAACCTTAACCTAACTAAACCCTTAACCTTAACCTTAACATTAACCTTAACCTTAACTTTACCCTTAACCTTCACCTTAACATTGACCTTAAACTTAAGCCTAAGCTTAACCTTACCCCCTTAATCTTATCCTTAAGCTAAGCTTAACCTTAACATTAACCTAATCTTAAATTAACCTTGAACTTAATCTTAACTTTAACCTTATGCTTAACTAAACCCTTAACCTTAAACATAACCTAACCTTAACCTTACCCTTAATCTTAACATTAACCTTAACTTTAACCTAACCTTAACCTTACCCTTAATCTTAACCTTAACCTTAACCCAACCTAACCTTAAATAAACCTTAACCTAACTAAACCTGTTAACCTTAACCATAACCTTAACCGTAACATTAACCTTAACCTTAACTTTAACATTAACCATAACCTTAACCGTATCTTTATCCTTATGTTAAACTTACCCTTAACCTTAACATTAACAGTAACCTTAAATTTAACCTTACCCTAACCTTAACCTAACCTAACCTTAACCTTAAACTAACCCTAACCGTAACTGTAACCTTAACCATAAAATTAAGGTTATCGTTAGTGTTAACTTAAGGTTAGGTTAGGTTAGGTTAGTGTTAAGGTTAAGGTTAAGCTTAAGGTAATGTTAAAGTTAAGGTTAACACTGAGGTTACAGTAAGGTTAGGTTTAGATTTAGGTTAATGTTAAGGTTAGGGTAAGGTTGAGGTTAAGGTTAAGGTTAGTGTTAACTGTAACCTTAACCTAACCTTAATCTTGACCTTAACCTTAACCTTAACCTTCAGGTTAATGTTAAGATTAAGGTTAAGGGTTTAGTTAGGGTTAAGGTTAGTGTTAAGTTAGATTAGTGTTAAGTTTAAGGTTAAGGGTAAGGTTAAGGTCAGGTTAAGGTTAAAGTTAAGTTAGGTTAGTGTTAAGGTTAAGGTTAAGGGTTAGGTTAAGGTTAGGTTAAGGTAAGGTTAAGGTTAAGGTTAATTTTGAGGTTAAGTTTAAGTTAGGTTAGTGTTAAGTTTAAGGTTAAGGGTAAGGTTAAGTTCAAATTAAGGTTAATGTTAATGTTAAGCTTAAGGTTAAAGTTAGTGTTATGTTTAAGGTTAAGGATAAGGTTAGGTAAGGTTAGGGTTTAGGTTAAAGTTAGGTTAAGGTTAATGTTAAGGTTAAGGTTAAGTTAGGTTAGGGTTAAGGTTAGGATCAGTTTAATCCTAAGGTTAAGGTTAGCTTAGGGTTAAGGTTAATTTAAAGGTTAGGTTAAGTTAAGGTTATGGTTAAGGGTTTGGTTAAGGTTAACATTAAGGTTAAGGTTAGGGTAAGGTAAGGTTATGGTAAAGTTAAGGTAAGATTAAGGGTAAGGTTAATGTATAGGGTTTAGATTAGGTGTAGGTTAAGGGTAGGTTAGAGTTAAGGTTTTGGTTAAGCTTACGTTAAGGTCAAGGTTAAGGATAGGTTAGGGTTAAGGACAAGGTTAAGTTTAGGTTAAGGTCAAGGTCAAGGTTAGGTAATGGTTAAGCTTAAGGTTAAGGTTAATGTTAAGGGTAATTTTAAGGTTAAGCTAAGGTTAAGGTTAAGGTTAAGGTTAATGTTAAGGTAAGATTAAGTGTAATGTCCCAAATTTTATGGGACATTAAATTTTATTAAAGAGATGAATAAAATGGGTAGGGGACCCATTATTTGCATGATTAGAGAATAAAAATCCTCTCAGTATGAAAGAGGATCACTTGAGAGCTGGATTTCACACCTCCATGTGTGAAAGGAGGTTTTTGCAAATATGCTTGGCCAAAGTTGACCAAGTCAAATTGCGTTGGCATGAGTTGGAAAGCATTATGTGGGACAACGTAGGAGGGAAGTTTCTATGGTTTGGTTTATGCATATATGTATTTAAAATTTCCATGTACACGTTTCTTGAGGCTTATTGTGCCTTTCTTGAGTGATAATTTCCTCAATAAGATGTATATTTTATGCTGCAATGTCCTAATATGATGACCATTGTATCCTCCGGCATTTTATTCATGGATTCACTGCTATTTCCATTTGGTGCATTTGCTTATTTCTGTAGCTACATTATTGGGAGATTCCCAATCTTGTTGTGTTTCCCTATTCGGGATATTGTCCTTGGAAAATCACTCTATAGACAGAGTCTGCTAGTGGGCCAGGTAGCCTCTGGAGCTCATCCTTTGTTTAAAGGTGACAAATCTAGTAAATGCCCCTGTAGTTTATCTTTGGAATATATTTTCTTTGTCGATTGACAATGTTTCTGGAGAAGGAAATATGGAACATCTAAGATGTTCCCGATGGAGCAGAAAATCCCTCGTTTGGGACATTACGGTGGTATCACAGCATCAAACTGGAACAACCTGTGAGTTCAATTTTAGAGAAGAATGATGAAGAAGATGAGACTGATCTCATCTATTTTTGAATAAAGAAAAGCCTACCTGAGGAGGAGGAGAAGAAAAGAGGAGAAGAGGAAGATCCATGCTCTTCCTATTCTCTTGAAGACCAGCATGGAAGTTGCTTGGATTTTCAAATCTTGAGCAAGTACCTAGGTGAATATAAACCCCATTTTGTAGTATTCAGGGGAGCTATAGCATTCCCACAGTCTATTCAGTAGATGGAGGAGAGAAATTCCTATGAAAAAGAGGAAATCAGAGGCAATGGGTTCCTATTGTCTACATTTGATGGGGTTACTTTAGCTAGAGCTTGGGAGAAGAAGCTGGAGGCATTTTTATTGCTGCATCCAGTGGCAGAGAAAGAAGTAGTGGTGATGGCAGAATTGTACATGGAGGGAGAAAACTCTGTTTGGTGGTTCAAACCCTTGTTCCATTCAAGGGTGAGTTATTTTGCAGTCTTTGCTCAAAGGTTGATCCAAACATTTGATGGAGAAAGAAAAAAGGAAGAGAAGCTCACACCACCATGGGAGGAGAATTGCACCAATGCTACTACAGCTTTGGAGGAGCAGCCTTATACATCTATGGATGAGGAAACCATTGGAGGAAAAGCCATTGCAGCCACAAAAGAAGTTCCCAAGATCCACCAAGGTATGAGTAAAGTTCCACTTTCTATTTCAGAAAAATATCTTAAGGATGGTGGAATTTCATATGGAAAGGTCCAAGGATCAAACCACATGGTCACTTTAGGGCCTCATGTTTGCACTGCACTATGAAAATGGGTTCAAGGAGGAAAATAACCCTTATCCTCATACATTTTGATGATTTTCATTCAGCCTTCATGGTGGGAGTGCAACTTTTGGAGGATAAAATAAACCCTGACACCTCCATGGAGAATCATGAAACAATTTGTGAACCAGAGGAAGATACAGCTACTACATCATTGGAGGAACTAGCAACATTGTTGAACATGGGTGGAGAGGAGACATCACCTACATCATGTTGGGGTTCCCATGTTTTGGCAGATTTGGCAATACCAAAAGATGAGACAACATCAAACCACTTTGGGGCCCTAGGATCTAGCCCTCCTGGACCCGGAGAGGGATCTCTCCAATAAAACAAAGAATGATATATATTTGAGGCTCAAGATGAGATGTTAGGCTAGGTATGAAGCACCAAGGGGGGTTTTAAATAATTTGGTTGAAGGGTTGCTGGGTTGGTCACGAGATCATGGACTAAGAAAGCAGTGGGAGGAAAGGAACAAAACAACAGGCTGTTTCAGCAAAGAGGATTGGCCAAGAAAGTGCCATCCATTGGGCTATGGAGTCATGAAAGGAAATTACTTGCATCCACTAGCCAAGGCTTCCAAAGGGCAAGTCATCTAATACTAGAGGATCTTTAGATTAGATGGTGGGGTGGAACATTAAGGAGGAAAGTGAAAGAAGGAAAGCAACCAATTTTCTGTCTATAGATCAGGTCAGAGGTCATTTAACTCCAGACCTGCTTGGACATACTCAAAGGCTGCTCTCAAAGAGACAAAGGGGTAGCTTATAGATCAGACCAGAGGTCATTTAACTCCAGATCTGCTTTAGCAACTCCAAGGGAAAAACAGAGATAAGATTAACGAAGGGATCTTATAAAGGCTAGCTGGTCGCGCAAGGATCCTAGTGGACAGGGCTAACACTTATCCCCAGTGTTCCCAAACCTTCCAGCTTACACCCCTCAAGAACATCTAAGAACAACTTCAACTAATTCATACATCAGCCAGCAGGCAATAACATCCACTACACTGGTTAAACCAACTGAAATCAACTCTTAGATAGCACATAGAGCAGAAAACATAAAGGTAGGGAGAGCAGACAGCATAGGGCACCTAACAAGGGTGAATCCTATACCATTATTCTGATGCCTACCAGAAGAACGTGAAACAGCATGTAAATGAAATAAATAGAGTTAAGAGGAACATCACCAATAGCAATAGACCAGGATCCTGTGAAATGTGCTTTGATTAATAGATGCAAAACCAGTCATGTACAATAAGGCTCAATGGTTGTTATAGTCCAGACTTCTCCTCCCAGCCTATTACATACAACTACTCTGCTACTCCCTCCCACGACTGTTCTAACAGTCAAATGAATCCCCCTAACAGCAAACTACCAGCAAATGAACAACAACCTTTACAATTCGTTCTCAGGGATTTTTATAGGAGAAGAGGAAGAGACAGAGGTAGATGAACAATTAAATGAATCTCATCAAGACAGAATCGGCGGAAGTGTCCACGCCCATACTTCTTAATGGCTTTCTGCAGTGCTGTAGGTACTCTGTAATCTATCTGGGGAGTCTCTGTCAGGTCGACTTTGACCTCTAATATGTTCCTTGGAGTCCTTTCTGGTGTCTGGAGCTCTGCGCTAGCCTTCTGAATAAATGAACTGGTGAAAGATCTGCAACTTCTCCATACCTTCATAACTGCTGACTAAACAGTCTTTAATGAAGCTCCTGTCTGTGTATTAATTGCTTATGGGCTCGAGGAAGCATGGAGATTGCTGTAGGAAGGTGACCTATCTGGAAGAAAATGTACTCTGCCAATATTAAACATAGATAAGACTTTGACCGTGCGCTTGAATCTTCAAACTGTGCCCTGCCTTTGAACTGCGGGGTTAACCTTAATTATATCATTAGGAATCATTAACCCCCTTTGAAACCATCTGCTGATCTGCTGGTAGTGCTGAAATGGCCATCTGTGTTGTCCGCACGATGAAATAAACCTGTTACAAACCCAAGCGGTGGTGGCAGAAAAATGTTGTCAAGGCAGGAGGAGAGGTGGCGGAGCAGCGAAGGAAACAGCGAAAAGGGCGGAGGAGAGAATCATAGTGTAAAGGCTAAAGGCTTTTACCTGGGCGAATTACAAAGAAAAGGGGCACAAAACCATGGAGCAGAGCATTAGATGTGGGGCCGAATGTGGCGGGGGGCGATTAGATCTGAACCATCAGATCCAGGGGAGGATCAACAGCCGAGATTGAATCGGAACCATCGCAATCGGGGGTACCAAAGGGTGACACACATAAAATTTTCCGATTGCGATCAGGGATGATGAGCGATGACCGTTGGATCCGGGAGGAAATGAACAGACGAGATCAAATCGGAGGATGGAGGGAAGGGGTTTCGATTGCGATCGGGGGTCAAATGCGATTCTGCACTGGCCGTCGGATCAGAAGGGAGATGGACGGTCCGGATCAAATCGGAAGATTTCAATCGAGGCGGCGCTAATGTGACTTACGATTGCGATCGGAGAGACGGGTGCGATTGAGCGCTGGCCGTTCGATCGTGGGAGGAACGGATGGCTGTGATTGAATCGGGAGACAATGGGGAAGGTTTGCGATTGGAGGAAATGGGAGTGCGGTGGCCGTCGGATCGTGTAACAGACAGACGGACAGGATTTAATCGGGAGACGGAAGGAGGGACTTGTGATTAGTGCCAGGCCGTTGATCTGCGGGAAGCATGGATGGTCAGGATGCAATCGGGAGACAACGGGGGAGGCTTGCGATCAGCGATCGGGCGGGGGTTGCGATTGAGCGCTAGCCATTGGATCGGCTGGGAGATGGACGGCCAGGATATGATCGGAGGATCGCAATCGGAGCGCGATGCGATCAATCGGGGGGTGCATAATGAGTGTTGCGATTGTGATTGACGGGGGCTTGCGATTAGCGCTCCATCGTTGGATCTGCAGGGTAGATCAACGGCCTTGATTACATCGCGAGACTTGATTAATAAAATGATCGCATCGGGGCTTTTTGCTGTTTACAAAGGAAATATGCACCCGCCCGACCTTCCGATTGCGATTGGCGCTCAGGACTTAAGCGCTTGGTCCCAGCGCACGGGCACATGTGGGGAAGTGGTTAGAAGGGGCTGGCAGAAAGGGGCTAGGCCTTATAATAAGGTCAGAAAGAGGGTTTTTTAGCCCATTTTAATGGATTTTAGGGCTGGGGAAGGGGAACGATAGATGGAGAAAGGGGAGAAAAGGGAAAACAAAGGGTAGGGGAAGAAATTAAAGGGGATTTTGGGGGGATTTGAGGGGTAAATGGGGAAAGAAGGGGGAATAAAGGGGAGAGAAAAAAAAGGCTTTGGGGGATGAAATAAGAGGGAAAAAGGGGGCCTTTGGGCATTTCTTCACATAGCAGAGAGGCTTTATAAGGGGAATCAGCAGAGGAGATTTGATAAAAGGATAAAAGGCACATAGAGGCTTCAAGGAGACTGTGTTTTCAGAGGAAATGCATTCCTTGAAGACTCAACAATGATTTAGCCCCCTGTTTGCTTGTCAAAAATTTCATAGGGGGGCTAACAGTGGCTCCACATGGGGATGGCTTCTTCTTGAAGGAGCCAAGAAACCAGAAAATGATCTCTTGGTGTAGGCCAGGTGCCTGCTGCTTGAACCATCCATCTCTTTCTTTGATCAAATACCACAAACTATGAAGACATCATATCAGCAATAAAATTCTCCCACACAACTACCTACCCACACTATAGTCCTAACATTTTTTCTTCTTGGGTGCATTTGGACTTGCAGACCCTTTACATCATCAATCTTTTCAAACAGGAAAAATAAACCTATTCTACCTCTACCCTTATTACTCCATCAGACCAGATTAGACTGTTGGCCTCATATGTTTCTCTACCTACACTACTACCTGCTAGGATTAGACTGTCTAGCAGGTTTCTTCTCTACATTCTAAGACAGAAATTTAAACAACTAACTACATGCTCATAGGCTGAGCTTTATTGAGCTTTCCTACCTACCCTACCCTAACCGGAAATCTCTGATGTTCTAGGTGATATGATAAAGCCAATACAGCCAGTCAAGTAGTAGTGAAAAAGGATATGAGCACTGGCTGCCTGTCAGAGATAACCACAGGGTGCTCTGCTTGTGGTTCTTCAAAACTATGGTCACCATCAGTAGTGACCATTCCTGATGAATCTGGCCCGTGCTAAGGATCAATGCTGGAGTGTTCGAGCATATCAGGGCCTCCATGTACTCTGCCACAGGATCAACGAATGCATGATGTATACTCTCTTCTTTTTGGCCTGCCATGACTGGTAGGCTGTCTACATCCTGGGCAGCCTCAATTATTTCTTCGTTTTCCACTGTGTTCTCAAAGCGGCTCCTGAGAACCGAATCTTCTTCTTCTTGCACATCGAACAACAGCGGAATCTCTGTATTTTTAGGGGGCGGGAGACTTTCCAAGAATGCTCTTGGGTCTCTGAACTCGTATGATTTCTCTTGTGAGCTCAAAAGTTCGAGCTCAGCTTCATATCTGTCAACCACCAAATCAAGAAACATCTTCTTAAGCGCAGGTAGATGATTGAGTGTTGAGCCAATAGGGACAACCTTTGGAAGGTCCTCCCATTCAATTTCTGCCAGTACACTCGCTACTCCACTCTGAAACTCTGCTATGAGGCTTGGATCTATTTTTGCACATTGTTCAGAGTCCTCTATTAGTGAAGTGACTGGATCTTCGGCACAGATGATGTTGTACTGTGACATGGTCTCCCAATGGAGTCTTACATAATACCACAGATAATCAGTGGCTAGTTAATTACCAGCGGAGTCTTTTAATCATTCAGGAATTGTGGAGTCGCCAGGTGGATGATTCACAACTTACTGTCCACCACAGTGGTTTACCAAATCAAGGCTGATTGGTCTCTATTCCCCAGTGGAGTCGCCATTATGTTGGGGTTCCCATGTTTTGGCAGATTTGGCAATACCAAAAGATGAGACAACATCAAACCACTTTGGGGCCCTAGGATCTAGCCCTCCTGGACCCGGAGAGGGATCTCTCCAAATAGAGCTAAGAATGATATATCTTTGATGCTCAAGATGAGATGTTAGGCTAGTTATGAAGCACAAAGGGGGTTTTAAAATTATTTGGTTGAAGGGTTACTGGGTTGGTTAGGAGATCACAGACTGGGAAAGCAATGGGAAGAAAGGAATAGAACAGCAGGAGGCTTCAGCAAAGAGGATAGGCCAAGACAGTGCCATCCATTGGGCTATGGAGTCATGAAAGGAAATTACTTGCATCCACTAGCCAAGGCTTCCAAAGGGTAAGTCATCTAATACTAGAGGATATTTTTAGATAGATGACGGGATGGAACATTAAGGAGGAAAGTGAAAGAAGGAAAGAAACCAATTTTCTGTCTATAGATCAGGTCAGAGGTCATTTAACTCTAGACCTGCTTGGACATACTCAAAGGCTGCTCTCAAAGAGACAAAGGGGCAGCTTATAGATCAGACCAGAGGTCATTTAACTCCAGATCTGCTTTAGCAACTCCAAGGGAAAAATAGAGATAAGATTAACGAAGGGATCTTATAAAGGCTAGATGGTCACGCAAGGATCCTAGTGGATAGGGCTAACACTTATCCCCAGTGTTCCCAAACCTTCTAGCTTAAAACCCTCAAGAACATTTGAGAGCAGCTTCAACCAATTCATACATCAGCCAGCAGGCAATAACATCCGCTGCGTTGGTTAAATCAACTGAAACCAGCTCTCAGATAGCACAAGGGAACCAAATCAAGGCTGATTGGTCTATATTCCCTAGTGGAATCGCCATTATGTTGGGGTTCCCATGTTTTGGCAGATTTGGCAATACCAAAAGATGAGACAACATCAAACCACTTTGGGGCCCTAGGATCTAGCCCTCCTGGACCCGGAGAGGGATCTCTCCAATAAAACAAAGAATGATATATCTTTGAGGCTCAAGATGAGATGTTAGGTTAGGTATGAAGCACCAAGGGGGGTTTTAAATAATTTGGTTGAAGGGTTGCTGGGTTGGTCACGAGATCATGGACTGAGAAAGCAGTGGGAGGAAAGGAACAAAATAGCAGGCTATTTCAGCAAAGAGGATTGGCCAAGAAAGTGCCATCCATTGGGCTATGGAGTCATGAAAGGAAATTACTTGCATCCACTAGCCAAGGCTTCCAAAGGGCAAGTCATCTAATACTAGAGGATCTTTTTAGATAGATGATGGGATGGAAAATTAAGGAGGAAAGTGAAAGAAGGAAAGCAACCAATTTTCTGTCTATAGATCAGGTCAGAGGTCATTTAACTCTAGACCTGCTTGGACATACTCAAAGGCTGCTCTCAAAGAGACAAAGGGGCAGCTTATAGATCAGACCAAAGGTCATTTAACTCCAGGTCTGCTTTAGCAACTCCAAGGGAAAAACAGAGATAAGATTAACGAAGGGATCTTAGAAAGGCTAGTTGGTCGCGCAAGGATCCTAGTGGACAGGGCTAACACTTATCCCCAGTGTTCCCAAACCTTCCATCTTACACCCCTCAAGAACATCTAAGAACAACTTCAACTAATTCATACATCAGCCAATAGGCAATAACATCCACTGCGCTGGTTAAACCAACTGAAATCAACTCTTAGATAGCACATAGAGCATAAAACATAAAGGTAGGGAGAGCAGACAGCATAGGGCACCTAACAAGGGTGAATCCTATACCATTATTCTGATGCCTACCAGAAGAATGTGAAACAACATGTAAATGAAATAAACAGAGTTAAGAGAAACATCACCAATAGCAATAGACCAGGATCCTGTGAAATGTGCTTTGATTAATAGATGCAAAACCAGTCATGTACAATAAGGCTCAATGGCTGTTACAGTCCAGACTTCTCCTCCCAGCCTATTACATACAACTACTCTGCTACTCCCTCCCATGACTGTTCTAACAGTCAAATGAATCCCCCTAACAGCAAACTACCAGCAACTGAACAACAACCTTTACAATTCGTTCTCAGGGATTTTTATAGGAGAAGAGGAAGAGACAGAGGTAGATGAACAATTAAATGAATCTCATCAAGACAGAATCGGCGGAAGTGTCCACGCCCATACTGCTTAATGGCTTTCTGCAGTGCTGTAGGTACTCTGTAATCTGTCTGGGGAGTCTCTGTCAGGTCGACTTTGACCTCTGATATGTTCCTTGGAGTCCTTTCTGGTATCTGGAGCTCTGCGCTAGCCTTATGAATAAATGAACTGGTGAAAGATCTGCAACTTCTCCATACCTCCATAATTGCTGACCAAACAATCTTTAATGAAGCTCCTATCTGTGTATTAATTTCTTATGGGCTCGAGGAAGCATGGAGATTGTTGTAGGAAGGTGACCTGTCTGGAAGAAAATGTACTCTGCCAATATTAAACATAGATAAGACTTTGACCGTGCGCTTGAATCTTCAAACTGTGCACTGCCTCTGAACTGTGGGGTTAACCTTAATTATATCATTAGGAATTATTAACCCCCTTTGAAACCATCTGCTAATCTGCTGGCAGTGCTGAAATGGCCATCTGTGTTGTCTGCACGATGAAATAAACCTGTTACAAACCCAGGCGGTGGTGGCAGAAAAATGCTGTGGAGGCAGGAGGAGAGGTGGCGGAGCAGCGAAGGAAACGGTGGAAACAGCGAAAAGGGCGGAGGAGAGAATCATAGTGTAAAGGCCAAAGGCTTTTACCTGGGCGAATTACAAAGAAAAGGGGCACAAAACCATGGAGCGGAGCATTAGATGTGGGGCCGACTGTGGCGGGGGGCGATTAGATCTGAACCATCGGATCCAGGGGAGGATCAACAGCCGAGATTGAATCGGAACCATCGCAATCGGGGGTACCAAAGGGTGACACACATAAAATTTTCCGATTGCGATCAGGGATGACGAGCGATGACCGTTGGATCCGGGAGGAAACGGACGGACAAGATCAAATCGGAGGACGGAGGGAAGGGGTTGCGATTGCGATTGGGGGTCAAATGCGATTGTGCGCTGGTCGTCGGATCAGAAGGGAGATGGGTGGTCTGGATCAAATCGGAATATTTCAATTGGGGCGGCGCCAATGTGACTTGCAATTGTGATCGGAGAGACGGGTGCGATTGAGTGCTGGCCGTTCGATCGTGGGAGGAATGGACGGTTGTGATTGAATCAGGAGACAGTGGGGAAGGCTTGCGATCGGAGGAAATGGGAGTGCGGTGGCCGTCGAATCGTGTAACAGACAGACGGACAGGATTTAATCGGGAGACGGAAGGAGGGACTTGCGATTAGCACCAGGCCGTTGATCTGCGGGAAGCATGGACGGTTAGGATGCAATCGGGAGACAGCGGGAGAGGCTTGCGATCAACGATCGGGCGGGGGTTGCGATTGAGCGCTGGCCATTAGATCGGCTGGGAGATGGACGGCCAGGATATGATCGGAGGATCGCAATCGGAGCGCGATGCAATCAATCGGGGGGTGCACAATGAGTGTTGCGATTGCGATTGACGGGGGCTTGCGATTAGCGCTCCACCGTTGGATCTGCAGGGTAGATCAATGGCCTTGATTACATCGCGAGACTTGATTAATAAAACGATCCCATCGGGGCTTTTTGCTGTTTACAAAGGAAATACGCACCCGCCCGACCTTTCGATTGCGATTGGCGCTCGGGACTTAAGCGCTTGGTCCCAGCGCACGGGCACATGTGGGGAATTGGTTAGAAGGGGCTGGAAAAAAGGGGCTAGGCCTTATAATAAGGTCGGAAAGAGGGTTTTTTAGCCCATTTTAATGGATTTTAGGGTTGGGGAAGGGGAACGATAGATGGAGAAAGTGGAGAAAAGGGAAAACAAAGGGTAGGGGAAGAAATTAAAGGGGATTTTGGGGGGATTTGAGGGGTAAATGGGGAAAGAAGGGGGAATAAAGGGGAGAGAAAACAAAGGCTTTGGGGGATGAAATAAGAGGGAAAAAGGGGGCCTTTGGGCATTTCTTCACATAGCAGAGAGGCTTTATAAGGGGAATCAGCAGAAGAGATTTGATCAAAGGATAAAAGGCACATAGAGGCTTCAAGGAGACTATGTTTTCAGAGGAAATGCATTCCTTGAAGACTCAACAATGATTTAGCCCCCTATTTGCTTGTCAAAAATTTCATAGGGGGGCTAACACATCACATCTAGATCCTCATGGGTCCAACATAGTCATGGGAAAGAGGCCTTTCTTAAGGGGTCTCCAAGGAGATACATTTCAAACTCTCATGAAATGCAAAGAGCAGGAATTGGTTTGGGAGAATGGTAGCCCTCATGGGAGGAGTACCAAAGAAGAGTAGAAGTGGTAAGATTTTTACATCATTGGGCAACAAGGAGAAGGGATACATATTGCTGATATGACACCTTCATCACCTGAGTCATATGATGTGAGAATAATGGGGCAGCAAGCACTTGAGTTGCTTGACATTGATGGGAGAGAGCATAAGCAGATTTGCTCTCACATGATTCATGATGTTGTAGGAGGAGGCGATGGCATTCTCTCCTTGACCTTGGATGATAGGGAGGTACTTCCATCTTGGGAGGAACATCTTATGTATTGCAGCATTATGAAAGACATCTTTGACAAGGACCATGTCAAATAATGGAGCTTAGTATTGATGGGAGCCTATGGGTATAGGCCAACAATGTTGTCTCTTTGGAGCAGTGACCTATGGATGAAGTGTGCCCAGCGGAAGTGTGGTGGATCCATAACCCACAAGTCCCAGGAACATTTCATAACTATTGCACTTGATGGATAAAGAGGAGATGAGATGGATAAGGCAGCCATATATTACTATGCTACATTCTTCTTGACTTGGATGCTCAAGCATGAGAAGAAGGATCTTCTTGCAGCACCTAGTTCATTCATCTTCATGGGAGCATGCCAAGAAAACATGGAGGGTTCATTCATGGATCCATACATCATATTACTCCTGGTATATGGTAAGAAATATGTTCTTACATTAGCTGATTTGTATACTCTTACCATTATTTTGCAATGCATAGCTCTACAAGAGGGCAAGCTTTTCAGATTGCTCTATGGATCAAAATTGGGCCAATTTGTATGATGGAGACAACCATATTTTATATGGCCTTGGGAAAGTGTTACCTTCCATGTATGTTCAGCCACTTACCATGCATATCAGAACATACATTATTATTCATGAGCTGAAAACAACTTGCCATACCATTTTCTAAAGCAGTAGTTTGGGAAACTGTGCTATGACTACTTGGGAGAATGTTGGTACATCTTTGTACAACATGGAACCTTCAGTACTTACCTCATTTTATTGATGAGTATGATATCCTTGGCTGATATTGATGTTATCCCAATGAAGGACATGATTAGAGAAAAAACACATGGGATGAATGTGTCCTTGATGAGGGAGGACTCCCATAATTTCTGCATTGCATGTTCTAATGGGAACATGAGAAGAGACATGGCCACCACAGCTATCTATTTGCTTTCTTTTGAGGAAGGCCATGAGTATGATGATGAAATCCGTCCATTGTTTATATTTAGGCATGTATTTTATTTTGTATTGCTGGTTCACTCATCTATTTACTGTTCAGTAGTAGAGGTGATATTTTTGTACAATACTTGCCATGCTATTTTTTGCAGCTACAGTGGATGAGATTGCATTGTAACCCTATGAGAAATTTTTTGTACCTTGTTTCACATGGTATAACCCATAGCAAACATTTCATGGGGAATTCTATGATGATCTTGTCCTATTCATCATGGATGACATGTCTTGGGCCAGCTGATTTTTCATGGATGGAGGGGAGATTCTTGGGGAATTACTCTTCATTTTTCCATTTTAGGGCCATACATTTGCAGCCCAGGATCAGAATACAATCCACACTTGTCATAAGTGGGTGAGTGGACATCATGGGGCAATTTATAGTGCTTGCATTGATCATATTTCAGCCCACCTTCATTTCTGGAGCTCAAGGTGGAGGGAGATTTTCCATGAGTTGTCTTGTTGAGAGGCAGCTTATTTTTTATGATTGATGGCTTGGGGATGAGAGATTCATATGGGAGATGATTAGTCCCATTATATATCAGATCTCATGCCTCAAGGAGGCCCTTGGACAACTCTTGTTCCTTCACGGGTGTTGTTTCTACATGTTAGCCATTTTGGGAATGTTCACCCCAAGGCTAGATTGCATATGTTGGAGGGACAATTTTGAAGACTTGATTGTTGATATGGAATCCTTTCCTTGAGAATATCATCACATAAGGATTATACAGGAGGAAAGGGTAGGAATAAACTCATTTCATCCTTGCAATTTCTTGAGGGCAAGCAATATTTTGAGAGGGGAGGACTGTAATGTCGCAAATTTTATGGGACATTAAATTTTGTTAAAGAGATGAATAAAATGGGTAGGGGACCCATTATTTGCATGATTAGAGAATAAAAATCCTCTAATTATGAAAGAGAATCACTTGAGAGCTTGATTTCACACCTCCATGTGTGAAAGGAGGTTTTTCCAAATATGCTTGGCCAAAGTTGACCAAGTCAAATTGCGTTGGCATGAGTTGGAAAGCATTATGTGGGACAACGTAGGAGGATGTTTCTAGAGAGAAGGAACCTCTAATTCGAAATAGGGTCTGTTATCACTCAGGTTTTCCTTGAAGTTGTAAGAAAAGGAAAGTATACCCGAGGTAACCACAAACCAACCTTCAGATGTAGAATCTAGCCAATCTGCATCCAGAGAGGGCTCTCTCTTTATGATTTATCTTTGTTCTTAGAAGGTTTTAGGCTAGTTATAGATCCAAGAATTTGTTTGAAAATGGTGGAATCCGCAAACTAGGGGCAAGGTTGAAGATTTTCAGTCCATTGGGCTATGGAGTCAAATGATGGCTTTACTGGATTTCTATTCTACACACAAGATGGCTTTGCAGGGCAAGATAGCCAGATAGAGAACAATCCTTAAAATTTAAAGTGGATGGGATGATTTTGAAGGGATGAAAGGCAGCTAAGAATCTTTCACCATGTTCAAAAGAAAGAAATGAGATGACTACAAACAAAGAGCAATGAATAATTCTTTATTATAGTAATCAAGAATGTTTAAATTAGCAAAGCAAGAGCATTTAAGAATTCATGCTTATAACCAATTTAGAGGAAAACATTAAGAACAATCACATCTGAAATCAGAGTACAATTAAGTAAATTATGATTCAATCCTTTATGTAAATTATTCAGAAATGGACATAATGATATTATAAACAGATATAAAACTTAAAACATAGGATAGAAAGACTTATTGAACTTCAGTCTGACACATGAATCCTCCAAAAAGTCCTGAGCTTCAAATTGTCATCCAATAAGCCACAAGTAAATTTCTCCAAAACACTTTTTATTCCAAAAACTTCAATGTTACAGCAGAGTAATAGAATCCACCCTCAACACTCTCTTTGAGGGTTTATTTATACACAAAATAAGCTAAAACAATCTTACACTAACTTAGCCAATAATCTAGGGTGACTAATGAGTAAGTTACAATAAAAATGAGACAAATGGTCTCGTAAATAGGACCAAAAGTAATTTCTGATGTGTTGTTTCCTCCTTTTGAGGATGTGCTGGAGGCAGGTGCTATAATAGGGCTCGATGCTGTCCCTTTGAGTAATTCTTTAGCTTGTCTGATACTCTTTGTTTCCACGGATACTCTTTAACCTGTGCAACTGATACTCTTTCATCTGTGCTCATTTTTTATCTCATAATAGTAAAAAGATAAATCCTCTTCACTCCTAAGACAAATTTCATAAAATTTCCACAAGTCATCCTACCCATTGGGATCATCTTCTATATTATGGTCCTTATGGGTTTATTGCCCATCAACTCCTATGAGTTTGTGCGGGTCAATAGAACAAATACTTTATTTATGTCTGGGCATGAAATAAATTCTTAACTCATGTAGATTTCTCCTCATGGTAACGTAATTTTTCAACCGATAGAATGAGTGTAAAGCTGTATTATGAGTATATCTATTTTCTTGACATAGGTTTCCGTGTCCATTATCCGGTCCTCTCGAGGAGCATAGGACGGGTAACCTACCGTCCAATAAAACTCGAAATTTCCTTGAAAGTATTAATATCGCCTTTAATATTCGAGCACTTCCTTTCCTACCGTATGTTCTTTTGGTGAAAACTCTTTTTATCTCCAAAATAGTGCCGGTCCTATCCTCAATTCCTAATACTGCAAGCTGTTGCTTAGTCCGGGTGTTCAAAAACTGTATAAGTTGATTGGCATGCTCAGGTCTGCCTCTTAATTCATCTCTTGTTCTATTTATTTCTTCCTGAGCTACTTTAATCAAGTCATTTTGTTCAAAAAATTCTTGAATAGAGGGCCAAATACTTTTTATTAACTCAATTATATTATCCCAAAGAATTTCATTTATTTCTTTCAAAGGATTTTCTAATGAAAGATCTTTTTCTAAAGCCTTAACCAATCTTTCCAATCTTTTAATTTCCCTGGTATTATTAGCAACAGTCTTTTTAGATGTATCATATTTCTGCTCCAAATTTTCTAACTGCAATTTTGTGGTTTGAAGTTCTATGACTCTTAGTTGTAAACTTTCCATTTGTTTTATCAATTCATCAGAACTTAAACCAGAAGTGTTTACCTGCGCTGGCTTTGTTTGTTGATTTTCTATTGTGGTACCTGTAGTGATCTCTGCTGTAGATGTTTGCATGATAGCTTCCTTTTCCTGTAAATCTTGTTCCAATTCTCTCTCTGTTTCACTCAGTTGCTCAGTCATTTTTAAGAGCAACTCCATTATCTCTTCCTGTGAATTTCCCTTTAAAACTTCTTAGGTCTAGGGATGTCTTGAGGCTGGCAATTTCAGATGCTTTCTCAGTGCAGCTATGTCATCATCTTTCTTTTTAATTAGTGCCTCAATGCTTTTGATATCCTTGGGGTTGTGACCCAAGCTGATGATTATGTCTTCCAGAGACTTTATTCTGTTATCTTTGGCCTGAGAAGAGGCCTTCTCAATTTTCAATTGGGTGCTTGTGTTATTTAAAGAATCTTGCAGCCTTAGGGCTGCCATGGCCTTATTAGTAAGAGTGGAATAGACCATTTCCCTAGTTTTTTTATGTAGCTCTATCTGGTCCAAAGGATGAATGTCCTTTGCCAGGACCTCAAAATTTGTTCTAATATAATCAGCTGCTGTCATGGGTTTTGGTACCTTGGACTTGAAGTGGCTCATCATCATTTTGCCGTGTGAAATGTCAAATGCTGACATTAACCTTTCTTGATTATGTGGAGCCATTTTTAGATATTGATCATATACCTTCATTCTCAATGGATCATTATTTTCCTTTATATTAATGAAAGTTCTTTTTATATCCCTTGTATCTGTTTTTGGTGGCCTAAAAGAAGATACTTCAGTACTCAACTGCTTTTGCAAAGCTTTTCCTTTCTGATCTGTGTGTGTCATACTAACAGAGCCAGTTAATTGACTATCTTCTCTTCCATCATCAAACATCTCATCTATTATTTCCACTTCCTGGGGTGTATTGAGTTTCTGCCTTTTGGTTTGATGTAGCTCTGAG
The DNA here is from genome assembly GCA_034641835.2 of Pinus albicaulis. Taxonomy (NCBI): domain Eukaryota; kingdom Viridiplantae; phylum Streptophyta; class Pinopsida; order Pinales; family Pinaceae; genus Pinus; species Pinus albicaulis. Next base: position 73,394,022 of record CM076581.1, on the reverse strand, counting down.
GATTCTTTGGGAGGAGTAGTATCTGAAACCTGCCTTTTCTTGCCCATTTCTATATTGGATGGAGTTTGTAATTCTGAAACTTCAGGATGATTTACTTGAGTGGGAGAAACTTGTGTTTGATCAGGTTCTCTGGAGGTTTGAGGTTTCTCTGCCATGATTAAAGTTTCAATGACCTGTATTTCAGGTTCCTTTCCTTTGACTCTGCACGATGAACGACACTGAGATTTATGTCAGAGATCAGCTTCAAGAAGTGCTAATGTCAAAATCGTACTTGACTACAGGAGGCTGTCCAGAGTTCTTCTAAGTTCTTTCATATAATTTTTTTTTTGTTCATTTTGTCTTCTTCACTTTTTTCCTCAACTAGTGTTTCTTCCACCCATTCATCTTGATTGGCATATTGTTCTATTTCAGGAATCCTGTGGTGCATGTAAGGGGATGATTTGTTCTTTATTCTTTTTTCACAGATAAAACCAAATGGATCATAAGGAACCCAACGGAAAGTTCTTTGGAACTTGCAATGGTTTTGTAGTATATCTTCTGCTTCTCGCTCAGCATCCCTAGAGTTGCATATGAAGGGACCTAGTTGACTTTTGATCCTGAGTTGGGCTTTCTTTTTCACACTACAAAAATGAATCATGTCAGAATTATTCATTTGCCTGAAATATTCCAAGGCAAAATGTCTCATGGGCACATACTTTGGAAACTTGAATGGATGTAATTCACATCCATAGATTCTGATGACTGAATGGTTTTGATATAAATACCAATCTCCAACTTTATATGTCCTTGAAAGCTGCAAGGTCTTCTTGATTTCATTACTGAGCCTTGGAGGAGGAATTCCTGTCGACAAGGTAGTTGCAGGATATACAAAAATATCGATCAACTCAGCATAGGAATAGGGAGAATCGTAGGAAGAGTGAATTATGGGAGACCAAAATATAACTGACCTAGGGTTTCCCTTAGCATCAAGTTTTTTAACAGGGAAAGGGAACTTTTCTGATTGATAATAGATAATGAGATGATAAATAACTGAGGAATATTTAAACACTTTCTCATCATCTAGCCTCATGAACTGGTCGTGGATTTTATTGTCTATGAAAGATGCAAAGTCATATTTTACTGCAGGAGGTTGCCCAGGAGTAAAGATAGACAAAAAAACCAGGGTTATTTCATCAACATATTCACTTCTATTGAAACCCAAGACAAAAGATATGATATTTAGGATGAGCCTTCCCAACTTAGTGAAATAATAAAAACCATAGGGAGGAGGGCCCCTAGGTTGATGTTCAGGCAACATAAAATTCTGGCAAATGGACTTCAATTTTTCTGGGGTCAATTGATTAGACTTTTCAATCAGTTCTTCCATAGACAAAGGTGCTAGTTCTTGATCAGTTTCAAAATGTAGCATTGCATTGATAGCTTGAGGAGTAATGGGGAAAAGAACACTGTGGTCAGGGGATATTACAGCTCTTTGAGTCGGATCATAGTTAGAATGGAAGAGATACTTTGTTATAATGACTGAGGGATAGGATATCTCTAGTTTGACTCTACAACCTAATGAGAAATTGAATCCTTCGACACCCTAATTGAATTTATGCAAATATTAATGACTGTGTTGGGTTTAATGTCACTAAGTCTTTAATTTGGAAGTCTTTATCCACTAAGGGCAACATTCTAACTCGTAAGTCCAATGAGTTGACTGTCAATTAGGCCTGATTTTAATTTCAGGGTATTAAAAATGAAAGCCGTGTTTTCTTCATTAAAAGCTCTGGGCGCGATTTCAGTTTTAATGAGGGAAATTATACAATTATAGCCAGGGATGCCCCCTCAACAAACTTGGGGAATGATCTAGGAATAAGATTTCTTTGACATCATTCAATGGAAAAATAAGGGAATTGCAGTATCTTCCGTTCAGAGCGCAATAAAGGAATACACTGCTGTGAGGCAACCAGACGGAACAGTATCAAGTGAAAAGAAGAGCCCAACACCGGGTCCATGAATTCTATTTAAATCGGATAGAACGGTAGATTTCAAAGGAAATTTGAATTTCGTAGGGAAGGCGGCTAGCCGCTTTCAACAATGAAAATGACATAAAACACGAATTTTTTTTTATTTCCTAAGTCAAAAATGGGTTTTATTTTTTCGCCGAGGAATGACGCTATTTCAAGACAAATTTTCTGACAGCAGGGTCGGTGGTAGCAGCGGTAACTCGCATCGCATGAACCAAAAGCGGGGTTAGATCAGTCGATTCCACGACCAATGAACCAATGGACACGTGGCTGGAGGACTAGTCCAATACCACCGTGCCCCCGCATTAAAGTTCGACAAGGACGAGTACTTAGCGGAATTGTCAGGAGCATTGGATCTCCTTGAGGAGCGATCCAATGGTTGGAGGGACGTGGAGATGGTGGGAAGTTAAAAGGTGCGGGCCCGACATATTTATCGTCATTTAATCACTCCGGGCGGGATTTGATTGGTGGAGTATGGTTATTAATTAACTCTGATAATTAATTAATCCCGGGGTTATAAAGGGTCGGGGTTGCAGCGAGACTTAGTTTTTTAACTCGAGTTAGGGTCGGGGAATGGGATATATAGCGGGATTTTTAACTTGAGTTAAATCGTCGGGTACGGGGGAAAAAGGGATTATTTCCAAATTTTTGGTTTTCAAAATAAAACTTCGGGTTTATTATTTTTTGTGTTAAACATATATACCATATGTTTAAATCTTTTCTCATATATGTTTTTATTATATGATAAATTAACCAATAGAATTAACTTATCATAAGGGCGGGGATATTACACAATGATATATTTTAACCAAAGGGTGCATAATGTGGGTTTTCAATGAATAATTGGGAAATAAATACTTTGGTTAAACGTTATAATAAGATGGGTTTTTTGGATATTTGTATAAAAGGAGTTATATACTTAGGATAAGGCATTTTCACTAGGGATTTAGTAAATAGAGTTAAATGTAAATATGAAAAAGGGACAAGGACAACTCAAAATACTTTGCACATCTAAGAAAGTGAAGATTTCTGAAGTAAACCACATTATATCAACTTCAACACTTAGACTTAGAATAACAAGTAATCTTGAGGGTTTATTGTGAAATATAGGATGATTTTCCTAAGTAAAATTGGATTTTACTTAGGAAAAGGTTAAAGGTGAATGATTATCACAATGAATGATCTCAAGTACTTAGGTCTTTTTGATCATTAGGCCGAGGGTCCGGTCCCTCCAAAAGTCAAGGAAATGCCTTGAGCCCCTTTGATCTCCAAATACCTTAGTACTTTGGGGAAATTAGCAAAAACTTAGGGAGAAAGTGATGTGGGAAGTTAATGATTTTGACTTTGCTTTCTGTGAATTCTTCAGTGCATTTTATGCTTCAGTACTTGTGATGAAGGTAAAAGATTAAACATATTCAAAACCATCATTCATCACATAAAACTTTGCAACACCATCTACCTACCCTATCTACTTGACACTACCATTTTCTCTTCTTTATTAGGGTGCATTTAGACTTGCAAACCCTTATCAACCTTTTTTCTTTTTACATGGTAGATCTACCTAATTCTACCCTTATTACATCCAAGGGCTCAGATTAAACTGTTGACCACCTTTTATTAACTCTACCTATCTACTTATCTGCCAAGATTAAACTATTCGGTCATATATTTATTCTCTATTCTATTGCATGAAATTGAAACATGAATGAGTCAAGTTTAAACAGTTTGACTCTTCATAAATTGTGGCAAAAGTTTGACAAGCTGCACACAATTGCTTTATTACAAAAATGAAATAGTAGTGGCATTTGGATTTGCACACTTTCCTTGGTCTATTTTTGTTTGGGGTTCATTTCTTTCACTTTTTTGACCATTTTATTTTTTCTTACCCTTTGATTTTTCTTTTAGGGTATACCCTCTTTACATTTTTTAAATTTTTTTGATTTTTTGGTTTTTCAAGAATATGGAACACCTTTGTCCAAGAAAAAGGTTTGAACATATTCCATAGTTCAATCAAGACAATCATGAAAAATGACACCTATTGGTATAGGAGTCTAACACTGGCTCCACTTGGGGATGGCTTTTCCTTGTGAAAAGTCAAGAACAGCAGGTCAGTTGCCTCAAAATGTCTTCAAACTAAACTATGTAATCTCCTTCTTCTGGTAGCTTTATTGTATATATGATAGTGGAACTTTTTAAGCTTAGGGCCTTCGCTTCGGGCTTCAACTCCAAGAAGTCACTATCCAATCAAAACTGCATTAAAAAAAGATATATTATGTACAAGTTAGAAAAATCAAAACATCCTAGTAAATAGGATCAAAATAATGCTTCAGCATTCGACCATTGACTGGTCCTTCCTCAGCTTCTGAATTGTCCAAATTCTTCAAAAAGTATGTGTTGTTTCCCTGCAAGGCATGAATGATATAAGGCCCTTTCCATAAGAAATCAAATTTCCCATGTTTCCCTTTCTCTTCCCTTCTGGAATCCCATCTTAGGACTTTATCACCTAGTTGAAAATCCTCTGCCTTAGTTCTTCTGTCAAACATTTTCTTCAACTTTTCCTGCAAGACTTGAGATCGTTGGTATACTTCTTCTCTGGTTTGCTGCAAGTGAATTGTTTGATTAATTCTTCTCTGAATGTCATTTGGTTCCACTTGAGCCTCCTGAAGTAATTTCATAACAGGAATTCCTAAAGATGATGGGAATCTTGCTTCAAGACCATAAACTAATTCATATGGAATAGTCCCAATTGATTTCTTAGTTGTAAGTCTGTCTGCCCACAATGCATTAGTAAGTTTCTTATGCCAGTTCTTTTTATTTTCTTCCAATACTTTTTTAATGATATTAATAAGGCTTTTATTGGAGGATTCTACCAGTCCATTACCCTGAGGGTAATAAGCTATTGAATGGCTTAAAGTAATATGATATTTACTGTAGAAACTAATCATTTTCTTTGACTTAAATGCAACAGCATTATCTATTATAATCTTCTCTGGACAACCAAATCTTGAAAGTATATTGGTTTCTAAAAACCCTATAATTACAGAGTCATTGGCTTGTCTGCATGGGATAGCTTCAATCCATTTAGTGAAGTAGTCTGTGGAGGTAAGAATACATCTGTGTTGCCCTGAAGAAGGGGGATGGATTTCTCCAATAAAATCTAATCCCCATTGTTGAAAAGGTCTTTCTGTGGAAATTGGTTTTAATGGCAAAGGTAACAACTTTATTTTACCCTCAAATATCTGACATTTATGGCAAGATGTCACAAATTTCTTAACATCAGAAAATAAGGTTGGCCAGTAAAAACCAACCCTTAAGATTTTGTCTGCAGTTGATTTCCAGTAGAGATGTCCTCCAAAATCCCCTGCATGAAATTCATTAAGAACTTTATCAGTTTCATCTTTTAATAGACAATTCAATAAGATTCCTTCATGATTTTTCCAAAATAGAGTGCCATCTAAAGTATAATATTTCAAAGATGTCATTTTCAAAAATCTTCGTTTGGTTCTGGACAACCCTGGAGGAGCTTGCAGGTTTAATAAAACATGAATGATATCAGTGTACCAGGGAGAATCTAAGAAAGCTTGACTGATCTGTGGAGTCGCCATCTCCTGTTCATCATCCAGTTCATTGATGTCTAAGGCTTGGCAATTAGTTTCAGTCATGAGTTGAGCCAAACCTTGAACTTTTATGAGTTTTGTTGGTTTAATTTCAATATCATATTCTAAGATGGTAGCTATCCACTTACCTCTTTTGCCTTCAATGCCATTTTGAGTCAAAATGTCTTTAACTACAGTATTAGGCACATAAGCTATCACATGAGAATACAATATATAAACTCTGAAATCTTTAATTTCTTTTACCAATGCAAAAGCCTGTTTCTCCATGATATTGTATTTCAAAGATGCATCCCTAAGTGCTTTACTAAAAAACGCAATTGGTTTTTCACATCCCTGGTCATCTTTTTGTAGTAAAACAGCTGCAATTGTATGTTCAGAAGCAAATGAAAAAATAATGAAATCTCTGTCAAACTTTGGACTGGTAAGGACTGGTGTTCTTGTTAAAGCCATTTTGATTTCTTCGAATGATTGCTTGGCTTCTACAGTCCAGTCAATGCTTGAATCTTTCCTCAACATGTTAGTAAGCAATCTAAGTAACTCAGCTAAACTAGAAATAAATCTTCTCAAGAAATTAATCTTTCCTATGAATGCTTGCAACTCTTTTATGTTTCTGGGATGAGGTATCTGCAAAATTGCTTGTATTCTTTCTGGATCAATCCTAATGCCATCTTTAGAAATAATATGGCCTAAGAGCTTTCCTTCTTCCAAACCAAACAATGACTTTTTAGGGTTTAAATAAATCCCATACTTTCTGCATTTTATAAATACTTGCCTTAAATGATCTAAATGTTGTTGATCCGTTTTAGAAAAAACAGTCAAATCATCTAGATAAATAACCAAAAAATCATGTATTTCTTTAGCAAAAGCAATGTCCATTTCTCTTTGAAATGTAGCTCCTGCATTCTTGAGTCCAAATGGCATTTTGACATATTTAAACGTACCCCATGGTGTTGTGAATGCTATTTTATCTTGATCATCAGGATGAACCAAAATCTGGTTGTACCCTGAAAATCCATCCAGTAGAGATATCCTAGAAGATCCTACTACCCTTTGTAGAATATGATCCATTTTAGGCAAAGGATAGTTATCTTTTAAAGAAACTTTATTCAAATTTCTTAAATCGACACACAGTCTAATTTCTCCTGTCTTTTTTCTTGTTGGTACCAGATTAGAAACCCATTCTGAGAACCTAATAGGAGCTATAATCCCTGCTTCAAACATCCTTTTAATTTCCTTTTCAATTAAAGGTAATAAAACAGGATTTATTATTCTAAGTTTCTGTTTGAAAGGTTTCTGATCTGGTTTCAAAGGTATAGTGTGTTGAATTATGGATGTATCATATGATTTAAGATCTTCATAACTCCAGGCAAAAACATCCTGGAATTCTTTTAATAGTTCAACATATTTAACCTTTTGATCTTTTGGAAGAGATTTGGACAACTTAACCATTTTGGGATTTTCTGGGGTTCCTAAGTTGCATTCTTCCATATCAGCCTTAACAGGTTCCATTTTAGGTCTAAATGGAATATCATTTGAGTCAAAAAGATCTTCCAAAGGAGTTAATCCTTTGGGAAAATGATTATCTTTTAAATTGATGATTTCTGTCTCATCTTCTATGATTTCATCAGATTCCATGTGTTTCAAATTCTGCATGTCTTTTTCTGTGAATGTGGTTGGGTGCAGCATATGAATTGCATTTTCTATTGAAATATCTATTTTTTGTTCTTTTTCTTGATCAAATTCATCAATAGTTATGTCTTCATCTATATTACAGTTAGAAAACTCATTTTGAAGTGTCAAAAAACTATTGATTTGATTATTATTTACAAATACTTGCCAATTCAAAAGATTGTCTGGTATTGCAGGCCTATGTCTAATCTCAGCTGAAAACTGATGATTAGGATCAAAAGGTAACCTACATGTGCTAGCGAACATTGCAAGACTGTGAGCATGCAGATTCTGTTTTCTAGGAATTTTGGCAAGTTGAGCTTGCAGAAATGTATTGAGAATTTCCACAACTGTTTCTCTGTATTGTTTCAATCTCATGTCTTTTGTTGAACATTCTTCTTTAATCTGTTGAATAATTAGCTCAGAGTCTCCTATGATTGATACCCTAATAGCTCCTAACTTCTTGACATGTTTAAGCCCTAACAAAAGAGCTTCGTACTCTGCCATGTTGTTAGTGCATTTAAAATTCAACCTATAAGCATGACCCTCAACATGATTATTTTCAACATTATGTAACCAAATCCCAGCTCCTGCTCCTAATTTGTTTACTGAGCCATCAAATTCTAAATGCCACAAAATTTCATGTTCATAATCCTCATCAATTGTTTTAAAATGTTTCTTGACGGGAGCTAGTTGTTTAGTTTCTTCTGGTATTTCTTGATCATATGGTGTTTCTTTGTTTTCAGAGATTTCTTCAATTTTAACAGTAGTTTTGTTTGTGGTTTCCAATTATGGAGCTTCTATTTCAGTAGGAAGATCCAATTCAGCATTGTATAAAATAAAAGAGTCCATATCAGAATGTATAGAGTAAACAGGGAAGTTTTCAGGCTTCTCATGGCTACTAACTAAATATTTCATCAATGTCTCTCTGTAAAGTCTTTTAGGCTGACCAAATACTGAAATAGTTGCATACGACATGTCTAGTTGAATAGACCCTCCAAGTTTAGCACCCCAGGATCTAGACAATAACATACCATATTTAGGGGGAATATCAGCCACTACTATATCCATCAAAACAGATTTAGCAGGGTATTGTACCAAAGTAACACAAAAATCTTTAATCAAACCTAAACATTTTACCTGACTAGAATCAAAAGAAAACAAATCTTTGTATGGTTTGGTAATGTCTAGATTTAATCTTTCCATCACTACTTTTGGCATCAAATTGTGGGATGCTCCAGAATCAAGCATTGCATTATGGAGTATCTTGTCATGAACATTCAGGCTTACATAAAATGTGGGTGTTCCTCCACTTTCTGGTTTGCCATTTACTTCAGGGCCAAAAAGGAGTTTGGGTTGATCATCAAGAATATTTACTGAACCATCCAATCCAATAATGTTAATGTTTAAGGATTTTCTAATTTGACTTCTATAGACATCATGTTTAGCCAATTCTGATAAAGGAACAACTATCTTTAGTTTGCCTATTTCAGCCTCTAGATTGAAGGGTTTTTCTGTTTGAGTTTTAGTGTTTTGCACAGTTGTGTTTTCTCTATTTTTTGGGTCTTCAATGTTTTTTTCTTTTTCATGAATGAAATTTTGTTTTGAAGGTGTTTCTGAACTAACTTCTACTGTTTATTCTACGTTTCCTAGAGGAGGGAAAGTATTATATTGTTGTTTATTGTTTGGTTGGTTGTCAGACACATCTTCAATTATTGGATTTGAAGGGTTAGGAGTTGTCCTAGACAGAATTTGTACAGGGGAAATGTTTTGTACAGGAGGGATGTTAACTTTACCTTTGACATTTTGTTTTGCAGTTTTCTGTTTGCTATTCTCTGGCACATCAATCCATCTGCTTCTCAAATTGTACTGTTTATGAACCTCATAAATTGCTGTGTCATAGCCTTCCTTAAAATCAAAAGTTTCACCTGAATGAGTTTGGAATGTTTCAAGGATGTGATTCTCTTGATCATCCTGCGATAGGAAAACTTCTGGTTCATTTTTGTCATCAGTTACATTGTTTATTTCTACATCTTCTGTAGGTTCTTCAAAATTTGAACCTTCAACAAAGTTTTCTTGGAAAGGTGGCCTAATGTTTTGGTCAGGGACATTCTTTCCAATATTTTGGTTCTGATTTCTTCTAAAGTTTGGGTTTCTTACAATATTATCACCAGTAGATTTTCTTTCGATTGTTTCCACTCTGTCTCCTAATCTTTCCATACCTTTAATGATTGCATCCAGCTTCTTTTCAAAAGCTAAAGGTTCTTCATTCAGAGGCATTCTTCTTTCTGCCCTAGCTCTGGCTCGTTTTTCTATCAGATTTGCTTCCACACTCACCACTATGGTTTGCATTTCCTCTAATGTTTGGGGAGCTCTTTCCCTGAGTGAATAAGCTATGTTAGAATCAAAAAACACTGGAAATTTAACCAATACAGAGTCAGGTGGGGGTCTGAGGTTCTGGGGAACAGTGTTATATGCTTCATTGAATCTAATGATGTAATCTTGTACTGTTTCATTAGGTCTTCTTCTTAATTTTTCGAATTCTGACAGGATCTGAAGAGGATCTTTCTTCTTCTCCCATCTATTCAAAAATTCCCTATACAAAGCTGGTAAATCAGTAATACTGTTTGGAGCAAGGGCCCTAAACCATGTCCTAACTTCTCTAGTAAGACTCTGAACAAAAATTCTCATTCGGACATCATCAGTGTCAATTTCATAGAACTCAAAGTAATCAGTCATCCTTTTGGTGTGTTGTTGAGCTGTATAAGTACCTGATCCATCAAAAGTTGTGATCTTACTCTGATAATCCTGAGGCAAGGCAACAGGGTTGTTGGGCAACCTTAAAGGGGCATATCGATTGGCCATTGGAAGATATAGTGGGGTAACAGGAGTTGATGGTCTGGTAGGAGGGGATGGAGGAGTAGAAGGATTAACAGGCATTTGAAGAGCTTGAGAAAAAGTAACTGAACTTGGGGAAGCTTCGGTAATTACAGAGATGTTTGAATTTTCTTCAAAGGTTTGTTCAGATTGAATGGAGTCTTGTAACTGTCGGTCAAGGTGATATGAAACAAATCTGAATTGTAAATCTTCAAAAAACAAAAGATCTGGAACTAATCTGGATAATTCAGTTTCAGAAAAATTTACAAATAAGGATGTTTCAAATCGTTCATCAAAAGGGATTTCGTCAAAATATATTATCTTGACAGGGCAAGACTGTGACCTAGAAAGAGGTCTGGAACTTCCAGAACTCTCTTGACTTCCTCTTTCAGAACTTTCTTGACTTCCTTGTCTTCTAAGAATCCTAGGAATCAGATTTGGATTTTCAAATATCGTTGGTGGATTGGGATCAGGATTTGACCTAGTATGACGAATCCTTTCTGAAACCAATTTTCCTAGACTAAGTGTTTTTGGATTTTTGGTTTTAATTGAAAAATAAATACAACTTCTATAAATACTTCAAGAAATAATGATTTGTGATTAAAATTTTCTCAAAGTTTTTTTGAACTAGAGAGTCTGATTAAACATTTTGAAACTAAAGTTCAGTATACAAGCTAAATCAGATATTGACTGAAGCAGCATTTATTTACTTTTGCAATTGCAGAGCAAAAGCAATTTCAAAGGCTACCTGGCTGATCTTCAGACTCCGTCTATAGCTTATAAGCAAACAATAGTAACAATAAAATGATTCAGATCCCCAGTATGATCGCCACTATGTTATCACTCAGGTTTTCCTTGAAGTTGTAAGAAAAGGAAAGTATACCCGAGGTAACCACAAACCAACCTTCAGATGCAAAATCTAGCCAATCTGCATCCAGAGAGGGCTCTCTCTTTATGATTTATCTTTGTTCTTAGAAGGTTTTAGGCTAGTTATAGATCCAAGAATTTGTTTGAAAATGGTGGAATCCGCAAACTAGGGGCAAGGTTGAAGATTTTCAGTCCATTGGGCTATGGAGTCAAATGATGGCTTTACTGGATTTCTATTCTACACACAAGATGGCTTTGCAGGGCAAGATAGCCAGACAGAGAACAATCCTTAAAATTTAAAGTGGATGGGATGATTTTGAAGGGATGAAAGGTAGCTAAGAATCTTTCACCATGTTCAAAAGAAAGAAATTATATGACTACAAACAAAGAGCAATGAAGAATTATTTATTATAGTAATCAAGAATGTTTAAATTAGCAAAGCAAGAGCATTTAAGAATTCGTGCTTATAACCAATTTAGAGGAAAACATTAAGAATAATCACATCTGAAATCAGAGTACAATTAAGTAAATTCTGATTCAATCCTTTATGTAAATTATTCAGAAATGGACACAATGATATTATAAACAAATATAAAACTTAAGACATAGGATAGAAAGACTTATTGAACTGCAGTCCGACACATGAATCCTGCAAAAAGTCCTGAGCTTCAAATTGTCATCCAGTAAGCCACAAATAAATTTCTCCAAAACACTTTTTATTCCAAAAACGTCAATGTCACAGCAAAGTATTAGAATCCACCCTCAATACTCTCTTTGAGGGTTTATTTATACAAAAAATGATTGAAAAAATCTCACACTAACTTAGCCAATAATCTAGGGTGACTAATGAGTAAGTTACAATAAAAATGAGACAAATGGTCTCGTAAATAGGATCAAAAGTAGTTGCTGATGTGCTGTTTCCTCCTTTTGAGGATGTGCTGGAGGCAGGTGCTATAATAGGGCTTGATGCTGTCCCTTTGAGTAATTCTTTAGCTTGTCTGATACTCTTTGTTTCCACGGATACTCTTTAACCTATGCAACTGATACTCTTTCATCTGTGCTCATTTTTTATCCTTTTCATAATAGTAAAAAGATAAAATCCTCAACCTGAAGATAAATTTCATAAAATTTCCAATAAGTCATCCCACCATTGATCTTCTGCTATTATGGTCCTTTTAAGTTTTCTCAATGTCTCATCGGCCTCTGTGAGTTTGTAAAAAGTGGGCTGATTAGGGAACAAATACTTTATTTCATGTTCAAGATGAAATAAATTCTTCAACCTGTCATAGAGATTTCTCCCTGTTGGCAACGTTGCTTCTGGCAAACTGATAGAATGAGCAGCTGCATTATGAGCATGGATATCTATTTTCTTGACATAGGTTTCCAGGTCCATTATCTGGTCCTCTGAGAGCATAGGACTGGGTAACCCACTGTCCAACAAAACCTGAAATTTTCCTCTGAAAGTATTAATATCAGCCAAAATATCTGAGCACTTCCTTTCCAAATTCTGCATAAAAGTTCTTTTGATGAAAACTCTTTTTATCTCCAAAATGGTGCCAGTCCTGTCCTCAATTTCTAATACTGCAAGCTGTTGTTTAGTTCGGGTGTTCAAAAATTGAATAAGTTGATTGGCCTGCTCAGGTCTACCTCTTATTTCATCTCTTGTTCTGTTTATTTCTTCCTGAGCTACTTTAATCAGGTCATTTTGTTCAAAAATTTCTTGAATAGAGGGCCAAATACTTTTTATTAACTCAATTATATTACCCCAAAGAATTTCATTTATTTCCTTCAAAGGCTTTTCTAATGAAAGATCTTTTTCTAAAGCCTTAACTAATCTTTCCAATCTTTTAATTTCCCTGGTATTATCAGCAACTGTCTTCTTAGATGTATCATATTTCTGCTCCAAATTTTCTAATTGCAATTTTGTGGTTTGAACTCTCAGACTTCTCTTAGTTGGTCTCTATTCATTTATTTTATCAATCTATCAACTTAAACTGTATAGTACCATACGCCTTGCTTGTCGATTTGTTGTTGTGGTAATTTGTAGTGATCTCTATCAGAGTAGATAAGCCTGCATGATAGCTTCCTTTCCCCAAAGTTTGTTCCACTTTCTCTGTCATCAGTTTTTTTCACTACTATTTTAAGAGCAACTCCATTATCTCTTCCCCGTACTTAAACTTTTTGGTCCGGGGATGTGTCTTGAGGTCGGCAATTCTACCGCTTTCTGGGTACGGCACACATTCTTCTTTAATTAGTGCGTCAATGCTTTTGATATCCTTGGGAGGGTGACTCAAGCCTTGTGATTGAGTCTTCAGAGATTCTATTCTCATATTCTTTGGTCTAGAGAGGCCTTCTCAATTTGCAATTGGGTGCTTGTAAGTGATGAAGAATCTTCAGCCCTTTCTCGCTGCTATGTGTCTTTATCAAGAAGAGGAAAAGACCATTTTCCCCAGCTTTCATATAAAATTTCCTATCTGGTCCAAAGGATGAATGTCCTTTTCCAGGACCTCAAAATTTGTTCTAATATAATCAGCTGCTGTCATGGGTTTTGGCACCTTGGACTTGAAGTGGCTCATCATCATTTTGCCTTGTGAAATGTCAAATGCTGACATTAACCTTTCCTGATTATGTGGAGCCATTTTCATATATTGATCATATACTTTCATTCTCAATGGATCATTCTTTGCCTTTATATTAATGAAAGTTCTTTTAATATCCCCTGTATCTGTTTTTGGTGGCCTAAAAGAAGATACTTCAGTACTCAACTGCTTTTGCAAAGCTTTTCCTTTCTGATCTGTGTGTGTCATACTAACAGAGCCAGTTAGTTGACTATCTTCTCTTCCATCATCAAACATCTCATCTATTATTTCCACTTCCTGGGGTGTATTGAGTTTCTACCTTTTGGTTTGATGTAGCTCTGAGGATTCTTTGGGAGGAGTAATATCTGGAACCTAATTTTTCTTTCCTATTTCCATGTTGGATGGAGTTTGTAATTATGAAACTTCAGGATGTTTTACCTGAGTGGGAGAAACTTGTGTTTGATCAGGTGCTCTGGAGGTTTGAGGTTTCTCTGCCATGATTAAAGTTTCACGGACTCAGACATTTTGTAGTTTATTTCCTTGCCTTTGACACAAAAGACCATGAATCGCTCAGAAAATCTGCTGTAGGAAGATTTGCTGCTGAAGAAGTGCCAATGTCAGGTACCTGCACTTGACCACAAGATTCTAGGTCATAGTTCTTCTCAAGTTCTTTCATAATTTTGTTCATTTTTTCTTCTTCACTTTCTTCCTCAACTAGTGTTTCTTCCACCCATTCATCTTGATTGGCATATTGTTCTGTTTCAGGAATCCTGTGGTGCATGTAAGGGGATGATTTGTTCTTTATTATTTTTTCACAGATAAAACCAAATGGATCATAAGGAACCCAACAGAAAGTTCTTTGGAACTTGCAATGGTTTTGTAGTATATCTTCTTCTTCTCGCTCAGCATCCCTAGAGTTGCATATGAAGGGACCTAGTTGACTTTTGATCCTGAGTTCGGCTTTCTTTTTCACACTACAAAAATGAATTATGTCAGAATTATTCATTTGCCTGAAATATTCCAAGGCAAAAAGTCTCATGGGCACATACTTTGGCAACTTGAATGGATGTAATTCACATCCATAGATTCTGATGACTGAATGGTTTTGATATAAATACCAATCTCCAACTTTATATGTCCTTGAAAGCTGCAAGGTCTTCTTGATTTCATTACTGAGCCTTGAAGGAGGAATTCCTGTCAACAAGGTAGTTGCAGGATATACAAAAATATCGATGAAATCAGCATAGGAATAGGGAGAATCATAGGAAGAGTGAATTATGGGAGACCAAAATATAAGTGACCTAGGGTTTCCCTTAGCATCAAGCTTTTTAACAAGGAAAGGGAATTTTTCTGATTGATAATAGATAATGAGATGATAAATAACTGAGGAATATTTAAACACTTTCTCATCATCTAGCCTCATGAACTGGTCATGGATTTTATTGGCTATGAAAGAAGCAAAGTCATATTTTACTGTAGGAGGTTGCCCAGGAGTAAAGATAGACAACAAAACCAGGGTTATTTCATCAACATATTCACTTGTATTGAAACCCAAGACAAAAGATATCATATTTAGGATGAGCCTTCCCAACTTATTGAAATAATAAAAACCATAGGGAGGAGGGCCCCTAGGTTGATGTTCAGGAAACATAAAATTCAGGCAAATGGACTTCAATTTTTCTGGGGTCAATTGATTATACTTTTCAATCAGTTCTTCCATAGACAAAAGGTGCTAGTTCTTGATCAGTTTCAAAATGTAGCATTGCATTGATAGCTTGGGGAGTAATGGGGAAAAGAACACTCTGGTCAGGGGATATTACAGCTCTTTGAGTCGGATCATAGCTAGAATGGCAATAGTGGATAATTTCTGGGAAAGTAATGACTAAGGGGATGAGATATCTCGGGAAATTGGATTCCCACAACCCAATGACATCCAATCCCTTCGAATAATCGTCTCTGCAGCGACAATAACTCAGAAGGGGGCTTTCATCAAACACTAAGTCTTTAATTTGGAAGTCTTTATCCACTAAGGGCAAATATTCTAACTCTCTGTGGGGGGCATTCAATGGAGTTACATTCAAGGCTGCTGGAGCTTCCATTTTGGTTCTTGTGTATTCAAAATGGAAGTTTCTAGGTTTTCTTCACAGGCCGGGGCGCGATTTCAGTTTTAATGAGGGAAATTAGCACAATTTCAGTTTCAGGGGAACAATTCACAACTTTAAAACTCAGGGAATGATCTTAGGAATAAGATTTTGACACTGATTCAGCGGAAAAACAAGGAACACAGAGTATCTTTTGAAGTTCGGAGCGCAATAGAATAAATACCTGTTTTCGGAGGCAAACTGGGATTTAACAGGTATCAAGTGGTGGCAAGAGGATGCTCCAACACTGGTCCGGCGGAATTCTGGAGCGAAATCGGATAGAACAGTGGATTTCAGTGAAAATTTGAATTTCGTGGCGGAAGGCACAGTCGCTTTCAAATAATGAAAATGACATAAAAAACACGAAAATTTGTTTTATTTCCAAGGTCAAAAAGGGGTTTTTATTTTTTTCGAGGAATGACGTCATTTCAGTACGGGCTGACGTGTGGCAGGGGTCGGGTGGTAAGCGGTAATCCCCGCACCGCTTATGGGCAATAGTGGTATCAAACGCAAGGGCAGCGATTCCACTAATCAATGGACATGTGGCTGGAGGACTAGTCCAATACCACCGTGCCCCCGTGCATTAAAGTCCTGACAAGGGACGACTAGCGGAATTGCTGTGGAGCGTTGATCTTTGGAGGGGCGATCCAATGGTTGGAGGGACGGGGAGATGGTGGGAAGTTAAAAGGTGCGAGCCCGACATATTTATCGTCATTTAATCACTCCGGGCGGGATTTGATTGGTGGAGTCTGGTTATTAATTAACTCTGATAATTAATTAATCCCATGGTTATAAAGGGTCGGGGTTGCAGCGAGACTTAGTTTTTTAACTCGAGTTAGGGTTGGGGAATGGGATATATAGCGGGATTTTTACTTGAGTTAAAGCGTCGGGTACGGGGGAAGAAGGGATTATTTCCAAAGTTTTGGTTTTTAAAATAAAACTTCGGGTTTATTATTTTTTGTGTTAAACATATATACCATATGTTTAAAGCTTTTCTCATATATGTTTTTTATTATATGATAAATTAACCAATATAATTAACTTATCATAAGGGCGGGGATATTACATAATGATATATTTTAACCAAAGGGTGCATAATGTGGGTTTTCAATGAATAATTGGGAAATAAATACTTTGGTTAAATTTTATAAGAAGATGGGTTTTTTGGATATTTATATAAAAGGAGTTATATACTTAGGATAAGGCATTTTCACTAGGGATTTAGTAAATATAGTTAAATGCAAATATGAAAAAGGGACAAGGACAACTCAAAATACTTTGCACATCTAAGAAAGTGAAGATTTCTGAAGTAAGCCACATTATATCAACTTCAACACTTAGACTTAGAACAACAAGTAATCTTGAGGGTTTATTGTGAAATATAGGATGATTTTCCTAAGTAAAATTGGATTTTACTTAGGAAAAGGTTAAAGGTGAATGATTATAATGATGAATGATCTCAAGTACTTAGGTCTTTTTGATCATTAGGCCGAGGGTCCGGTCCCTCCAAAAGTCAAGGAAATGCATTGAGCCCCTTTGATATCCAAATCCTTTAGCACTTTGGGGAAATTAGTAAAAACTTAGGGAGAAAGTGATGTGGGAAGTTAATGATTTTGACTTTGCTTTCTGTGAATTCTTCAGTGTATTTTTTGCTTCAATACTTGTGATGAAGGTAAAAGATCAAACATATTTAGCACCATCATTCATCATATATCTACCTACCCTATCTACTTGACACTACCATTTTCTCTTCTTTATTAGGGTGCATTTGGGCTTGCAAACCCTTATCAATCTTTTCTTTTTACAAGGAAAATCTATCTAATTCTATCCTTATTACATCCAAGGGCTCAGATTAAACTGTTGAGCACCTTTTTATTAACTCTACCTATCTACTTATCTGCCAAGATTAAACTGTTTGGTCAGATATTTATTCTCTATTCTACAACATGAAATTGAAAAATGAATGAGTCAAGTTTAAACAGTTTGACTCTTCATAAATTGTGGCAAAAATTTGACAAGCTGCACACAATTTTGTTTATTACATCAGAGCAAAAAGTAGTGGCATTTAGACTTGCACACTTTCCTTGGCCTTTCTTTTGGTGGGGTTCATTTTCTTTTACATTTTTGGCCAATTTTATTCTTTTCACCCTTTGATTTTTCTTTTAGGGTATACCCTCTTTACATTTTTTAAATTTTTTTGATTTTTTGGTTTTTCAAGAATATGGAACACCTTTGCTCAAGAAAAAGGTTTGAACATATTCCATAGTTCAATCAAGACAATCATGAAAAATGACACCTATTGGTATAGGAGTCTAACAGGGTCCATGGAGGGAAGGCTCATTGTATAAAAAATGAGCAAGGAAGCCATTGTGGACATCTTTGATTATTTTTACATCCAAGTCTTGGGGGCTTGTTGCTGCCTCCTGCTCTTCAGCAGAGCTGCAGTGCCCTTGGGCACCAGGGAGTCCTATTTAGGAATTCCTCTCCTTATTGAGTAGCTCATGAATTATTGCACTCATCCTCCATATCTAGGCATTCAGACCATGAGCTTTAGTCATGTACATCACCGCAGTTTCTGCAGCAGAGATTGTGCAGTGTTGCTGGGTGTTGCCGGGGAGGTTTCCATACACCATCCGGAGCTTGTTTTTCAGTGGATAGAGGTTATATCCATTGGTATATAGAAAAGTTGGTTCTAGAGAATATCCCATCATCTTTGGCATCAGGCCAACCACTTTCCATTAGAGACAGTACAATCCCTCTCTTAGACAACGTTTTCATGGGTGGATATTTGCTCTGAGGGATTAGCAGGTTTTGGAGGGGAAGTCTAGGGTGAAAGGATCAGCCTTTCACTTTAGATTTCTATTGGAGAAGGTTTCTTCATTTTTTGTAGCTATTTCAGCCTTCTCCATGCATTTCTAGTTCTTGAGTAGTTACTACCCAGCTACTCCAGCATTTCTGTAAAATGCCATTTTTGTATAGATTTCAGCCAATCCTTTTAGAGTATTGATGTATTATATTTTTAGGGGTTGATATCATGCCCCCCTTCTTATTTGAGCCTATTATTGTCATATCATTGTATTTCTATTATTTATGGAGCAGTCTCTCATGTAACTGCGCAGTCATGGCCTAGGGTTTGGTTTATGCAGCTATGTATTTCACATGTCCATGTACAGGTTTCTTGAGGCTTATTGTGCCTTTCTTGAGTGATCATTTCCTCAAGAAGATGTATATTTTATGCTGCAATGTATTAATATGATGGCCATTGTATTCTCGAGCATTTTATTCATGGATTCGCTATTATTTCCATTTGGTGCATTTTCTTATTGCTATAGTTGCATTATTGGGAGATTCCCAATCTTGTTGTGTTTCCCTATTAGGGATATTGTCCTTAGACAATTAGTCTATAGATATAGTCTGCTAGTGGTCCAAGTAGCCTCTGGAGCTCATCCTTTGTTTAAAGGTTACAAATCCAGTCAATGCCCCTGCAGTCTATCTATGGAATAGATTTTCTTTGTCGATTGATAATGTTTCTGGAGAAGGAAAAATGGAACATCTAGGATGTTCATGATGGAGCAGAAAATCCCTCGCTTGGGACATTACATTAAGGTTAAGGTTAGGGTTAACATTAAGGTTAAGGTAAATGTTAAGGTTAAGGTTAACCTTAACCCAAACTTTACCCTTAAAATTAACCATAATTTAACCCTAACCTTAACTATAACTTAACCATAACCTTACCCTTAATCCTAACCTAACCTTAACGTTCCTTTAACATTAACCTTAACCTTAATATTATCGTAACCTAAACTTAAGCTAAGGTTAACCTAACGTTAACATTAACCTTAAAATTAACCTTAACCTTAACTTTAACCTGTTGTTCATGCCAACTCCTCATTCAGATTTTTGGCCACCAATCCCGTTCAAATCTATCTAAACCCCCATATGCTGCATAATGCTATCATTTCCGCCCACAAAATACATTGTACAAAGGTTAAAATCCGTGATTAAAAATATATTGGGCCCGACCCCTTTCTCCACTAGCCCCGCACCCCCTTTCATCCATGTAACCAAGCGTTGTTAGCAAGCGCTGCCCCTTAGAGCGTTTATCGCAAATCGCATCCATCGCAGATCGCATTTTCATTGGTTATGACTATTTGATCCGTCGCAATTATTTGTGACGCGATCGATCACGCCATCGTACTTTCCGCCTTTGCGATTTGTGATCATCGTAAATCGCACCCATCGCAGATTCGCCCCATCGCAAAAGCGCAAAGCGTAGTTTTCTGTTTGGTGCCACTTTCCGCCATCACATTTTCTACCTTCGCGATTTTGCGATGCGCTTCCCGGGCCCCACCTCGTACGATCGATCCCACCGCGTTCCATTGCAATTCATCGTATTTCTTTTTATTTCTGTGTATAGTCAAACCTTTACATTTTTTATTAAACCTTAATGAATCACCCTCCGCTGTGACCAGGTCCCACATCCACGGCTCCGCTCCATCGTTTTTCCCCATTTCCTTTTGTGATTCACTTAAGTGAAAACCTTTGGGCCTTTATACTAATATCATTTCTTCTGCCGATTTTCACTATTCCACTCCTCCACGTCACAGCTCCACGTGTCAAATACATTCCTCCTCTACCATTTATACATTCCGTTCATATGTCATGTTTCAGTGTTCACGTTATCAACCTCCACCCAGCCAATTCATCGTCGCTCCCCTGTGTTTTTCACTGCTGTCCTTCATGCTTCCATCATCTTATCACAGCGCCTTGTCACCTAAGTCACCTCCACTGCATTCACTCTCCTGTTCATCTGTTTTCTTAACAAGGTTTGTGTATTTTGTAGGGTGCGGGAGGAAGAAAATCGCCATCAATTACTGCCTCCATTACAAAAGCCGAGGCCTCTTCCAAACATAATTTTTCAGAGAAAAATTTAAGAAGGGAAGCCCCGGGGAACTGCCGTGGCATGACACTCATTAAAAAAACAAGGTTCAAAATCTATCCAAACCTCTAGAGCCATTCCAAACCAATATTTTATGGATGAGAACATTAATGCAGCAACAGAAAAATATTAATGAAGGAGCAATGAATTCAATGTCCGGCATGAAAGGTTTCAAATTCAAATTCAAGCATTTAAAGGCAGAGAGTATAATGTACAGGAAGCAATACTCTCAAGGTGTTACTTCAGCCGAGTTTTCTTCAGGAAAGTACAAAATGTTCGTGAATATTTACCCCTATGCTACGTTCCTGAAGAGATTTGTTCCAGTGCATTTATTTCAGCAGGCAGATCTCAAAGTACAAGATAATACCACCTAGTCATTTAACAGTATGGGCGCGAATGTTTCCGCCACTTTGTTTCAAATCAAATCATTAAATGTGCATCACCTACCTTGTTCTCTAGAGTTTTCTACCTCTCCTATAAAACTCGAGAAGAAAAACCTTGTAAGGGTTCCAGACTTGTATCAGAAAATTGTGCTGAGAAAGGCATTTTGTATATATTTTCTAAAGCTTCTGTGTGAAGGATCAGAGCCCATAGGGTCTCACTGAGGAGGAGTTCCATCTGTAATGAAGATTCTGGTCTTTGATATCTCACGGCATGTAAACTTATTTTTATGTGTTTAATACATAATTCCATTTCATATTTCTTCTTGTGTTATGTTACTGGAATGCGGGTGGCTCACTGATCTCGTAAGGATTCATCCTAGTTGATGCCCATACTTAGATCAGTCAAGCGCCTTAAATATGGCTCAAGCATAGCATACTGTTTCATTATTCCTTTCATCCATAATTTCTTCTATATTAGTTGCTTTGGGAGGGTGCTTTTAAAATGCCATTGTCATGTATGGATTCTTAGAACATTAAGCCCATGCATGGTTTTGTTGTGTATCTGGGTATCAGTCCAAGGTTAAATAATATCTTCTTATGTTTCTTTCCCTGCATAACTTTCTGATATCTGATTTCTGTGATATATTAGTTGAATCGACCCTCTTTAAAGTAAATTGTCTCTTAACTTTCTGATGCCTTTATATTAGGGCTTTGCATCTTGTCTCTGCAACTTTACTTTCTTTAGAGCAATTTTTGTAATTTCTGGTCCCATTTAAATCATTTTACTTGTT
Source organism: Pinus albicaulis (assembly GCA_034641835.2). Classification (NCBI taxonomy): domain Eukaryota; kingdom Viridiplantae; phylum Streptophyta; class Pinopsida; order Pinales; family Pinaceae; genus Pinus; species Pinus albicaulis. Next base: position 73,372,151 of record CM076581.1, on the reverse strand, counting down.
TAACAAGAGATAGCAGGAGAACATTTGGATTGAAACCCAAGCTATATTTCATGCTCCCTTACTATGATAAGATGTCCTAGGCACTGGTCTATGGCAACTCTAGGCTATGTCTAGGAGTGACAAAATTTTCTACAACATCTTTATGGCGCCGTTTCCGGGGAACGAATTTAAGCATATTAGCATCCCTAGGCCTTGACAAATCGTATTCACTCTCTAATCAGGTGAGCACAGAGAGTTGACGAGTTGTATATCTCTCACCTTGGTGACTCCACACTATTGTTTAATTGATAAATATATTGGTAGTCCTGGCTCCTCTAAAGCCCCATTTAAGATCAGATACATCCAAGTTGAAGATACCCTCTCTGTCTGACCTAGAGAAGATTATACATAGAAGAATTTGGAGAGAGAGGAAGCCAGCCTGTGTTGAAATCCCTGAGTTTTTCGAAGAATATTGTCCACCTTCTTCTTCTCAAGAAATCCCAGTAGGATGTCCCGACTCCACTGAGGAAAATCCTGAATACTATTCAGATAGCCCACCTAGGGGAAGTACTAGAACCAAAGAGAACTTTTGTCCTACCCCTGAAGCCGAAGAAGTTAAAGAAGTTACAGAGGTAGCCTCTGTAAATCGTGAATTTTTTCCATCTACGCCTCAGGCTACTGTACAATATATTCCCATTGTTATTCATACTCCACTTCCTCCTACTCCTCTTCCTTCATTTTCACACCAAATTGTTGCACAACCTCCACCTCCTCCAATGGCTAATGTTCCTACCTTTTTGTTGAATAAATATGCTCCCCTGGCATTACCATAAGTGCTGAATGATATGCCCCAGGATTATTTCAAGGTACTACCCAGATTCGCTGGAGAAAATGAAACTAATGCTCAAAAACATCTTGAGACTTTTTTCTCTTTTGCAGAGAACTTTAACATTGAACATTTAGATGTGGTATTAATATTATTTGTGCAATATTTGGATGGTGAAGCCATAAAATGGTTCAAGACATTGGGAAACCATTCAGTAACTACCTGGGATAACATGGAGAATAATTTTCTCAGGAAATGGGGAGAAAAGAAAGATCATGGACAGTGTCTCACTGAGTTCAATACACTCAAGAAGAAACATAATGAAGGTGTGTCGGAGTTTATTAAGAGATTTAATAAGTTATATCTAAATCTCCCTGCAGATATGAAGCCTCATCAGAACGCTGCCAAAGTTGTTTTCATTGTAGATTTTGACTCAGATTTCAGTTTCTCCCTCAGGGAAAGAAATCCTGCCACCCTAGATGATGCTCAGTCAGACGCTCTTGAATTGGAAGCAAACTTTGCTTCCACTGGAAAATTAAAAGGGAAGGCTGAACAGGATGTTAAAAGGAAGGGGAAAGAAGAAGTATCCACTTCCAACCAGGATAAGGATTCAGATAAAATGGAGGAAATAAGAAAAATGATTAAGAAGATGGTCAAGCTTGAATTAGAGGCAAAGAACCCAGTTCCCAAAAAATTTTATAATACTCCAAACAGAGGTTACAATCCTCAGTATAGAAAGCCACCTTTGCAGATTTTGCCAAGAGATCCAAAAGAACAACAAGATCAAGTACCACATCCTCTGTATTTGGATGGTCCAGAAGATGACTCTACTGAAAATGTTGCCTATGAGGTAGAATGTCCGTTGCAGGAAGATGAATAATTTGAAGACACAGAAGAAGCAGAGATTGATCATTGTTGTAAACAGTTTGAGGACTTCATGTTGGCACAATTCAATAGAAAATATGATCTCAGATCTTCACAGAAGAGGGCCCAGACTCAAGATCAAGAAGAAGAGCCACCTCAGAAAGAAGCACCTGCTCAAAAAGAGATGACAATGCAGAAAGCTACAGATAAAGGTAAGAGTCCTCTAAATACTCCTCTACAGTCTAATAATCAAGGTCCGTCTCCTTCCTATACAGTTAGTCCTCCTAATGTTGAGTCTGTGTCCAAAGAAGTTAAATCCTCAGCTGAAAATAAAGAGTCAAAGGATGTCGTAATAGAGAAGTCCCCTCCTGCTTTTAGTCTAAAAAGAGAGCTTGAAAAAATTAAAATTTCAGTCCCCTTGACTGAATTATTGAAACAACCTGCATATCAGTCTCAAGTCACTTATTTCATATTCCCTCCTGAAACGCCAGTTATTCCAGATAGTCTAAACCTTCAAGAAGAAAGGCCCATGGTAGTATTTGGCCCTCATGTTGAGGAGATAGATCCTTCTACTTCTCCTTTTTATGTGTCTCTGGTGATTCATGACTTGCTGCTACATAATTGTATGTTATATTATGGGGCTTCCCATAATCTTATGCCTTTGTCTGTCATGGAACAACTAGGGTTGCAAATCACACGTCCATACAAAGACCTATATTCATTTGATTCCAAAAGGGTTAAATGCTTGGGGATGATTAAAGATTTAGTGGTCAATTTGGCCCAAATTCCAGCAAAAACTGTGGTCATGGACATTGTGGTGGCTGATATCCCAGCCCACTTTGGCATGTTGTTGTCAAGGTCCTGGGGTACAAAGATTGGTGGGTCAATCAAGTTGGATTTAACATATGCTACTATCCCAGTTTTTGGTGGTCAGGAGAGGAGGTTATACAGGGAAACTAAATTTGTCAAGGTGGTTACTAAGGCTGATAACTCTGAAAATTCACCAGTCTATAGTAAAGAAGGATATTTTTCATGCTTTATGCTAGAAGAAGATAAAAATTATGTGTCTGAACCCTCCTTCCAAATCAAGGATGAGCAGCCTTTAGAAAATTATGAAGCTGGAATCTGGACTTTACATTTTGATGGGGCAAATTCAAGAGAAGGCAATGGAGCTGGGGTGTTATTAATTTCTCCTACAGGAAAATGGGTCCCACTATCCTTCAAGTTGGATTATGAGGCTACCAATAATGTAGCTAAATACGAAGCACTTTTGTTGGGATTGCAGACGGCTAGAAACATGGGCATCCAAAGTTTAAAAGTCATGGGAGACTCTAAGCTGGTGGTAAGACAGGTCCGAAATCAATGCCAGAACAAGCATCCTCGGCTGAGGGCATATAGGAATGAAGTTTGGGACATGGTGGAGAATTTCTTCTAAGCCTTTAACATACAGTTCATGCCCCAGGAGCGGAATCGAATGCCAGATTCTCTTGCTGTGGCTGCTAGCACATTTCATCCTCCTCAGAACCCACTCTTGAGGTATGAAATTAAAGTACGATATAGACCATCAATCCCATATAATATTAAGCACTGGCAGGTATTTGAAGATGAGGAACAGATGAAGAGATTCCTGGAGACAGTATGTGAGTTTTCAAATACGGAAATTGATGATGATGAGGAAGAAGTGGAAAACGTTGCAAAAAATAAATGGGAGGAGAAGGTGGCAGGTAGTAAAGTACTGCAGTTAAAAGGAAATGTTATACCTAGAGGGCTGGTGCCTCTAGAAATATTATTTGATAAAAATGATGTTCCATTGCAGCATAATAAAATAATAGAAGAAAATCAAGTAGAAGACTTGAATTTGGGCACTGATGCTGAGCCCAAAATTGTAAAATTATCTAAGAAGGTCCCAGAGGAGTATAAAGAAAAATATCTGAAATTATTTCGTTCTTATAAGGATGTATTTGCATGGTCCTATCAGGACCTTAAAACATTTTATGTTAACATAATACAACATAAAATTCCTTTGAGAGAAGATGCAAAACCTTATAAGCAGAAGCTTAGGCAGATAAATCCTCTGCTGCTTCCCTCCATTGAAAAAGAAATCAAGAAGCTGCTACAGGCCAAAATAATTATGCCGCTAAGGTACTCTGAATGGGTTGCTAAATTGGTTCCTGTTCGAAAAAAGAATGGAGAAATAAGATTATGTGTGGATTTCAGGAATTTAAATAGAACATCTTTAAAGGATAATTATCCACTGCCTAAGATGGACCACATCTTGCAGAAAGTGGTGGGAGCCTCTAGAATGTCAATGATGGATGGTTTTTCTGGTTATAATCAGGTGGCTGTGTTCCCAGGAGATCAAAAGAAGACTACTTTCACCACGCCATGGAGAACATTCATGTATGCCAGGATGCCCTTTGGGCTAATCAACGCAGGAGCTACCTTTCAGAGGGCCATGGACATAGCTTTCATTGGGGAGCAAGATAAATTTCTAGTGGTATACCTTGATGATATAACAGTGTTTTCAAAGAATGATGGTGAGCATATTGAGCATTTACAAAGAACTTTTGAAAAATGCAGGAGGTATGGTCTTTCTCTTAATCCACAAAAGTCTTTATTTGCATTAGAGGAAGGCAAACTTTTGGGGCATATTTTAACTAAAGATGGAGTAAAGATAGATCCCAAAAGAGTAGAAGTCATAAATAGCATCCCTTTCCCCAGGAATAAAAAGGAAGTGAAAGTATTTTTGGGGTGTATCAATTTTCTAAGAAGATTTATCCCTAACTATGCTGAGATAGTTAGGCACATAACTGATATGTTGAAGAAGAACAGTGAAGTAAAATGGTCTCAAGAATCTAGAGAGGCATTCTCTAGAATAAAACAGGCATTTTTTGAAGCTCCTGTGCTGGCTGGACCAGATTATGCAAAACCATTTATGATGTTTTCATTTGCTTCACCTCATACGGTAGCTGGAGTGCTTTTACAGAAAAATGAAGATGGATATGAACATGCTATTTCTTTCTTCAGTCAAGTGCTTCATGATGCTGAATTGAAATATAATATATTGGAGAAGCAGTTATATGCTCTGGTGAAGTCCCTCAAAGCATTTAGAATGTATGTTTTGCAGTCTCATATTACTGCATATGTCCCTACAGCAGCTGTCAAAGACATTCTTATTCAAGGAGATAGTGAAGGGAAAAGAGGGAGGTGGATTGCAAAAATACAGGAATATGATTTAGATATAAGGCCTACGAAGCTAATTAAAGGACAAGGGCTTGCTAAAATGCTATCTAAATCAAATCATCAAGCCTTGGGCATTAATTTATCTATGATTGCAAGTGAATAACCTGAGCAGGAAAAAGACCAGCTAGGACTAGAGAAAGTCATTCAGAAAGCACATATAAAGTATCTCATTAGTCCTTGGTACAAAGAAATAGTTGAATATCTTTTGACACTCAGCTGTCCTCCCAGCTGTGATAAATCAAAATATAGAGCTTTAAGGCTGAAATCACAGAATTATATAGTTGCCAATGGCCAATTGTATTGGAGAGACCCTTCAAGCATACTGTTATTGTGCCTCACAGAATATGAAGTAGAGAATATAATGGTGGATTTTCATGAAGGAATTTGCGGAGGCCATTACAGTTGGAGGGCCACAGCACATAAAATACTGAGAGCTGGTTTTTATTGGCCTAAATTATTTGGAGATGTTTTTAATTGGGTTAGAGCATGCGATAAATGTCAGAAGTTTGCTGAAAGGCAGAAGTTAACAGCTCTACCCCTAATTCCAGTCCATGTTAATGAACCATTCCAGCAGTGGGGATTAGATTTTATAGGAGAAATACATCCCCCATAAAGTGGCCAGCATAAATGGATATTAACTGTCACAGATTACTTCACAAAATGGGTGGAAGCCATACCTGTAAGAAATGCTACAGATGCAGTGATCATAAAGTTCATGGAAGAAAACATTATATCCAGTTTTGGCTGTCCTGCTAGAATCGTAACTGATAATGCACAGGCCTTCAAATCTGCTAAGTTTGTAAATTTCTGCCAGCAGTATAATATAAAATTGAATCACTCCACAACATATTATCCACAGGGGAATGGCTTGGTAGAATCCTCCAACAAAACTCTGGTAAGGGCCTTGAAGAAAACAATCAATGAAAATCAAAAGAATTGGGACTCCCAATTGAAATTTTCTCTATGGGCAAACAAGATAACTAGTAAGAGAGCAACTGGAAAATCTCCCTATGAGCTGGTATATGGACGAGCAACTGTGTTCCCTATGCAGCTAGCTTTACCAGTAGCATGTTTCATACAGGAAATTCAGGAAGAACCTGATGGTATGGTTAGAAGAATCAATCAATTGGTGGAATTAGAGGAAACACGGAACCAAGTGAATCAGAGGTTGGCTGAATATCAAGAGAAAATGAAAAAAAAAATTGATCAGCATACTTCAGATTTCTATTGGAGAAGGTTTCTTCATTTTTTGTAGCTATTTCAGCCTTCTCCATGCATTTCTAGTTCTTGAGTAGTTGCTACCCAGCTACTCCGACATTTTTGTAAAATGCCATTTTTGTATAGATTTCAGCCAATCCTTTTAGAGGATTGATTCATTATATTTTTAGGGGTTGAGATCATGCCCCCCCTTCTTATTTGAGCCTATTATTGTCATATCATTGTATTTCTATTATTTATGGATCAGTCTCTCATGTAACTGCGCAGTCATGACCTAGGGTTTGGTTTATGCAGCTATGTATTTCACATGTCCATGTACATGTTTCTTGAGGCTTATTGTTCCTTTCTTGAGTGATCATTTCCTCAAGAAGATGTATATTTTATGCTGCAATGTCTTAATATGATGGCCATTTTATTCTCGGGCATTTTATTCATGGATTCACTGCTATTTCCATTTGGTGCATTTGCTTATTTCTATAGTTGCGTTATTTGGAGATTCCCAATCTTGTTGTGTTTCCCTATTGGGGATATTTTCCTTAGACAATCACTCTATAGATAGAGTCTTCTAGTGGGCCAAGTAGCCTCTGGATCTCATCCTTTGTTTAAAGGTGACAAATCCAGTCAATGCCCCTGCAGTCTATATATGGCATAGATTTTCTTTGTTGATTGATAATGTTTCTGGAGAAGGAAAAATGGAACATCTAGGATGTTCATGATGGAGCAGAAAATCCCTCGTTTGGGACATTACATTGGGGTTAAGGTTAGGTTTAACATTAAGGTTAAGGTTAGGGTTAACATTAAGGTTAAGGTAAATTTTAAGGTTAAGGTTAACCTTACCCAAACTTTACCCTTAACATTAACCATAATTTAACCCTAACCTTAACTATAACTTAACCATAATCGTACCCTTAATCCTAACCTAACCTTAACGTTCCTTTAACATTAACCTTAACCTTAACCTTAACCTTAACCTTAATATTACCTTAACCTCACCTTAAGCTAAGGTTAACCTAATGTTAACATTAACCTTAAAATTAACCTTAACCTTAAATTTAACCTGTTGTTCATGCCAACTCCTCATTCAGATTTTTGGCCACCAATCTCATTCAAATCTGTCTAAACCCCCATACGCTTCCTAATGCTATCATTTTTGCCCACAAAATACATTGTACAAAGGTTAAAATCCACGATTAAAAATATATTGGGCCCAACCCCTTTCTCCACTAGCCTCGCACCTCCTTTCATCCATGTAACCAAGCGCTGTGACCAAGCGCTACCCCTTAGAGCGTTTATCGCAAATCGCATCCATCGCAGATCGCATTTTCATTGGTTATGACCATTTGATCCGTCGCAATTATTTGCGACGCGATCGATCGCGCCATCGCACTTTCTGCCTTTGCGATTTGCGATCATCGCAAATCGCACCCATCGCAGATTTGCCCCATCGCAAAAGTGCAAAGCACAGTTTTCTATTTGGTGCCACTTTCTGCCATCGCATTTTCTACCTTCGCGATTTTGCGATGCACTTCCCAGGCCCCACCTCGTACGATCACTCCCACCGCATTCCATTGCAATTCATCGTATTTCTTTGTATTTCCGTGTATAGTCAAACCTTTGCATTCTTCATTAAACCTTAATGAATCACCCTCTGCTGTGACCAGGTCCCACATCCACGGCTCCACTCCATCATTTTTCCCCATTTCCTTTTGTGATTCACTTAAGTGAAAACCTTTGGGCCTTTATACTAATATCATTTCTTCTGCCTCTTTTCACTATTCCACTCCTCCACATCACCGCTCCACGTGTCAAATACATTCCTCCTCTACCATTTATACATTCCGTTCATATGTCATGTTTCATTGTTCACGTTATCAACCTCCACCCAACCAATTCATCGTCGCTCCCCTGTGTTTTTCACTGTTGTCCTTCATGCTTCCATCATCTTATCACACTTCCTTGTCACCTAAGTCACCTCCACTGCATTCACTCTCCTGTGAATCTGTTTTCTTAAAAAAATTTGTGTATTTTGTAGGGTGCGGGAGGAAGAAAATCGCCATCAATTACCGCCTCCATTACAAAAGTCGAGGCCTCTTCCAAAGATAATTTTTCAGAGAAAAATTTATGAAGGGAAGCCTTGGGATCTGTCGTGACATGACACTCATTAAAACAGAAAGGTTCAAAATCTATCCAAACCTCCAGAGCCATTCCAAACCAAGATTTTACGGCTGAAAACATTAATGCAACAACAGCAAAATATTAATGAAGGAGCAATGAATTCAATGTCCGGCATGAAAGGTTTCAAATTTGAATTCAGGCATTTAAAGGAAGAGAGTATAATGTACAGGAAGCAATACTCTCAAGGTGTTGCTTCAGCCGAGTTTTCTTCAAGAAAGTACAAAATGTTCGTGAAGATTTACCCCTATGCTGCGTTCCTGAAGAGATTTGTTCCAGTGCATTTATTTCAGCAGGCAGATCTCAAAGTACAAGATAATACCACCTAGTCATTTAATAGTATGGGCGCGAATGTTTCCGCCACTTTTTTTCAAATCAAATCATTAAATGTGCATCACCTACCTCATTCTCTAGATTTTTCTACCTCTCCTATAAAACTCCAGAATAAAAACATTATAAGGGTTCCAGACTTGTATCATAAAATTGTGCTAAGAAAGGCACTTTGTATATATTTTGTAAAGCTTCTTTTTGAAGGCTCAAAGCCCGTAGGGTCTCAGTGAGGAGGAGTTCCATCTGTAATGAGGATTCTGGTCTTTGATATCTCACATCATGTAAACTTCTTTTTATGTGTTTAATACATAATTCCATTTCATCTTTCTTCTTGTGTTATGTTACTGGAATGCGGGTGGCTCACTGATTTGGTAAGGATTCATCCTATTTTATGCCCATACTTAGATCAGTCAAGCACCTTAAATATGGCTCAGGCATAGCATACTGTTTCATTATTCCTTTCATCCATAATTTCTGCTATATTGGTTGCTTTCGGAGGGTGCTTTTAAAACTCCATTGTCATGTATGGATTCTTATAACATTAAGCCCATGCATGGTTCTGTTGTGTATCTGGGTATCAGTCCAAGGTTAACTAATATCTTCTTATGTTTCTTTCCCTGCATAGCTTTCTGATATCTGATTTCTGTGATATATTAGTTGAATCGGCTTTCTTTACAGTAAATTGTCTCTTAACTCTCTGATGCCTTTATATTAGGGCTTTGCATCTTGTCTTTGCAACTTTACTTTCTTTAGAGCAATTTCTGTAATTTCTGGTCCCATTTAAATCATTTTCCTTATTTAACAAGAGATAGCAGGAGAACATTTGGATTGACACCCAAGCTATATTTCATGCTCCCTTGCTATGATAAGATGTCCTAGGCACTGGTCTATGGCAACTCTAGGCTATCTCTAGGAGTGACAAAATTTTCTACAACATAACCTAACCCTAACCTTAGTGTTAACCTTAAACTTAACCTTACCTTAATCTTAACCTAACCCTAACCTCAGTGTTAATCTTAACCTTAACTAAACCCTTAACCTTAACCTTGACCTTGACCTTGACCTTAACCTTGACCTTAAACTTAACCTTAACCATACCTTAACCTTAACCTTACCCTTACCCTTAACCATAACCCTAACCATAACCTTAATGCTAATCATTACATAACCTTAATATTAACCTTAACCTAACGTAACCTTAACCTAACCTTAATCTTAACATAACCCTAACCTAAACATAAACTTAACTATACCCTCAACCTTAACATTCACCTTAACCTTAAACTTAACTTAACCTAACCTTAACCTTAACTAAACCCTTAAACTTAACCTAACCTTAACATTAGTGTTAACCTTACCCTTAACCTCAACATTAACCTTAACCTTAACCTTAGCCTAACCTTAACCTTTACCTTGACCTTAAAGTTAATTAAACCGTTTACCTTAACATAACCTTAAACTTAGTGTTAATCTTACCCTTAACCACGAAATTAACTTAACCTTAACCTAACATTAACCTAACCTTAACCTTAACCTTACCTTTTACTAACTTAACCTTAACCTTGACCTTAACCTTAACCTTACCCTTAAACTTAACCTAACCTAACCTTAACCTTAACCATAACCTTAAGTTTAACCTTAACCTTAACTTAACCTTAACTTTAATCTTAACCATAACCTTAACCATAACCTAACCTTAACCTTAATCTTACCCTAACCTTACCCCAACCTTAACCTTAACCTTAACTTTACCCTTAACCTCACCTTAACCTTAACCTTACCCTAACCTAACCTTAACCTTAACCTAACCTTAACCTTAACTTTACCCTTAACCTTGACCTTAATATTAACCTAACCTTAACCTTAATCTTTACCTTAACCTTAACCTTGACCTTGACCTTAACTATAACTTAAAACTAACCTTCACCAAACACTTAACCTTAACCTTAACCTTAACCTAACTAAACGCTTAACGTTAACCTTACCCTTAACCTTCAACTTAACCTTGACCTAACCTTAATATTAACCTTAACCTAATATTAACTTTAACATTAACCAAACCTTAAATTAACCTTGACCTTAATCTTAACTTTAACCTTAACCTTAACTAAACCCTTAGCCTTAAACTCAACCTAACCTTAACCTTAACCTTAACTTAACCTTACCCTAAACTTAACCTTAACTTTACCCTTAAACTAACATTAATCTTAACCTTACACTAACCTAACATTAACCTGAACGTAACCTTAACCTTCACTTTACCCTTAACCAAGACCTTAATATTAATCTTAACCTAACCATAACCTAACCTTAACCTTAATCTTAACCTTGGCCTTAACCTAACCTTAACCTTGACCTTAACCATAACGTAACCCTTAACCTAACCTTAACCTTAACCTAACTAAGCCTAACCTTAAACTTAACCTTAACCTTAACCTAACCTTAACTTTGGCCTTAACCTTAACCTTAGCCTAACCTTAACCTTAACTTTAACCTTAACCCTAGCCTAACCTAACCTTAACCTAACCTTAACCTTAACCTTAACCCTAACCTAACCTTAACCTTGACCTTAACCTAACCTAAACCGTAACCTAACCTCAACTTTACCTTAACTTGACCTTAACCTTAACCTTACCTTAACTTAAACTTAACCTTGACCAATCTAACCTTAATCATACCTTAACCTTAACCGTAACCTTAACCTAACCTTAACCTTCACCTTAATCTTAACATTAACTTTAACCTTAGCCCTAACCTTAACCTTGACCTTAACCTTAACCCTAACATAACCTTAACCTCAACCTTAACCTTAAGGTAACACTAAGGTTAACATTAGCATTAACCTTGACCTTAACCTTAATGTTATCCTAACCTTAACCTTAACCTTAAACTTAACCCCAATCTAACCTAACCTTAACCTTAACCTTAACCCTAACGTAACCTTAACCTTGACCTTAACCTAACCTAAACCCTAACCTAACCTTAACCTTAAACTTACCTTAACCTAACCTTAACCCTAACCTAACCTAACCTTAACCATACCTTAACCTTTACCTAACCTTAACCTTAACCTTAACCCTAAACTAACCTTAACCTTGACCTTAATCTTAACCTTAACCTTAACCCTAACCTTCACCTTAACCTTAACCTTCACCCTAACCTAAAATTAACCTTGACCTTAACCTTAAGGTAATACTATGGTTAACCTTAATGTTAACCGTAAGCTTAAAATAACCTTAACCTTAAGCTAACCCTAACCTAAACATAACCTTACCCAAACCTTAACCTTAACCTTAACTTTAACCTATCTAAACCTAACCTTAACATTAATATAACCCTAACCAAACCCTAACCTTAACCTTAACCTTAGGGTAACACTAAGGTTAAGATTAACACTAAGCTTAAGGATAAGGTTAAGGTTATGTTAGTTAATGTTAAGGTATGATTAAGGTTAATGCTAAGGATAAGGTTAAGGTCAAGGGTAAGGTTAAGTTTAAGGTTAAGGGTAACGTTAAGGTTGACGGTAAGGTTAATGTTAAGGTTAAGGGTATGGTTAGGTTAGATTAGGTTAGGGTTAAGGTTTAGGTTAAGGTTAAGGTTAGAGTAAGGTTAAGGTCAAGGTTAAGGTTAAGATTAAGGTTAAGGTTATGGTCAAGGTTAAGGTTAAGGATAATGTTAAGGTTAAGGTTAAGGTTAGGTTTAGGTTAAGGTCAGGTTCAGGTTAAGGTGAGGTTTAGGTTAAGGTTAAGGTTAAGTTTAAGGTTAGGTTTATGTTAAGGTTAAGGTGAAGGTTTTACCTTAATATTAAAATTACCCTTGAAATTACCTTAACCTTAACGTTAACCTTAACCATAACTTATCATTAACCTTAGCCTTATCCTTAACCTTAACCTAACCTTAACCTTAACCTTACCCTTAACCATACCTTAACATTAACCTTAACCTTAACCTTAACCTTGACACTAACCTTAACCTTAACCTTAACATTAACCTCAGTGTGAAACTTGACATTACCCTTAACCTTAACCTTAACCTCAGTGTTAACCTTAAGCTTACCTAAACCCTAACCTTACCCTTAACCTTACCCTTAACCTTAACATTAACATTAACTTAACCTTACCATTAACATTAACCTTAATGGTAACCTTAACATTAACCTTAACCTTAACCATAAACTAACCTTAACCATAACCTAACTCTAACCTCAATGTTACCCTTGACCTTAATCTTAACCTTAACCTTAACCTTACCCTAAGCTTAAGCTTAACCTAACCTTACCATAACCTTAACCTTAACTTTAACCTTAAGCATAGCCTAACCATAACCTCAGTGTTAAACTTAACCTTAACCTTAACCTAACCTTAATCTTAACCTTAACCTTAACATAAACCTAAACATTAACCTTACCCTTAACCTTAACCTAACCTTAACCTTAATCTTAACCCTAACCTAACCTTAACCTTAACCTAACCTTAATTTTAACCTTAACCTAACCTTAAGTTAACCTTAACCTCAACCTAAGGTTAAGGGTAAGGTTAAGGTTAACATTAAGGTTAAGGTTAAGGTTAAGTTATGGTTAAGGTTAAGGTTAGGGTAATGTTAAGGTTAAGGTTAGGTTAAGGTTAAGTTTAAGGTTATGTTAAGGTTAAGGTTAAACATAAAGTTAACGTTAAGGTTAGGTTAAGGTTGAGGTTAAGGTTAATGTTAAGGTTAAGACTGAGGTTATAGTTAGGTTATGGTTAGGTAAGGGTTAGGTTATGGTTAGGTTAAGATTAAGGGAAAGGTTAAGGTTAAGGTTAGGTTAAGGTTAATGTTAAGTTTAAGGTTAGGGTTAAGATTAAGGTTAAGGTTAGGGTTAGGTTATGGTTAAGGTTAAGGGCGAGGTTAAGGTTAAGATTAAGTGTTTATTTAAGGTTAAAGTTAAGGTTAAGGTTAAGGGTTTAGTTAAGGTTAATGTTAAGGTGAAGGTTAAGGGATTAGTTAGGTTATGGTTATAGTCAAGCGTAAGGGTAAGGTTAAGGTTTTAGTTAACGTTAAGTTCAAGGTTAACGTTAAGGTTAGCCATAGTGTTAACTTAAGGTTAAGCTTAATGTTTAACTTAAGTTTAGGTTAGGGTTACGTTAGGGTTATGGTTAAGGTTAGGGTTAGGTTATGGATAAGGTTAAGGGTAAGGTTAAGGTTAACATTAAGGGTTTAGTTAATGTAAATGTTAATGTTAAGGTAAGCTTAAGGTTAACCTTAGTGTTACCTTGAGGTTAAGTTTGGGGTTAAGATCATTGCATTACAGCTACTCTTACCATCCTTATCCCCAACTCAGTTCTAACCTTGACCTTAATATTATCCCTAACCTTAACCTTAACCTAAATGTTTGGTCAATTTAGTGTGTCCTAAATTGCTGCATTTAATTGTCAATCCGGGAATCGTAAGCTGATGAAGTGCGGCGCACTATATGTGCAAGATAACCTTTTTCTTAACTTTTTGTCGTTGGGATTTTTATGAAATTCTAAAAGACAAGTATGGTTATGGACATTCAAGGCAATGATGTCCTTTATAATGATTTACCAACTTGAAACTGAAAAAGGAATTTGAAACATACAATGACAAAACTTGAAAGGAAATGAAAATGTGCTACTGAAATGAAAAAGGTGCTATTAATCTAATAAATCAAAACAGTGAACTAGTGAGCATGAAACCAAACTATTCTTGCTGCTGTCTAAACACAAAAGAAACTATGCTGAAAGAAATCCAAAAGTTGCAATAAATTAAATCTAAATCAAATTACATCAACTTGTCTTCTGATCCCTCATCATTAGTCCAACTATGATTTTCGGAAGTAACCATAAACAACTTGAGTAACTGATATCTAACTTGCATAAAGTAAACTAATATCAAACCACACATTCATAATTCAATCCCTCACCATCAGTCCAGCTGTGGCTTTCGGAGGTAACTGAAGATGTCATGCACAATTTAATATTTCTAACTTGCAGAAAGGAAACTAATATCAAACTACACATCCATAATTCAATCTCTCACCATCAGTCCAGCTGTGGCTTTCGGAGGCAACTGAAGATGTTATGAGCAATTTAATATATCTAACTTGCAGAAAGGAAACTAATATCAAACTACACATTTCATAATACAATCCCTCACCATCAGTCCAGCTGTGGCTTTCGGAGGTAACTGGAAATGACATGAGCAATTTAATATATCTAAATCTAACTACTGAAGCAAATGTGCAAGACTGAAATAAACAAAGCAATACTGGAATTAAACAAAAACTAAGAAAAAAATAAATTAACAGCAGAACAATATTGATTCCATGTCATTAGTCAAAAGATATGCAAATGCCCGGGCTGCTATGAAAAATTATGCTAAAAGCTATGATTTCAGAAAGCAATCTAAGTAAGGAAATATGACAAAACAGAATTGAAAGCAACTTATCTAGAAAACATGTAAAAGCCTCCTTGGATAGCAGGGGCCCTCTGCTACCAATTTTGTGAAGTCCTTTAGCTCCTTAAAGTGTAATCAAAACAGCATCAAAGAACTGAATTTCTCTATTAAAAAGAACTCACAAATCTACATCCCATTCCATCTTGAACTTTGTTACAAAAGACTTCTCTACTACTTTTTCATTACTTTCTCATTACTTTCTCATTACCTCCTCATTACTTATGATAGGAGAAATCTTCTCCTATTTATACAAAATATGAGGAGACATCTCATTAATGGGAGTCCATGAATCTCTCCCTCCATCTCTAGAGTTACAATCAAAATAGGAAATGATAAGACACATGTCTTTCTAGAGTTTCAACACAACTTGAGGAATGAGACACATATCCTCTTAGAGTTTCAATACAACAAGGAAGTGAGACACATATCCTCTTGATCCTATAATCTTCTCCAACCAAATTCGAATTTGGCCTTAGAGTGCCACATAAGGGTTTTCTAGAAGTCTCCTTTTGACCTACACATGTCACAAAACTCATAACACATATATAGATATATGAAACTATGTTAATTTTCTAGTTTCTAATCATAAATTCACCTAAAATACATAAAATAAATAACTTTGGAAAACAAGGATCCTAACCCATATATTTATGAAAATGGTTACTTGATGTAGGGTTTTAGGTCAAATGGTTATGAAATAAGAGCTAAATGGTTATGACATAATGGAAATATGTATGAATATGGAGAACAATTTTGAGACTCAACATACCCCCCAACTGAAGTTGTTGCATGTCCTCATGCAACCATTGCAATGATTCATTTGTCCATGAGTTGATCTTTTATGAGTTTTGACTCATATAGATTCATTCCAAACTTTGCTTCTTGATTTTTCCTTTTTGGAAAAGTATAATACATTTGATTGCAACTTCTTCTTCTTCTTTTTTTTCATTGGTTGGTTCTTGTGTGACAACCATTTTTTTCCTTTTTTTTTTTTTTTTTTTTTGAAGCATTGGTTCTTGTGTAACAATGCTTTATTTTATTTGTTGCATCAAAGTTCATGAAAACATTTAGAATCAATTTCTTCATCAATGAATTGATCATTTGCAAGACATATAATCTTTTGGATCATGTTGCAACAATAGTTGGTTGGGAAGTATATGTGGGTGGAAATGAAATGAAAATGTGTGATAGTGTATGACATGTGGATATGAAATGATGTCCCTTCCCCCCCCAACTAAAGATATGACAATGTGGAAAAGGGAGTGAGGAATTTTTCAAAAGTTACAATTTTAGCATTCTAATGAATTACATGACTAAAAATTAGAAAACAACATACCTTCACTTACCTTAAATGTGGATGAGTTGTGTATGTGTGGTGGCTGCAAAATTCTGATCATATTCTTCTTCAAGTGGTTGAACAAGAGGAGTCATGGATAAAGAGATGAGATGACTTTTTATTGCTTCTACTAAAACTTGCTGAAATCTGCTCCAAAATGCTGAAAATAATAGTCTTCATGTCTTCAAAACTCATTGGCACAATTCCTACTATGTGAAAAGATGTTCTGATGTCGAACGTAGTAGGAAATTGTTGACCTAGTGGCCATTAATGGATGCCACTAGTCAACACGAGAACTCTCACCATTGATGACAATGAGAGTCAAGATGCCCAAACACATCTTGCTAGGTACGAATGATTTTGCCGATGTCGAGTCACCTAGAAGATCTGAAAAACAAGGGACATTAATGTATTCCCATTGTTTGTCAGCATGAGAACTTGCCATTAAGGCATGCAAGCCTCAAGGTGTTTTTACAAAGAACTTAGACTCAAAGGACTATGGACTCAATAATTTGCATTGAAGCAGGGCTTATTTGCGGAATGAAAATGACATGAAATGGAAAATGAAAATGGAAGATGAAAATGGAAATGGACAATAAGCATGTGAATGAGAAATGACAATGGGCAATAAGCATGTGAATGAGCCTCTTGCTTTTATTTGTGGTTATGAATGTACAAAAAGAAATGGAAAGTGGATGTGAATGTAAATGGAAAATATGAAGTGAAATGAGGTGAATGGTTTATTATGAGGTATGGATGTGATGGAGACAATAGTATCTGAAAGTTTTTCAAGTGTTTGGATCTGATTTTACATCAGCATATTTCCTCTTTGTTGCTGATCATCCTCTTATGAAACAAATTGGTCTCTTAGAGAGACACCATTCTCTTGTAGTCATTTGTCCTTCCTCCTGGAACCTGCAAAAAAACTAATACTTCTTCTGCAATGGAATGTAAGATTATCAAAGGGAGAGAGGCGATCAATCTCTCTAGTTATGATATTTACACACAAAACTAAGAATTTGTATTAATGAAACAAGTTCTCAAAGGAAAAATCAAAAGAATTTATACCTGTTTTGGAATTAGTGCTTCAAGTTGAATGTAGCTTCTTTTCAGCAATTTATTTCATTGTTTTCCATTTCAAACTCTAATGATGGATTTCTCATTGTATAGATCTTGTTGAGACCTTTCCAACGATACTTAAATCATCAAAATCTGATTTTGTATGAGAAAGTTAGGCTGATTTGAACAATGAGGTTTTTCAGCTGCGGAATTGCAGAACAGCTGCGGAATTGGACTTCAACTGCGGAATTAGAGAACAGTTGCGGAATTGGACTTCAGCTGCGGAATTGAAGAACAGCTGCGGAATTAGACTTCAGCTGCAGAATGTCGACGGTTTCTGTAGCTAAAAATCTTGAATAAAAAGTTAGCCATTCATCATTCATCATCAGTTCAAATTTAATCAATACCTTCAGAAAAACGAGCAAATAACTTTTTCATTTCATTGATTCAAAATTATTGATTTTTTTAATTTTATTTTTTTTTTTTTTTTTTTTTTTTAAACAACAAAAGAGAAATGCAATTTTTTTAAATTTCAACAAATGATGCTAAATAAAGCAAACTCATATACATTGACCAATCGTGACCTACCATAGAATGGTAAGTGAAGATCACATAAGATGAAAAATAATATATTGGTAAGCATTGAAGAACATAAAAGACATAATTGCTATTTCAAAATATAATCTTTCATCTCTTCAAAATTTATTTTTGTATCTGTTTGATCCTTGAGGACTATCACAATCAGTAACAATTCAGGACTACCCCCTCAGTTGGAATTCCAATTGCAGCAGTTGCCATTACAGACACGTTCAATCTCAATTGAGCTTACCTTTATGCTACTAAGGTTCATTGTGCCATCTGCACGACCATGTGCTTGATAATATCCTCCTGTAGTTCGCTCAATTCATCCCCATGCCTTCTTAATGTCTTTCCATAGTGATGTGGCATCCCTTTGAAATAAACATCATAATGGTTGGTGTTTAATAATGTCATTGAAGCACCAAAAATTGCTGGGCAGATGATAAATGAGATGTGAAATCCAACATTCAGAAAACGAAATTGAATTAAATTCAAAAATGAGTGGAATGTGCATTGAATGCCATGATAAGAGTTTGATTTTGATTAGAATTCCTCTTCCTAGAAATCAGGAAACCGAATTATCAATGCAGAGTGTCGTTTTCAAATTCTTCACTCAGAAAAAATCGTTTTTCCTCACGCGGCAGGCAAAAATGGCCTTCAAAGAACCGAGCATTTCTCCCAGACCGCCACGAATTTCTTAAAACGGTTTCTGGGTTATCTAATTGACCATGTTGGCGAAAATCCCATGTTTTATTTTTTTTAAATTCATCTCCGTTTGGCCAAATCGTGCTTTCAAAGTTTGGCGTTTTTCTCTGTTTTGCGTTTTTCTGTTTTGACCTCTGTTTGTTTTCTTTCAGGTTCGGCTATAGCTGCATCAATTCTCTGCAAATACTTGTTCTTTGGGAAGATTCCCGTCAACCTTCCAAATCAGATTTGCCTTTGCAAATATTGCCCATGCTTATCCTTCACCTAAGCATTCTTCAGTTCAATCAAGGCACGTTTTGCCTCTTTAAATTTTTATTTTTTTCAATTTCAATGCCTTGTTCTCTTACATGTGGCTGTGTTATGAATCTCAAGGAGCGTTTGGTGATGGCAGGCAGCGTTGGTAAGGCTGACAGGCCTAGTATAATAAAAGGGATTGGCATTGACAGGTTTGAATGGCGAGAGATTTGCACAAAGGCCTCACAAATTCTTTCA
Source organism: Pinus albicaulis (assembly GCA_034641835.2). Classification (NCBI taxonomy): domain Eukaryota; kingdom Viridiplantae; phylum Streptophyta; class Pinopsida; order Pinales; family Pinaceae; genus Pinus; species Pinus albicaulis. The sequence continues at coordinate 73,352,895 of CM076581.1, read as the reverse complement.
AGGATTTGGGGAATTTGATGATGTTTCTAGCTTGAATCCTACAGGTCGATAATGCTGTCATAAACTCTGAAACACAGCAACCTAGCAGCCTTGCAGCATCTCTAACTCCATCATTTTCAACTTCTACATGATTTTCATTATCAGAAGCAAAAAAAATCTGATGTTTCTGAGCCATAATACAACTGCAAGCATCATAAATGGTTGAATTTTTATGCTTTCTGTTGAGAGTAATTCATTTTTTCCAAAATGCCATGGCCTTTTCATTTTTGTTTATGTTTCTGTTTTTCATTTTTTTTTTTTTTTTTTTTTTTTTTTAATAAAATTATATGTTATATTTTTAAAAATTAAAAATACACATATAAATTTTACTAAACAAAATGATTTTTTTTTAAATTTTTTTTTATTATTTGTTTTGTCAATAAAATTACACATGTTAAATTTTGGAAAATTAAAAATATACATATGTAATTTACTAAACAAAACAAAATTTTATTGAATATATATATATATATATATATATTTTTAAATGATTTGTTATTAAAATTATATATATATATATATTTTCAAAAATAAAAATATACATATATATCTTAGTAACAAAACAATTTAATTTTTTTTCATTTTTTTTTTTTTTTTTTTTAAATTGATTTGTTTAATAAAATTATGTATGTGATATTTTCAAAAATTTAAAAATATACATATATATTCATTAAACAAAACAATTTATTGAAATCAAAGTTTTTCATAAAAACAAATTTTTTTTTAAATTGTTGAATCAATTGAAATGATGAAGTTTTATTTTGTCTCCTCTTTTTTTTTCTTTTTCACATAACAATTCTTTTTCTGATCCTCCAGATCACACGAAGTGCAGGAGCAGAGCATACTCAAGAATTATTAATTTTTTTTTTTACATAACAATCCTTTTTCTGATCCTCCAGATCACACAAAGTGCAGGAGGAGAGCATACTCAAGAATTATTAATTTTTTTTAGATGTAAGATATAAGGCTACCTAGTTACACTTCCCCGGCAACGGCGCCAAAATGTTTGGTCAATTTAGTGTGTCCTAAATTGCTAACATAAATTATCAACCAGGGATTCGTAAGCTGACGTAGTGCGGTGCACTATATGTGCAAGATAACCTATCTCTTACTTTTTGTCGTTTTTGGATTTTTATGAAATTCTAAAAGACAAGTATGGTTATGGATATTCAATTCAAGGTTAATGACAAAACTTGAAAGGAAATGAAAATGTGCTACTGAAATGAAAAAGGTGCTGCTAATCTAATAAATCAAAACAGTGAACTAGTGAGCATGAAACCAAACTATTCTTGCTGCTGTCTAAACACAAAAGAAACTATGCTGAAAGAAATCCAAAAGTTACAATAAAGTAAATCTAAATCAAATTACATCAACTTGTCTTCTGATCCCTCATCATTAGTCCAGCTATGATTTTCGGAAGTAACCATAAACAACTTGAGTAACTGATATCTAACTTGCAGAAAGTAAACTAATATCAAACCATATATTCATAATTCAATCCCTCACCATCAGTCCAACTGTGGCTTTCGGAGGTAATTGAAGATGTCATGCACAATTTAATATATCTAAATTTGCAGAAAGGAAACTAATACTAAACTACACATTTCATAATACAATCCCTCACCATCAGTCCAGCTGTGGCTTTCGAAGGTAACTGAAGATGTCATGCACAATTTAATATATCTAAATTTGCAGAAAGGAAACTAATAATAAACTACACATTTCATAATACAATCCCTCACCATCAGTCCAGCTGTGGCTTTCGGAGGCAACTGAAGATGTTATGAGCAGTTTAATATATCTAAATCTAACTACTGAAGCAAATGTGCAAGACTGAAATAAACAAAGCAATACCGGAATTAAACAAAAACTAAGAAAAAATAAATTAACAACAGAACAATATTGATTCCATGTCATTAGTCAAAAGATATGCAAATGCCCGGGCTGCCATGAAAAATTATGTTAAAAGATATGATTTCAAAAAGCAATCTAAGTAAGGAAATATGACAAAACAGAATTGAAAGCAACTTATCTAGAAAACATGTAAAAGCCTCCTTGGATAGCAGGGGCCCTCTGCTACCAATTTGGTGAAGTCCTTTAGCTCCTTAAAGTTGTAATCAAAACAGCATCAAAGAACTGAATTTCTCTATTAAAAAGAACTCACAAATTTACATCCCATTCCATCTTGAACTTTGTTACAAAAGACTTCTCTACTACTTTTTCATTACTTTCTCATTACTTTCTCATTACCTCCTCATTACTTATGATAGGAGAAATCTTCTCCTATTTATACAAAATATGAGGAGACATCTCATTAATGGGAGTCCATGAATCTCTCCCTCCATCTCTAGAGTTACAATCAAAATAGGAAATGATAAGACATGTCTTTCTAGAGTTTCAACACAACTTGAGGAATGAGACACATATCCTCTTAGAGTTTCAATACAACAAGGAAGTGAGACACATATCCTCTTGATCCCATAATCTTCTCCAACCAAATTCGAATTTGGCCTTAGAGTGCCACATAAGGGTCTTCTAGAAATCTCCTTTTGACCTACACATGTCACAAAACTCATAACACATATATAGATATATGAAACTATGTTAATTTTCTAGTTTCTAATCATAAATTCACTTAAAATACATAAAACAAATAACTTTGGAAAACAAGGATCCTAACCCATATATTTATGTAAATGGTTATTTGATGTAGGGTTTTAGGTCAAATGGCTATGAAATAAGAGCTAAATGGTTATGACATAATGGAAATATGTATGAATATGGAGAACATTTTTGAGACTCAACACTAAACCTTAACCTTAGCCTTGACTTTAACCTTAACCCTTAAGGTTAACGTTAACCTTAACTAAACGCTTAACTTTAAGTTTAACCTTAACCTTAATCCTACCCTAACCTTAACCTTGACCTTAACCTTAACCTTAACTAAGCCTTAACCTTAACCTTAACCTTAACCTTAACCCTAACCTAACCTTAACCTTGAACTTAACCTTAACCTTAACTAAACCCTTAACCTTAACCTTAACCTTAAGTTTAACCTCAAACTTAACCTTAAGCTTAACCTTAAACTTAACCTTGACCTTAATCTTAACATAACATTACCCTTAACCTTAACCTTAACTAAACCCTTAACCTTAACCTTAGCCTTACCTTAACCTAACCTTAACCGTGAAATTAACCTAAACTTAACCTTAACTTACCTTAACTTGAACTTAACCTTAACCTTACCCTAACCTTAACCTTAACCTTAACCTTAACCTTAACCTAACCTAACCTTTACTTTAACCTTAAGGTAACCCTAAGTTTAACCATAACGTTAACCTTGACCTTAACTATAACCTAAAATAACCCTTAACCTTAACCTTACCCCCTTAATCTTAACCTTAACTCTAACAGAACCTAACCTTAACCTTAACCTTAACTCTAACCTTAACCTTAACCTTACCCTAACCTTAACCTTGACATTAACCTTACCCTTAAGTTAAACCTAACCTTAACCTTACCTTAACCTCATCTTTACCTTAACCCTAACATAACCTTAACTTAACCCTAACACTAAGGTTAACCTTAATGTTAACCTTAAATTGAACCTATCACTAACACTAAGGTTAACCTTAACCTGAACCTAACCTTAACGTTAAACTTAACATTAACCTTACCCTTATTCTTAACCCTAACCTTAACCCTTAAGTTAAACCCTTAACTGTAGGATAAGTTTAATGTTAATGTTAAGATTAATGTTAAGGTTAACGTTAAGGTTAACCTTTGTGTTACCTTAACCTTAACCTTAACCTTAACCTTTAATCGTAACCTTACCCTTAACCTTAACCTTAACCTTGACATTAACCTTACCTTTAAGTTAAACCTAACCTTAACCTTAACCTTACCTTAACCTGACCTTAACCTTAACCCTAAGCTAACCTTAGCATTAACATTGACCTTTACCTTAACCTTAACCTTAACCCTAACCTTCATCTTAACCTTAACCTTAACATTAGCCTTAAGATTTACATTAAGATTAAGGTTTTGTTAAGGTTAAGGTTAACGTTAAGGTTAGGTTAAGGTTAAGGATAAGGTTAATGTTAAGGTTAATACTATGGTTAGGGTTAGGTTATGGTTAGGTTAGGGTTAGGTTATGGTTAAGGTTAAGGTTAGGTTAAGGTTAATGTTAAGGTTAAGGTTAAGGTTAAGTTTAAGGTTAGGGTTAGGTTATGGTTAAGGTTAAGGGTATGGTTAAAGTTAAAGTTCGGGGTTTAGTTAAGGTTAAGGTTAAGGTTAAAATTAAGGGTTTAGTTAAGGTTAAGGTTAAGGTGAAGGGTTTAGTTAGGTTATGTTTAGGGTTAAGGGTAAGGTTAAGGTTAAGGTTAAGGGTTTAGTTAAGGTTAAGGTTAAGTTTAACATTAAGGTTAACCTTACTGTTACCTTAAGCTTAAGGTTAAGTTTAAGCTTAAGGTTTAACTTAAGGTTAGGTTAGGATTAGGTTAGGGTTAAGGTTAGGTTATGGTTAGGATATGGTTAAGGTTAATGTTAACATTAAGGGTTTAGTTAATGTCAAAGCTAAGGTTAGGTAAGGTCAAGGTTAACCTTAGTGTTACCGTAAGGTTAAGTTCAAGGTTAAGGTTAAGGTCAAGGTTAAGGTTAACTTTACCTAATATTAACCTCAACCTTAGCTTTAAAATTAATCTTAACCTTATCCTTAATCTTAACCTTGACATTAACTAAACCCTTAACCTTAACCTTGACCTTGACTTTGACCTTAAAATTAACCTTAGCCTTAACCTTAACCCTAACATAACCTTAACCTTAACCTTAACCTTAATTAAACCCTTAACCTTAAGTTTAACCTTAACCTTAACTCTAACATAACATTAACATTGAACTTAACCTTAACCTTAACCTTAACTAACCCTTAACCATAACCTTAACCCGAACCTTAACCCTAACATAACCTTAACCTTGAACTTAACCTTAAACATAAGTAAACCCTTAACCTTAACCTAACCTTAACCTTAATCTTAAGTTTAACCTTAACGTTAACGTTAACCTTAACCTTAACCTTAAACTTAACCTTGACCTTAATCTTAACCTATCCTTACCTTTAACCTTAAACTTAACTAAACCCTTAACCTTAACCTTAACCTTACCTTAACCAAACCTTAACCTCGATATTAACCTAACCTTAACCTTAATCTTAACCTTACCCTAACCTTAACCTTAACCTTAACCCTAACCTAACCTTATACTTGACCTTAACCTTAAGGTAACCTTAACGTTAACCCTGACCTTAACTATAACCTAACTAAACCCTTAACCTTAACCTTAACCTTAACCTCACCCCCTTAATCTTAACCTTTTCCTTTATCCCTAACCTTAACCGCAACCTTAGCCTATACCTTAACCTTAACCTTAACTAAACTCTTAACCTTAACCTTATACTTAACCTTAACCTTAACCTAACCTTAACCTTAACCTTAACATTGACCCTAACCTAACCTTAACTAAACGCTTCACCTTAACCTTACCCCTAACCTTAACCTGACATTAACCTTAAAATTAACCTTACCCTTAACCTTAACCTGGACCTTAACCTAACCTTAACTTAACCTTAACTCTAACCTAACCTATTCTTAACCTTAACCTTAGCCCTAACATTAACCTTAGCCTTACCCTAACCTTAACCTTGACATTAACTTTACCCTTAAGTTAAAGCTAACCCTGAACTTAACCTTACCTTAACCTGACCTTAACCTTAACCCTAACCTAAACTTAACATTTACCTTGACCTTAACCTTAAACTTAACCTTAACCTTAACCCTGACCTTCACCTTAACCTTAACCTTAACCTTGACCTTAACCCTTAACCTTGACTTTAACCTCAACCTAACCTTAACCTTAACATTAATGTCACACTAAGCTTAACCTTAATGTTACCCTTAACTTGAACCTAATCTTAACCTTAACCTTAATTTTAACCTTGCCCCATTAACCTTAACCTTTACATAACCTTAACCTCTGGACCTTGACCTTAACCTTAACCTTAACCCTAACCTAACCTCAACCTTGACCTTAAATTTAACCTTAACATTAACCTCAACTTAACCTCAGCGCTAGCCTTAACCTTGACATTTACCTTAACTTAACTTCAGTGTTACCCTTAGCCTTAACATTAACCTTAACCTTAACCTAACTTAACCTTAACCTTAATCTTAACCTATCTAAACCTAACCTTAACCTAAGCTTAACCTTAACCTTAACCATAACATTAATCTAACCCTAACTGAACCCTAACCTTAACCTTAAGGTAACACTAAGGTTAATGTTAACACTAAGGTTAAGGTTAAGGGTCAAGTTAAGTATAAGTTTAAGGTTAAGGTTAATGTTAAGGGTAAGTTTAAGGTTAGGGGTAAGGTTAATGTTACGGTAAGGTTAAGGTTAAGGTTAAGGACAAGGTTAAGTTCAAGGTTAAGGTTAGGTTAAGGTTAATAACCTTCACCTTACCCTTAACCTTAACATTACCCTTAACATTAACCTTAACCTCAACCCTAATCTTAACCTTAAACTTGACCTTAACCTTAACCTAAAACTTGACCTTAACCTTACCATTAACCTTAAAAATTACCCTTAACCTAAACCTAACCTTATCCTTAACCTTCACCTTAACACAACCTTACCCTTAACGATAACCTAACCCTAACATCAATGTTAACCTTAACATTAACATTAACCTTCTCCTTAACCTTAACCATAACATAACCCTAACCTTAACCATAACCTAACCCTAACCTTAACCTTAACACTAACTTTACCCTTAACCTTAACCATAACCTAACCCTAATCTTAACCTTAACATAACCTTAACCTTAACCCTAACCTAACCTTAACCTTCCCTTAACCTTAACCTTAACATTAACTTTGACCTTAACCTTAACCTTACCTTAACGTAACCTTAAGGTAAGGTTAACCTAACCTTAATCTTAACCTTAATCTTAACTTTAACCTAACCCTAACCTCAGTGTTAACCTTAAGCTTAACCTAACCCTAACCTCAGTGTTAACCTTAACCTTAACTAAACCCTTAATCTTAACCTTAACCAAACCTTAACCTTAACCTTAACACAACCTTAACCTTAACCCTAACCCTAACCTAACCATCACCTTAACTAAACCCTTAACCTTACCCTTAAACTTAACCTTACCTTTCATTAACCTTAAATAAACCCTTAATATTAACCTAAACTTAACTTCAGTGTTAACCTTACCCTTAAACTTAACATTAACCTTAACCTTAACACTAACCTAACCTTAACATTAACCTTACCTTAACCATAACCTAACCCTAACCTCTGTGTCAACCTTAACCTTAACCTAACCTTAACCTTAAGTTTATCCTTAACCATACCCTTAACCTTAACCTTAAGTTTAACCTTAACCTTAACATTAACCTTAACTAAACCCTTAACCTTAACCATACATTAACATCAACCTTAACCTTAACCTTAACCTAGCATTAACCTTAAGCTTATCCTTAACCTTAACCTTAAGTTTAACCTTAACGTTAACATTAACCTTAACTAAACCCTTAACCTTAACTTTACCCTTAACCTTAAACATACCTTAACCTCAACCTTAACCTAATGTTAACATTAACCTTAACTTTAAGCTTAACCTAACCTTAACCTTAACCTAGCTAAGCCTAAACTTAACCTTAACCTTAACCTTAACCTAACCATAACTTTGTGCTTAACCTTAACCTTAACCTAACCTTAACCTTAACCCTAACCTAACCTAACCTTAAGGTATGATTAAGAATAAGGTTTAGTTAAGGTTAAGTTGAAGCTCAAGGTTAAGGTCAAGTTTAACGTTAACCTTGACCTTGACCTTAACCTTTCCTTAAGGTAACACTAAGGTTAAGGTTAAGGTTAATATTAATGTTAATGTGAAGGTTAGGGTTAGGGTTAAGGTCAAGGTCAAGGTCAAGGTTAAGTTAGGGTTAAAGTTAAGCTCACGATAAGGTAAGGTTAAGGTTAAGGTTAGGTTTAACTTAAGGGTAAGTTTAATTTCAAGGTTAAGGTTAGGGTAACGTTAAGGTTAGGGTTAGGTTATCCTTAAGGTTAAGGTCAAGGTTAAGGTTAGGGTCAAGGTCAAGGTTAAGGTTAGGGGGGTAAGGTTAAGGTTAATGTTAAGGTTAAGTTTAAAGTTAAGGTTAGTGTTAAGGTTTAGGTTTAGGTTAAGGGTAGGGGTAAGGTTAAGGTTAATGTTAGGGTTAGGTTACCCTTACTTGACCTTAACATTAACCTTAACCTAAACCTTAACATTAACATTAACCTTAAACTAACCTAACCTAACCTTAACCTTAACCTTAACCTTACCTTAACTTAAGGTTATGGTTAAGGTTACGGTTAGCTTACCCTTAAGGTTAAGGTTAGGGTTAGGTTACTCTTAAGGTTAAGGTTAAGGTCAAGGTCAAGGTCAAGGTCAAGGTTAAGGTTAAGGGGGTAAGGTTAAGGATAAGGTTAGGGTTAACGTTAAAGTTAAGGTTAAATTTTAGGTTAAGGTTATAGGTAAGGTTAAGGTTATAGTTAAGGTTAAGGTTAACCTTAAGTTTAACTTTAGTGTTATCTTAAGGTTAAGGTTAAGGTTAGGTAAAGTTAGGGTAATGTTAAGGTTAAGGTTTGGTTAAGGTTAAGGTTTAGGTTAGCCTTACCTGACCTTAACATTTATCTTAACCTAAACCTTAACATTAACATTAACCTTAAACTAACCTAACCTAACCTTAACTTTAACCTTAACCTCAAGGGTAACCTAACCCTAACCTTAACCTTACCCTAACATTAACCTTGACATTAATGTTACCCTTAAGTTAAACCTAACCTTAACCTTAACTTTAACACCAATCTAAGCTTAACCTTGACCTTCACCGTAACCTTAACCTTAACATGAACCCTGACCTTCACCTTAACCTTAACCTTAACATTAACCTTACCATTAACCTTAACCTTAACCTTAACATTTACTTTACCCTTAAACTTAAAATTAACCTTAACCTTTAACCTTGACATTAACCTTAACCTTAACATTAACCTTAACCGTAACCTAATTTTAACCTTAGTATTACCTTAAAGAAAGTTTAAGGTTAAGGTTAAGGTTAGGTTAGGTTAGGTTAAGGTAACATTAATTTTAAGGTTTAGGTTAAGGTTAATGTTAAGATTAGGTAAGGCCAACCTAAACCTTAATCTTATAATTACCCTAACCTTACCTAACCTTAACTTTAACCTTAACCTTAACCTTAAGGCAACACTAAGATTAAACGTCACGTTAACCTTAACCTTAACCTTACCCTTAACCTTAACCTAAACCTTAACCTTAACACTAACCTTAACTTTAACCTTAAACCTAAGCATAACCTTAACCTTAAGTTAAACATTACCTTAACCTAACCTTAACCTTAACCATAACTTTAACACTAACCTCAGTGTTAACCTTAATCTTAACCTAACCTTAACCTTAACCTTAACCTTACCCTAACCTTAACCTTAACCCTAACATAGCCTAACTTTAACCTTAATCATAACCTAACTAAACCCTTAAACTTAACCTTAAATATAACCTAACTAAAACATTACCTTAACCTTAACCCTAACCTAACCTAACCTTAGCCTTAAACATACCCTAAGCTTAACCTTAACCGTAACCTAACCTAACCTTAACCTAAACTTAACCCTAACCTCAGTGTTAACCTTAACCTTAACTTAACCTCAACCTTAACCTTAACCTTGACCTTAATCTGAGTGCTAACCTTAAACTTAACCATAACCTAACTAATCCTAACCTTAAGCTTAACCCTAACCAAACGTTAACCTTAACCTTAACTAAACCCTTAACATTAAACTTAACCTTACCATTAACCTTAACCATAACCTAACCCTAAGCTAACCCTAACCTCAGTGTTAACCTATACCTAATCCTTAATCTTAACCTTAACTAAACCCTTAACCTTATCCTTAACCTTACCCTTAACCTTAACCTTAACTACAACCTAACCCTTAACCCTAGTGTTACCTTAAGGTTAGGTTAGGGTTAAGGTTAAGGGTTTAGTTAAGGTTAAGGTTAAGTTTAGAACTGAGGTTAGGATTAAGTTAGGGTTAGGTTTTGGTTAAGGTTAAGGGTAAGGTTAAGGTTAAGGTTAAGGGTTTAGTTAAGGTTAAGGTTAAGGTTAACATTAGGTTAGGGCTAAGGTTAAGGTTAAGGTTAACACTGAGGTTAGGTTAGGGTTAAGGTTAAGGTTAATGTTAGGTTAAGGTTAAGGTTAAGGTTAAGGTTAAAATTAAGGTTAAGGTAAGGTTAAGGTTAAGGTTAAGGTTAAGGTCAAGGTTAAGGTTAGTTTATGGTGAGGGTTAAGGTAATGGTAAGGTTAAGGTTAAAGTTAAGGTTAGTTTAAGGTCAAGGTTAAGGTTAGGGTAAGGTTAAGGATAGGGTTAGGTTAAGGTTAAGGTTAGGGTTAAGGTTAAGGTTAGGGTTAGGGTTAAGGTTAAGGTTAACTTAAGTTTAACATTAGGTTAAGATTAATGTTAAGGTTAACCTTAGTGTCACGTTAAGGTTAAGGTTAAGGTCAAGGTTAACATTAGGTTAGGGTTAAAGTTAACGTTAAGGTTAGGTTAAGGTTAAGATTAGGTTAGGGTGAAGGTTAAGGTTAAGGTTAGTTTAAGGTTAGGTTAGAATTAAGGTGAAGGCTAGGTTAAGGTTTAAGGTTAGGTTATGTTAAGGGTAATTTTAAGGTTAAGGGTAAGGTTAAGGTCAAGGTTAAGGTTAGGTTATGGTTAAGGTTAAGGTTAAGGTTAATGTTAAGGTTAGGTTAAGGTTAAGGCCAAGGTTAAGAGTTTAGTTAAGGTTAAGGTTAAGGGTTTAGTTAATGTTAAGGTTAAGGTCAAGGTCAAGGTCAAGGTTAAGGTTAGGTAAAGATTAAGGTCAGGGTTAAGGTTACATTAAGGTTAACCTTAGTGTTAACTTAAGTTTAATATTAACGTTGTGGTTAATCCTTTAGGTTAAGGTTAAGGTCAGGTTAAGGTTAAGGGTTCAGTTAAGTTCAAGTTAGGGTTAAGGTTAATGTTAGGTTAGGCATAAGGTCAAGGTTAAGGTTAAGGTAAAGGTTAACGTTAATGTTAAGGTTAAGGTTAAGGTTTTAAGGTTGAAACTGAGTTTAGCGTTAAGGTTAATGTTAAGTTTAACTTCAGTGTTAACCTCTACCTTAACCTTAACCATAACCTTAACCTTAACCGTAACCCTAACCATAACCTTAACCTTAGCTTAAGCTTAAGCTTAACCTTAACATTAACCTTAGCCTTAACCTCAACCTTAAGGTAACACTAAGGTTAACCTTAACATCAACCTTAACCTTAACCTTAACCTTAATGTTAACCTTAAGGTTAAGGTTAAGTTAAAGTTAATGTTAGGTTAAGGTTAAGGTTAGGTTAAGGTTAGGATACATTAAGGTTAAGGTTAGGTTAGGTAAGGTTAAGGTTACGTTAGGTAAGGGTTAGTTTAGGCTAGGTTGAGGTTAAGTCTGGTTATGTTACCTTTACCCTAACCTAACCTTAACCCTAACCTAACCCTAACCCCAATGTTAACCTTAACCTTAACCTTAAGGTAACACTAAGGTTAACATTAACATTAACCTTATTCTTAACCTAAAATAAACCTTAACATTACCGTAACCTTACCTAACATTAAACTTAACCTTAACATTACCTAATCTTACCTAACCTTAAACTTACCCTTAACATTAACCTTAACCTTAGGTTAGGGTTAGGTTTGGTTAAGATATCTTAAGCTTAGGTTAGGTTATGTTAGGTTATCTTAGCTTAGGTCAAGGATAAGGTTTGGTTAGGTTACGGTTAAGGTTAACGGTAAGGTTAATGTTAAATTTTAGGTATAGGATAAGGTTTAGGTTAGCCTTACTTGACCTTAACATTAACCTAACCCTTAACATTAACCTTAAATTTAACCTTAGCCTTAACATAACCAGTTACCTTAACGTTAACCTAACCTTAACATTAACCATAACCTAACCTTAACCTTAACCTAACCTTAACCTTGACCTTAAATTAACCATAACCTAACTTTAACCTGAACCTTATCCTCAACCTTAACCTTAACTTTAACCTAAATTCTTAACCCTAACCTAACCTTAACCTTGACCTTAACCTTAACCTTAACCTTAACCTAACCTTTACACAACTTTAACCTTAACCTTAAGCTTAACCCTTACCCTTACCCTTAACCTTAAACTTAAAATTAACCTTAACCTTAAACCTAACCTTAACCTAAACCCTAACCTAATATTAACCTAACCTTAACCTTAACCCTAGCCTAACATTAACCTTAACCTTAACCTTAACTTTAACCTTTACCCTAAACTTGAACTTAACCTTAACCTTAAATAAACCCCTAACCTTACCCTTAACCTTAACATTAACCTTAACCTTAAAATTCAACTTTACCTTAAACTTAACCTTAACCTAACCTTAACCTTAACCTTAACCTAACCTTAATGTTATCCTTAACCTTACGCTAAGCTTAACCTTAACCCTAATCTTAACCTTAACCTGAACCTTAACCTTGACCTTAAGCTTACCCTTAAACTTAACCTTAACCTTAACCTAACCATAACCTTAACCTTAACCCTAACCTAACCTTAACATTGAGCTTAACCTTAACATTAACCTTAACCTTAACCTTAACCTAACACTAACCTTAGTGTTACCCTTAACCTTAACCAAACCTTAACCTAAATTTAACTTAACCTTGACCTTAATCTTAACCTTAAATTTAACCTTAAGCTTAACCTTACCCTAACCTTAACCTTAACCTTAACCTTAACGTGACCTTAAGTTAAACCTTAACCTTAGTGTTAACCTAACCTTAACCTTTTCCTTAACCTAACCTTAGCCTTAACCTTACCCTAACCTTAACCTTAACCTTAACCTTAACCATAACCATACATTAACCCTAACCTAACCTAACCTAACCTAACCTAATCGTACCCTTAACCTAAACTTAACTTAACCTTAACCTTAACCTTATCCTTATCCTTAACCTTAACCTTAACCTTGGCATTAATTTTAACCTTAACCTTATCCTTATCCTTATCCTTAACCTTAACCTTAGCATTAACTTTAACCTTAACCTTAAATTTAGCCTTCACCTTAACCTAACCTAACCTTGACCTTAGCCTAACCTTAACATTAACTAAATTAACACAACCTTAACCTTTAACCTTAACCTTAACCTTATCCTTAACCCAAACCTCAGTGTTAACCTTAACCTTAACATTAACTTTAACCTTAAGCTGAACCATAACCTAACTAAACCCTTAACCTTAACCTTAACATTAACCTTACCCTAAGCTTAACCATAACCTAACCCTAACCTCAATTTTAACCTTAACCTTAACCATAACCTAACCCTAACCTCAGTGTTAACCTTAACCTTAACCCTGACATCACCTAAACTAAGGTTCACGCTAACCTTAACATTAACCTAACATTAAACCTTAACCTTAACCTTAACCTTAACATTAACGAACAACCCTTAACCTTAAAATTAAGACTAACCTAGCCTTAACCTAACCTAACCTTAAGCTTGACCATAACCTTAACTTAAAGTTAACCTGACCTTAACCTTAGCTTAAACTTACCCTTAACCTTAACCTTACCCTTACCCTTAACCTTAACCCTAACCTAACCTTAACCTTATGTTAACCTTACCCTTAACCTTAACATTAACCTTAAGTTTAACCTTACCCTAACCTTAACCTAACCTAACCTTAACCTTAAACTTACCCTAACCCTAACCCTAACCTTAACCTTAACTGTAACCTTAACCCTAACCTAACCTAACCTTATCGTTAAGGTAACCTTAAGGTAACACTAACGATAACCTTAACCTAAACTTTAACGTTAAGCTTAGGATAAGTTTGATGTTAAGGTTGAGGTTAACCTTAACCTTAACATTAAAATTACCCTAAGGTTAAAGTTAAGGTTAACGTTAAGGTTATCGTTAGTGTTACCTTAAGATTAAAGTTAATGTTAAGGTTATCATTAGTGTTACCTTAAGGTTAAGGTTAAAGGTCATGTTAAGGTTAAGGTTAACACTAAGGTTAGGGTTAGGTTGGGGTTAGGTTATGGTTAAGGTTAAAGGTAAAAGTGAGGTTAGGGTTAGGTTATGGTTAAGGTCATGGTTAACACTGAGGTTAGGGTTAGGTTAGGGTTACGGTTTTATTTAACTTTAAGGTTAAGGTTTAGTTTATTTAAGGTTAAGGTTAAGGTTAAGGTTAAGGTAAGGTTAAGGTTAAGGTTAGGTTAGGTTAAGGTAAGGTTACGGTTTATTTAAGCTTAGCATAAGGTAAGGTTAGGCTTAAGGCTAAGGTTAATTTTTGGTTATGTTAGGGTTAAGCTTAAGGTTAAGGCTAGGTTAAGGGTAAGGTTAATGCTAAGGTTAAGGGTACGGTATGTTAGGGTCAAGTTTAAGGGTTTAGTTAGGTTATGGTTAAGATTAGGTTAAGGTTAAGGTAAGGTTAGGTTAAGGGTAAGGTTAAGGTTAAGGTTAAGATTAAGGTAAGGTGAATGTTAAGGTTAAGGTTAAGTTCGAGGTTAAGGTTAGGTTAGGGTTAAGGTTAAGGTTAAGGTTAGGTTAAGGTTAATGTTAAGGTTAAGGGTTACACTGAGTTTAAGTTAAGGTTAATGTTAAGGTTAAAGGTAAAACTAAGGTTAAGTTGGGGTTAATGTTGAGGTTAAGGTTAAGGTCAAGGTTAAGGTTAGGTTAGGGTTAAGGTGAAGGTGAAGGTGAAGGTGAAGGTTAAGGTCAAGGTTAAGGTTAAAGGGGGCAAGGTTAAACTTAAGGTTAAGGTTAAGGTTAAGGTTATGGTTAAGGGTAAGGGTAAGGTTAATGTTAAGGTTAAGGTTAAGGTTAGGTTAAGGTTAAGGTTAATGTTAAGGTTAACCTTAGTGCTACCTTAAGGTTAAGGTTAAGGTTAAGGTTAAGGTTAGGTTAAGGTTAAGGTTAAGGTTAAGGTCAAGGTTAAAGGTTAAGGTTAATTGTAAGGTTAAGGGTAAGGTCCATGTTAAGATTAAGGTTAATGATAACGTTAAGGTTAAGGTTAAGGTGAAGGTCAGGGTTAAGGTTAAGGTTAAGGTTAAGGTCAAGGTCTATGTTAACGGTAGGTTAGGGTTAAGGTTAAGGTCACGTTAAGGTAAAGTTAAGGTTAAGGGTAGGTTTAACTTAAGGGTAAGGTTAATGTCAAGGCTAAGGTTAGGGTAAGGTTAATGTCAAGGCTTAGGTTAGGGTTGAGGTTAAGATTAGGTTAAGGTTAAGGGTAAGATCAGGTTAAGGTTAATATTAGGTTAAGGTTAGGGGTAAGGTTAAGGTTACGGTTAAGGGTTTAGTTAAGGTTAGGTTATGGTCAATGTTAATGTTAAGGTTAATTTTAGGTTAAGGTTAAGGTTAAGGGTAAGGTTAAATTCAAAGTTAAGGTGAAGTGTTTATTTAAGGTTAAGGTTAAGGCTAAGGTTAGGGTTAAGGTTAGGGTTAAGGTTAAGGTTCAAATTAAGGGGGTAAGGTTAAGGTTAAGATTAAGGTTAAGGTTACGGGTTTAGTTAGGTTATAATTATGGTCAAGGTTAATGTTAAGGTTAAACTTAGTGTTACCTTAAGGTTAAGTTCAATGTTAAGGTTAAGATAGGGTTAAGGTTAATGTTAAGGTTAAGGTTATGTTAAGGTTAAGGCTTTAGTTAAGGTTAAGGTTAAGGTCAAGGATAAGGTTAAGGTTAAGGTTAGGTTAAGGTAAGGTTAAGTTTAAGGTCAGGTTATGGTAAGGTTAAGGTTAAGGTTAAGGTTAAGGTTAAGGTTAGGTTATGTTAATTAATGTGAAGGTTAAGGTTAAGGTTAAAGTTAACGTCAAGGTTAAAATTAAGGTTAGGTTAGGTTAAGGTAAGGTTAAGGTTAGGGTAAGGATAAGGTTAAGGTTAAGTTCACCTTAAGGTAAGTTTAATGTTAAGGTTAGGTTAATATCATGCTTAAGGTTAGGTTAAGGTAAGGTTAAGGTAATGTTAAGGTTAAGGTTAGGTTAAAGTTAGGTTAAGGTTAAGGGTAAAGTTAAGGTTAAGGTATGGTTAAGGTTAAGGTTAAGGTTAAGGGTTTACTTAATGTTAAGGTTAAGGGTAAGGTTAGGTTAAGACTAAGGTCAAGGTTAAGTTTAAGGTTAAGGTTAAGGTTAAGGTAAGGTCTAGGGTTTAGTTAAGGTTAAGGTTAAGGTCAAGGTTAAGGTTAGGTTAGGGTTAAGGTTAAGGTGAAGATTAATGTGAAGGGTTTAGTAAAATTTAAGATTAAAATCAAGGTTAAGGTTAGGTTAAGGTTAAGATTAAACTTAAGGTTAAGGGTTTAGTTAAGGTTAAGGTTTAGTTTAAGGTTAATGTTAAGGTTAGTTTAAGGTCAAGGTTAAGGTAAAAGGTTAAGATTAATGTTAAGGTTAAGGGTAAGGGTAAGGTTAAGGTAACACTAAGGTTAACCTTAACGTTAACCTTAACCTTAATCTTAACCTGAACATTAAACTTATCCTAAGGTTAAGTTTAAGATTAAAGTTAAGGTTAGGTTTAGGTTAAGGTTAGGTTAAAGTTAAGGTATAGTTAAGGTTAAGGTTAGGTTAAGGTTAAGGTTAAGGTGTTGTTAAACCAGCTCCAAAAAGAGAAGGAAAGAGATATCAACACCTTAGAAATAAGCCACTTCGAGGGGGCAACCTCCAATACATTACATGAATGAACAATTCTTGGATGATACAAATGAAAAAATCTCCTCTCTATATATAGGTGTCCATGGGGCCACAATGTAATCCTAGCCGACCGAACAATAATAATGTAAGGGCACAATAATAATAATATGGGGGTCATAGGGGTACAACAATAAAAATAAGGGGGTTACACTAACAATAATAAGGGACTATACTAGTAATATAAGGATCTAACATGCTCCTCTCCTTCAAAAAAGTGTTGTCCTCAATGCTTGAGTAGCTTTAGGTGCTTTTGTATAAAATTCTCATCCTCCCATGTAGAATCTTCAGTGGGTAAGTTCTTCCATTTAATGAGATAATCTGAAATTGATCAGTTTCGTAGCTATCGAGTTCTTGTTTTTGTAACTGCTTCAGATTCCAATATGATTTTTACTTCCTCATCAAGTTCTAGCAATATTTTTTGAACTGGAATTTTGTCCCCTATAATCTTTTTTCAGCATGAAACATGGAAAAATGGATGCACTCTCGAAGAAGTAGGAAGCTCCAATTTGTATTCCATAGTACCAATCTTTTGAAACACCTTGTAAGGACCATAGTACTTTGGTGATAATTTATTATCCTTCTTAGCTTACTTGAGGGACATTTGTTTGTATGGTTGTATCTATAAAAATACCTAGTCTCCCACATCAAAACTTCTCTCACTGCAATGTCGATATGCCTGTTGTTTCATTCGATTTTGTGCCAGATTTAGGTTATCCTTTAAGAGTTGGAGAACTTCTTTTTGATGCTCGATGTGATCCTCCACTGCTTCAACCCTAGAATTTTCCCTTAAATAAAATGTGATGGACAGTGGATGATATCCATAAAGTGCCATAAATGGGGTCATTTTTGCTACAGTATGGAAGGAAGTGTTATACCACCATTCAGCGAGAGGTAACCACTTGATCCATTTTTCTTTCTTATCAGATACAAAACAACGAAGATAGCCTTCCAAAAATTTATTCACTATCTCTGTTTAACCATTGGATTGAGGGTGATAAGATGAGATATGAGCTAGTTGAGTACCCAAACAAGAAAAAAATTTCGTCCAAAAATTTCCTGTAAAAATGGTATCTCTGTCACTTAAAATAATATTTGGGTTTCCATGTAACTTTTGAATTGTTTCCATAAATGCATTTGTAACTATACTTGCTCTAAATGGATGAGATAATGCACAAAAGTGTGCATACTTGGTAAGTCTATCAACTACCAACATGATGACACTCCTTCCTTTGGACTTAGGTAAACCTATGATAAAATCCATTGGAATCTCCTCCCAACATTGACTTAGAATGGATAAAGGTTGTAGAAGACCCAGGGTGTTAATTGTCTCAACCGTATTTTGATGGCAAACTAAAATTCCACCACAAAATTTTGAATATCATATTTAAGGCCATCCAAAAAAAATTCTTTCTTCACCGTGTGGTAAGTTTTTAAAAATCCCGACTGTCCTCCTAAAGGAGAAGTGTGCAATTCCAAAAGAATCTTTTGTTTTAGTTGGGAATTCTTGCAAATATATAAGCGATCTTTGTACCATAAGGAATCATTTTCCCAACTAAATGTACCAAATGTACTAGGATCTTGCTGCAACTTTTGAATGAGTGTCGAAACCTCTTCATCCTTCTTCCATTCATCCCTTGCTTCGATTATCCAATCTGGTTGGATAATAGAAATGGCACAAAGAAATGCTTCCACCTCTTCATCCTTTCTTGAGAGTGCATCTGCAACAACATTTAGCTTCCCTTTTTTGTAGATGATTTCAAAGTCATAACCCAACATCTTTGTGACCCACTTTTACTACTCTTCTGAAGATAATCTTTGTTCCAAAAAATGTTTAAGACTATCATGATCAATTTTTACCTTGAAGTGTCTTCTTATTAGGTAAGGTCTCCATTTCTTTAGTGCATGTAGTATTGCCAACATTTCCTTCTCATAAATATCATTTTGTAAATACTTTCCTTTGATTGAAAGACTTTCAAAAGCAATGGGTCTTCTTTTTTGCATTAAAATAGTACCAATTCCATTTCCTGAGGCATCACATTCCACAATAAAGGTTTTTGTGAAGACTGGCGTAGCTAAGACTGGTGCTAGGCACATTGCCTATTTAAGATGTTCAAACGGCTTAGTTGCTTCAGGAATCCATGAAAATGCATCTTTCTTCAATAATGTTGTTAGAGGTGCTACTATTCTCCCATAATTTTTAACAAAATTGTGATAATACCCTGTTAACCCGAGAAATATGTGCAGCTGCTTTATGGTTATGGGGACTTTCCATTCCTTAATGTATTTAATTTTGTTAGGGTCTACCTTAACACCCTCGTGAGATAAAATATGACCCAGATATTCCACCTCTTGCACTCCAAAGAAACATTTGGATGTTTTTTTATATAATTGTTTCTCCTCCAATAGTTTGAGCACCCTGTCAACATGTTGAACATGATCCTTCCAAGACCTGCTGTAGATCAGTATATCATCAAAAAATACTAGCACAAATTTTCTAAGGAAGGGTTTGAAAATGGAATTCATCAACCCTTGAAATGTAGAAGGTGCATTGGTAAGGCCAAAAGGCAGGACCAAAAATTCATAATGATCCTCATGAGTTCGAAATGCTGTTTTCAGAATATCTTTAGTCTTCATTCTTATTTGATGATATCTTGAACGAAGATCCAACTTGGTAAAATAAATTGCTCCATGTAATTCATCCAATAATTCATCAATCATAGGAATGGGAAATTTATCTTTAATAGCGAGCTTATTGAGCTCCCTATAATCTAGACACATCTGCCATGATCCATCCTTCTTGTGCACCAATACTACTGGAGCAAAGAAAAAACTTTGACTAGGTTGAATTATACCAGCCTCTAACATTTCTGCAATCATATGTTTAATTTCACTCTTTTTGACATAAGGATATCTATAAGGCTGGATGTTTGGAGGAACACTTCCTGGAATCAAATGAATAGCATGATCATGATCACGAATAGGTGGGAGTCTTTTGGGATTATCAAACACCTTGGAATGATTGTCCAAGACTCTTTGGAGATTTGGAGAAATAGATGATTTTGATGTTGAAAATTCTAGTGAGTATAATTGTGTAATTACACCTCGTTGTTCTCTCTTCAAAAGGTTTTTCATGAAATTAGAGCTTATTAAATTTCTTGGCTTCCCTGTGATACCCCGTAATTCGATTTCCTTTCCTTCCAAAAAAAAATTCAGGAAAATTTCTTGAAAAATAAAAGCTACCATCCCCAAATATTGTAACCATTGTACTCCTAGTACGACATCAACACCTCCCATTGGGATGGAAAGAATTGGACTATTCAATACATATTCCCCCATGGATAGCTTGATATTATGGAATTTTTCAGAGAAATTTATAGTTCCTCCATTTGCAACCATCACTTGACATTCTGGTGCTGGGTATAGGAAACAATTTAATTCCTTGGCTACCTTACAATGAATAAAATTATGGGTGCTACCTGAATCAATCAACACTATTACCTTTTTCTTCTTGATTTGTCCTTGTATCTCGAGAGTTTGAGGAGTGGTAATTCTTGCCAATGCATTACAGGATATGGTCGGACTCATTTATTCTTCTTCTAGGGTTGCTTCCTAGTGTATATCCTCTTCTTTTGAAGTTTCTTATTCATTTTCTTCCTCCTCTTCACAATCTATCTAAAATAACAATTTCTTCCTCACACACCCCATGACCTTAGGTACTTACTATCAATCAGAGAAAGTTCCTTTTCTCCATTTCCCTTTTTTTTTTCTTCCATAATAACAGTGTGCATAGGCTTCTCAATCCAACCTTGTAGGTTGTGGAAGTCTAGGAGTAGAAACATTTCCATCTTTATAGATGTGAGTGGTAGGCTTCCTTGTTGCCATAATTTTACATTCAATTTTTCTTGCCAACCTGAATGCCTTCTCTAATGAATCTGGTTCCCAAACGCGAAATTCATGTTGGATGTTATCCTTTAAAGTCCCTATGAAGAAATCAATCCTGTGTTCCTCTGGAATATCAATTACCCTTATATTCAATTTTTGGAAGTCCTCAATTTGTTCTGCCACTAAACCCTTCTGTTTGAGATTGATTAATTGGCTAAAGAAGGTGTTGCTCTTTGTATCATCATAATGTGCTATCATTTCCTCCGTAAAAATTGACCAAGTGACAATTTTTTTACGGGAGCAAAGCCATCGATACCATACAAATGTATTTTTTTTAAATGTAAAGTTGCAATGCGTACCTTTTGTGTGTTTTGCACATTATTGAGAGCAAAATATTGCTCCATATGTAGTATCCATGTTACAGGATCCTTGCCATCAAACTTCCTCATATCCATCTTTGGAATATGGTGGTTCCTTAATCCAACATTAGAGTTTATGAAATCATAATTAACATTTATTTTTTTCTCATCATGAGTTTCCTCTACTATATTTTCACCGTTAGGAAACATTTCTTGTATCAACTTTGCCAAACCTTCGATGTCTACTTTTACATCATTCTTCATGTTTTCCATTTTTTCATCGATTTTAGCTTCCATGTCATCCATCTTAGCTTCCATGCCAACTTCCATGCCATCCATCTTAGATTCCAAACCATTCATCTTAGCTTCCATGGCTTTCTTCAAGCCATCCATCTTAGTTTCCACGTCTTTCTTCAAAACTTCCATTTCATTTTTAGTTGCTCTTTGCGATAGCAAAATTTGGTGCACTTGCTCATGGACTTTTGATATCTCATGTTGCATTTCTTCGTCTTCATGAGTCATAATAGAGGCTTCTGAAGGATTAATGGGTGTTGAATTATTTTTAGGAGGCATTTTAGAACCAAATACTGATATCTATGCTCAATAGGCCTTTGGAATCACCTAGAACTGATTTTTCAAACAAGACTTATGCAATTTGAAAAAAAAATACACACCTTTTTCTTGATTTTGAGAAGCTCGATATTGAAACTGAATTATCTCTGTGATTTTGGATCTTCAATATCTGAAATTTAGCCCTGAAGTATCCCTCTAAATTTTATTTTGAATTCCACAGGTATGACCTGATTTGGATTCTTGCAGACAAAGCTATGCCCAATATCCTACGATGACCTAATTATGGATTGGTTCAGTAGAGAGAAATTGTACGACCTACCGCATGTCATTGCTTCCTCCTTCGTCTCTAAAATTGATATAGTGAAAACTAAAGTCTGTGAAATTGTGGCCACTTTTTACAGAATTCTAATTTGATGCTCAAAGAGAGAGTTATGAATATTTTCCCACGATCACCTCTTTGAGATGAAATTCGGGAGCCTACAAAATACCTAACTTCCACAGACCATATCTCTGAAAATATTTCGAACCAAGCTTTGAACTTTTTCAAAGATATTTCATCAGATTTGTTCATCGCTACGTAAAAATTTCAACTTATGAACCTTCGTAGAAACAAATTTATAGAAAAAATGCCACGATGACCTGTTTAGGTTAAATTCAGGAGCCTGAAAAAAGACCTAACTTCCACAGATCATATCTCCGAAACTATTGTGAACCAAGCTCTGAAATTTTTCGAAGATGGTCCTTAGGATTTTAGATTCACACTCTAAAAATTTCAGCTTATGACCCTTCATAGAAAAAAATCTATAGTGAAAATGTCACAATGACATATTTAGGGCAGCGAAACCCTAGAATCCAAAGCTCTGATACCAAATGTTGTGAAACCAGCTCCAAAAATAGAAGAAAAGAGATATCAACGCCTTAGAAATAAGCCAATTCGAGGAGGAAACCTCAAATACATTACATGAATGAACAATTCTTGGATGATACAAATGAAAAAACCTCCTCTCTCTATATAGGAGTCCATGGGGCCACAATGTAATCCTAGCCGACCTAACAATAATAATGTAAGGGCACAATAATAATAATAAGGGGGTTACAGGGGTACAACAATAACAAAAAGGGGGTTACACTAACAACAATAAGGGACTATACTAGTAATATAAGGACCTAACATAAGGTTAAGGTTAGGTTAAGGTTAAGGTAAGTTTAAGGTTAAGGTTATGGTTAGGTGTAAGGTTAAGGTTAGGGTTAGGGTAAGGTTAAGGTTTAGGTTAGGTTAGGTGAGGGTTAAGGTTATGGTTAAGATTTAGGTTTAGTTAGGTTATAGTTAAGGTTAAGGTTAAGATTTTAGTTAGGTTAACGTTAAGGTTAAGGTTTAACTTAAGGTTATGTTAAGATTAAGGTTAAGGGGGTAAGGTTAACGTTAACGTTAGGGTTAAGGTTAAATTTAAGGCTAGAGTTAAGGTTAAGGTTTAGGTTAAGGTTAATGGGAAGTTTAAGGTTAATGTTAAGGGTTTAGTTAAGGTTAAGGTTAAGTTTAACATTAATTTTAACCTTAGTGTTACCTTAAGGTTAAGTTTAAGGTTAAGGTCAAGGTTAAATTTAAGGTGAAGGTTAAGGTTAGATAAGGTTAGGGTAGTGTTAAGGTTAAGGTTAAGTTTAGCCTTACCTCACCTTAACCTAAACCTTAACATTAATATTAACCTTAACCTTAACCTTAACCTTAAGCTTAACCTTAAACTTAACCTTAGCCTTACCTCATCTTAACCTTAACCTTAACCTTAACCCTAATGTAACCTTTACCTTGATCTTAATCTTAACCTTGTACATAACCTTAAGGTAACACAAAGGTTAACCTTAACCTTACCCTAACGTTAACCTTGACCTTAACTAAACCCTTAATGTTAACATTAACCTTACCCTTAACCCTAATTATAACCTAAGCCTAACCTTAACCTTAACCCTAATCTAACCCTAACCTAATTATTAAGTTAAATCTTAAGCTTAACCTTAACCTTAACCTTAAGGTAACACTAATATTAACCTTAACATTAAAATTAACCTTAACCTTAACTAAACCCTTAACCTTAACCTTAACCTTACCCTTAAACTTAACCATAACCTAACTCAACACTTAACCTTAACCTTAACCTTAAACATAACCTAACCCTAACCTTAACCTTAACCTTAACATTAACCTTAACCTAACCTTAACCTTAAGCTTTCACTTAACTTTAAGCTTATCCATAACCTGACCCTAACCTAACCGTAACCTAACCCTAACCTCAGTATTAACCTTAACGTTAATATTAACCTTACCCTTAACCAAACCTTAATGTTAACCTTCACCTTACCCTTAACCTTAGGTTAAGGTTAAGGTTAACTTAAGGATAGGTTAAAGTTAAGGTCAAGGTTAGGTTAAGGTTAAGGTTAAGGCTAAGTTAGGTCTAAGGTTAAGGCTAAGCTTAGGTTAGGGATAAGGTTAAGGTTAAGGGTTATGTAAGATTAAGGTTAAGGTTAAGGTTAATGTTAGGTTAGGTTTAAGGTTAAGGTTAATGTTAAGTTAAGGATAAATTAAGGTGAAGGTTAAGGTTAAGGTTAAGGGCAAGCTTAATGTTAAGGGTTATGTTAAGATTAAGGTTAAGATTAAGGTTACGTTAAGGTTAAGGTTAAGGTTGACATTAACACTGAGGTTAGGGTTAGGTTATGGTTAAGGTTAAGGTTAATGTTAATGTTAAGGTTAAGGTTAAGGTAAGGTTAGGTTAAGGTTAAGGTTAGGCTAATGTTAAGGTAAGTTTAGGTTAAGGTTAACGATAAGATTAAGGTCAAAGTTAACATTGAGGTTAGGGTTGGGTTAAGGTTAAGGTTAGGGTAGGGTTAAGGTTAAGGTTAAGGGTAAAGTTAGGTTACTGTTAAGGTTAGCATTAAGGATAAGGTTAAGGTTAGGTTATGGTTAGGGTTAAGGCTAAGGTTAAGGGTAAGGTTAGGTTATGGTTAAGGTTAGAGTAGGGTTAAGGTTAACATTAAGGGTAAGGTTAAGTTAAGATTAATGGTAAGGTTAATGGTAATGTTGATGTTAAGGTTAGGGGTTTAGGTAAGGTTAAGGTTAAGTTTAAGGTTAAGGGAAATGTTAAGGTTAAGAATAAGTTTAAGGTTAAGGTTAAGGTTAAGGGCAAGAGCAAGGTTAGGTTAAGGTTAAGGGTAAGGTTAAGATTAAGGTTAAGATTAGTGTTAAGGTATGGTTAAGGTTAAGGTTAAGCTTAAGGTAAGGTTAAGGGTAAGGTTAGTGTTAAGCTAAAACCTTAACCTTAACCTTAACCTTAACCTAACCTTAACCTTAACCTTAAATTTAACCTAAAGCTAACCTTAAACTAAACTTAATCTTAACCTTAACCTAAAACTTATCCTTAACCCTAACCTTAACCATACCCTTAACCTTAATCTTAAACTTAACCTTGACCTTAACATTGACCTTAACATTAACTAACATAACCTTAACCTTATTGCTAACCTTAACCTTAGTGTTACCTAAAGGTTAAGGTTAAGGTTAGGGTTCAGTTAGGGGTATATTAATGTTAAGGTTAGGTTTAGATAGGTTAAGGTTAAGGTTAAGGTTAAGGTTATGGTAAGGTTAAGGTTAGGTTAGGTTAATGTTAAGGTCATGGTCAAGGTTAGGTTAGGGTTAAGGTTAAGGTTAACGTTAAGGTTAGGGTTAATTTTAAGGTTAAGGTTAATATTAAGGTCAAGGTTAAGGTTAAGTTAGCGTTAAGGTTAAGATTAAGGTTAAGGAAAGGTTAAGGTATGGTTAAGGTTAGGTTAGGTCAATGTAAAGGTTAGGTTAAGGTAAGCTTAAGGTTAAGGTTAAGGTTAAGGTTAAGGTTAGTGACAAGATGAAGGTCAAGGTAAAGCTAGGTTAGGGTTAAGGTTAAGGTTAAGGTATGATTAAGGTTAGATTAGATGAGGTTTAAGGTTAGGTTAAGGTAAGGTTAAGGGTAAGTTTAAGTTCAATGTTAGGTTAAGGTAAGGTTAAGGTTAGGTTAGGGTTAAGGTGAAGGCTAAGGTTAGGTTAAGTTAAGGTTAGGTTAGGGTTAAGGATAATGTTAGGGTTAATGTCAAAGTTAAGGTTAGATCAAGGTTAAGGTTAAGGGTAGGCTTAGTTAGGTTAAGGTTAAGGTAAGGTTACAGTTAGGTTAGGGTTGAGGTGAAGGTTAAGGTTAGGTAAGGTTAGGTTAGGTTAGGGTTAAGGTTAAGGTTAAGGTTAAGGTTAAGGTTAGGTTAAGGTTAAGGTTAAGGTCAAAGTTAAGGTTAGGTTAAGGTTAAGGTTAACGTTAAGGTTAAAGGTAGGCTTAGTTAGGTTAAGGTAAGCTTAGGGTTAAGGTAAAGTTATGGTTAGGTTAGGGTTAAGGTGAGGTTAAGGTTAGGTTATGGTTAAGGCTAAGGCTAAGGTTAAGGTTAGGTTAAGGTTAAGGTTAAGGTCAAAGTTAAGGTTAGCTTAAGGTTAAGGTTAAGGGTAGGCTTAGTTAGGTTAAGGTTAGGTTAAGGTTAAGGTTAAGGTTAAGGTTAAGGTATGGTTAAGGTTAAAGGTATGTCTAAGGTTAAGGGTTTAGTTAAGGTTAAGGTTATGGTAAGGTTAAGTTTACGGGTAAGGTTAAGGTTAATTTTATGGCTAAGGTAAGGTTAATGTTAAGGTTAGGTTACTGTTAAGGTTAAGGTTAATGTTAGGGTCAAGGTTAAGGTTAGGCTAGGTTAGGTTAAGGTTAAGGTTAAGGTTAAATTTAAGGTTAAGGTTAAGCTTTAGGTTAAGGTTAAGGTTAAGATTAACATGTTTAGTAAGGTTAAGGTTAAGGTATGGCCAAGATTTAGTTAAGCTTAGGTTAGGCTAAGGTTAAGGTTAAGGTTTAGGTTAAGGTTAGGTTGAGGATAAGGTTAATGTTAAGGTTAAGGGTAAGGTTAAGCTTAGGTTAAGGTTGAGTTTAAGGGTTTAGTTAATTTTAAGTTTAAGGTTAAGGTTAAGGTGAAGATTAAGGTCAAGGTTAAGTTAAGGTTATGTTAATGTTAAGGTTAAGGTTAGGTTAAGGTTAAGATTAAGGGCGTAAGTCTAAGGTTAGGGTTAAGGTTAAGGTTAATGATAGGGTATGTTTAAGGTTAAGGTCAAGGTTAAGGTGAAGGTTAAGGGTAAGGTTAATTTTAAGGTTATGTGTAAGGTTAAGGTGAAGGTTAAGGGTAAGGAGAAAAATAAGGTTAAGCATTTAGTTAGGTTAAGGTTAAGGTTAAGGTTAAGGGTTTGGTCAAGGTTAGGGTTAGGTTATGGTTAAGGTCAAGGTTAAGGTTAGGTTATGGTTAAGGTTAAGGTTAAGGTTAATGTTAGGTTAAGACTAAGGTCAAGGTTAAGGGTAAAATTAAGGTTAGGGTTAGGTTCAAGTTCAGGTTAGTTTATGGTAAGCTTAAGGTTAAGGTTAGGTTACGAGAAAAGTTAAGTTTAAGGTTAGGTTAAGGTTAAGTTTAGGGTAAGGTTAGGGTAAGGTTAGAGTAAGGTTATGGTTACGTTAAGGTTAAGGTTAAGTTAAGTTTAAGGTTAAGTTAATGTGAAGGTTAAGGTTAAGGTTACGGTTAAGGTTATGGTTAAGGTTAAGGTTAATGTTAACATGTTTAGTTAGGTTAATGTTAAGGTATGGTTAAGGGTTAGTTAAGGTTAGGTTAGGTTAAGGTTATGGTTAATGTTAAGTTTAGGTTAAGGTTAAGGTTAATGTTAATATTAAGGTTAAGGTTATGGTGAGGTTAAGGTTAAGGTTAAGGGTCTAGTTAAGGTTATGGTTAATGTTAAGATTAAGGTCAAGATTAATTTAAGGTTAGGTTAACGCTAATTTTATGGTTAGGTTAAGGTTAAGGTTAAGGTTAGGGTTAAAGTTAAGGTTAGGGGAAGGTTAAGGTTAGGGTTAAAGTTAAGGTTAAGGTTAAGGGAAGGTTAAGGTTATGTTCAAGGTTAAGGTGAAGGTTAAGGGTAGGTTTAAGTTTAAGGTTAAGGCTAAGGTTAAGGGTTTAGTTAGGTTAAGGTTAAGGTTAAGGTTGAGGTTAAGGTTAAGGGTTAGGTGAAGGTTAGGGTTAGGTTATAGTTAAGGTCAAGGTTAAGGTTAGGTTAAGGTTAAGGTTAAGTTTAAGTTTAAGGTTAAGGTTAGGTTAATATTAAGGTCAAGGTTAAGGGTAAAGTTAAGGTTAAGGTTAGATTAAGGTTAAGGTTAGGTTAGGGTAAGGTTAAGGTTAAATTTAAGGTTATGGTTAAGGTTAATGCTAAGGGTTTAGTTAGGTTAAGGTTAAGGGTTTAGGTTAAGGTTAAGGTTAAGGTTAAGATCAAGGTCAATGTTAAGGGCAAATTTAAGGTTAAGGTTAGGTTAGGGTAAGGTAAAGGTTAAGATTAGATTAAGGGTAAATTTAATGTTAAGGTTAGGTTAAGGTTAGGGTAAGGTTAGGGTAAGGTTAAGGTTAAAGTTATGTTAAGGTTAAGGTTATGGTTAAGGTTAAGGTCAAGGTTAAGGTAAAGGTCAAGGTTAAGGTTAGATTAATGTTAAGGTTAAGGTTAAGGTTAAGTTAATATTAAGGTCAAGGTTAAGGGTAAAGTGAAGGTTAAGGTTAGGGTTAGGTTAGGGTAAGGTTAAGTTTAAGGTTAGGTTAAGAGAAAATTTAAGGTTAAGGTTAGGTTAATTTTAAGGTTAGGTTAAGGTTAGGTTAAGGTTAGAGTAAGGTTAATGTTAATTTTAGGTTAAGGTAAAGGTTATGGTTATGGTTAAGGTTAAGGTTATGATTTTTTAATCAGTGGTTGTCATTGATGTCAACCCAAGCAGCACCAGGGGCTAAGCCAATATTGTATGGGAATTTTGGCCTACCAAATTAATATATTTTGGGTAAATAATTCTTTTTATGGTTTCTTCTTGTCGATATGTTTCAATTGATATATGGCATGCCATGTAATTCTTCATGGTTTGAGAGATATTCATGTTTGAAGTTATGTACTCTCAGTTAGTGGGCTAAAACCCCATGGGGTTGGGGCATGGGTCATTGAAAAGTCATAATTAATATTTTTTAAGCTCCTAAAATCCTCCCACGTTCACTTGTTGAAGCCCCTCTCAACTTAATAATTCATATAAATTGTGATCTTCATTTCCTCCTTATGCAAGGGATTCGGCCATTTGAAACATGTCATCGTGGAATTTCCGCTCCAAATTTTTTTGTACGAAGGTTCAGAAGCTGAAATTTTTATGAGGCAAAGCCAAAATCCTGAGGAAGCTGCAATAAATTTTTTAGATCAAGGTGTGCAATATTTTTGGAGATATGATCTGTGAAAGTCAGGGTTTTTGCAAGCTCCTGAAATTCATCTCAAAGAAGTGACCCTGGTAAAGTCATCATAACTATTTCTCTGAGTATCAGATTGGAATTCCATAAAAAGTGGCAGATAGGGCACAGTCTATAACTTTAGCTCTATGAATTTCAGAGACAAATGAAGAAACAATGACATGTGGCATGCCATACAAGTTTTCTCTGCTGAAACAATCCTTAATTAGGGCATTGTGAGAGATTGGGTATAACTCTCTCTTGAAGAATCCAAATTGAGTCAGACCTATGGCATTGGAAATAAGACTCATAGGACTAGTACAAGACTAAAAATTAGATATTGAGGATTTGAAATAACAGAGATACACCAGATTCAATATCGAGCTCCTAGAAGGCAAGAAAAATCTAGATCATGTGTTGTCAAGGGTTGCAAAGGACCATGCTTTCTACGGCAGCAAAAAAAAAACAGGTGCAGTAGAGGGTAGCATGAAAAGAGCAACAACCAAGGTGTATAACATCAGCAATAAGTTCATCATATGAAGTCTTCAAGTGGGCAGCACTCCATACAATCATTGTAAAGGTATCATTATACATAGTCATTGTAAATACATTATTATACAAATTGTACTAGTATCTATCTACCAAGGGTTGAAGAGCCAGTGTTGGGAGGTCTAGGATCATCATTAGGTGGTTGTGTAAAAGTTTGATTTATGATCTAGTATATCTTATTCTTTTACATCATTCTATATCATTGTAAAGTGGACCATTTTCCCTGATATGGGAGTCCATTCTTCTTTTATTCTTCTATAGGGTGGTAGGGTGGTGCTAGGGTGAGTTGTAGCTCATTGGGTGTTGGGGCATCTATTTAGTTGACTATTGAAGAATGTCGAGCATTGGAGCGTCCATCCATTGGGAGCTAGAGAAGAATGCTTTTCTAGATTCTAGGAAGTTGGAGCTTTATTTTCAATTGCAGTTGAATATTAAATAATTATTAGAAAAGCATTAGGTGGTTTTTGTCCCGGAGTGGGTTTCCACTTAAAAATTTTGTGCATTTGTGTTCCTCTTATTTTATGCTATCATTGTACAAACACTGTTAATAATTGAATATTAACTAATACTCTAATTGAAAGGAATACTGATTCACACCCCCCCCCCCCCTCAGTGTTTGCAACAATTGGTTTCAGAGCTTGGTTCCTTCAATAGCAGTTTAACAGCTAGAAGGAGGCCATGGAGCATACCAAGAATGGTGTACCTATATTCAATGAAAATAATTATGAACTTTGGAAAGGAAGAATGAAGGTCTATCTCTTGGCGCAAGGTTACGAATTATGGGACACTATTCAAAATGGATTTACATCAACTGCGAATGAATGAGGTAAGAATAATTTGGTAAATGATGCAAAATCAAAGAATATTATTATCAGTGGACTTATTGAATCTACTTATCATAAGGTGTTGGGTTGTAAAACTACCAAAAATGTATGGGAAAAGCTTGAGAATATATATGCAGGTGACTCAAATGTCAAAGAAGCAAAGCTTCAAATCTATAGAGAAAAGTTTGAGCAACTTAGAATGAAATAAGATTGCAACATTGTTTCATAATTTCAATACGTTGATGAAATAACCAATACTTTAGAAGGATTGGGAGAGCCAGTTGACGAGAAGACTATTATATAGAAGATTCTTAGAATGTTACCAGGGAGATTCAACCCAAAGGTATCGATCTTAGAATAAAGTGCAAATTTGGACAAACTTAGCAAAGAGGAATTACATGGAGTTCTCATAGCATATGAAATGAGACTTGATGAAGAAGAGGGTACTTCGCATCTAGAAACTGCGTTCGTTGCATCTAAGAAAACCAATAAGGATAAACAACCTTCAATTCAAAAGACATGCACCTGGAAGTGTGAAGAAACGGGAGATGATGAAGAAGGTCTTTCAGATGAAGAATATGCTTACTTCACAAGAAAACTACAAATTGGTAAGGGAAAATTCAAAGGTAAACTTCCATTGATATGTTTCAAATGTAATGAGGTTGGGAATTTTGCAAAAAAATGTCTAAACAAAAGTAATGGCAATTAAAAAAAAAATGAAAATCTTTAAGAAATTCAACAAGCAAGGATCCAAAAGGAACTTTCTCTCTAAAGAAGATAGCTCATCATCCGATGAAGAAAATGATAGTGAAGAATAAGTCAATGAGAGAGTATTATTTATGGCCAAGCACAATAAACCCAAGCACAATAAGCAAGAGGTATCAAACAATGAAGAAGAAGGATGAACCATAGAAGAATTTTATGAGGAAGCAATCAAGCTTATAAAAGATCTCAAGGCAGAGAAGATCCCTTCCAAAACTCTTGAAGAACAAGTTCAATGTCTCAAAATTGAAGTTGAAGAACACAAATGCATTGAAGAGTCACTTCAAAAGAAGTTGAAAGAAAGCGACCAAGAAAGGGAAGAATTAGAAGCCAAAGTAGTCCTGTTGCATGAGGAAGTGAAGAAAGGAAAAAATATCCAAAAATATGCCAACAGCTCAAGGGCATTGCAAGAACTCATCAACAATCAACAATCTTACAATGACAAAACTGGCATCGATTACAAAGAAGAAGAAGCATGACCTTCTACACCAAAATACAATGAACCTATGATATCTGACATGCATGTAGACTTCATTGGACAAGATTCGCAAGAACAGCCTTGGAAGAAAATTCCTCGACGAAAATTTACATCCAGGTACCAACATATTTTTTATGGCTACTATTATTCATGTGGAAAATTTGGTCATAAAGCTGTAGAATGTTGCACGTACCCTTGGAACGAATAAAATTCCAGGTGATCTGTCAAATATGAATCTCACAGGGCTTAGAGAAACATCAGTAGATTTGAACATTTAAGAAATAATATTGAATGTTACAAATGTTGAAACTTTGGACACATAGCCAAAGACTGCAGACTTGAAAATCCTCCAGAAGAATCTTCGAAGCCACAAAACAAACGAACATGGAAGAAGAAGAAGAATGATAATTGTGCTCTCACTTTCAAGGCTCAAAAGAACAAAGATGTGTGGTATGTTGATAACGGTTGATCAACGCATATGAATGGAGATAGAAATAAATTTGTATCTCTGAAAGAGAAGAAGGATGGAACCGTGTTCTTTGGAAATGATGGATCTTCAAATGTTATAGGATCAGGTATTGTCACTCTTAGAAGCAAATATGTTATAGCCAAGAATGTTCTATTGGTTGAAAACATGAATCACAATCTGCTTAGTGTTAGACAAATGTGTGATCAAGGACACACAATACTATTCAACTGCACGAAATGTGAAATCAGGAAAGGCGTGTATGGTGAAATTGTGGCTACAGCAAGTCAAGCTCCAAATGACATATATGTTCTGGATGATGCAGCTAAAGCATGTCTAATAGCTAAAGAGGATGATACAATAATTGGTAGCAATGATGATTGACTAATAAGAATTCTGCAAAAAGGTGCAAAGTGATTTCGAGATGTCTTTACTTGGTGAGCTGAAATACTTCCTTGGGATTCAAATATCTAAGCAAGAGAAAGGAATATTTATATGTAAATACAAGTACATCAAGGAAATGCTCCGGAAATTTAAAATGGAATATTGGAAACCCATCCTTACTCCAATGGTAACAGGTTGCAAATTGAGCATAGACGACTCATCTAAAGATGTGCATCAAAGGTTGTATAGATCTATGATTAGTAGTCTTCTATATGTAACATCCTCCCAACCAGATGTTATGCAAGCAGTTGGACAAGTAGCAAGATTCCAAGCAGCATGAAAACAATCACATATTAAATATTTGCTAGGATTGGAATATCTTTGCCAGAAGCTTGGGATTCTCCCAAGTTCTATTTATATTTTCCTTTTTTTAGAATATAAAGGGGGATTGGAAGTAGATTACAGGTTTTTAGGACGGTTGTGTGTCAGGGGGAGTGGAAGTGTGTATAGGTCTGCAGGACGGTTGTGTGTCAGTGCGAGTGGAAGTGTGTACAGGTCTATAGGAAGGTTGTGTTTCAGGGGGAGTTACCCTTTTCCATTTATGTCAAAGTGGGAGAGAATGTTGTAGGAAGAGGTGTCATGATCGCATGGGGAGTACTTGTGTTGCCATCAATGCCAAAGGGGGAGATTGTTGATCAACGGTTGTCATTGATGTCAGCCCAAGTAGCACCAGGGGCTAACTGAATATTGCATGGGAATTTTGACCAACCAAATTAATATTTTTTGGGTCAATAATTATTTTAATGGTTTCTTCTTGTTGAGATGTTTCCGTTGATATATGGCACGCCATGTAATTCTTCACGGTTTGAGAGATATTCAAGTTTGAAGTTATGTACCCCCAGTTAGTGGGCTAAAACCACATGGGGTTGGGGCATGGGTCATTGAAAAGTCATAATTAATATTTTTTAAGCTCCTAAAATCCCTCCCACGTTCACTTGTTGAAGCCCCTCTCAACTTAAGCATTCATATAAATTGTGATCTTAATTTCCTCCTTATGCAAAGGATTCGGCCATCTGAAACGGGTCATCGTGGAATTTTCGCTCTAACTTTTTTTTTACGAAGGTTCAAAAGCTGAAATTTTTCTGAGGCAAAGCCAAAATTCTAAGGAAGCTACAGTAAAAATTTTAGATCAAGTTGTGTAATATTTTTGGAGATATGATCTATGGAATTCAGGGTTTTTGCATGCTCCTGAAATTCATCTCAAAGAAGTGACCTTGGTAAATTCGTCATAACTCTCTCTCTAAGTATCATATTGTAATTTCATAAAAATTTGAGGATAGGGCACAATATTTTATTTTCTCTCTATCAATTTTAGAGACAAATGAAGAAAAAGTGACACGTGGCACGCCGTATAAGTGCACTCTACTGAAACAGTCCTTAATTAGGGCATTGTCAGAGATTGGGTATAACTCTCTCTTGAAGAATCAAAATTGGATCAGACCTGTGGCATTGGAAAGAAGAATCAGAGGACTACTAAAGGACTGAGAATCAGATATTTAGGATCTGAAATAATAGAGATACACCAAATTCAATATCGAGCTTCTAGAAGGCAAGAAAAAGCTAGATCATGTGTTTTCAGGGGTTGCAAAGGACCAAACTTTCTACGGCAGCAAAGCAAAGCAAGGTGCAGCAGAGGGTAGAATGAAAAGAGCAACAAAAAAGGTGCATAACAGCAGCAATAATTTCATGATATGAAGTCTTCAAGTGGGCAACACTGCATATAATCATTGTAAAGGTTTCATTGTACATAGTCATTGTAAATACATTATTGTACAAATTGTACTAGCATCTATCTGCCAAAAGTTGAAGAGGTAGTGTTGGGAGGTCTAGGATCATCATTATGTGGTTGTGCAAAATTTGGGGTTATGATCTAGTATATCTTCTTCTTCTACATCATTCTATATCATTGTAAAGTGGACCATTTTCCCTGGTACAGGAGTCCATTCTTCTTTTATTCTTCTATAGGGCGGTAGGGTGGTGCTAGGGTGAGTTGTAGCTCATTGGGTGTTGGGGCATCCATTTAGTTGACTACTGAAAAATCTCGAGCATTGGAGCATCCATCTAGTGGGTGCTGGAGAAGAATTATTTTCTAGATTCTAGGAAGTTGGAGCTTTATTTTCAATTGGAGTTGAATATTAAAGAATTATTAGAAAAGCATTAGGTGGTTTTTGTCCCGGAGTGGGTTTCCACCTTAAAAAATGTGTGCATTTGTGTTCCACTTGTTTGCTACTATCATTGTACAAACACTGTTAATAATTTAAGATTCACTAATGCTCTAATTGAAAGGGATACTGATTCACCCCCCCTCTCAGTATTTCCAACAAGGTTAAGTTAAGGTTAAGGTTAATGTTAAGGTTAAAATTAAGGTTAAGGTTAAGGTTAAGGTTAGGTTAGGTTAAGGGTAAGGTTAAGGGTAAGGTTAAGGTTACGTTTAAGGTCAAGGTTAAGGTTAAGGTGAAGTTAGGTTAAGGTAAGGTTAGTTTAAGGTTAATATTAAGGTTATGGTTAAAGTTATTGTTAAGGGTAAGATTAACACTGAGGTTAAGGCAAGGTTAAGGTTAAGCATTTAGTTAAGGTTAAGGTCAAGGTCAAGGTTAAGGCTAAGGTTGAGGTTAAGTTTAATGTTAAGGCTAAGGGTAAGGTTAAAACTGAGGTTAAGGTTAGGCTAAGGTTAAGGGTTTCGTTAAGGTTAAGGTTAGGTTAGGTTAAGGTTAATGATAGGGTCAATGTTAAGGTTAAGGTTAACACTGAGGTGAGGGTTAGGTTATGGTTAAGGGTAAGGTTGTGTTAAGGTGAAGATTAAGGTTAAGGTTAGGTTAAGGTTAAGGGTAATGTTAAGGTTAAGAGTAAGGTTAAGGTTAAGTTTAAGCTTAATATTAGGGTAAAATTAAGATTAAGGTCAAGGTTAAGGTTAAGGTTACGGTTAAAGTTAATGTTATAGTTAATGTTAAGGGTAATTTTAAGGTTAAGGGAAAGTTTAAGTTTATTAACCTTAACCTTAACCTAACCTTAACCTTGACCTTAACCTTAACCTTGACTTAACATTATCCTTACCCTTAACCTTAACCTCAACCTAACCTTAACCTTAACCTTAACCTTACCCTTACCATTAACCTTAACCTTGACCTTAGCCTTAACCCTAACCTATCCTTAACCTTGACCTTAACGTAAGCTTAGCCTCAACCTTGACCCTAACCTAACCTTAACCTTAACTAAACTCTAAACATTAACCTTACCACTAACCTGACCTTAACCTAACCTTAACCTTACCTTACCCTAACCTTATCCTTACCCTTAACATTAACCTTAACCTTAACCTAACTTTAACCTTATCCTTAACCTTAACCTTAAACTTAACCCTAACCTAACCTTAAGGTTAGGGTAATGGTAAGGGTAAGGGTAAGGGTAAGGGTAAGGGTGATGTTAAGGTTAATGTTAGGTTAATGTTAAGGTTAAGGTTAAGGTTATATTTGTTAATGTTAAGGTTAAGGTTAAGTTTAATGTTAATGTTAATGTTAAGGTTAAGGTTAATTTTAAGGTTAAGGGTAGGGTTAAGTTTAAGGTTAAGGGTTAAGGTCAAGGTTAAGGTCAAGGTTAAGGGTAGGTTACGGTTAAGCTAAAGACAAATGTTAAGTTTAAGGGTAGAGATAAGGTTTAGGTCAATGTTCAGGGTAAGGTTAATGTTAACATTAAGGTTAAGGTTAAGTTTAGGTTAAGGTTAAGGTTGTGTTAATGTTAGGTTAAGGTTTAGGTTAAGGTTATTGTCAAGGTTAAGGTTACGTTAGGGTTAAATATTTATGTTAATGTTAAGGTTAAGGTTAAGGATAAGGTTCAAGTTAAGGTTAGGTTATGGTTAATTTTAAGGTTAAGGTTGAGGTTAGGTTAAGGTTAAGGTTAAGGTGAGGTAAGGATAACCTTAACCTTAATATTAACCTAACCCTTAGCATTAAACTTAACCTTAACCTTAACCTTTACCTAACCTTAACCTAACCTAACCTAACCTAACCTTCACCTTGACCTAACATAACCTAACCTTAACTGAACCCAACCTTAACCTAAAATAACATAATCTAACCTTAACCTAACATTAAGGTTTAGGTTAAATTTAAGGCTAAGGTTAAGGTTAGGTAAGGTTAGGGTAATGTTAAGGGTAAGGTCAGGTTAAGACTAAGGTTAACATTAACATTAACCTTAGTGTTACCTTAAGGTTAAGGTTAACATTAACACTAAGGTTAGGGTTAGGTTAGGATTAAGCTTAACGTTAGAATAGGGTAAGGGTAAGGGTAAGGGTAAGGTTATGGTTAAAATTAAGGTTAAGGTTAAGGACACCTATTAGGTTAATGTTAAGTTTAAGGTTAAAGTTAAACTTAAGGTTAAGGGTTAGGTTAAGGTTAAGATCAAGTAAGGCTAACCTTAACCTTTACCTTAACCTAAACCTTAACATTAAACTTACCCTTAACCTTGACCTAACCTTAACGTAACCTAAGCTAACCTTAACCTTGACCTAACCTAACCTAACCTAACCTTAACCTAACCTAACCTTAATATTAACCTAACCTAACCTTAACCTAACCTTAGCCTAACCTAAGCTAACCCTAACTTAACGTAATGTTATCCTAACCTAACTTTAACCTTGACCTAACCTTAATGTCGAGGTTAAGGTTAAGGTCAAGGTTAAGGTTAAGCTTAGGTTAACATCAAGGTTAAGGCTAAGGTTAAGCTTACATTAAGGTTAATGCTAAGGTTAAGGGTAAGGTTAATGTTAAGATTAAGGTTAAGGGTAAGGTAAGGTTAAGGTTAAGGTTAGGGTTAAGATTACGGTTAAGGTTAGGGTTAAGGTTAAGGTCACGTTTAAAATTGAAGTTAACCTTAATGTTAACCTTAACCCTAACCTTAGTGCTAACCTTAACCTTAACCTAACCTTAACCTTAACATTGTTTAACCTTAACCTACCCTACCTTTAACCTTAACCTTAACCTTAACGTTCCTTACCCTTAACCTAACCTTAACCTTAACATTCCTTAACCTAACCTTAACCTTGACCTTAACCTTAACCTTAACCTTAACTTTAACCCTAACCTAACCTTAACCTTGACCTTGACCTTGACCTTAACCTTAACCTTAACCCTAACCTTACCCTAACCTTAACCTTGACCTTAAAATAACCTTAATGTTAACCTTAACCTTAACATTAGCTTAACCCTGACCATAACCTAACCTTAACTTTGACCTTAACCTTAAGCTTAACCTTACCTTAACCTTATCTTAACCTTAACCTTAACCTAACCCTAACCTTAACCTTAACCCTAACATAACCTCATTGTTAACCTTAACCTTATCCTTAACTAAACCCTTAGCCTTAACCTTATCCTTACCCTTAAACTTTACAATAACCGAACCCTAACCTCAGTGTTATCCTTAACCTTAACCTTAACTAAACCCTTAACCATAACCTTAACATTAACCTTAACTAAACCCTTAACCTTAACCTTAACCTTAAACTTAACCCTAACCTAAAGGTTAAGGGTTAAGTTATGGTTAAGGTTAAGGTTAAGGGTAAGGTTAATGGTTTAGTTAAGGTTAAGATAAAGGGTAAGGTTAAGGTTAACACTTACGTTAGGGATAGGTTAGGGTTAAAGTTAAGGGTAAGGTTAAGGTTGAGGGATTAGTTAAGGTTAAGGTTAAGTTTAAATTAGGTTAGGGTTAAGGTTAAGGTTAGGTTAATATCAAGGTTAACACTAAGGTTAGGGTTAAGGTTAGGATAGGGTTAAGGTTAAGGTTTGTGTAAGGTTAAGGCTAAGGTTAGGTTAGGTTAGGGTTAAGGTTAGGTTTTAGTCAGGTTATAATTAAGGCTAAGGTTAAGGGTTTAGTGAGGTTATGGTTAAGGTTAAGGTTAGGTTATGTTAGGGTTAAGGTTAAGGTTAGGGTAATTTTAAGGTTAAGATTAAGTTTAATGTAAAGTTTAAGGTTCAGGTTAACACTGAGGTTAGGGTTAAGGTTATGGTTAAGGTTAACAATAGGTTAAGGTTTAGGTTAAGGTAATGTAAAGTCAAGGTTAAAGTTAGGTTAGGGTTAAGGTTAAGATTAAGGTTAAGGTTGTGTTAAGGTTAAGGTGAAGGTTAAGGTTAAGGGTAAGGGTAAGGTTAAAGGGTAAGGTTAAGGTTAACAATAAGGTTAAGGTTAAGCTTACGACTAAGGGTAAGGTTAAGGTTAAGCTTAGGATAAGATTAAGGTTAGGGTTAATGTCAAGGTTAAGGTTAAGGTTAGGTTAGGGTTAAGGTTAAGATTAAGGTTAAGGTTGTGTTTAAGGTTACGTTAAGACAAAATTTAAGGTTAAGGTTAGGTTAATTTTAAGGTTAAGGTTAGATTAAGGTTAATGTTAATTTTAGGTTAAGGTAAAGGTTATGGTTATGGTTAAGGTTAAGGTTATGGTTTTTTGATCAGTGGTTGTTATTGATGTCAACCCAAGTAGCACCAGGGGCTAAGCCAATATTGTATGGGAATTTTGACCTACCAAATTAACATATTTTGGGTCAATAATTATTTTTATGCTTTCTGCTTGTTGATATGTTTCCATTGATATATGGCATGCCATGTAATTCTTCACGGTTTGAGAGATATTCATGTTTGAAGTTATGTACTCTCAGTTAGTGGGCTAAAACCCCATGGGGTTGGGGCATGGGTCATTGAAAAGTCATAATTAATATTTTTTAAGCTCCTAAAATCCTCCCACGTTCACTTGTTGAAGCCCCTCTCAACTTAAGAATTCATATAAATTGTGATCTTCATTTCCTCCTTATGCAAGGGATTCGGCCATCTGAAACATGTCATCGTGGAATTTTCGCTCCAAATTTTTTTGTACGAAGGTTCAGAAGCTGAAATTTTTATGAGGCAAAGCCAAAATCCTGAGGAAGCTGCAATAAAAGTTTCAGATCAAGGTGTGCAATATTTTTGGAGATATGATCTGTGAAAGTCAGGGTTTTTGCAAGCTCCTGAAATTCATCTCAAAGAAGTGACCTTGGTAAAGTCATCATAACTCTTTCTCTGAGTATTAGATTGGAATTCCATAAAAAGTGGAAAATAGGGCACAGTCTATAATTTTAGCTCTATGAATTTCAGAGACAAATGAAGAAATAGTGACATGTGGCATGCCATACATGTTTTCTCTGCTGAAACAATCCTTAATTAAGGAATTGTGAGAGATTGGGTATAACTCTCTCTTGAAGAATCCAAATTGAGTCAGACCTGTGGCATTGGAAATAAGACTCATAGGACTAGTACAAGACTAAAAAAATTAGATATTCGAGATTTGAAATAAGAGATATGCAAAAATCAATATCCCGGCTCTAGAAAGCCAGAAAAAGCTAGATCATGTGTTGTCAGAGGTTGCAAAGACCATGCTCTCTGACGACAAAGAAAAGCAAGGTACGGTAGAGGTAGCATGAAAAGAAGCAACAACCAAGGTATATAACATCAACAAGAAGTTCATCATATAGAAGTCTTCATGTGAAAGCGTACTTCACATACAATCATAACCAAGGTATCATTGTACTAAGTCATTGTAAATACATTATTGTAAAAATTGTACTAGTGTCTATCTACCAAGGGTTGAAGAGGTAGTGTTGGGAGGTCTAGGATCTCATTAGGTGGTTGTGTCAAAGTTGGGGTTATGATCTAGTATATCGTCTTCTTCTACATCATTCTGTATCATTGTAAAGTGGACCATTTTCCCTGGTATGGGATTCCATTCTTCTTTTATTCTTCTATAGGGTGGTAGGGTGGTGCTAGAGTGAGTTGTAGCTGATTGGGTGTTGGGGCATCCGTTCAGTTGAATACTGAAGAATCTCAGGCATTGGAGTGTCCATCCAGTGGGAGCTGGAGAAGATTGATTTTCTAGATTCTAGGAAGTTGGAGCTTT
This sequence comes from Pinus albicaulis, assembly GCA_034641835.2. Lineage (NCBI taxonomy): Eukaryota > Viridiplantae > Streptophyta > Pinopsida > Pinales > Pinaceae > Pinus > Pinus albicaulis. Next base: position 73,312,437 of record CM076581.1, on the reverse strand, counting down.
ATTTTCAATTGCAGTTGAATATTAAATAATTATTAGAAAAGCATTAGGTGGTTTTTGTCCCGGAGTGGGTTTCCACCTTAAAAATTGTGTGCATTTGTGTTCCTCTTGTTTTCTGCTATCATTGTACAAACATTGTTAATAATTGAAGATTAACTAATGCTCTAATTGAAAGGAATACTGATTCACGCCGCCCCCCCCTAGTGTTTCCAACAATTGGTTTCAGACCTTGGTTCCTTCAATAGTAGTTTAACATCTAGAAGGAGGCCATGGAAAATACCAAGAATGGTGTACCTCTATTCAATGAAAATAATTATGCACTTTGGAAAGGAAGAATGGAGGTCTATCTCTTGGCGCAAGGTTACGAATTATGGGACACTGTTCAAAATGGATTTACATCAACTGCGAATGAACGATGTAAGAATAATTTGGTAAATGATGCAAAAGCAAAGAATATTATTATCAGTGGACTTATTGAATCTAGTTATCATAAGGTTTTGGGTTGTAAAACTACCAAAAATGTATGGGACAAGCTTGAGAATATATATGCAGGTGACTCAAATGTCAAAGAAGCAAAGCTTCAAATCTATAGAGAAAAATTTGAGCAACTTAGAATGAAAGAAGATTGCAACATTGTTGCATACTTTCAATACGTTGATGAAATAACCAATACTCTAGAAGGATTGGGAGAGCCAGTTGATGAGAAGACTATTATATAGAATATTCTTAGAATGTTACCAGGGAGATTCAACCCAAAGGTATCGATCTTAGAATAAAGTGCAAATATGGACAAACTCAGCAAAGAGGAATTACATGGAGTTCTCATAGCATATGAAATGAGACTTGATGAAGAAGAGGGTACTTTGCATCTAGAAACTGCGTTCATTGCATCTAAGAAAACCAATAAGGATAAACAACCTTCAATTGAAAAGACATGCACCTGGAAGTGTGAAGAAACGGGAGATGATGAAGAAGGTCTTTCAGATGGAGAATATGCTTACTTCACAAGAAAACTACAAATTGGTAAGGGAAAATTCAAAGGTAAACTTCCATTGATATGTTTCAACTGTAATGAGGCTGGGCATTTTGCAAAAAAATGTCTAAACAAAAGTAATGGAAATTAAAAAAGAAAGAAAAGCTTTAAGAAATTCAACAAGCAAGGATCCAAAAGGAACTTTCTCTCTAAAGAAGATAGCTCATCATCCGATGAAGAAAATGATAGTGAAGAATAAGTCAATGAGAGAGTATTATTTATGGCCAAGCACAATAAACCCAAGAAAAATAAGCAAGAGGTATCAGACAATGAAGAAGAAGGATGGACCATAGAAGAATTTTATGAGGAAGCAATCAATCTTATAAAAGATCTCAAGGTGGAGAAGATCCGTTCCAAAACTTTTGAAGAACAAGTTCAATGTCTCAAAATTGAAGTTGAAGAACACAAATGCATTGAAGAGTCACTTCAAAATAAGTTGAAAGAAAGCAACCAAGAAAGGGAAGAATTAGAAGCTGAAGTAGTCATGTTGCGTGAGAAAGTGAAGAAAGGAAAAACTATCCAAAAATATGCCAACAACTCAAGGGCATTGCAAGAAATCATCAACAATCAAAAATCTTACAATGACAAAACTGGCATCGATTACAAAGAAGAAGAAGCAGGACCTTCTACACCAAAATACAATGAACCTATGATATCTGACATGCATGTAGACTTCATTGGACAAGATTCGCAAGAACAGCCTTGGAAGACAATTCCTCGACGAAAATTTACATCCAGGTACCAACATATTTTTTATGGCTACTGTTATTCATGTGGAAAATTTGGTCATAAAGCTGTAGAATGTTGCACGTACCCTTGGAACGAATAAAATTCCAGGAGATCTGTCAAATATGAATCTCACAGGGCTTAGCGAAACATCAATAGATTTGAACATTTAAGAAATAATATTGAATGTTACAAATGTCGAAACTTTGGACACATAGCCAAAGACTGTAGACTTGAAAATCCTGGAGAAGAATCTTCGAAGCCACAAAACAAATGAACATGGAAGAAGAAGAAGAATGATAATTTTGCTCTCACTTTCAAGGCTCAAAAGAACAAAGATGTGTGGTATGTTTATAGCAGTTGCTCAACGCATATGAATGGAGATAGAAATAAATTTGTATCTCTGAAAGAGAAGAAGGATGGAACCGTGTTCTTTGGAAATGATGGATCTTCAAATGTTATAGGATCAAGTACTGTCACTCTTAGAAGCAAAGATGTTCTAGCCAAGAATGTTCTATTGGTTGAAAACATGAATCAAAATCTGCTTAGTGTTAGACAAATGTGTGATCAAGGACACACAATACCATTCAACTCCACGAAATGTGAAATCAAGAAAGGCGTGTATGGTGAAATTGTGGCTACAACAAGTCGAGCTCCAAATGAAATATATGTTCTGGATGATGCAGCTAAAGCATGTCTAATAGCTAAAGAGGATGATACAATAATTGGTAGCAATGATGATTGACTAAGTAAGAATTCTGCTACAAAGGTGCAAAGTGATTTCGAGATGTCTTTACTTGGTGAGCTGAAATACTTCCTAGGGATTCAAATATCTAAGCAAGAGAAAGGAATATTTATATGTAAATCCAAGTACATCAAGGAAATGCTCAGGAAATTTAAAATGGAATATTGTAAACCCATCCTCACTCCAATGGTAACAGGTTGAAAATTGAGCATAAACGACTCATCTAAGGATGTGCATCAAAGGTTGTACAAATATATGATTAGTAGTATTCTATATGTAACATCCTCCCAACCAGATGTTATGCAAGCAGTTGGACAAGTAGAAAGATTCCAAGCAGCACGAAAACAATCACATATTAAATATTTGCTAGGATTGGAATATATTTGCCAGAAGCTTGGGATTCTCCCAAGTTCTCATTATATTTTCCTTTTTTCAGAATATAAAGTGGGAGTGGAAGTAGATTACAGGTTTTCAGGATGATTGTGTGTCAGGGGGAGTGGAAGTGTGTATAGGTCTGCAAGATGGTTGTGTGTCAGTGCGAGTGGAAGTGTGTACAGGTCTGTAGGAAGGTTGTGTTTCAGGGGGAGTTACCCTTTTCCATTGATGTCAAAGTGGGAGAGAATGTTGTAGGAAGAGGTGTCATGATCGCATGGGGAGCACTTGTGTTTCCATCAATGCCAAAGGGGGAGATTGTTGATCAGCGGTTGTCATTGATGTCAACCCAAGTAGCACCAGGGGCTAACCCAATATTTCATGGGAATTTTGACCTACCAAATTAATATTTTCTGGGTCAATAATTCTTTTAATGGTTTCTGATTGTTGAAATGTTTCCATTGATATATGGCACGCCATGTAATTCTTCACGGTTTGAGAGATATTCAAGTTTGAATTTATGTACCCCCAGTTAGTGGGCTAAAACCCCATGGGGTTGGGGCATGGGTCATTGAAAAGTCATAATTAATATTTTTTAAGCTCCTAAAATCCCTCCCACGTTCACTTGTTGAAGCCCCTCTCAACTTAAGCATTCATATAAATTGTGATCTTCATTTCCTCCTTATGCAAAGGATTCGGCCATCTGAAACATGTCATTGTGGAATTTTCGCTCTAACTTTTTTTTTACGAAGGTTCAAAAGCTGAAATTTTTCTGAGGCAAAGCCAAAATCCTGAGGAAGCTACAATAAAAAATTTAGATCAAGGTGTGTATAATTTTTGGAGATATGATCTATGGAAGTCAGGGTTTTCGCAGGCTGCTGAAATTCATCTCAAAGAAGTGACCTTGGTAAATTCATCATAACTCTCTCTCTAAGTATCATATTGGAATTTCATAAATAGCGGACGATAGGGCACAATATTTAATTTTCTCTCTATCAATTTTAGAGACAAATGAAAAAAAAATGACACGTGGCACGCCGTACAAGCGAACTCTACTGAAACAGTCCTTAATTAGGGCATTGTCAGAGATTGGGTATAACTCTCTCTTGAAGAATCCAAATTGGATCAGACCTGTGGCATTGGAAAGAAGAATCAGAGGACTACTAAAGGAATGAAAATCAGATATTTAGGATCTGAAATAACAGAGATACAACAAATTCAATATCAAGCTTCTAGAAGGTAATAAAAAGCTAGATCATGTGTTTTCAGGGGTTGCAAAGGACCAGACTTTCTACGGCAGCAAAGCAAAGCAAGGTGCAGCAGAGGGTAGAATGAAAAGAGAAACAAAAAAGGTGCATAACAGCAGCAATAATTTCATCATATGAAGTCTTCAAGTGGGCAACACTGCATATAATCATTGTAAAGGTATCATTGTACATAGTCATTATAAATACATTATTGTACAAATTGTACTAGCATCTATCTACCAAGGGTTGAAGAGTTAGTGTTGAGAGCTCTAGGATCATCATTATGTGGTTGTGTAAAATTTGCAGTTATGATCTAGTATATCTTCTTCTTCAACATCATTCTATATCATTGTAAAGTGGACCATTTTCCCTGGTACAGGAGTCCATTCTTCTTTTATTCTTCTATAGGGCGGTAGGGTGGTGCTAGGGTGAGTTGTAGCTCATTGGGTGTTGGGGCATCCGTTTAGTTGACTACTGAAAAATCTCAAGCATTGGAGCATCCATATAGTGGGTGATGGAAAAGAATTATTTTCTAGATTCTAGGAAGTTGGAGCTTCATTTTCAATTGGAGTTGAATATTAAAGAATTATTAGAAAAGCATTAGGTGGTTTTTGTCCCGGAGTGGGTTTCCACCTTAAAGAATGTGTGCATTTGTGTTCCACTTGTTTGCTACTATCATTGTACAAACACTGTTAATAATTTATGATTAACTAATGCTTTAATTGAAAGGGATACTGATTCACCCCCCCTCTTAGTATTTCCAACAAGGTTAAGTTAAGGTTAAGGTTAATGTTAAGGTTAAGGTTAATGTTAAGGTTAAAATTAAGGTTAAGGTTAAGGTTAAGGTTAGGTTAGGTTAAGGGTAAGGTTACGTTTAAGGTCAAGGTAAAGGTGAATTTAGGTTAAGGTAAGGTTAGTTTAAGGTTAATATTAAGGTTACGGTTAATGTTATGGTTAAGGGTAAGATTAACACTGAGGTTAAGGGAAGGTTAAGGTTAAGCATTTAGTTAAGGTTAAGGTCAAGGTCAAGGTTAAGGCTAAGGTTGAGGTTAAGTTTAATGTTAAGGTTAAGGGTAAGGTTAACACCGAGGTTAAGGTTAGGCTAAGGTTAAGGGTTTCTTTAAGGTTAAGGTTAGGTTAGGTTAAGGTTAATGATAGGGTCAATGTTAAGGTTAAGGTTAACATTGAGGTGAGGGTTAGGTTATTGTTAAGGGTAAGGTTGTGTTAAGGTGAAGATTAAGGTTAAGGTTAGGTTAAGGTTAAGGGTAATGTTAAGTTTAAGAGTAAGGTTAAGGTTAAGTTTAAGCTTAAGATTAGGGTAAGGTTAAGGTTAAGGTCAAGGTTAAGGTTAAGGTTACGGTTAAGGTTAATTTTATAGTTAATGTTAAGGGTAATTTTAAGGTTAAGGGAAAGTTTAAGTTTATTAACCTTAACCTTAACCTAACCTTAACCTTGACCTTAACCTTAACCTTGACTTAACATTATCCTTACCCTTAACCTTAACCTCAACCTAACCCCAACACAGACAATAACCTTACCCTTAACATTAACCTTAGCAACGACAACCAATAACCTAACCTATCCTTAACCTTGACCTTAACGTAAGCTTAGCAGACATGTTAACCTTCACACCTAAACATTAACCTTACCACTAACCTGACCTTAACCTAACCTTAACCTTACCTTACCCTAACCTTATCCTTACCCTTAACATTAACCTTAACCTTAACCTAACTTTAACCTTATCCTTAACCTTAACCTTAAACTTAACCCTAACCTAACCTTAAGGTTAGGGTAATGGTAAGGGTAAGGGTAAGGGTAAGGGTGATGTTAAGGTTAATGTTAGGTTAATGTTAAGGTTAAGGTTAAGGTTATATTTGTTAATTTTAAGGTTAAGGTTAAGTTTAATGTTAATGTTAAGGTTAAGGTTAATGTTAAGGTTAAGGGTAAGGTTAATGTTAAAATTAAGGTTAAGGTTAAGTTTAGGTTAAGGTTAAGGTTGTGTTAACGTTAGGTTAAGGTTTAGGTTAAGGTTATTGTCAAGGTTAAGGTTACGTTAGGGTTAAATATTTATGTTAATTTTAAGGTTAAGGTTAAGGATAAGGTTCAAGTTAAGGTTAGGTTATGGTTAATTTTAAGGTTAAGGTTGAGGTTAGGTTAAGGTTAAGGTTAAGGTGAGGTAAGGATAACCTTAACCTTAATCTTAACCTAACCCTTAGCATTAACCTTAACCTTAACCTTAACCTTTACCTAACCTTAACCTAACCTTCACCTTGACCTAACATAACCTAACCTTAACTGAACCCAACCTTAACCTAAACTAACATAATCTAACCTTAACCTAACATTAAGGTTTAGGTTAAATTTAAGGCTAAGGTTAAGGTTAGGTAAGGTTAGGGTAATGTTAAGGGTATGGTCAGGTTAAGACTAAGGTTAACATTAATGTTAACCTTAGTGTTACCTTAAGGTTAAGGTTAACATTAACACTAAGGTTAGGGTTAGGTTAGGTTTAAGCTTAACGTTAGAATAGGGTAAGGGTAAGGGTAAGGTTATGGTTAACATTAAGCTTAAGGTTAAGGACACCTGTTAGGTTAATGTTAAGTTTAAGGTTAAGGTTAAACTTAAGGTTAAGGGTTAGGTTAAGGTTAAGATCAAGTAAGGCTAACCTTAACCTTTACCTTAACCTAAACCTTAACATTAAACTTACCCTTAACCTTAACCTTGACCTAACCTTAACCTAACCTAACCTTAACCGAACCTAAGCTAACCTAAGCTAACCTTAACCTTGACCTAACCTAACCTAACCTAACCTTAACCTAACCTAACCTTAATATTAACCTAACTTAACCTTAACCTAACCTTAGCCTAACCTAACCTAACCCTAACTTAACGTAATGTTATCCTAACCTAACTTTAATCTTGACCTAACCTTATTGTCAATGTTAAGGTTAAGGTCAAGGTTAAGGTTAAGGTTAGGTTAACGTTAAGGTTAAGGCTAAGGTTAAGCTTACATTAAGGTTAATGCTAAGGTTAAGGGTAAGGTTAGTGTTAAGATTAAGGTTAAGGGTAAGGTAAGGTTAAGGTTAAGGTTAGGGTTAAGATTACGGTTAAGGTTTGGGTTAAGGTTAAGGTCAAGGTTAACATTGAAGTTAACCTTAATGTTAACCTTAACCCTAACCTTAGTGCTAACCTTAACCTTAACCTAACCTTAACCTTAACATTTCTTAACCTTAACCTACCCTACCTTTAACCTTAACCTTAACCTTAACGTTTCTTACCCTTAACCTAACCTTAACCTTAGCGTTCCTTAACCTAACCTTAACCTTGACCTTAAACTTAACCTTAACCTTAAATTTAACCCTAACCTAACCTTAACCTTGACCTTAAAATTAACCTTAACCTTAACCCTAACCTTACCCTAACCTTAACCTTGACCTTAAAATAACCGTAATGTTAACCTTAACCTTAACATTAGCTTAACACTAACCATAACCTAACCTTAACTTTGACCTTAACCTTAACCTTAACCTTACCTTAACCTTATCTTAACCTTAACCTTAACCTAACCCTAATCTTAACCTTAACCCTAACATAACCTCAGTGTTAACCTTAACCTTATCCTTAACTAAACCCTTAGCCTTAACCTTAACCTTACCCTTAAACTTAACAATAACCGAACCCTAACCTCAGTGTTATCCTTAACCTTAACCTTAACTAAACCCTTAACCATAACCTTAACATTAACCTTAACTAAACCCTTAACCTTAACCTTAACCTTAAACTTAAACTTAACCCTAACCTAAAGGTTAAGGGTTAAGTTATGGTTAAGGTTAAGGTTAAGGGTAAGGTTAACGGTTTAGTTAAGGTTAAGATAAAGGGTAAAGTTAAGGTTAATGCTTAGGTTAGGGATAGGTTAGGGTTAGGTTATGGTTAAAGTTAAGGGTAAGGTTAAGGTTAAGGTTGGGGTATTAGTTAAGGTTAAGGTTAAGGTTAACATTAGGTTAGGGTTAAGGTTAAGGTTAGGTTTAGTTAGGTTATGGCTAAGGTTAAGGTTAACACTCAGGTTAGGTTAGGGTTAAGGTTAAGGTTAGGTTAATGTTAAGGTTAAGGTTAAGGTTAGGTTAATATCAAGGTTAACACTAAGGTTAGGGTTAGGGTTAAGGTTAGGATAAGGTAAGGTTAGGTTAGGGTTAAGGTTAAGGTTTGTGTAAGGTTAAGGCTAAGGTTAGGTTAGGTTAGGGTTAAGGTTAAGTTTTAGTTAGGTTATAATTAAGGCTAAGGTTAAGGGTTTAGTGAGGTTATGGTTAAGGTTAAGGTTAGGTTATGTTAGGTTTAAGGTTAAGGCTAGGGTAATTTTAAGGTTAAGGTTAAGGTTAATGTTAAGTTTAAGGTTCAGGTTAACACTGAGGTTAGGGTTAAGGTTATGGTTAAGGTTAACGATAGGTTAAGGTAATGTAAAGTCAAGGTTAAGGTTAGGTTAGGGTTAAGGTTAAGATTAAGGTTAAGGTTGTGTTAAGGTTAAGGTGAAGGTTAAGGTTAAGGGTAAGGTTAAGGTTAAAGGTTAAGGTTAAGGTTAACAGTAAGGTTAAGGTTAAGCTTACGGCTAAGGGTAAGGTTAAGGTTAAGCTTAGGATAAGATTAAGGTTAAGGTTAATGTCAAGGTTAAGGTTAAGGTTAGGTTAGGGTTAAGGTTAAGATTAAGGTTAAGGTTGTGTTTAAGGTTAGGTTAAGAGAAAATTTAAGGTTAAGGTTAGGTTAATTTTAAGGTTAGGTTAAGGTTAGGTTAAGGTTAGAGTAAGGTTAATGTTAATTTTAGGTTAAGGTAAAGGTTATGGTTATGGTTAAGGTTAAGGTTATGGTTTGTTGATCAGTGGTTGTCATTGATGTCAACCCAAGCAGCACCAGGGGCTAAGCCAATATTGTATGGGAATTTTTACCTACCAAATTAATATATTTTGGGTCAATAATTCTTTTTATGGTTTTTGCTTGTCGATATGTTTCCATTGATATATGTCATGTCATGTAATTCTTCATGGTTTGAGAGATATTCATGTTTGAAGTTATGTACTCTCAGTTAGTGGGCTAAAACCCCATGGGGTTGGGGCATGGGTCATTGAAAAGTCATAATTAATATTTTTTAAGCTCCTAAAATCCTCCCACGTTCACTTGTTGAATCCCCTCTCAACTTAAGAATTCATATAAATTGTGATCATCATTTCCTCCTTATGCAAGGGATTCGGCCATCTGAAACATGTCATTGTGGAATTTTCGCTCCAAATTTTTTTGTACGAAGGTTCAGAAGCTAAAATTTTTATGAGGCAAAGACAAAATCCTGAGGAAGCTGCCATAAAATTTTCAGATCAAGGTGTGCAATATTTTTGGAGATATGATCTGTGAAAGTCAGGGTTTTTGCAAGCTCATGAAATTCATCTCAAAGAAGTGACCTTGGTAAAGTCATCATAACTCTTTCTCTGAGTATCATATTGGAATTCCATAAAAAGTGGCAGATAGGGCACAGTCTATAATTTTAGCTCTATGAATTTCAGAGACAAATGAAGAAACAGTGACATGTGGCATGCCATACAAGTTTTCTCTACTGAAACAATCCTTAATTAGGGCGTTGTGAGAGATTGGGTATAACTCTCTCTTGAAGAATCCAAATTGGGTCAGACCTGTGGCATTGGAAATAAGACTCATAGGAATAGTACAAGACTAAAAATTAGATATTGAGGATTTGAAATAACAGAGATACACCAGATTCAATATCGAGCTCCTAGAAGGCAAGAAAAAGCTAGATCATGTGTTGTCAAGGGTTGCAAAGGACCATGCTTTCTATGGCAGCAAAGCAAAGCAAGGTGCAGCAGAGGGTAGCATGAAAATAGCAACAACCAAGGTGTATAACATCAGCAAGAAGTTCATCATATGAAGTCTTCAAGTGGGCAACACTGCATACAATCATTGTAAAGGTATGATTGTACATTATCATTGTAAATACCTTATTATACAAATTGTACTAGTATCTATCTGCCAAGGGTTGAAGAGGCAGTGTTGGGAGGTCTGGGATCATCATTAGGTGGTTGTGTAAAAGTTGGGGTTATGATCTAGTATATCTTATTATTTTACATCATTCTATATCATTGTAAAGTGGACCATTTTCCCTGATACGGGAGTCCATTCTTCTTTTATTATTCTATAGGGTGGTAGGGTGGTGCTAGGGTGAGTTGTAGCTCATTGGGTGTTGGGGCATCTGTTTAGTTGACTATTGAAGAATCTCGAGCATTGGAGCATCCATCCAGTGGGAGCTAGAGAAGAATACTTTTCTAGATTCTAGGAAGTTGGAGCTTTATTTTCAATTGCAGTTGAATATTAAATAATTATTAGAAAAGCACAGGGAGTTTTGTCCTGAGTGGTTTCTACCTTAAAATTCAGGTATTTGTGTTTGTTGCAACTACCCAAAAAAATAGAAGAAAGAGATATCAACGCCTTAGAAATGTCACGTCTCGGAAATCAATACACGGCATAAATGAATAAATCTGAGTGCTACAATTTACAAACCTCCTTTCTGCATAGGAGTCCATGGGGGCCATAATGTAATCCTAGTAAATGCCATCAACTTAGCCTAATCTAATACTAATAATTTGGCACAATAATAACAAAATGGGGGTTACAAGGGTACAATAATAAAAATAAGGGGGTTACACTAACAATAATAAGGGACTATACTAGTGATATAGGGAACTAACATGCCCCTCTCCTTCAAAAAAGTGTTTTCCTCAACGCTTGAGTAGCTCCAGGTAACACATATTTCATTAAATTTGGAAGTATTCTATTACAAGGCCTTCAACAACATTCATTCTTTTGTAAATCATCATATTAAATTAATTTAAGATAAAATAATTTAGGAATGTCAAACGAATTAGAGACCATGAATAAGTCAAACATGGGGTTATTAGGTACAATAGTATAAATTCACAATAAGAGTGTAAAACAGAAATCTTAAAAACAATTTATTTAAGGTAAATCATATTTAAAGTATGCCTAACATCCAAGAAATATATTATATTTATGGATAACATAATAGAGTCATCGATGTTTGATTTTTGTGTTAGATGACTCTAACCCCCTTTCCTACAACCTATTTTACTTTCACCAAGACGAGAAAATTATAAGAATTGTTAATGGGGAAGAATTGAGTATGAAACACAACTTAATATGGATTTTAGTTTAAATTTATATAGTCTTCATGCTCTTTAATTATTAAATACTTAATGTAACTACTAATAATTTATCATTAAAATATTAATTTTGAATATTAAATATGTACTAAGAGTCATTTATCTATTGCACATGATTTTCCATGTTATGATCTAAATAAACCACTTCAAACCCATTATCAATAAATCCTAATTAGTTTTGTAAAAGATGTTCTTTACTTTCATTAAGAGATTTATTTCGAAATGTAATTAATTTAAAAATGCATATATAGAAAAAATTATCGATTGAAAATATAATAAACCGCTTAGAACTCATCATCAATTGATTTTAAATTATTATTTTTTCTAATAAATGTATCTTTAATTACATGAAGAGCTTTATTTCAAAAGAATAATACATTTATAACCTTGTATCAATGCATATAACTAAATAGAATTTAATATGTCATGCTTTATGTCTAGCTGGCTTTTATTATTTCAATTATAAATGATTTATTTACGAATCATATTTACAAAATGCTAATAGGGATGAGAAAATCAAAATTTGGTGTATGTTGTAAAAAGTTTAAATACATTTATTTATGACCAATATCTTAAGAGAACTTGAGGAATCTACTTACTATTCATTATCAATTAATTATTTCATGTTTTGTTAGGAAAAACATTTCATTTTACATGGATTTTTATTTCAAAAAAACAATGTCGCATTTATACACTTATATTAAACTTCATGATAAGCAAATAAAAGTTGGTAAATGGCTTTATATATACCACTTATAACTTAGTATCCATTACTTTTAATTTGTTTTATAAAAAATATATATTTGTTTACATTAGGAGCTACATTTCAAAAATATATCACATTTATAAACTTCCATTAATGCATATAACCAAATGGAATACAATAAATAGCTTTGAGTCTAGGTGGATTCTATGAGATTGTTTAAATTACAAGTAAATTATTTAAAATTAAAAATGAAAATATGTTAAAATGGATGGGAAAATAAATGTCTTATGGTGCAAAAAATTTAAATACAAATATTTATCATCTATCTCTTTAATTAATCTAGATGGCCACTTAACATGTTTTTAATTAATTTTTCCATGTTTTATTAAGAAGAGCTTTTCGTTTTACATGGATTATTATTTTAAAAAAATACAATATGAAATTAATACTCATTACGGTAGACAAATAAAGGTCAATAAATGGATTCATTATTAGCTTATATGGGATAGATGATTACATAAGAAAATAGTTGATTTAAAAAATAATAATAATAAAAAAATTATGGCTCATATGATATGATTTCAGTTTATTAAAAATAAATAAATAAATAAAGTTCAAAGACACAATTATCTATGATAGCGTCCAATCAAACCTTGATAGTCCACTTAGGAATCATTATCATTAATTATATGTTTTTATTTACAAATGAAAAATTATTTATAATAGATTTTTATCTCAAACAATAAATATCACATTTATGCACTCATATTAATGCATTTTATAGGTAAAAGGTCAATAACGAACTTTGAGTGTTGTTGATTTTCTATATGATACATGATTTTAATTACAACCATTAATTGATTGAAGTATATAAATTTATGTAAAGTATGGATTGAGAAATCAGATATCTTATGCTTCAAACAGTTCAAATCATTTTCTTATGACACATTTCCCATTAGCCTAAATAGCAAATAGTGCTTGTAGCATTTATCAAGTAAATTATTATAATTTATTCAATAAGAATTGCACTTTTGTTTGCAATGAGCTCTATTTCAAAACTTATTTCACATTTCTATATGAGTATTATGCATATAAGTAAATACAAGTCAATAAAAATACATTCATGCATTGATGGTTGATGTAAGATGATTTCAATGGGAAATAATTCATTTAAGAACACACATACACACACATATTAGCACAAAAATTGATACAACAAAGTCATTGCAAAAATAATTATAAATAATAATAGAAATATATAATAATATAATGTAATAACCCAATTATGGGCTGGTCTTTTATTTTAATATAAATAAAAGATTTTTTTCCACGACAAAAAAAAAAAAAAAAAAAAATTAATTGACAATTCCCATTGTAAATTTTTTTATAAATAGAAAGTTATGATTTTTTTCCAAAAAAAAATTTGAAATTGAAAATTCCCATATAAGATTCCAAAAGATATAAATCGTACAAATTCGTTCAGAAAAACTATGTTCAAATTGCATTCAAAAATTCAAATGTACATGTGAACAAATTTATAAAGAAGAATATCTTCATCCACTACAATGAAGTACATGTTCTGTTGAACATTCGAATTTACTCACGTTTCTCTTTCATACGATGAAGTCTCTTAAGAAAGGGGAATAAAATATGCATAAGCCAAGTATCTTGCTCTTTTCCTGTATAGGCTTTTATCAAGATGTGGTTTGATCAATATCCGATGAATTAAGAAGTATGCTTTGTTGTATCTATCAACAATAAATTTGATTCTTCATAATTACCTCCATATTAGGACTACACATCAGTCAACATTTTCTCATAAAATTGTATTGTCCTCCCTGCTTCTAATTTTGTTTGCAAATGACAATGAGACCTGTTCCATGCGAATTTAAAGTCCTCTATATCAATATTTGATATTTCAAGTACTCGTCGGATGTACTTGTCAGTGACATTTAATGTCCATATTGCAACATCATAATTTTTTAAGCAATATTTTAACAATTTTGAATGAAAAGGCCTGAAAAAATAGGACCTATCACTGAACTGCCAATCTAGTTCTCTTTGAATATAACAATTTTGTTCATCTTTGGTGTACGATTGGAAGAAAAATCCTTCCATTTCAAATATCAACAACATCTTTTAAATTTTAGTGATGCCCATTTGCGTCTGCAATTGCACTGCAACCACACTTATGATATTAACATATCTCCACTTCAACACTTTATTGCTTAATGATATAAAAACCTAACATTTCAAAAATGATGTTAATATTTATTATGAGTTAACGGTAATCACAAATTATAATTACTAGCCCTAATAGAGTGAACAAACTAATGATATGTACAACCTAATACCTTTATTTAATTTGTATGGAATAAGCAAGTCTTATAGGATCACATTGACCCACCATTTAAATCATTGACTTTAAGTCTTATAATGATTTGTTTAATTTGAATTGAAAGATATAATTACAATGGTTGCAATTAAACAAACTAATTATATATTAGTTTCCACGTGTAATATAATACAATTTTTAAATTTCAAACCTACTTAATTATACGCTCTAGAGTCTCTACTTTAGTTTCTTTTGGTGCTTCTTTTAGTAAAGATTCTATGTCTATTGTTAGGGCTACATACATCCTAATATATTTTTTCAACTTATACGAAATAAATTTTTTTTATAACAATGCAGTGAATCGTCATTTGCATTACTAATTTCAAAGGCTATATAATGATAACTTAAACCACAATTGAAAAATATAATTGTAATGTTTCAATACAAATAAAACAATTATCTATTAATTTTTACATACAATTTAATCCATTGTAAAAATTTCTATAGCATGAAAATTTTTGATATGAAAACATTAAACAACCATTCAAATCAATAATTTTTATCAATACAATAATATGTCACAAAAATAAAGAACATAAAATTATTGTATTCTACTTTTGACAAACCGAATCAACAATTCTTTTATTAGTATTGTGAAATAGAAGTCAACTTAAATTTAAAAGGGCTACAACATATAGTAATAATTCATGATGTCATACATATTATGACATGAAATAGACACCAATAATCTTAAGGTACTATTAGATGTTATTAAACATCCTTCAAAATAACTCGCACATCTATTGCCTTGCTGCATTTAATCAACATTCTCCATAGCTTTTCGATCAACCAATCATCCTCTTTATTTGTTCCAATGAATTGAGGGGCAAGAATCAAATTTTCTTTTGGATTTACTTGCATTCTCTCAAGTGAACAATCCAGTATAATAGTATTGGTTGCATCATATTGGGTATGCATTTCCCACACTTTTTTCAATTATTTAGTGTGTATAATTTTTTTTTTTATTGTCAATGGCCTTATGTCCCTTTTTTGGTTTACACTTTGAAGCAGTCCACATAAACACAAGTTTATCTTGTATTTTTTCTGAACATGACTTTTTTAGAACTCTTGTTGTGTTTTGTTTTGAAGCTGTCGTCCAAATTGCAATTTCAAAATATTCATTTTTGAAACACATTTCAAAAAATGTATTTGCAAGTGGATGAATCCAAGATAACTTTCTCTATTTTGTAATCTGCATCGGTTCCCATTTTCTCAATATGTCCTTTGTTTGTTGCTTCATCATCGATGCTATGGTAAAAAATGTCCATTAATTCAAGAATAACTAATTTATTTTTAGTTATTTGGGCTGCAATACAATAAAAAATAGTCTAGTCAAACCATTTTATTCTTGTTACAAAAATTACTAAAAAAATATCGAAACAATACACTTACCATGAGTGTTCTTTTGACTTCTTATAGATGAAACAATCTTCTCTTTTATCATCTTCAAGGAACCTAGACTTAAAATATTAAATCTTCAATTAAATATGATCAAATTATGTAATAAAATATATATTCAATACAAAATTCGCAATTAAAGAAAAGCCTTATCAATGTAACCTATGAAATACACACCTGCGCACTTTTAACATTATTTTGATTGTTAATTTTGCTATTTTTATTTGTTCCTATAATAAACATATACAATGTTATGGTATAGAAGGATTAGAATTTGAAGAATAATAAAACAAAAAGACAAGTAATAAGTACTTGATATGGCATTATCTTCATAATTATAACTTTGCACCTCATCATCATTTTTGTTCTCTTTATTTGTCTCTACATTAAACATATAAAATAGTTTGAATTGTGAAAATGAATAAAAATCATTAAATAATAAGGAAAACAAATGGGAAAATTACAAGTACCTGATATTTTATTTTGTTCTTGATTACAACATTGTTTCTCAATCTTTGGATTATTGTCTTCATTCTCATTATTTGTCTCTATAATGTACACTGAATATGTTATAAATTGTGACAATGATTAATTGAATAAAAAAACAAACAAAAGAATAAACAACAAAGTTCATGTTAACTACCTAATATGATATCATTTGCTTGATTATAGCTTTGTTTCACATGCATTTGATCAATGTTTTTGTTCTCTTTGCTTGTCACTATGATAAACATAAAAAATGTTATAAATTGTGACAATGAATAAAAGCATAAATCAACTATATAAACAATGAATCATCTTTAATCATCCATAGAATATTTTGGTCTTGGTTGTAGTTTTTTGGGGCATTCCCTTGTCATTATATACTTTCTTTTTAAATAATTTAGAATATATATATATATATATATAGATAGATAGAGAGAGAGAGAGAGAGAGAGAGAGAGAGAGAGAGAGAGAGAGAGAGAGAGAGAGAGAGAGAGAGACTAATTCCTTTCTTCTCATAATTCCCTATAATGGACATTTGAAAATGTTATAAATATGAAAATTAAATAAATTAAAAAAGTAACATGAGCAATAACCAAAAAAATTATGTACCTGGTATAATAACATCTTCTCCTCCTATTTCCATCTCTAAATTTGTTTCAACATCATGTTCACTAAATTGATTATTTGTTTGCTTCCCACTTTCATCATTCCCTGTTTTAGAATCCCCATCATTAGTCATTGTAGTAAACATTTTGACAATTAAGAAATTTGAACAAAATAGTATCCAAAGTATTATAAGAGAAACAAAAAATAAACTATAGTACCTGAATTTTCCAAGAAGCTAATGGATCCTTGGTTTGATAGTTGAAAATATTTGTAACTATTCAACATTATTGTCCTTTGTGATTCTATTTGCACAACACATGCAATTCTTCTTCTATATGTAAAACAAGCCTTGATTAAATTTTCCCTCGCATAAAGAGAAATAACCACTTTGCATCACTATATTGTTGATGTCTTTCCAATAAATCCATCCAGAAATCATTATCTCTCTCTCTCATTTTCATCAAGTGTGTCTTCAAGTGTGTGAGAGTATTTTGAAGCCTAGAACATTTTTAATTCTGAAGTATAGAAATGTATAGTCAAAACTATATCATAACTATAATTATTTTGGGACTTATATTCATAGATTCCAGTAGTCATTTTATATTTGAACTTGGAGTTATGTATGGCAATTTCCAAATTTTGACGCACATCATTACGAAACCAAAGTTCTACTAAGAGAACTGTAGTAAAGTCATTCAACTCATTTTTTTCGATGAGAAATTGAAAAAATTCAATATAATAGCTCTTGTGGAATGGTTCTTTTTTCAAAGCCACTATATCCAGAACAACAAGGTCAGTATGTAAAAATGGCTGCAACTGACATGGAAAAGAGTGCAAAAGTGTTGACAAAAGATCGGGCCTTCCAAAATGACAACCAAATTAAAAATTGTTGTCAATCTGTTGAATGTTTGTTGATTCTTTTATCATTCTGTCAAGGACTCCACATGTTTTTTTAGAAAGGGAATCTATCTTTGTATTTCGTGTTCCTTTTACATAAGTAGACCCCTCCACAGTTTTGCAGAAATTTGAAAATATGAGCTCGTTAATTTCATAATTCTCAAGAATATTGAATGTGGTAAGAGTCTTATCATTCAATTTCTCATCATGACTTTGACAATATGCAACCATTGCATCCAATATTGTTATGTTGGTTTTCAATTTAGAACAATAATCTTTTAATTTTATGGCATATGTCGGATGATTAGGTGGAATAGCAAACCAAATGGTTCCATTCAATAAATTTTTTTCTACTAAACCAAATTATTCTATGGTTAATCCCTGAAGGGGACAAAAAGTAGCCGCTGTCAAACTGTGTAGACTGTTCTTCTTGTAGTTCTCAAAATCAGGTTGGCTTGGAGAAAACTTTAATGTGCCTAGTTGGTAACAATTAAAGACAATGTCCCACTTATCCCAAATATCTTGATTAAGATATAAGAGAATTTTTTTATCAGAAAAATTTGTAATTGGACAGTCGAAGAAGGAGCACAACATCTCATCATCGACCTGATAAAATCATACATATAAACTAATAAAAATTCAATGTAGAGATGAAATTCAAAAAGGATTAAACTAATGAGAATTCATTACAAATATGAGAAAATATGACACATATTATGAAATTTAAATGTTAAATGCAAAAATAAAATAAAAATTAATGTACCTTGTCTTCAGTTGTCTTGGAACATCCAATCCTCCTTTTCTTTAATTTTTCATTGGAAATGATGAAATTTCTTGCTGATCGAACACAATCAATAAATGGAGTTTTGTAGAATACCTTATTGGAAAAATTTAGTTGACAACAAATGTGAATCACTTCAATGGGTTCAACTGATGGACACAAGAATCGAGCATTGCGTTTTTTTATATTTTTGTTTCGCCTCCATAGATACATTATATTTAGTATTTGATAAAATTTCCTTCACTGCTTGAATGGTGTTGGCCATCAACTATCCAAAAATTGATATTCTTAGCATCTAAATCTATCTCATTTATAATTTTGATAGAGTTCACCAATGGATCAGACTCATTGATGTCAAATGGAATCAAAAGAGCATGAGGCAATGAGGTTTGAAATTTCTCTAGGAATGATTTCACTAATACTTGAACATTTAAATCATCTCATGATCTCAGTTTAAAAACTTTGGGGGATTCTCTACATCTTACAACACCACCTTTCTACTAAAGATGTTTGAAAATAGATAGCAATGCTTGAAAGCTTCATGAATTTCATCACATTGATCTGCAATTTTTGCTGTCTCAAATTCAACTTTCCTAGCTTTTTGAAATTCTGTAGTAGGTTTGAAATCACTTTCAATAATGTTCTCTTCTAATTCAAATAAATATACTCTTCTCAAAGCAAGTAAATGACAATCGAGTTTATTATCTGGTATTTTGTCAAGAAGTTTTCCTTTTTTTTGTAAATAAATAAGTACAGATGATGTTTTTTTACATCTTACATAGCAGTATCGTAGAACTGTAGTGATGCGTTCTAAAATATCTATGCAACTATTCAATCCAAATGTAGCAAAACTCTCATAGTTATCCAACTTAAACATTGAATTCTTTATCGTATTTGGTGAATTTTTACTTGAAGCTTCAATCAAATCTGGTCTAAATTTTGTATACTCCACTTGACAAGAAATTAATTTTACCTCATTTTCTTTAATCACCTCCACTTGAAATTCAATGTCATTTTCATTGTAAGCATAGCAATTAATAATTATTCCTAATATCTCAAGTCCTTTTTCATCGATGAATCCAAATAAGTACATATTAGGATACATATTCATGGGAGTTTCTATCTGGACACACCAATCTTACACAAACTCATATTTATTAGATGTGTTGTATTTTTTAATCATTTCAAAGGTAGAAGTTGAAGGTGTTATTGATACTTCCATTTGAGTTGATTTTGTTCTTTTTCTTAGATGATGACTGTAACATTTCACTTGCTTTGGTGCCAACCGATTCTGCATTCAAAAATAAAAAATTATTTGCATAGATTAAAATGAAATTAAAAGTTAAATATTGTCATGTAATGTTATTTTAAAATTTACAAGACCACCTAACCTAACCATTTATAAGAGAGTATACATAAAATATAAAACAAACATACCAATTGAAAGAGACATTTTTTGTATATCACTTGTTTTTCACATTTTCTTCACTCCTTTACTTGGAATTTCAGGGACACGAAATTCCATAGCTTATGGAAAAAAAAATTATGGAAGGAATGAAATACAAAATATTATTAAACAACCTTCATCACAAAGCTAAAATTGTTAGGAAAAGAAAAATACCCATGTTAGTATGGGGTTTCCACATTAAAACCCACTTCTAGTGCTATTTGCATGTGTTTTTGTGTAAAAATGGATCTTTAATGTGGAAAATCCAACCAACATGGTGAATTTCAATTTTCATAGCAATATTTGGTAGGAGATTATTCAATAATAAATCAAATTCATTAAGTTGTAAATTGCATACTAGAATTTTGTCAAATTATTTGAAAATGAATATAAAATAGATTTTTAGAATCTCACATTTTGTACCATAGTTCTTAGCATCTGCAAACATTTGTAAGAATTTATAATGGCAAAAAATTAAATGAATTAAAAAACAATATAAATTCATATTATATAACATCTCATTTCATACATATGCACAAAAGCAAAGAAGCTGAAAGCATATGCAAGTTTTCTTAAAAAAAAAGAATAACATGAACTTCATTAATCAACAATCATTTATTAGCAACCATTGTAAAAAAGTACAGACTAATTTTAAAATTGTCATACCATTTAAAGATTTTTGTGTTGTATTTGGTGAAATTCCTTTTTCCTTTGATGATTCCTTTGAATTCCCACTAGCTTCATGGTTAATGGTTTCTGAAAATAAAGTAAGAAACTATTATCATAGTTTCAAATTATCGAAGAAAATATGAATTTATAAATACTACCACTACTTGCATCATTGTATGTGTAACAAAATGAAAAATAACAATAACAAGTGTAGAACTCACAATAATAGCTAATCATGGTGTTGATTAGAGAAATGACACCACCCCCAAAAAATTTATTGTGTTATTTTAATTGTGCCTATAAGAAAGCTAGCACCTGCTAGCTTTCCTTCTAGTACAAGCATTAAGCACGTTACCAAGAGACAACGATACACTATGAATAAATAACAACAATAGTTATTTTAATTGTGTCTATAAGAAAGCTAGCACCTGCTAGCTTTCCTTCTAGTACAAGCATTTAGCACGTTACTAAGAGACAACAATACACTGTGAATAAATAACAACAATAGTAGATACTACAACAACGTCATGTTTACACAAAATTCATTAATCAACAATCATTTATTAGCAACCATTGTAACAAAGTACAGACTAATTTTAAAATTGTCATACCATTTAAAGATTTTGGTGTCGTATTTGGTGAACTTCCTTTTTCCTTTGATGATTCCTTTGAATTCCCAATAGCTTCATGGTCCATGGTTTCTGAAAATAAAGTAAGAAACTATTATCATAGTTTCAAATTATCGAAGAAAATATGAATTTATAAATACTACCACTACTTGCATCATTGTATGTGTAACAAAATGAACAAGATCAATAACAAGTGTAGAACTCACAATAAAAGCTAATCATGGTGTTGATTAGAGAAAGGGCGCCACCCCTAAATAATTTATTATGTTCTTTTAATTTTGTCTATAAGAAAGCTAGCACCTGCTAGCTTCCCTTTTATTACAAGCATTAAGCACATTACCAAGAGACAACAATACACTGTGAATAAATAACAACAATAGTTCTTTTAGTTGTGTCTATAAGAAAGCTAGCACCTGCTAGCTTTCCTTCTAGTACAAGCATTAAGCACATTACCAAGAGACAACAATACACTATGAATAAATAACAACAATAGTAGATACTACAACAACATCATGTTTACACAAAATTTATCTTTTAGTCATGTATATTCTTAGTTTGCTATAGAGACTGTAAAAAGGAAAACACATTGAAGAATTTTTTCTATCACATACAAGAGAGCATTGCATTGTATAGTAAATCTAGTGCATGATGAAATTCCTTCTATCACAAACACAAACACATTGTCAAAAAAAATATTGCAACAATAATCTTTCCTAGGACATCTCCATGCTTGCGAAATTTGTCCTTGCTTTTTGAAGACAATGAGGTTTTAGTCCATGCCTATGTAGATAGTTGTTACAATATAAGAAATGTTAAACCCTCAAATGATTAGAAGGCCCTTTTTATGGAGTATGCAAAGTAAGAATGAAATATGGGATAAATAGAAGAATGTTTCCAACAACATTGCATTGTGAAAAAAAGCATTCTATATTACCCTCTATCACAAACACAAGCACATTGTCAATAAAAATGTTGCAAGGTGAAAGAAATCTAACGCATGTTAAATTTAATTTTAGCATAAAAACAAACACTTAAGAACATTGTACGGTAAAATAAATCTAGCATTGGGTAGAATTACTTCTAGAAAAAACACGAGAACATTGCCAACAACAATATTGCTAACAAAATTAAATGAAGTGCATGCTAGATTTGTTTCTAATAAAGACATGAGCACATTCCAATAACAACATTGCTAGGTGAAAGAACTTTAAGCATGCCACATTTCCTTCTAGAATAAATAAAAGCTCACGTCAACATTGCAAGGTGAAAGAAATTTAGCGTGTGCTAGATTTAATTCTAGCACACACATAAGCACCTTGCCAACATAAACATTGCAACAGGGTGAAAGGAAATCTGGAACATGCAACAAATCCTTACAGCACAAACATAAGAAAATAACAACATTGTATAGTTAAAGAAACCTAATACATGTTGGATTTACTTCTAGCATAAACACAGGGATATTACCAGTAACTTCATTGTAAGGAAAAAGAAATGTAGCACCCACAAGATTTTCTTCAAGCACAAAGAAATTCACATTGCCAATAATAACATTGTAAGGTGAAAGAAATCTAATGCACGCTATATTTCATTCTATCATAAACAAAAGTGCATAACAACATTGCAAGGTGAAAGAAATGTAGCATATGTTAGATTTATTTCTATCACAAACACAACCATATTTTCAACAATGCAAGAAAAAATAAATCTAGTGTCTGCAAAATTTCCTTCTAGCATAGACATAAACACATTTTCAAATAAAAACAACGCAAAGCATTATATTTCCTTCTAGCATAAATAACTAGATTGTCAAAAATAGGATGCCATTGTGAAGAAAATATAACACATAGTAGATTTCCTTCTTGTACAAATTCAGAAACATATTGTCAACAACAACATTGTTGGGCAAAACAAATCTAACACGAGTTAGATTTCTTCGTATCAGAAACAAAAGCACATTGCAAATAATAGCGTTGCAAGGTGAAAGAAATCTAATGCATACTAGATTTCCTTCTAATGGAAACATTATCACATAATAACATTGTAGGTTGAGAAAAATTTAGCTTGTGTTATATTTACTTCTAACACAAACATATAAATATTTCTAACAACAACAATGTAGGACAAAAAAGAAATCTAGCACATGTCAGATTTCCTTTTAGCCTAAACACAAAGATGTTACTAATAACAACATTGCAATGTAAAAGAAATCTAACATGTGCTAGATTTTCTTTTAGCGCAAACACAAGCACATAGCAACATTGTAGAGTGAATGAAATTTAGCAAGTGCTAGACTTATGTCTACAAAAAATACAAACATGTTTCCAACAACAACATTGCAGAGTATAATAAATCTAACATGTGATCAATTTGCTTCCAACACAAACACAAACACATTTCAAATTGAAATAAATCTAACACGTGCTATATTTCTTTCTAGCACATAACAACATTGAAAGACAGAAGAAATCTAGTGCATGATATAGATTTATTGCTATCACAAACACAATGACATTAAAAGGTGAGGGAAACATAATGTGTGCTATATTTCCTTCTAGCCCCACCATAAGCATGTTGCCAATAACAAAATTATAAGGTGAAAGAAATCTAATGTGTGTAAGATTTCCTTATAGCATAAATACAAGCACACAAGCCCAT
This sequence comes from Pinus albicaulis, assembly GCA_034641835.2. Taxonomy (NCBI): domain Eukaryota; kingdom Viridiplantae; phylum Streptophyta; class Pinopsida; order Pinales; family Pinaceae; genus Pinus; species Pinus albicaulis. The sequence continues at coordinate 73,288,410 of CM076581.1, read as the reverse complement.
TATACGTTGAAAGAATTCTATTGCATGCTATATTTACTTCTAGCAAAAAAAAAAGCATGTTGACAACAACAACATTATAGGGCAAAGGAAATCTAACATGTGCTAGATTTCCTTACAACACAACACAAGCACATTATAAAATGAAACAAATCTAGGACGTGCTAGATTTCCTTCTAGCACACACATAAGAACATAAATAAATCTAACACATACAAAATTTACTTCTAGCACAAGCTAAAGCACATTTCCAATAACAACATTGCAAGAAAAGAAATCTAACATGTGCTAAATTTCCTTCTAGTGTAGTCACATGCATATTTCCAATAACAACATTGCAAGGTCAAAGAATCTAACATATTTCCTTCTAGCACAAACAACCAAATTGCCAACCACAACATGGCATTCTGAAACAAATCTAGTGCATGCTAAATTTCCTTCTAGCTCAAACCCAAACATAACAACATTTTAGGGTTAAATAAATCTAACACATGCAAAATTTACTTCTAGCACAAGCTAAAGCACATTTCCAATAACAACATTGCAAGAAAATAAATCTAACATGTGCTAAATTTCCTTCTAACACAGTCACATTCATATTTCCAATAACAACATTGCAAGGTCAAAGAATCTAGCATATTTCCGTCTAGCACAAACAACCAAATTGCCAACCACAACATGGCATTCTCAAACAAATCTAGTGCATGCTAAATTTCCTTCTAGCTCAAAACCAAACATAACAACATTGTAAGGTTAAATCAATCTAGCACATGCAAAATTTACTTCTAGCACAAGCTAAAGCACATTGCCAATAACAACATTGCAAAAAAATAAATCTAACATGTGCTAAATTTCCTTCTAACATAGTCACATGCATATTTCCAATAACAACATTGCAAGGTCAAAGAATCTAGCATATTTCCTTCTAGCACAAACAACCAAATTTGCAACCACAACATGGCATTCTGAAACAAATCTAGCGCGTGCTAAATTTCCTTCTAGCTCAAACCCAAACATAACAACATTGTAGGGTTAAATAAATCTAACACATGCAAAATTTACTTCTAGCACAAGCTAAAGCACATTGCCAATAACAACATTGCAAGAAAAGAAATCTAACATGTGCTAAATTTCCTTCTAGCTCAAACCCAAACATAAAAACATTCTAAGGTTAAATAAATCTAACACATGCAAAATTTACTTCTAACACAAGCTAAAGCACATTGACAATAACAACATTGCAAGAAAAGAAATCTAACATGTGCTAAAGTTCCTTCTAACATAGTCAATGTGACCACAAATCTAACATGTCTACCACAAATACAAACATGTTTCCAACAACAATATTGTAGAGTATAATAAATCTAACATGTGATCAATTTTCTTCCAACACAAACACAAACACGTTTCAAATTGAAATAAATCTAACACGTGCTGTATTTCCTTCTAGCACATAACAACATTGAAGGACAGAAGAAATCTAGTGCATGATATAGATTTATTTCTATCACAAACACAATGACATTCAAAGGTGAGGGCAACATAATGTGTGCTATATTTCCTTTTAGCCCCACCATAAGTATGTTTCCAATAACAAAATTATAAGGTGAAAGAAATCTAATGTTTGTAATATTTCCTTCTAGCATAAAGACAAGCACACAAGCCCATTATAAGGTGAAAGAATTCTAGTGCATGCTGGATTTACTTCTAGCAAACAAACAAGCATGTTGACAACAACAACATTATAGGGCAAAGGAAATCTAACATGTGCTAGATTTCCTTACAGCACAACACAAGCACATTATAAAATGAAACAAATCTAAGATGTGCTAGATTTCCTTCTAGCACACACATAAGAACATAACAACATTGTAGGGTTAAATAAATCTAACACATGCAAAATTTACTTCTAGCACAAGCTAAAGCACATTGCCAGTGGAAACATTGCAAGAAAAGAAATCTAACATGTGCTAAATTTCCTTCTAACATAGTCACATGCATATTTCCAATAACAACATTGCAAGGTCAAAGAACAACCAAATTGCCAACCACAACATGGCATTCTGAAACAAATCTAGCGCGTGCTAAATTTCCTTCTAGCTCAAACCCAAACACATTGTCAATAAAAATTTTGCAAGTTGAATTCCGACGCGTGCTAAATTTCCTTGTAGCACATAACAAACATTGTAAGGAAAAAAATATCTAGCATGTGCTATATTTACTTTTAGCAAAAGCTCAAGCTTATCTCTAACAACAACATTATCAAGAAAAAGAAATTTAACACGTGTTAGCTTTCATTCTGTCATAAATGAAAGTGCAGTGCTAATAACAACATTGTAAGATGAAAAAAATATAATGAGTGATATATTTCCTTCTAGCATAAATAAGTGCACATTGTCGATAACACCATTGCAAGGTGAAGGAAATCTAACCCATGCTAAGTTTTCCTATAGCAAAAACATAAGCACATAACAACATGGCAGGGTTAAAGAAATCTAGCTCGTGCTAGATTTACTTTTAGCAAAAACACAAGTATATTTCCAAAAGAAATATTGCAGTGCAAAAAGAAATCTATTTTGTGCTAGATTTTCTTCTATCATAGACACATGGCATTCTCAATAGCAACATTGAAAGGTGAAAGAAATCTAACATGTGCTATATTTACTTTTAGTAGAAAGACAAGCATATTACCAGAAACAAAGATGCATGCCAAAAGAAAACTAGGACCTGTTAAATTTGCTTCTAGAACAAACACAAACACAATGGAAATAATAAAATTACAAGGGGAATGAAATCTAACGTGTGCTACATTTTATTTTAGCACAAACAACTAGATTGTCAACAACAATATGAAATTAGAAAACTTTCCAGGCTTTGTGGATTTCTCTCTATGAAGCCACATAGAAAATGTAGTAACAATTGTTTTGAAAAGGAAACCAACCATGCCAATTTACTCGTATGTAACTCGGGGTTGGGTTCTAGTGGCTTGGTAGAGCACTAACTCGTTTAACACAGGGGTCTGGCCAGAAAATGTTGGACCGCTTTCATGGATGTCTAAATTTGATCTTGAGAGGACAATGTAAATATTTTTCATTTAGTAAAAAATTTGAACCAACATAATAGAAAGTTGGAGCAGGTGCTTGTATATTTAACACTGGTTTTGTTGGGTAGCAGTGTAGTGCAGATAAGCCCTTGTTAATATGACTTGTTTAAGTATGCAGAGCTATTGCTTCTCCATTTTGGCTCTGTGCATTTCAAATTCCAAAGAAGTGAATACATTTCAGCTAAAGGAAGGGGTTGAAGTAGAGGAAGATGGGTAAACATGTCGGTATATTGGTCTTACATTATTGTTGGATATAATGGTAATTTGATACCTATAATACTAATGGCCCAAATAATATTTCAGCTACTTCAAATAATTAGTAACTATTGGGTGGCGTGGGAAACCCCTACAAAAGAAAATGAGAGTTGCCCTGTTAGAAACTCCCTTCTCATTCTCGTTTATGTTGCTTTGAAATTAAGCAGCTCTTCATGTGTTCTTGTGAGCTTTGTGCTTCTTTCACTGGTTGGACTTAAAATTGGCAATCAGCTTTTCAACACTCTGCACAATTGATCCAACTCCATTTGGGTGAATACTGAATCAGGCATCAACTAATCAAAGTGCAATGGACACATTGATTCCTACACAACTAGGAGATTTGGTTTTTGCATTTATACAACTTTTGGGGATCATTGTAGTCATGTCTCAGATTTCTTGGTAGGTATTCATTGTGTTTATACCAGTGGGTTCAACTTGTATATGGTATCATCAATATTACATATCATCAACTAGGGCAGTGGCTCGGTTGTCATTAGTTTTTAGAGCTCCAATCATACAAAATTTTGGAGAATCAATCTCTGGAGCAGCCACCATTAGAATTTTTGACCAGGAGTCTTGGTTCATGGAGAGAAATCTCTAGTTGATTGATATGTATACTAGATCTAGTCTCCACAATGTTGGGGCCAATGCATGGATTTGTATTCTAATGGATTTACTATCAAATCTTGCGTTTGCATTCTCTATAATATTCCTAATGGAAATTTACAATGATAAGCAAAGCATGCATAGTAGAAAAAACAAACACACAAAATTTACAACACATTAAACACCATGAAATATCCATTAATTGTGCTAATCTGAGCCATTTTATTAATATAAATGTTGGGTACAAAGGTAAGATCAGAAAGCATGCACATGGTCTTTCCCAAGGAAACCTAACAATGCCCATGTGATGAAATTAGCTACTCTAACATGCAATGTGGTTGTCCCCAACAATCTCTACATTGACCTAGTGAAAAACTGCATTGCTGACTGCGAACAATGGTTGTTCTCATTCGGTGCCCAGAAAATTACGGGAAATTAACCTCATATTTTGCTTCAATAACCCACAAAAACCCACGAAGGAATTGGCCAAATGTTGACCTCAGACATTTTGGCCCAATTTTCCCCTAGCTCCTCCAGCTACTAGCTGAGTTGGCACCAAAATGGTAGAAAATCCCCCACAATTTCCTTTCCTACGTCCCAGCTGAACCATAAATGTGTGGTATCCTCCCAGCTACCAAATATGAGTAGAATTTTCCTCCTTGGGGTGGCACTCATGGTCCACCGAAGAAGAGGGTGACTTGGCCCCCACAAAAGACTGCGTAGTTCCTGGGAAAAATGATGCAGGCCCCTGCTTCAAAAATTCGTATTGTTGTGGAAATACCTCCTACTCTTGTAGATCCTTCTCTTTTTTCTTGGAATTTGTTCAAGGAATGCTTCAACGATAGTGTAGCCCCTATCTCTGACACCACTCTCCAACAAGAACTGTGTGGGTCCTTTCCTGCATCCCAGCTAAACCTGAAATGTGCGGTATCCTCCCAACTACCAAAGATTAGTAGAATTTGCCTCCTTAGAGTGGCAATTGTGGTTCGCCGAAGAAGATGGTGAGATTTCCCTATGGAAACCTCTGGTGCTAAACAAAATTCGTGACTCAGTTGAACAGCTTGAGCAACAATGTGTAAAATGACAAATTATCAAAAGGTACTCAATGTTGCATTCAACCCTCTATTTATAATTGTTGCTTCGCCTTTCCTTGGGGGTCCCTCATAAAAATATTTTGATCTCCTTTCCACAAAATCAATTATTCCTTGAGGGGTGGCCCCCACATTCCACAAAGGTTGATATTTTCTATTTCTAATAAGTCCCATGTACCAAAATTGTCTCAAATGCCTAGATTACAAAATTGTGCTATGCTTGGCACTCCCCTAATAAACTTCATTAATCATGTTAAATGAAAAATCAAAATTGGTGATATTACATTCTCTTTGGTGTTCCTCATTCGCTTGCCTGGAGATGTAATTATATCAAGCATTGCAAGGTTGACAATAACATATGGTCTAAATTTGAACATGATACAAACCTAGGTAACATGATATATTTGTTTTGTGGAGACCAAGATTATCTCAATGGAGAGAATAATGCAATATTGACGTATTCCCACCGAGCCACCAGTGATCATGGAGAATTGTTGACCAAATCCCATTGTCGATCTAGAGGAACAATAGATCTATCTGATTTGCAGGGGCATTATGGGCCACATCTTCTGTTTCTCTTGAAAGGCCGTACATGCACTTTCCCTGGAGGTACAAAGGAGGCAGTTGTGGGGCAGACAGAAAGTGGAAAATTTACTCTCATTCAATCCATTTTTGGCATTGTGGAACCAACAAAGGGATTGATGGAGTCAACATCTCAACAATAGGCTTCCATGAGCTAAGATCCAAAATTAAGCATTATTCCCCAAAAACCAACAATGTTTGGGGCAATATAAGAAATAATTTGGATCCTTAGGAAGACTTCTTGGATGATGAGATTTGGGAGGCTTTGGACAAGTGCCAATTTGGTGAAATTATACAATAAATTTGATTCCTCAGTGCTTGAGAATGGAGGAAACTACAGTGTGGGTCAATGCCAGCTTGTCTGTTTGTTTTATTATGTCGAAGGTGGGTCCCTTATCCCATAAAAAAGGAAGTCTCATACACCAATTTGGTGTCTGGTTTAGTCATGACCTTAAAATTGGAGAATAATAATAATAATTTACATGCTTCAAATCACCAATTCATCCAATAAAATTTTCCAAAACCTTTTATCTTCTGAACACATAAATAACCATGAAAATTTTAATCCACTCTTACATAAATCCATTAGAAGCAACACCTCTTCCAGAAAGTAACTCTGCTATCCATCCATCTATAAAATTCAAATCCACAGGTTTTAATCCATTGCAATTGAAATATCTCAGAAAGAGGTTACAACCTTGGACGTGCTTTACAACGTGATATGTTTATCCATCCCCAAAAGAAATTTTGTAAACTCCGTGACACCATAAATGTCTTCTCCAACCAGCTCTAGAAATTCTCCTCTTACTTAGAGGACACAGTATTGTTTCAAATGCTATTGCAATTACATTTTTGAAAACTATCTGGATTTGTTTGTGGTATGGGAGGCAAGCGATGCTTAATCCATAGGTTCAATAAATTGCATGTATTCATCCTCAAATCCTGCAAGGACTATCCTAATTCTTCTTGCAAAATAGTGTTGTATTGCCTTAGATGGTAGTGCTTTAATTGCTGGGGACAATATGATTTATAAAAATGAATCTTTGTCTATTGTCAATCTCCCATTACCTTCCTCATTACATCAATTGCAGAGTCTGTAGGGAAAAGCTAATTTCCTTCGACACTTCATCCCGAAATACATAGAAGTGGCCAAAGGATTCACGCGTCTTTGAAAGCAAAATGTTCCCTTTCATTGGGATGATATTGCTCAATGATCCTTTGAGAAGCTTAAGACGTTACTTGTTAATGCTCCGTTGCTTCGTCCTCCAAACTATCACCGTGATTTCACTCTATACTTGGCCGCCACGTTTAGCACCATAGCTATGGTTCTGGTGTAGGATGAAGATGATGGCAATGAACACGTTGTTTATTATCTATCACAGAATCTTCTCGACACAGAAACCCGTTACGCTCACGTCGAGAAACTGGCATTAGCCATAGTGCAAGATGTGCAGCGTTTTCACCACTACATCCTGTTGCGTATAGTAACCGTGGTTTCGGATTGCAACCCCATGATGTATATTCTATCTCGACAATTACTGGGGGGAAAAAACTCCAAATGGATCGTTATCCTTCAAGAGTTCAACTTAGAGTTTACCACTACTAAGTCGACCAAACCACTGGTTTTTGCGGATCTCATTTGCTCCCTCCCGACAGACTCCACCCCATCTCACTCCGAGGAACATATCCTAGAAGAAACCCTCTTCCTTATCAGTACTCGCGATCCATGGTACGACGAAATTATTCTGTATCTTCAAACGTCAACGTTCCAATCAGATTTGACCAAAGATGCCTGACGTCGGATTCGGCATCAGTCTCAACCCTACCGCATTATAGGAGATACCTTATACCGAGTTGGAATAGATTCAGTGCTCCGACGGTGCTTGGCCCTGGAAGAGGCTGAAAGAGTCTTGAATTACTATCATAGTGGCATCTGTGGCGGTCACATGTCCGGATATGCCACCACCCAGAAAATTTTACGCATGGGCTACTTCTGGCCGTCAATATTCAAAAACTGTATTGTTGCAGTCCGAAAATGTCATGCGTGCCAGGTTTTTCAGCGCAAGATGCACACACCACCTCTCCCTCTGCACCCTGTCATTACCGTCGGCCCTTTTGCAAAATGGGGAGTAGATTTTATGTTGTGTAACCCTCATTCAGCTGGGGGGCATGCATATATAATAGTCGTTGTCGACTACTTTACTAAGTGGGCCGAAGCGATGCCTACACTAGCTGCCGATGGTAAGACAGCTGCCCAGTTTATTTTCAACCACATTATTGCATGTTTCGGGTTCCCTCAGGCCATTGTTACCGATCATGGCACTCATTTTCGAGATTACATGATGGCCGAGCTGACATCAAGATTGGGCTTATGACATGATAGCTCAACGCCGTATTACCCTTAGGCCAATGGCCAAGTTGAGGCCGTGAACAAAGTTTTGGTCACAATGCTTCAATGAACAATTGGTATTCATAAGTCCAATTGGAATCTCCAATTGTTCTCAGCTCTATGGGCCTACCGAACGTCAGAAAAGTCTACGACCGGATTCACACCATTCCAATTGGTGTATGGAAACTCTTCCGGTTGAGTGCGAAATTCCTTCCTTAAAGTTGGCTGTGGAACTTTTGCTCGACACTTCTCCTGAAGAAGAGTGTCTCTTGTATTTTGAATAGCTGGATGAAACCCGCCACTTGGCTGCCTTAGTCATTGAAGCACAGAAGAAGCGGGTCAAAGCTCATTTTGATCAATTAGTTTCTCCACGTTTCTTTGTCGAATGGGACCTCGTCCTCCTATATGACCAAGTGCATGACAAACTTGGAGCAAGCAAGTTCCAACCCATGTGGCATGGGCCCTACATAGTAAAACGAGTATTGAAAAACGGGGCTTATGAGCTTATCGATTACGAAGGAGTTCCATTGGCACAACCTAGGAACGGGCTGTACCTTAAAAAATACTATGCTTGAGTTATTTTTGGTGTGGTGTGTGTACATAGGTGTGTATATTCATTTTTGTGCATGTGTGGTGTGATGTGCATTGTAAGCGTCCTTCTACTGATTGGGTCTTCCTGATTGTGCAGATGTCTTTTACTCCTTTTGTCGGTTTCGCGGATGGTGCCTTCCGCAGTACCAGGAATCTATCCTCGGCAGCCTGGGTAATCTATGATCTTGCTGGTGAGTTGGTTAATTTGCAGGGTGTGTGTCTAGGGCCTACCACATATAATGTTGCAGAGTATAGTGCTATTTTAGAATTATTAACTGAGGCTGTCAACCTTGGTATTCGTGCTTTACTTGTGTATCTGGACTCACAGCTTGTAGTATTACAACTTAACGGTCATTATTCAATAAGAAACCCATCCATTTTACGTCTGTATCTACGTATTCGTTTACTGGAAATAAATTTTGATTATATCACATATCAACACATACCCAGACATATGAATACATTAACAGATGCAGTAGCTAATTTGGTTTTAGATCAACATTTGCGCAACTTATAAAAACATCATCACATGTAAAAAGATCCATCCAGAAATAGATATAGATATATGTGTCGAATAGTTTGCAATACATCACATAAAGTCAAAAAATATACATGTTTTTCTAATAATAGCCGGAGACAAAATGTCTCTCAAAAAATATGCATATGAAAGCCCTAGATAGCTAATCAGCGTGGTGCTCGTGGTAATATGCTACTGCGCGCACCAATCGCCTCAACAGTCGGTAAAGGCGACTATGCACCCCCACAGTGTGTCGCTGGTAAGCTAATGGGACATATGCCAGCCGTGCGTAGTCTGGGATCCCCTGGGCAATGCCCTCCAAGTTTTGGATCAGTTCGCTCCCTTCACCACCCTCAGCCTGAGGGTCATGTGCGAGATGGGTCCTCCGCGCAATGGGTGACATGCCCGCGGGCCTCTCTAGGCCAACATCTGCATACACATAAAACTGTTGTTAGAATGGACATGTATCACAAAAAAAAAATCATAAATACATAAAATAAAATAAAAGAGTCATACCTAGCTCCTCGTCCCAGTCCTGCACTTCCGGGAGCGGAAGATCGGGATCTCCAATGAAATCGGTCCCAACATAGGGCCAATCCTCATCCACGATCAGTTGATGCCATAACCACACAAAGAACTCGGGTCTCCAAGACATCTGTTGACCCCCTCCTGACCTGGGCATAAGTGCTGCCCAACGAGCCATCCTTGGCTCCCTCAGTATCGGCTCGACAAATATTTCCCCTTGGCCCTGAAAAATGGGTAGTCGTTCTAGGATGAATGACACTAGAATGGAACCGTATCCAAACTGCTTTAGTTTGGCTTGCTTGCACTTTTTTAGTTGCCTTTTGATGTTGGTTGTCACTGCGGTAGCCCAATCGAACAATGTAGTATTCATGCACTCAAAGGCTAATAGGAGCTGTGCCTTTGTTGCCTCATGCGGGGCCTGCGATCCTACAGCCTGCGTAATGGTATGAAGCACTACCCTGAGTGCTAGGTTGTGGACAGTGTGGATGTCCACCTTCCCACTTCCCGATCCTGTTCATGCCCCTGGGCACACTCTTGCCATTACCATGTCCGTTTTCTCTCTGGAAGGTCTGCTGCCCGTTATGATCAGCACTGGACCTCTGTGCGACAATCCGGTTATAAAGTAAACATCAGAGACCTCAAGAGCTAATACTTGGTCCTGAAGTTTGAAAACTTCTTCGTTTTCATCCCATATGTTGACCAAGTACTGTAATAGCTCAGGTTGAGCTCGTAAACATGGCGTGAGGAAGAATTTCTTGAGACCACAGTCTCGGAGTGCATTCATGCAAGCTTTGTTTTCCATAGCCATTTCATCCTCTTCCCCATGTTCCCTCTCTTTCCATTCAATCACCATTGTGCTTGGATACCTGCACCAACATGGTCAAAATGCCTTGTTAGATCTCTTTTACACTTAAAAATCCATATGAATGGCTCACATTTTAGAAATTTAAAGCGGAAAATCGCATTGCGCCATTGGCGCGACCCCTTTGTGAGTAAAAGTCCATTGGCGCAGGTCCGTGCCCAATACCCGCGCCAATGGGCGGAGCCCTAAAATTTCAAAAGGTCTCCTCCAGAGATCGAATGCACAATGGAAATTCATAAAAAATGGATCAAATAGAGCTTAAGGGAGCACCTCTTACCTAGAACAAACGAGGATTTGAATGATGTCCTGGATCAGTCGCAATCACCACCGCAAGTTCGCACACAAAAGGACCATTGTTGCTCTCCAAATGAGGTAAAAAGTAAAAGTAAATTAGTTTTTACCATTTGTGGAATATTTATAACTTTTGAAGTCAAAATTAGGTTTTAAAAGTCATTTTTCTCAATATTTTAAGATATTTTGTCGAAAAATGGATTTTACAGTTGCCTTTATGTGCAGTGACAGGTTTTTTCGCAGCTTCGACAGTGATACGAGTTGTATTTTATACTTTTTTGGACTCGGTAAAAACACGAAAAAGTCATTTTGGAGTCATCTTTTAGCTCTTTTCTGACTCTCTAAACATGAAAAGATTTCCGAGTCCCTTGTCGTTTCGGTCTCGTTAAAGTGGCCACGAAACGTCATCTACCCAATATACGTTTACCCCTTTTTCAGGCTGGGATAGATTACTTACGAAAAAGGAATACCCTAGCCTATCGCGACTAGGAGGTTTTCTCAGACATAGTTTTCTACCTTTTCAGATCTGAGGAACTATTTACGAAAAGGGACCGTTGGAGTTTACTTTTATGTTGTCTTTTCAAACTCTCTAAACATGAAAATATGCCGAGTTCTTCCTTTGTCAGACTCGTTAAACCCTGATGACATTGGATTCAGTCATAATGACGATATTCGAGTTTCTCCTTCCTAGGGATCGTTAAATACACTAGGATGGGTTCGTTTGAAGGACGGATTTATATTACAAGCATATGGTATCCCCTTCAAGATTGTCTTCAAAAATAATTGGGGTACTCACCAGAAATGGTGGTGAAAATGGAACCAGTATCATCGTCGTGTCGGCAGTATGTCGCTCTTGAACATGGAACTTGTCTGCATTCGTGTTGGTTTGGGGACATCTCACCTCATTATCTGTTTGCTTCCGTGGGTTTTGGTAATACCTTTTGACCTCTCATCTTCTCTTTTCCTCGTTATCATGACCCCTGATCTTTTGATGTCAAAATACTGCCAAAGCCACTGTCGTGTCGCCGATATGTTCAAGAGAAGTTGACCTCTGCAAAGTCTCAACCCTCCTTTGATTCTCATTTGATCCTGATTCACAAAGACATTATGTTCCTCTGTCTCGTGTCGATGATGTGGGAAACACTATGGCCCACCTTCGATCAAGGTCACTTCCTGTTGACTTCAGCTCATTATCCGGGAAGCTGATCTAGAGACTCCCTTTTGGTACCTTGGAGCCTGCATGCCTCAATGGCAGGTTCTTCACGTTCGACGTGAGGTTTTCATCATTGGCCTCCGATCAAGTGATTCTATGGGTGTTCGACGCCAGCTCACTGATTCACATGCTGGAGATTGTACCTATAGTACCTTGAGGGCCATTGTCATTATTGGTGGTACCTCTCGTGTCTATTAACCACTTTCATCATTGGCTAGTAATCAGGCGATGTTCTTGCATGTTCGACTTCAGCTCACTTATTCGCATGCTTGAACTTGTACTTTGTTCGGGTCGAGATGGAGCGCAAGACCCTGGATTTTGTTTTTTCGAATCCAGGCTGCGATTTTGTGGATTATTATGATTGGTTGCGTGACTCATTCATTGGATGGCTACGACCATACCTGAGTCTATTTATCGATCCTCACTGGATGGCTGCGTCCATACCTTGGATCTGGATCATTGTATACTCTGTTATGGATGGCTGCGCCCATACCACGTATATCATGTATTTGAGATATCAGTTGTACTTGTCTACGCAGGTTTTCCAATGGCGGTTTTTTCAGTTGGACACGTTCTCGTAAATCATTTCACCCCTCTCCCTCTCTCGGGCCTCATGCTTTAGGGGGAATCTGTTACACATCAATTTGTCACCATCCCTACAATCCCCCATCCCGCACATTGGAGGGCTTATTCCGTGACCTGTGAGCAGTGACATGACCTGAAAACACTTTTATGGCATCCCCCTGGACATGGAAATTCATTCTCCTGAAGATAATTACTTGTGAAAAACCATTAAAATATCCTTTTTTTCCTTGGCGCGACTAGTCAGTGTTATACCCGCGCCAATGGGGGAAATCCTCCAAAGAGGGTGCACCAACTGGCGCACTGTCTTAGTGTTGTACCCGCGCCAGGCTTATTAAGGAGTGATTTTTAAAAATAAATGGCGGAAGATTGACTCCAACCAATTCCTAAACTAGTCTCTAAATTGAGTTGGGAGGTTTGGCTCTGGATCTCCATGTAGAGGAAGTGGTTTTCCACCTCTCATGGAAGCTTCCTTGAGGATAGGGCCAATCCCATGATTGTAGGGATCCCAACTCCCCTTCCACCATCTATATAAGCTTGCCATTTTACTTTTCAAGCTAATCTCTAAGAGCCTTCATAGCCTAAAGAATGCTGCAAGAGCCTTGATAGTCCTCATAGAGCCAAATCAGTAGCAAGGAGATTGACGATCGAAGAGAGAGGCTTGTCCCATTCCCGACAAGCTTTACCGAGATGTATTCCACTGATAACCTGCCAAAGGGAGATTCAACGTCGGAGCCAGGTTGTATTTTCCTTTGTATGAATTAATGATAAGCAACTTTGGTTATAGTTACACTCGTATTTTTCATTGTGATCATGAGTTGTGTCTTCTCTGACTGATACATAATTGCATATATTGGGTTTTACGCTTGTGTTTGTCGTGTTTCTTGTGTGCGCAGGTGTTCGATCGCGGCGAGAGTGAGGATTGTGATCTTCCGAAGCAAGGGAACGGGAGTGCTATCTTCTCTACGAACAACAGCGTTGGATTCAAGGTAAGCCTTCTTCGCCATTTGGTTTATTGCAATTAGGAACTTGCACCTTAGCATGATACGATTTTTGCTAGACCCGATCTAGGCTAGTAGGGATCACCTCTGTCTGCAGAGGGGATTTACCTCTACAACAATGTGGTTTGCAACAGACTTTCTAGTCAGGATTAAAGTCATTGCTATGGAATTAAGAGTGTGGCATTCATATATTACCAATGAGCTCCCTGAAGAACAAAATGATTTATCCATTTGAAAATGTTTTGTCCTATTAGAATTTTTATCCTATATATCCATTGTCTTATATGTACTTTGTCTTTTGTAATAAGTTAAATGTAATGAATTCCAAGAGACACGTGTGGAATGTAAGAGATCAATGATAGAATTTGAAAGGTTGTATGGAAGCCCATATGTCATACAAGTTGAAGAGTGATGAGGAAACCTGAAGAAGAATTTGATTTTCCTTTTATTCATTTTATCCCTCCTTTTGATGTTCTATATGTTGGGACTATGTTGATTAATAACTCAGATGATCAATGCATCGATGAGGAATCAATTTTTATTTCACATATTTCACTAGATGATGATTTATCTTATCCTATTAATCAATCATCTTCGAATATTGATATTCCCCTTGTAAATATTGTGTCGATTAATCAAGTTGAATCCTTGAACAACCATGATCCCAACCATTTCCTTTTTTTGAATTGTATGGTGATGATTGTTCAAGTTTCATGGATGAATATTTATTCCCATAGGAAGAGTGAGATTTTTAAAAGTTCCAAATGGATTTTGGTGTGGTTATTGAATATTTCCTCTCTAATATATCCCCTTTTGATCAAGAATATGGCATGCTTATTATTGAGGATTTTTGTGGCAATCTTGAAAATCTATTGGATGAACCTCAATTTCCTTATGAATCTCGTGATTTGAATGATGATTGTTTTTCATTCAAGAAGTTGACCATTATTTTTCAGTCTAGATTTCAATATTTTTAGAGTTCAAAGCCAAGTCAAGTAAATAAAACACTTCAGCCTTTGTTGATGGTTATGTCAGGTTCCTGTCACACCAATGGTATTGTGATTTTGGTCAATTTAATATTTTCTCGCAGAATATCGTTGTTAATGGCATCTCATGGAATGTGGATTCTCTCTTGAGGGATTCTCTCTTATGACGTGATCAAATTTTTCTTCAATATAGAAATTTTAATTAGAATTTTAAATTTCAATTGTTGTAACCCTCTTCACGCAAATATTTGAGCTATGATGTAGAAACAAAGAATGATATCAATGATTGTCAAATCCTTTGATATGACATCTCTTTCGCACCATCCATTGAAAATTTTAACTCGCATGACAGATTGGATAGTGGTCAATATATCAACCTTAATTTTAATATGGATTTTTCTTTGGTTAATCATTCTTGTCAAAGTTTTTCTAAAGTTTGTTTCCATGATCCTATTACATGTTGGCTTGAAAAATCCTATCGACTAGGACACATGTCTCACAACCTGTTTTGTCATGCATTCAATCGAGTCTTGTATGCTTGTGAGCCTAGAAAATGTTGTTGTTGTAGAGATTTTTGTTTTATAGAATAGTCGGGTGTGTCACACTGTTGTGTTGGCACTTTTTTCTTCTTCCTTGTAGTGTGGATTTTTGTTTTTGTTTATCTTTCTCACTACATTGCATCTCACATTGGTTTTTCATGCACACATATTTCGACTCAAAATTTGGGAGAAACTTCTATGGATGCACTGGAAGTTCCATTTCACTTAACCTGACTATGTAACTACAACTTAGGGTAGGATAAGTTTCATTTAGTTAGATGCAATGCATTTGTTTTTTTTTTTCATTTTCAATTGTTCATGTTTTTTTTCTTTTTCAGTGCTTATAGTTTTCTATAGAAGTTGGTTTTAGCTTCAACTCAACTTGGCTAATATTTTGTGAAAGGAAAATTATGGTAACATGAAACCATTGGCTTATTTGTTACCCTCTTTTGTGGTTTGGTTTATTCCTTTAAATTCGATAATTTTGGATGGAAATGTGATCTTTTAGCCAACAAGCCATAAGAAAACCATGCTTCCCATATCTATTTAGGATTCTTATTCCTTACTCGGTTATGTTTGTTAACAATATTTTCTTTCATGTATTTTTCAAGTAGAGAAATGTAAGGGGAAAACTTCTAGA
This sequence comes from Pinus albicaulis, assembly GCA_034641835.2. Lineage (NCBI taxonomy): Eukaryota > Viridiplantae > Streptophyta > Pinopsida > Pinales > Pinaceae > Pinus > Pinus albicaulis. Next base: position 73,272,640 of record CM076581.1, on the reverse strand, counting down.
GAGAACAACATCAAAAGTATTAAACCTATCTTTGAAGTAGCAACCTCTTTTTCTCTCAATAAGTCAGGATCCCTCTTCCACCCTAGTAATACAAAAGGTGCTTAATGAATATCTGTATATACATGAAAATAAGAAAATAAAATGAAAAATAAAGGGTGAAAGGAGAGAAAGGCTTCATATGCTAAGAGGTGAAGAAAGAAACTATGTCGGGTTACTTTTTAGGCTTGCTAGCAGCGAATAAATGCTTTCATTTCTGAAGTGACTCTGTCGGGGTACTATCTGGGAATGCTGAAAACAGACAAACACAGAGATGAAAACTCATACTCTAATAGTTTTAAACTCTTTGTTGTATATTACCCTTATTCTCATTAAAATTATCATTATACGTATTGATTTATGATGTGTTATGCTGAGTAATGAAATGAAGGAGACTATATCTTTATCTAGGTAGAGTGGGGAGCAAGGTAACTCACTGATTGAATCAATACTCCATAAAAAAATGAGAATTCATGAATAAAGTAAAACCAAAATAGAGAAGTTTGGATTCTCTAGTGTGTTGCCAAGTATTGTCGCTTCGACAACGAACCTCCAAAAAAAAATCCTAACTCGATTTTGGAGCCTACGTGAATTGTCATTCTGAGCTATCTAGAGTTTTCATGTTTTTTTCTTTACTATCTGTGTGTTTTTTCTAAGTGTCACATCCTCCTATGTTAATGGTTTATAAGTGTCGTGACTTTACTATAACAGTTATTGTGTTATCTTATCCAAATATAGGTGAAGAAATAGCTTTTGTTGACTTATTAACTAGTTCGACATGCATCTTACAAACACAAAAGAAAGGAAAAAACAACTTTCTTTTGACAAAATCACACTCCAAGATGATGAGTAGTTGCAATCTAGTTGAGCGCACTCCTTCATGCTAAAAAATTGTGCCCTAGTAGAGTGCACTCCTTCATGCTCAGTTAGTGTGCCCTCCACTTGAGTGCACTCATTTGACATGAAGACTTGTGCCCTCTTTAACTTATTCATGCACTTTTATTGTTGCATGTGGGCCCACTCCTTGAAAATAGGAGCCCCACTTCAATTCACTTAACTAACTCACTGACCCGCACTACAAGAAAAAAGTGCAATGGTGTGGGTTGAAAAATGTCACCAAAACCTCATTGTTGAGGGTCAAAAGAGCCTTTGTCACCAAAAACTGAACGTCACCAAAGGTGGCGTCACCAAAAGTATAGGTGTTATGGTGATATTAAAGGTTCATCACCAATAATGATTTATAATGATGGATAGTGATTGTCCCCATTTCATATGAGAAATGGTGGTAGACCTTAGCGTCTGTCACTAAAAATCTTAACATCACCAATGGTGGTGTCACCAAAAGTATAGGTGTTGTGGTGACATTCAAGGTTCATCAGGAATAATGATTATAGTGACGGATAGTGACCGTCACCATTTCATACGAATAACAATGATTTATTGTGATGGAAATTTCATGCCCATCAATATTGATGCATATATATTGCGACATTCATTGACCATCACCATTTCATATTTTGGTGAGGGTTGAAAAATGTCACCATAAGCTCAATAGTGATGGTCAAAAGAGTCTTTGTCACCATTTATTATGAAAAAATTGTGATTTATGGTGATGGACCTTTGATGACCGTCACTATTGATATATATATATATATATATATATATATATATATATATATATATATATATATATATATATATATATATATATATGGTGGCATTCATTGACCATCACCATTTATTATTTTGGTGACGGTCGAAAAATGTCACCATAAGCTCATTGGTGATGGCCAAAAGAGCCTGCATCACCAAAAATTAATTTTCGCCATTCCATGTGAATATCAAAGCACGATGGAATCGAACCACCAACCTCTTTCTTGTAAAGATGGCGCTATTCCATTGAGCTAGCACCCTTTAAGGAATCATACTTTAAAAAATTATGACCTTTAAACTTCATAAATTGTAAATTTTACAACTTCCAATAAACTGTAAAATTTTGTAAAGTCTTCACATGAGACTAGCATGGACTTCACAAATATGCATACCTCCAAAAAGTGACTCTTCTGAAGTTCCAAAAATTAAATTAGAACTTCAATTATTTCTCTGGTAAAAAAGGAGCTTCAAATACTAAGACCATGGTTAATTGTCTTAATCCTCAATAAGGAGGACAATCTTTGATCATCGTGTCATTAATAATTACTTCATGAGTACCATAATATGGAAGTATATATGCAATTGTGGTACCTATTGTAGGAAATCCAGGTTGGCTAGACTGTGGAGGCTGAAAGGTTGTATATTGGTTATAGTGAGAGTTGCACTTTATTGGTGATTGTTACACTGAAATTTGTCACCATGACATTTTAGTATCCCTTAGAAGTCTACAATATCAAAGTTCCTAAATTCAAGCGTTGAAATTAAGAGAAAAACTCATAAAAGTCTTAAAAACTCTTGTACCGCACTTTCTCTCAATTTTGTTTGCAGTGCCGCACCTTTTGGCTATAAATCCTGCGGAGCCAAACACACTGTTTATTCATTAAGGGTGCGGACCCCTGTAAAATATTAAAAAGGCGCAATTAAAATCTAGAAACTCAGTTTGAGTCATTTTTGGAAGCTTCTAGAAACATTCCTGCAGTGGAAAGTCCGCTCTTTTCAGGTTCATGTATCCCATCCATTAAGGATCTAACCCCTTGATGTACGAAACTAATCCCTTTGAAGGAGGATTCTATTCCTTCTTGTATGGAGCTATAACTTCCCCTCTTTCACTATAAAAAGAGGCATAGGGCAGCCTCAAAGGGTTACAATTGATGAGTTTAAGTTTTAGTATTGTTGGAGGCGAAGTGCTGTTGAAACTTAGACCCTTTTAGCTGATATTTCATGTGGGAAAGATTACATACCTATATGTATCTCAGTTGGAAGAGTGCAAGGCTGGTTAGAGTAAAGGAAACACATGTTCCAGACCCTAGGAAGGCCTATATGAAATCAAGGTGGACACAGTTGTAAGGCTCTTCCTTATTTACATTAATACAAATAAATCCGTTTTTCTCAATAAGCTGTCAATTGATTGGTTTATTTTATGGATTCCTTGATCACCATAATAGATATGATTTATGAATTTATGCTATGTAGGTGCTATTTGATGTTTGTTTGTTTGTGATTGTAGATCTTCGAAGGCAACTCTTTCGAGCGACTGAAGGACTACTACTACAAACAAGCGTTGGATCAAAGGTAGGATCGTTAAGCCTTTATAGCATTTAATTATGAATCGTAATATATCTAGAGAAAGATAGTTTTATTTGTCCGTTTGTTGCTAGCTATTCGTAGGACACTTGGAAGCTCTGTCTTGTCTGCAAGAACGACTTATCCGTCCAAAAAAATGGCGACTCCGCTAGGGAAGTATTTTGAGCTTTGATTTCTTTTACTTTTGATTTATGAATTTATGTTTTCTGATTTTGATTGATTGATTCTAGCTTGGGTAGTTTATCCCTGTAGAATCCCTGAGAAAATTTTAAGATTTTTTTGTTTTTTCTCTAGTTTTCTTGTGTTCGCTCTTTTCTTTTAGAGATAGTGCGGGCAGTTCCACACTTTTCCTGTACCCACAGTGTGGGACCGCATTGGTTTGCACTGAATCCTGCGAACCCTGTGAAGATTTTTGAAAAATATTAAAATCCTCTTTTCTGGATTAGTTTGTTAGATTCTCAGTGAATACCCAAACTTGTGTCATTTTTCAGAAATCCTTGGTTAGGAGTTTATTTCAGAATTTTTAGTTTTGAATTATTTTCTGAAAGATTTGCATGGTATAATGATTTTTTCTTTGTCTTATATCCCGCTCAAAGATTAGAAACCCTGGTATACCTTATAGTATTTTCTTGCTTTCTTGCTGAGTCTGACATCATAGCAGAAATTGTTTTATGAGATTTAGATCCCATTTTTCTCATTTGCAAATCTTTAAAAGACTTTTATTTATAATTTTGGAATTTCACTTTAAAAACGAAAATTGGATGTTTTTTCGAGTACTTTCTAATTCAAGCAAAGAATTTCTTAGTTAGATTACAAGCTAAGTAAGACATCGTCAAAATATTTGAAGTTTTAATTCAGATTTAGTCTTAGAATTTTTAGATCTCAATATTAATGTTTTTTAGCTTTGAGTGTTTTTCTAGAAATTGTAGTGTCTTTTGAAGAAAAACTTGGTTTGTAGTTTCGATCTTGAATAAAATGGATTTCTTATTGAGCATAGATCATTTTTAGTTCTCTTTGAAATTAGATTTCTTTTCATTTATTCTTGTTTGAAGGAAATATTTGTTTTTAAAAGATTGCATTTCTCAACTCTTCTTTTAGCTAGAACTCATTGAAAGAAAACAAATTGTTTCTCATAATAGATGCATTTTTAGTATGTTTTGAGTTGGGTCACTACATATCATCAGTTTGAATTTCACACCTATTTTCCTAAGAAACAGCTTTTTAAAATCAATGCTTAAATTAAAATTAATCTAGTAAATTTTATATTTCTAGGGCTCTTTTCACCAATATAGATTAGGCTAGTGTCTTGGAGTAGGGAGTAATTAACTCTCCAAGATAGTTAAAACAAAAAAGTAGTTGATCTTGCAGTAGAAAAAAATCCAATAATCGCTTGTATGCTCTGGGAAGATTCTCTTAAAGGAGTCAAGCACGAGGTCATATCTGAACTAGTGGGATAATCAATTCTATCTCATTTGGAATGATAGAAGATATGCGCGTATTAACAATGGTAAACCTAGGATAGACCATTGTTGAGGAGCCTGGGGTCACTTGTTGGTATACCTTGGATTATGTCAAGGAGCCTTCAAGGGGATTGAGCTTTGTTACTCTGCCCTTGTGCGGATTTCAGACCATAGACTGTTCCCCCAGGTATATTAGTTCATGTTGGTAACCATAGTGACCATAATCTTACGGTTTTTTCCTAAGGTGACGGTGGAGGAAAGATCCCACTGTACTTGGAGTAGAAGTCGACTAGACTCACTTGGAATCTCCGGAGGGTTATCTTCAGTCGAGATGGTTTAAGTGGAGAAACTTGCACTAGTCTGTTTCATTAAGCAAGTTGTCGGGGTAACTGTTCCAACCGCCCTTTCTGCATTAAATACTACGATGTTGGATTTCATCACCATCTAGTGTTTTTAGTGTGGGAAGTTACTATTTGTGTGTGATTTGATCTCCTAGATTTTTTAGGCATGTGATTAATTTGTTTGTTTCCTTAGTGACTCTAGGCATTTTCATTAAAATTTTGTTTGATTGCATGTGATTAATAATTTCTAATCGTGGTTGAATTACCAAGACAATCGCGTAGATTTCAGGGGAAGCCCCCTGAGTATGCACTAAACCAACTTGAAGGGTTGCGAGTTCTAGTATCGCCTAGTGACATTAGAATTAGATCAATAGAAGCAGGAGAATCATCTATAGTTGTTCATCCTAATTATCAATTACAAACAACATAGCATATTCAAGAGCCGATTTCAGTTTCCGATATTACTGATAGTATTTCTCCTTACAGTGAATTCGCTGAAGAACCTGAAATTTCTAAACCTAACACTGAACCTGTTGTTTTGGAACCATCTTCAGGATTTTTTACTCCGACTTCTAGTGATCCTGGTTCACCTAGGGTAAGACATATCATTACTGAAAATATTCCTTCTGACCTCATTTCCATTGAAGAGCTTGTCGGTCCAGACGAAGAAGTAACTCTTCCCGAAACCCAATAGACTTTGAATCTTAGGGAGCGTGAATCTATATTCTACAGTACTTTTAGAAGTGACGCTTGGTATTTATCATTGACAGATTTTTTAGAAAACCCGATCTTAGTTTTTCACCACCCCAAATTCCTTTTCATCCTACGCCAAGAGGTTATTATCCTTCATCAATTATGTCAGGTGAGTCATTTATGTTTTCCAAATCACCGGAAACATTTTTATACGGTGGTCCTTCTGTTCCTTCAGGGTACTAGTCACTCTCGGGTACTTTCTGAGGAGCAACTCCTCTACCAACTGAACAAGTGTTATCATCTGGTATTAATGGAACTAAAACTGAAACATTAAATGCAGAGAAAATTTTTATGATGTCTGGTAATATTTCAAATCCTCAACCTCAAGGTAGTCAGTTACCGCCTGGGGGGCAACCTCAAGGTAGTCAGTTACCACCTAGGGGAAACCTCAACGTAATTTTTTACCAGGACAAACTGTAGGACAATATTATTTACCTGGAGAACAACCTCAAGAACAATACATACCTCAAGGTTATCAACCTCAAGGACAGTACATACCCCAAGGTCAACCCCAGACTCAGTATATTCCTCAGGGTCCTTATCAACCCTAGATTCAGTACATGCCTCAAGGTTATCAACCTCAAGGTCAGTACCCAACTCAAGGTTTCCAACCACCTTCCGGTCAATCATTTTTACAAGGAGCTGGAAATTTACCACTTAATTATCAATCTTACATTCAACCAGGTTATGGTCCTTCATATGCACAATCTTATACGGGTCAATACCCCAGAATGAACATGGTGTGGAATCCACCGCAAATTAAATAGACTATGCAACCAAATGTGCAGTTACCTAATCAACCTGGACAACCTTTAGTTTCTGGTCCAACCCAGCAACCTGTCCAGCCTACTATTAAATTCCCTACACTTGGTTCTGTTCAGCAACCTAGGCTTAGTACACCTCAGACTCCGCCTCAGACTGCTGCAGCTACTACAAATTCTGTTCAACCTACAACACATATTTTTGTAGTATCTGTAGCTCCGGTTTCTTCTATCCCTGCATTAGTACAAATTCCTTAAGCCTCTGTACCACAGTAAAGACTTACAATTCAGACTACGGTCTAGATTCCTACAGGACAAGTTGGTACTAGTACAATTGTCTCTAGTCAACCACAATTTACTTATCAATTGTACCAGGGACAGTATCAAATTGTTCAAGCTACACAAAATCCAGCGTATCAGTATTAGCCGTACCCTGGGTATACTTATCAAATACCTCAACAACCCCAGTATGGTCCAGTTAATCCTGGTTACCCAAGAGGTTTCACGATTCTGAATGCACATCCAATTCCAGGGTATCTTGGATATCCTCCTCATGGTACTGTTTTGATCACTCAAGGTTATCAAGACCTTAACCATTGATTAACATTCATAGAAACTTAGATTTTCCGGATCTGTCGCACCTTACGAACGATCCATTTTTTTATCTTCCATATTGGTTGTTGATGCCTAACAATTTTCCCAGTGATATTCCAAAATTTGAAGGTAAGTCAGGAGAGGACCCATATAATCACGTTATGACTTATCACCTCTGGTGCACATCTAATTCACTAGTCGATGATTCGATTCGATTACGTATTTTTCAGAGAAATCTCATTGGTCTAGCTGCCAAATGGTACATTGAGTTACCACGTGGCTCTTTTAATAATTTTAATGCACTAGCTACTGCTTTCTTAACCCAATTTCAGTTGCCTGTCCGATACGACAACGACACAGAATTGCTGACTTCATTAAAATAGTCTACGGCTTCGTACATATCTGATCACATTCATGAATGGAGACGTAGAAGGCATTTAGTGAAAGTCTTTATTCCTGATCAAATTTTGGATGAATGGTTTATTAAATCGTTATTGCCCAAAATTACTGAAGATGTGGCCAAAGGAGGTGTTGTTACGGAAGAGCAAGTCATTGCTCAGGCTCAGTACCTTGACCTTGTGTATACTCAGTGAGGTACTCTATATGATAAAATCCCAGATTTACCAAGACCTGGTCAGTTAACTGCAACTCCTTCTGGCTCTCATGCCGCTGATGGTGTAATTGGTTCTGTTAGTATTGGTAAAAGTAAGAAGAATTCTTCCAAGACTATTTCTCCGATTATCACTTTACCTGATTCACCCAAAGGAGATTCTTCCTAGAAACTTCCACCGATATCCATGTTGTAGAGACATCTACGACCAAATCTAAAACTGGTGGTAAGAATAAAGGTAGGAATAAAAAGAAAAAATCTTCAAAAGAGAAAAACGATACAACTAAACCAACTGACGAAAAATCACAAACCTCGATATCCTTGTCTCATCTGTGACCAGGATCATTTTACAAAAGAGTGCTTGCATAGATCCGAGGTATCAAAATTTGTTAAGGGTTTGCCTATACCTATTGTCTTGAAGGATCCATTTCCCACTAAAGATAGTAACATGGTTGGATCTTCCTCCAATCCGGTTGAGGATATCTTGATGGTTGCAACACGATCACAAGATTACGATAGTAAAAATACTGGTAAAGAAGCAGAAACATCCAATTCTGGATCTACTACATCTCCTTCAGCTTTTGATCCATTACAGATCGAGATTAAAAATCCTGACTTAGTGTTTAAACTTCCTGCGAAAGGTGTACTTCGTAAATCATCTTTCAATCCACATGCGAGAGCTGCTCAGAATTACAATATTGTTGAAGATTTGGCAATTTCTCCTTCAGCAATGTCAGCTTTGGAAGTATTGCAATCATGCCCAACCCAAATAAAATTTCTTTTGTTAGCTTTAGGAGCTATATATCTCCAGGATTCGAACCTCATGATCTTCGATTTACAAAATTTTACACCCCGCCTACCCCATCAAATGGATTTTCAGATTCTGGTAATAGTAAAAAACAAACGTATCTTTCGTACTGTTGTTGATGAAGGGGATTCTACATGTATAATGTCGTTAAAATGTTGGAAATCACTTGGTTCTCCGACTATCAACCAATCACCAACTATTCTCAAAGCTTTTGATGGAAGAGGTTTTCAGCCATATGGTATTTTACAAGATCTACCAATAGAGGTCGAAGGCAAAATGGTTAATCTAGATGTGGAGGTGGTTGATGCCCCTCTGGATTACAACCTTCTCCTGGGTCACAGTTGGTCTTACGCCATGACTGTTGTGTTGGCAATATGATGCTGAGTGTTGTCCTTGATGGCAACCCACTTGATGAAGATGATGGCAACCTACTTAATGAATATGTTCTTGATGCTTGATGAGTTTATTAATGATATAAATCTGATGTTCTACAAGTAACTCAGAAGTACCAGAGAAGGAAATATCAGTGAGGGCCAAAGCAATGATGAAAAATGTGTGTTACAAGGCATACGCGGGTTTTTCAAGGAGAACGCGTGTATGCACGTGGAAAAGTACGTGCCAAGTCGCGTATGGTCTTTTGCGCTCCAAATTTAGAATACCAAGGGGCATTACCATGGTATTGACCCATTGTATTGAGCGCTGGATTGTCTATTTGATCCCGTCCAGAAAAACCATCGGAAGTAATGTGGTTTTGACTCATGGTATTGAAAAAGGATAAATCTATATAAGGAGAAGAATTTCATTGTGCAAGAGTGGCATATATGTTTGAGCTTTAATGAATACTTCACTCTGAAGTATATCTGCATGGTTGAACTCTGCTCTTAATTGATAGATCTGAATCTATAAGGCATCTATGAACATAATGAAGGTTCAAGATCTCTAGATCTTGAAATAGTGAATCTCTTGGATGATCTGAAAAGAAGTGATGAAGACCTGGCGCAAATCTATTGAAGAAGTTGAAGAAATCTGGGTAAGTTCATAGATCTGGTCTGATCTGCAAAATTTATCTTTTATAGATCTATACGCATGTTCGTCTCGTGAAAAGTGCATGTATACGCGGCTCCATTCAGACAAAAGAGCATATGGGCTGTTAGGGTTTATCTGATAAATTGCACAAATGTATACGCGGGTTCACTTCAGTAAAGGCGCGTGTATACGCGGGTCTGTTTAAGGAAAAGCGCGTATTGTATTTGAATTAATGATTGCACAAAAGACAATTGAGATTATGCATATCTGTTCTGAAGTCTGGGCTATCTCTGATATTCTGGTTACAGTGGTTTCACTGTTTTGACTGATGAAAGGGGATGTTTGTTGATAAGTGAAGAATTGTGTTTAAGCTATTTGATCCAGTTTGAAAATTGATGAAACGTGGTCTGCAGTGGATCTGAGGGTTGAAGCCTTCAATTTGATAATAGAAGCTTTTTGTCGGCAGAGGCTGGTGCTAATATCAGGGGGTAGTAGCTCCCTTCCAGGTGAGGCTGGTAAATGAGAGCAGGGGGTTGTGGCTCCCTTCCAAGTGAGGGCCGTAAACGAGAGAAGGTTGTAGCCTTCTCACAGTGGGGTGCCTACGTGGTCAGGTAGAGCAGCCCGCACCCAGACATGATTGTGGGAAATTTTTCTTTATAACAAATATTTGAAGATCGAGACGATCAAGTAGCGATGGTTTTCCGAATTGGGTTTCCACCTAAAATCCCGGGTGTTCATGCGTGCTGCCTATGTGATGATTATTCTGTTCTTTTTCCGTACTTGTTTAATGTTTCGAAATAACCGATGAAGAATAATGCAATGATCTAAGTTACATAATTAGATCTCTCCTGACATACGCGAGTCTCCGTGAAGGGATATCCGCGCATATACGCAATTTGGCTTCAACAAAAGTAGCGATGGGTTTTAGAAAGGAAAAGTAAATATTTTATTTGCCTCGTATTAACACGACCACCCCCATTTTTCCAACAATTGGTATCAGAGCAGGTCCTTCTAAAAAAGCTTAGCCGCTAGAAGGAAGATCAAGCAAGATGAGCAATCATGAGGGAACAGCATCTATCAAGCCCCCGCTCTTCAACGAAAGCAATTTAATCTTCTGGAAAGTGAGGGTGAGATCCTATCTTCAGTCTATGGGAGCTGATGTATGGGCCATTTTTGAACAAGGATATCAATATCCAGCCGCTACACCAACAGATCCAACTGAAAGGAAGAATTATGAATCAAACGCAAAAGCGGTCAATTCTATAACAGGAAGTCTAACTGAATCAGAATTTTTCAAAGTCATGCAGCTGAATACAGCAAAGGAAATATGGGACAAAATCATTCTAAGTTATGAAGGCAACGCAAAGGTAAAAAGTGCAAAACTCCAAACTCTCAGAATTGAATATGAAAATTTAAAGATACATAGTGATGAGAGTATTGCCAGTTTCTTTTTACGTATTGATGATGTTGTAAATCGTATGAGAAATCTGGGTGAAACAATATCCGACACTACTTTGGTTGAGAAAATTTTACGATCGCTAACGGCAAAATTTGAATCAAAAGTTTCTGCCCTTGAAGAAAAACAGGATATTCAAAATCTTTCCGTGGTGCAACTTCATGGCATATTGACTGCATATGAAATGAGGAGAGGAGGACCATATGAAGTCAAAGAATTTGTTTTTAAAGCTTCTACAAAAGGGAAAGAAGTTCAAAAACCAGAAGGATCAGGATATATCTCAGAAGAAGATGAGGCAAACTTTGTGAGAAGACTCCAACTAGGAACCGGAAGATTCAAAGGTAAGCTTCCTTTCAAATGTTTTAATTGTGGAAGAGTTGGTCATTGTGCTGCAAAATGTCCTTATAAAGAAACATCTGCAAGAAGGAATAAGAACCGATCTAGCACTAAGAAAAGCTACTATACAAATGAAGACAGTGATGGGTTATCTGATAGTGAAGAAGAATGTGAACAAGATCTTAGACTTCTCATGGCATTTGAAAATAATTCTAGAGACGATAAGGATGCTTTTATGGATGCTCTAGATAACAATGATTTTCTTGATCAAAACAATCAACTCAAAATATGCTTGGAAGAAAGTAAAATAATCATAGAGACCCTGAAAAGGAAGAATGAAGAAGCAAAGAAACATAATGAAAAATTAGAATGTGAAGTAGTAAGTCTAAGAAAAGAACTTGAGAAAGTAAAGACTCTGAATCTTAGATTTGCTAAAGGATCTGAAACCTTAGATGAGATTATCAAGGTTCAACGTTCTCCTCTTATTAAGACAAGTCTTGGATATACCGGAGAATCTTCTCAGGCTTCAGCACCAAATTATCTAAAAGCAGCTACAACTGGTTTACTACATTTAGCCACTCAGCAAGGGAATAAAGAATCTTTACAGGTAAAGCATGATCATCACAATACAAGGAACACTAACAGGGATATCTCTCAAAGAAGCAATAATCAATAGGTAAATTCAAATAGAAGATTTCATGATCGCAGAAATTTCTACTTCAATGGACAATGTTTCTCATGTCACAATTTTGGTCATAAAGCTGTTCAATGCGTTGCATATAAAATCATCATGACAAGAGAAGCAAGAAAGAAAATGATGGATATTGAACCAAAGAAGAACACCTATAACAACTTTTCTCCTCTTCAAAATGAAGTTGAATGTGCTTATTGCAATAACTTTGGTCATGAAGAATCTGAATGCAGGAGCAAAGTCCAGCCAAAACAACATTTTCCTTCAAGTTCCAAAGTATGGAAAAAGAAGGAATTATAGGTTGAAAATTGTGGGATAGCGTTATTTGCAGAAGGTGAAGAAAATAAATGGTACATTGATAGTGGGTGCTCAAGACACATGACAGGTGACAAAAGCAAACTTCTTGCATATAATGCTCTAGAAAAGGAAAAGAAAGCTACATTTGGAAATGATACTCCTGCTGTAATTAAAGGAAAAGGGTCTGTGTTTCTAAAAGAAAAGGTGAAGGCTAATGATGTCATGTATGTGGATGGATTAAGGCATAACCTGTTAAGTGTAATTCAAATGTGTGATCAAGGAACAGAAGTTGTCTTTAGTTCAAAAGAATGTGTGGTTCGTGATCTTGATACAGGTAAAACTATTATAAAAGGAAAAAGAACTCCAAGCAACCTATATGTATTGAAGAACTGCAAAGATCAATGTTACTTGAGCAAATCTTCAGAAAATTGGCTATGGCATAGAAGGTTGGGGCATATGAGCTTCTCTCAAATCAACAAAGCAAGCAGACTTCAAGATGTTCGTGGTCTTCCCAATATTACTCTACCAGAGAGTATCATATGCAAATCTTGCCAATTCGGTAAGCAGACCAGAGTACAATTTAATGCCAAAGAAGGATCATCAAGTAAGCCTCTTGAACTCATTCATACTGACATATGTGGACCTATGAGGAAAAAATCACCACGTGGGGAAGAATACTATATCTTATTTATTGATGATTACTCTAGAATGTGTTAGATCGGGTTCATTAAACACAAAGATGAAGCATTTGAAAATTTTCAGATCTTCAAAGCATTGGTAGAAAATGAATTAGATCTAAAAATCAAGTGTCTTAGATCTGATCAAGGAGGAGAATATACATCAAATGAATTCTTTGAATTTTGTGAACAACATGGCATAAAAAGACAGTTCTCTGTAGCAGGCACTCCACAACAAAATGGCGTAGCATAAAGAATGAATAGAACAATTCAACAAATGGCTAGAGCTATGCTTGATGATTCTGGAACTCCTGACATGTTCTGGGGTGAAGCAGCACATACAGCAGCTAACATTCTCAACAAGGCTCATGTTCGGGTAAATAGTGACAAAACTCCATATGAACTCTGGTATGGTAATTCTCCCTCTGTGAAGCATTTTAGAATTTTTGGAAGTAAATGCTTTATAAAAAATAATGATGAAAAGCTTGGCAAGTTTGAACCTAGATCAGATGAAGGGATACTTCTTGGTTACTCATCTACAAGCAGAGCATACAAATGTTACAATAAAAGGCTTCGAAAGATTATTGAATGTATTGATGTTGTTATTGATGAGTCTCCTACAGCTCCTAAAGAAGAAAAACAAGCAACAGAAGAAGATGATGGTGACTTTTGTCCTTCTACATCAAATGGAAATGATATAGACAGTGGATCCAATGAAGAACCTGAAGATGATTTATCTGAAAAGGCTCCATCCAGATATGTTCAAAAGAATCATCCCGAATCTCAAATTTTGGGAGACAAGGAATCAGGTGTACAAACAAGGAGGACTCTTGTGGGATCTTCTAGCTATCTGGAATTTCTATCCACAATTGAACCACACAATGTCAATCAAGCTTGCAAATATGAATGTTGGATTCAAGCCATGAATGAAGAGCTTGATCAAATTGAAAAGAATCACACTTGGGAATTGGTACCAATACCACATGATAAAAATGTCATTGGAACTAAATGGATATTCAAGAACAAATTAAATGAGAATGGGGATGTTATAAGAAACAAAGCTAGACTGGTTTGCAAGGGTTATACTCAACAAGAAGGTATAGACTTTGAAGAAACTTTTGCTCCTGTAGCTAAACTTGAAGCCATAAGAATGTTTCTTGCTTTTTCAAGTTTTCAACAAATCAAAGTTTATCAAATGGATGTTAAATCTGCATTTCTCAATGGTGATCTAGAAGAAGAAGTTTATATAGAACAACCGGAAGGATTCATTTTTGGAAATGATGAAAATCTTGTTTGTAGACTTAAAAAGGCTCTATATGGTCTCAAACAAGCTCCAAGGGCATGGTATTATCGGCTTGAAAAATATCTTCATCAACAAGGATTCTCAAAGGGGTCTGCTGATAGCAACTTATACACAAAAACTGAAAATAATAAACTATTGATTGTAGTTGTATATGTTGATGATATCATTTTTGGAAGTAATGAAGAATCTATGAGTCAGAAATTTGCTTCTGTCATGTAGCAAGAATTTGAAATGTCCTTACTTGGAGAACTAACATTCTTTCTTGGCTTGCAAGTGCATCAAACCACAACTGGTATATTCTTATCTCAAGCAAAATATCTTAAGCAAATCCTGAAGAAGTATGGCATGGAAGAATGTAAACCTGTAAGTACACCAATGATAACCAGATGTAATCTCAATTCTCATGATGATTCTCCTGCGGTGAATCAACCAGAATACAGATCAATGATAGGAAGCCTACTTTATCTCACTGGGACTAGACCGGACATTATGCATGCAGTTGGGATTGTTGGACGATTCCACGCTAATCCAAAAGAGTCTCACCTTCAGGCAGTTAAAAGAATATTCAAATATCTGCAAGGAACTCAAGACTTTGGACTATGGTATCCAAAGAATGCTGATCTTACTCTTCATGCTTACACTGATGCAGATTGGGCTGGAAATGTCGATGATCGGAAAAGCACTAGTGGTGGTGCATTCTATATGGGACCCCGGTTAGTGTCTTGGTTCAGCAAGAAGCAAAATTCGGTTGCCTTATCCACAGCAGAAGCAGAATATGTGCCTGCCACGTCTTGTTGTACTCAACTTCTTTGGATGATGCAAACCCTGCAAGATTTTCAAATCAAATGTACTTCTCCTATCTCCATTATGTGTGATAATACAAGTGCCATCAGTATCTCAAAGAATCTAGTTATGCATTCAAAGACCAAGCACATTCCAATCAAGTATCACTTCTTACGTGAACAAGTGCTTGAACAAAAGGTGAAGTTGGAGTATGTTCCCTCCAAAGAACAAGTTGCTGATATATTTACCAAACCTCTACCCAGGGAAGCGTTCGAATATCTCAGACAGAAGCTGGGAGTAGTCTCTGATGTGAAGAAAATCAGAACTGCTTAAATTTAGAAGATCAAATTGGATACGCAGGTTTCCTGAAAGACAGTCGCGTATATACGCGAGTTTATCCACATCAAGCCGCATATGGTCAGTTGCTGACAATTTTTGGTTGGGGTCAGCATTTTACATCACATCTGCAGCACTGTTTGATATCTCTGGTGAAGTTTTATCTCTTATATTTCTGTCTCATTCTTTGATATTGGGTGAAGATGCCTTGATGATCTTCTGTTCAAAAGTGTTCAGGATGCACAAGCTAAGGGGGAGATGAAGGAGTAAACTGATGTACAGGTTCAGGGGGAGCATTAGCCTTGCTGGGTATTATGCATTGTTGGCTTATGATTCTGAAATATGATCTCTCTTGAGGTCCTTCTGATATTGGTCATGAAAAATCATATTTGTAATTTGATGAAAAGGTCATGATAACCCTATGATGTAAAATTGTAGTATTCAGTCATGTAAGGACTTGTTCTAATGTGTAAACCCTCTTGGTTGGGTCTTTGAGTCTCATATGTAAATCCACTTGGTTGGATCTTTGATGTAAGTATGAGTCCTTGGTGATAGGAATGTCATAGAGCCATGTACTTCATTGAAAAACATGTTTGATAACTTCAGTGCACATCATATCTATAGCGCTTTTCTCTCTACCTTGTGTTGGTTTTTTTGGTCCGCCCTTTGCCCTTGATGTCAAAGGGGGAGAGTGACATGGTGTTTGAATAAGGGGAGAATATCATTATGCTTAATATATATATATATATATATATATATCTGTTGTAACACCATCGTGGTTGCCATCAAGTCCAAAGGGGGAGATTGTTGGCAATATGATGCTGAGTGGTGTCCTTGATGGCAACCCACTTGATGAAGATGATGGAAACCTCCTTAATGAATATGTTCTTGATGCTTGATGAGTTTATTAATGATGTAAATCTGATGTTCTACAAGTAACTCAGAAGTACCAGAGAAGGAAATATCAGTGAGGGCCAAAGCAATGATGAAAAATGTGTGTTACAAGGCATACGCGGGTTTGTCAAGGAGAAAGCGCATATGCACGCGGAAAAGTAAGTGCCAAGTCGCGTATGGTCTTTTGCGCTCCAAATTTAGAATACCAAGGGGCATTACCATGGTATTGACCCATTGTATGGAGCGCTGGATTTTCTATTTGATCCCATCCAGAAAAACCATCGGAAGTAATGTGGTTTTGGCTCATGGTATTGAAAAAGGCTAAATCTATATAAGGAGAAGAATTTCATTGTGCAAGTGTGGCATATGTCTGAGCTTTAATGAATACTTCACTCTGAAGTATATCTGCATGGTTGAACTCTGCTCTTAATTGATAGATCTGAATCTATAAGGCATATATGAACTTAATGAAGGTTCAAGATCTCTAGATCTTGAAATAGTGAATCTCTTGGATGATCTGAAAAGAAGTGATGAAGACCTAGCGCAAATCTGTTAAAGAAGTTGAAGAAATCTGGGTAAGTTCATAGAGCTGGTCTGATCTGCAAAATTTATCTTTTATAGATCTATACGCATGTTCATCTCGTGAAAAGCGCGTGTATACGCGGCTCCATTTAGACAAAAGCGCGTATGGGCTATTATGGTTTTTTCTGATAAATTGCACAAATGTATACGCGGGTTCACTTCATTAAAGGCGCGTGTATACGCGGGTCTGTTTAAGGAAAAGCGCGTATGGTATTTGAATTAATGATTGCACAAAAGACAATTGAGATTCTGCATATCTGTTCTGAAGTCTGGGCTATCTCTGATATTCTGGTTACAGTGGTTTCACTGTTCTGACTGATGAAATGAAAAGGGATGTTTGTTGATAAGTGAAGAATTGTGTTGAAGCTGTTTGATCCAGTTTGAAAATTGATGAAACGTGGTCTGCAGTGGATCTGAGGGTTGAAGCCTTCAGTCTGATAATAGAAGCTTTCTGTCAGCAGAGGTTGGTGCTAATATCAGGGGGTAGTAGCTCCGTTCCAGGTGAGGCTGGTAAACAAGAGCAGGGGGTCGTAGCTCCCTTCCAGGTGAGGCTAGTAAACGAGAGAAGGTTGTAGCCTTCTGCAGGTGGGTGCCTGCGTGCTGGTATAAGTCTGCACCAGTACATGATTGTAAGAAGTTTTTCTTTATAATAAATATTGAAGACTGAGACGATGGCAGCGGTGGTTTTCTCCCGAATTGGGTTTCCACCTAAAAATCCTGGTGTTCATGTGTGTTGCCTATGTGTGATGATTATTCTGTTCTTTCTGCACTTGTTTACTGTTTCCTAAAATAACTGATGAATGAATAATGCAATGGTCTGAGTTATGAATTGAATGCATAATTAGATCTCTGGACATACGCGAGTTCTGTGAAGGATATCCGCGTATATACGCAAGTTGGCTTCAACAAAGTAGCGTATGGGTTTTAGAAAGGAAAAGTAAAAATTTTTATTGTCTGCATTAAATACTGATTCACCCCCCCTCTCAGTATTTTTCCAACATCATGAAGATGAATAATTGCAACATGATCTATCAAAATTACAAGAGCAAGTGCAACAAATTTCACTCTCGCAAAGAGCAACAAAAAATCAAATGGAAGTTTTGAAGAAAGGCGTGGAAGTGAAGATGGACGGTTTGAAGAAAGGCATGGAAGCTAAGATGGATGGCGTGGAAGTGAAGATGGACGGTTTAAAGAAAGGCGTGGAAGCTAAGATGGATGGTGTGCAAGCTAAGATGGATGGCGTGGAAGCTAAGATGGATGGCATGGAGGCTGGCATGGAATCTAAGATGGATGACATGGAAGCTAAGATCGATGAGAAAATGGAAAACATGAAGAATTTTCTGAAAGCAGACATGGAAGGTTTGACAAAGTTGATACAAGAAAGGTTTCCTAATGGTGAAAAGATAGTAGAAGAACCTCATGATGAGAACAAAATAAATGTTAATCGTGATTTCATAAACTCTAATGTTGGTAGGAAGAACCACCATATTCCAAAAATGGATATGAGGAAGTTTGATGGAAAGGAACTTGTAACATGGATACTACAGATGGAGCAATATTTTGATCTCCATAATGTGCAAAACACACAAAAGGTACGCTTTGCAACTTTACATTTAGAACAAAATACATTTGTATGGTATCGATGGCTTTGCTCCCGTAAAAAAATTGTCACTTGGTCAATTTTTACGGAAGAAATGATAGCACATTATGAGGACACAAAGAGCAACACCTTCTTTAGCCAATTGATAAATCTCAAACAAAAGGGTTTAGTGGGGCAGCACATTGAGGACTTCCAAAAATTGAATATAAGGGTAACTGATATTCCAGAGGAACACAGGATTGATCTCTTCATAGGTACTCTAAAGAATAACATCCAACATGAAGTTCGTGTTTTGGAACCTGATTCATTGGAGAAGGCATTCAGGTTGGCAAGAAAATTTGAATGTAAAATTATGGCGACAAGGAAGCCTACCACTCAATTCTATAAAGAAGGAAGTGTTACTACGCCTAGATTTCCACAACCTACAAGGTTGACACCACAACAATTGGAAGAAAAAAGAGCAAAAGGGCTTTGCTACAGTTGTGATAGCAAATACACTAAAGTTCATAAGTGTGCTGAGAAGAAATTATTTTACATAGATTGTGAAGAGGAAGAAGAAAATGAACAAGAAGAGGATATACACCAGGAACCAGCCCTAGAAGAGGAATAAATGAATCTGACCATATCATGTAATGCACTGGCAGGAATTACCACTCCTCAAACTCTCAAGATAGAAGGACATATCAAGAAGAAAAAGGTAATAGTGTTGATTGATTCAGTAGCACCCATAATTTTATTCATTGTAAGGTAGCCAAGGAATTAAATTGTTTCCTATACCCAGCACCAGAATGTCAAGTGATGGTTGCAAATGGAGGAACTATAAATTGCTCTGGAAAATTCCATAATATCAAGCTAACCATGGGGGAATATGTATTGACTGGTCCAATGCTTTCCATTCCTATGGGAGGTGCTAATGTTGTACTAGGAGTACAATGGTTACAATCTTTGGGGACGGTAGCTTTTAATTTTCAAGAACTTTTCTTGAAATTTTTTTCAGAAGGAAAGGAAGTCGAATTACGGGTATTGAAGGGAAGCCAGGAAGGATAATAAGCTCTAATTTCATGACAAAGCTTCTAAACAAAGAACAACGAGGCGTAATTTCACAATTATGCTCACTAGATGTTCCGACATCAAAATCATCTATTTCTGCAGATCTCCAACAAGTCTTGGACAATCATTCCAAGGTGTTTGAAACTCCCAAAGGACTCCCACCTATTCGTGATCATGATCATGCTATTCATTTGATTCCAGAAGTGTTCCTCCAAACATCAGGCCTTATATATATCCTTACGTCCAAAAGAGCGAAATTGAACGTATGATTGCAGAAATGTTAGAGGCGGGTATAATTCAACCTAGTCAAAGTTCTTTCTCTGCTCCTGTAGTATTGGTACACAAGAAGGATGGATCATGGAGAATGTGTCCGGATTATAGGGAGCTAAATAAGCTCACCATTAAAGATAAATTTCCCATTCCTGTGATTGATGAATTATTGGATGAATTACATGGAGCAATTTATTTTACCAAGCTGGATCTTCATTCAGGATATCATCAAATTAGAATGAAGACTGAAGATATTCCAAAAACAACATTTCAAACTCATGAGGGTCATTATGAATTTTTGGTCATGCTTTTTGGCCTTACCAATGCACCTTCTACATTTCAAGGGTTGATGAATTCCATTTTCAAACCCTTCCTTAGAAAATTTGTGCTAGTATTTTTTGATGATATACTAATCTACAGCAGGTCTTGGAAGGATCATGTTGAACATGCTGACAGGGTGCTCAAACTATTGCAGGAGAAACAATTATATGCAAAAACATCCAAATGTTTCTTTGGAGTACAAGAGGTGGAATATCTGGGTCATATTATATCTCACGAGGGTGTTAAAGTAGACCCTAACAAAATTAAAGCCGTTAAGGAATGGAAAGTCCCCAAGACAATAAAGCAGTTGCGAGGATTTCTCGGGTTAACAGGCTATTATCGCAAGTTTGTTAAGAATTATGGGAGAATAGCAGCACCTCTAACAACATTATTGAAGAAAGATGCATTTTCATGGACTCTGGAAGCAACTAAGGCCTTTGAACATCTTAAAGAGGCAATGTGCCTAGCACCAGTCTTAGCTACGTAAGACTTCACAAAAAACTTTATTGTGGAATGTGACGCCTCAGGAAATGAAATTGGTGCAGTTTTAATGCAGGAAGGAAGATCCATTGCTTTTGAAAGTTATCCAATCAAAGGAAAGTATTTACAGAAACCTATTTATGAGAAGGAAATGTTAGCAATACTGCATGCACTAAAGAAATGGTGAACTTACCTAATGGGAAGACACTTCAAGGTAAAAAATGATCATGATAGTCTTAAACACTTTTTGGAACAAAGACTATCTTCAGAAGAGCAGCAAAAATGGGTCACAAAGATGCTGGGTTATGACTTTGAAATAATCTACAAAAAAGGAAAGCTTAATGTTGTTGCAGATGCACTCTCAAGAAAGAATGAAGAGGTGGAAGCATTGCTTTGTGCCATTTCTATTATCCAACCAGCTTGGATAACCGAAGCAAGAGATGAATGGAAGAAGGACAAAGATGTATGGACACTCATTCAAAAGTTGCAGCAAGATCCTAGTACATCCGATACATTTAGTTGGAAAAATGATTCCTTATGGTACAAAGATCGCTTATATCTTTGTAAGAATTCCCAACTAAAACAAAAGATTCTTCCGGAATTGCACACTTCTCCTTTAGGAGGACACTCAGGATTTTTAAAAACTTACCACAGGGTGAAGAAAGAATTTTTTTGGGATGGCCTTAAATCTGATATTCAAAATTTTGTGGCGAAATGTTTGGTTTGCCAACAGAATAAAGTGGAAACAATTAAGACCCCGGGACTTCTACAACCTTTATCCATTCCAATTCAACGTTGGGAGGATATTTCAATGGATTTTATCACAGGTTTACCTAAGTCCGAAGGAAAGAGTGTCATCATGGTGGTAGTTGATAGACTTACTGAGTATGCACACTTTTGTGCATTATCTCATCCATTTAAAGCAAGTACAGTTGCTATTACATTTATGGACAGAATTCAAAAGCTACATGGAAGCCCAAGGGTTATTGTGAGCGACAGAGATCCCATTTTTACTGAAAATTTTTGGACGGAGTTATTTTCTTGTTTGGGTACTCAATTAGCTCATAGCTCATCTTATCATCCTCAATCTGATGGTCAAACTGAGATAGTAAATAAATGTTTGGAAGGACATCTTCGTTGTTTTGTATCTGATAAACAAACACAATGGGTCAAGTGGTTACCTCTTGCTGAATGGTGGTATAACACTTCCTTCCATACTGCAGCAAAAATGACCCCATTTATGTCACTTTATGGATATCATCCACCATCCATCACATCATCTTTAAGGGAAAATTCGAAGGTTCAAGCAGTGGAAGATCACATCGAGCATCAGCAAGAAGTTCTCCAACTCTTAAAGGATAACCTGAATTTGGCACAAAATCGAATGAAACAACAGGCAGATCAACATCGTAGCGAGAGAAGTTTTGATGTAGGAGATTGGGTATTTTACGGCTACAACCATACAAACAAATGTCCCTCAAGCAAGCAAAGAAGGATAATAAATTATCGCCAAAGTACTATGGTCCTTACAAGGTGTTGCAAAAGATTGGTACTATGGCAAACAAATTGGAGCTTCCTGCTTCTTCGCGAGTACATCCAGTTTTCCATGTTTCATGCTTAAAGAAGGTTATAGGAGAAAATCTTCCAGTTCAAACAATATTGCCAGAACTTGATGAGGAAAGAAAAATCATATTGGAACCAGAAGCGGTCATGGAAACAAGAACTCGACAACTACGGAATCGATCAATTTCAGAGTATCTCATCAAGTGGAAGAACTTACCCACTGAAGATTCTACATGGGAGGATGATAATTTTATACAGAAGCACCCGGAGCTACTCAAGTGTTGAGGACAACACTTTTTTGAAGGAGAGGGGCATGTTAGGTCCCTATATCACTAGTATAGCCCCTTATTATTGTTAGTGTAAACCCCTTATTGTTATTATTGTACCCTTGTAACCCCCATTTTTGTTATTATTGTGCCCTTAAATTATTATTGTTAGGTCGGCTAGGATTACATTGTGGCCCACTAGGATTACATTATGGCCCCATGGACTCCTATATATAGAAAGGAGGTTTTGTAAATTGTATCATCCAAGAATTGTTCATTTATGTAATGTATTGGAGGTTGCCCCCTCGAAGTGGCTTATTTCTAAGGCGTTGATATCTCTTTTCTTCTATTTTTGGAGCTGGTTACACAACATCCTTCTTGTGTACCAATACTACAGGAGCAGAGAAAGAACTTTGACTAGGTTGAATTATACCCGCCTCTAACATTTATGCAATCATACGTTCAATTTCGCTCTTTTGGAAGTAAGGATATCTATAAGGCCTGATGTTTGGAGGAACACTTCCTGGAATCAAATTAATATCATGATCATGATCACGAATAGGTGGGAGTCCTTTGGGAGTTTCAAACACCTTGGAATGATTGTCCAAGACTTTTTGGAGATCTGCAGAAATAGATGATTTTGATGTTGGAACTTCTAGTGAGCATAATTGTGCAATTACGCCTCGTTGTTCTTTCTTTAGAAACTTTGTCATGACATTAGAGCTTATTATCTTTCTCCGATTCTCTGCAATACCCCATAATTCAACTTCCTTTCCTTCTAAAAAAAATTTCAAGAAAAGTTCTTGAAAATTAAAAGCTACCGTCCCCAAAGATTGTAACCATTGTACTCCTAGTACAACATAAGCACCTCCCATAGGAATGGAAAGCATTGGACTAGTCAATACATATTCCCCCATGGTTAGCTTGATATTATGGCATTTTCCAGAGCAATTTAAAGTTCCTCCATTTGCAACCATCACTTGACATTCTGGTGCTGGGTATAGGAAACAATTTAATTCCTTGGCTACCTTACAATGAATAAAATTATGGGTGCTACCTGAATCAATCAACACTATTACCTTTTTCTTCTTGATATGTCCTTCTATCTTGAGAGTTTGAGGAGTGGTAATTCTTGCTAGTGCATTACACGATATGGTCGGATTCATTTCTTCCTCTTCTAGGGCTGGTTCCTGGTGTATATCCTCTTCTTGTTCATTTTCTTCTTCTTCTTCACAATCTATGTAAAATAATTTCTTCTCAGCACACTTATAACCTTTAGTGTATTTTCTATCACAACTGTAGCAAAGCCCTTTTGCTCTTTTTTCTTCCAATTTTTGTGGTGTCAACCTTGTAGGTTGTGGAAATCTAGGCGTAGTAACACTTCCTTCTTTATAGAATTGAGTGGTAGGCTTCCTTGTCGCCATTATTTTACATTCAAATTTTCTTGCCAACCTGAATGCCTTCTCCAATGAATCCGGTTCCAAAACGCGAACTTCATGTTGGATGTTATCCTTTAAAGAGCCTATGAAGAGATCGATCCTATGTTCCTCTGTAATATCAGTTACCCTTATATTCAATTTTTGGAAGTCCTCAATGTGTTGCCCCACTAAACCCTTTTGTTTGAGATTTATCAGTTGGCTAAAGAAGGTGTTGCTCTTTGTATCCTCATAATGTGCTATCATTTCCTCCGTAAAAATTGACCAAGTGACAATTTTTTACGGGAGCAAAGCCATCGATACCATACAAATGTATTTTGTTCTAAATGTAAAGTTGCAATGCGTACCTTTTGTGTGTTTTGCACGTTATGGAGATCAAAATATTGCTCCATCTGTAGTATCCATGTTACAAGATCCTTTCCATCAAACTTCCTCATTTCCATTTTTGGAATATGGTGGTTCTTCCCGCCAACATTAGTGTTTATGAAATCACAATTGACATTTATTTTGTTCTCATCATGAGGTTCTTCTACTATATTTTCACCATTAGAAACCTTTCTTGTATCAACTTTGTCAAACCTTCCATTTCTGCTTTTAGAAAATTCTTCATGTTTTGTCTAAGTGTCCTTGTTTCTCCACTAAAAAGTCTAATTATGTCATCAAACAGGGAAAACAATACTTAATTTTCATCATACAAGTCATTTAAAGGGAGTTAGAATAGGTATGGAAATAAAGTAAAACAGATTGTCTTATTTCAAAGCTTGTTACATTAACACTGTTACCGATGAAATAGGTAACTTGACCTCAAAACGGGAACTCTAGCCCAAAAAGACTCAAAAAATATGAAAAAACACCCCAAAAACAAAAAAAAAAAGTGTATTCCAGAACGCACTTGGTTTTTTTTTAAGGTCAAATTTCAACATTTTATAAAATTATGCTAAAAACAAAATTGTTTCTTGAAAAAAGGATTGAAAAAACACCCTCAAAACAAAACCAGTTGACGTTGGAATAACAAAAAAAAAAAAATTTGTCATATTTTTGAAATTTTTAAAAATAGAAATAACATCTTTTAATTTTTAAAATTCAAACATTAAAAAAAACCTAAAATTTAAGAAAAAAAATAAATTTTAAAAATAAAAACATTTTAAAACTTAAAATTTAAAAATATATAGGAATAAAAAGATAAAAATTTTAATTCAAACATTAAAAAAAAAAAAAAAAATTAAAGATTAAAATTTCAAAATATATAGAAATAAAAAAAGAAAATATTAAATTAAAAAGAAAAACAAGTTGAAAAAAGAAAGAAATTATAAAAAATTAAATTTAAAAAAGAAAAAAAAAATGTTTATTAAATTTAAAAAAAAAGAAGATATATATATATATTAAAAAATTAAATTTAAAGAAATATATTAAATTTTAATAAATTAAAAAATAAATAAATAAAAAATAAAAAATTATTGAAATTAAAAGTAAAAAAAAAGAAAAATTAATGAAAAATAAAAAATGAAAAATAAAATACAATAAAAATATTAAATTTAAAAAAATATATATTAAAAAAAACAAATAGATTTTAAAAAATAAATTATATATATATATATATAAAATATTTTAAAAAAATGCATTAAATTCAAATAAATTAAAAATAAAAATAAAAAATTTACTAAATTTTAAAAAATTAAATGAAAAAACTAAACATAAAATTTAATAATAATAATAATAATAAAATCAATTAAATAAATAAATTTAAAAAAAAATTTAAAAAAAAATACAAAATTTAGAAAAAAATTAAAAAATTAAAAACAAAAAAAAATGAATAAAATTTAAAAAAAAAAAAAAACAAAACAAATTAAATTTCAAATTTAAAAAAAAAATAAAAAAAATAACAAAAAAAAAAAATATATATATATATATATATATATATATATATATATATATATATATATATATATATATATATATATATATTAATTTTTAAAAAAATATCGTTGTGGTGCACATGATCGGCCTCTGCCAATTGTGACGGCGTAGAGCAAACATTAGAGCGGGGCATGGGTCGAGAATCGCCTCCCGCGCGATTGGGAGGCGGGTCAGGAATCCCCACTCACGGCGGGAGGCCGAGTCGAGATCGGCCTCCAGCCATGTTGGCGTTCGGAATCGGCCACCACGCGAGCCCATTGGCGAGCACCACACGATCAAAAAATTCGTTTTTAATATTTATTTTTTAATTTGAATTTTTATTTATTTATTTTTTTTAAATTCAAAAAATTTAAAAATATTTTTTTTAATTCAAATTTTTTTATTTTAAATTTAATTTGTTTTAATTTTTTATTTTTTATTTTTATTTTTTTTAATTTAATATTTTAGATTAATTATTTTTTAAAATTTAAAATTTATTCATAAAATTTATTAAATTTTAATTTATTTTTTTAATCTTTTAGTTTATTTGGTTTTTCATTTTTAAAATCTATAAATTGTTTCATTTAAAAAAAAATAGTAAATTTATGGATATTTGTTTTTTAATTATTTGCACGTGGTTTTTTTCATTTATTTTTTGTTTTCTAATGATAGTTTTTTTTATTATAATTCTTTTATTTTAATTTTCTTTTTCAATTTTCAAAAAAAAATTTAATTTGTTATTTTGTTAATTTTAAAATTTGTATTTTTGTTTTCTTATTATTATTATTATTTTAATTTAAATTTTTATATTTAATTTTTTCTTTTTTGTATTTTATTTTTTTTATCTAAATTTTAATTTTGTAATTTAAATTGTTTTTAAATTTTCTATTTTAATTTTTTTTTTTAATTATATGGATTTTTTTAATAACTTAGAAAAAAAAAAAAAATTGATGTTTTTTTTTAAATTTTTTTGGTTAATTTTTGTTTTTTTTCTTTAAATTATGTGTTTTTTTTTCAAATTTTGTCATTTCTTTTGATATAATTTTCGAATATTTTTGTTTAAATTTTTTATTTTTACGAGTTAATTTTGTTTTTTTTTACATTTTTATTGGTTTTTTTTATTGTTTTTATATATTTTTTTTAATCTAAGTTTTGTGTTTTATTACCAACATGAAAATCACCACTCTAAAAAAAAAAGGTTGATGCTGCATCAATACGTTTCAAAATTAGTATGAAAATCGCCGCTCTAAAAAAAAAAAATTGATGCTGCATCAATACGTTTCAAAATTAGCATGAAAATCACTAACATTTTAAAACAAATATTCATACTTCATAAATAAAAATATTAGAGTGTCAAAAATGTGCTCAAAAAAAAAAGGTGATTCTGCATCACCACTTTTCAAAATCGGGTGCTTTTTATGCTACCAAAAAAAAGTAGGTAACAGTGCGGTTACCTATTTCATCGGTAACAGTGTTCATTGTCAAATTGTTCCAAACAGGCAAAACTTTCCCCAAATTTTTTTCTTTCACTAAAAGACAAAAAAGGTCATTTCAAGATGTTATAAAGATAAAAGAAGGTTTATTCAACTTATTTTGTCTTTTCTTGGTTGGTAGAGCTCCTCTGTTACCTTCAGCTTTCTCCATAATTGTCAAGGTTTGGAAGAAAAACAAGAAAAATTCTCTAGAGAGACCTCTGCTACGCATCTGGAAGGTTTTGTTATGCTTCTGAAATGCTCTGCTACGCTTCTGGAATGCTCTGCTACCCTTCTAGAATGCTCTGCTACGCTTCTGGAATGCTCTGCGACGCATCTGGGAGTGTGCTACACTTTTGTAATTTGGCTCCAAAATTACTCATCCAAGCTCCAATATCACTACTTTAAGTTTCTAAAGCTTCTTCAACAGTAAATCAACACCTCACATCCTCCTTAAGTCAATTTATCAGGCAAGGTATTAATTTTCTTGATTACCTCCTCTCCCACTACATTTTCACTTTTTCCTATCATTTAGTGATTTCAGTGGACTAAACCCTAACCCTATAATCCAATACACTCATACACCTTCCCTAGACCATACTCTATCATTCCCTACCATTCACAACTTCCCTAAACATCATTCCCATCAAAAACCTAATTTCCTACTATTTTTCTATTGGAAAACTAGGAAATCCCTGTGTTTTCCTAATTTGATCACCTTCCTTACATCCATTTCACCAAATTTCACATGTAATTTAAAGCCAACATAGAACCCTACCTCCTGAAATTTTTTGGGAATTTTTCTTGGCTTCATTACCCTTCATCTCACCCTCCAAACTTACCCTATCCCTGTCCTTTGTTTTTCCAAATTCACTTCCCATACCCAAAACATCTAAACACCTAAATTTTCATCCTTTTTATAGACATTATGGAAAGTGAAAATAAAATCCACAAAAGAGGTTTGCACTTCAGATTTGATCCATCCACCTTGCAAGAAGTCAATACCTCACCTTTTGCCAAGAGATGCTTTGAGAGGACTGGATGTTTGAGGTTCTGTGAAATGATTATGGAAGAAGGTTGTCATCTACAATTGACAAGCCTATTTTCCACTATTTTTAACATGGGAAAGGCCATCATTGTAGGTGTAGACTTCAACATATCAGCAGAGGTGATTTCTTCAACAACAAGTATTCGTAGTCATGGATAAAATTGGTTCAAGGACATGGACTTAGACCTTGAAGATTACAAATTGTTCCTCAAACCTCATGCCAAAGAAAAGCCTAAGTATATTTTCCCTTTCATGCACCTACTTGAAAAATATACTCCTTTGATGAGGTTAATTATGAGATATTTCACATGTGAATGGATATTCTCTAGGTTGTACAGGTACCATGTCAGATTTTTGATGCACTTCAACTCTACTAAACCAATTGAATTGCAAAATTATTTGTACAGAAGTCTGCTTAAAATTACTTAAAAGGTCCAGAGCAAAAACAAAGATCACTGTCCAAGTTTATTCCACCATGGCCTCGTCAAACTCATTTTTTTTCATCATCTTTCAACCATCAACATGACTTGGGTAACCTTCATGGAGAAATTAGCAGCAATGCCCACTACTAGTCCCCATGTCCTTCATAGCATGCCATCACCATCGGTATCAGCACATCCAATGGAGGTTGGCTCTTCCAGCAAGCAAGCTCGGATTTCAAAGGCTCCTAGGGTTTTTGAGGTCACTCACACCTATGAGAAGGGAAAGAGACAAGTTTTTGCTCCCAAATCCATCAAAAGTGTATCTACACTTGATACTATAGCTGAGCAAAGAGAAATAGAGGAGCAACCACTCATGCATCATATTGAATCACCACTGCAACACCATG
Source organism: Pinus albicaulis (assembly GCA_034641835.2). NCBI lineage: Eukaryota > Viridiplantae > Streptophyta > Pinopsida > Pinales > Pinaceae > Pinus > Pinus albicaulis. The sequence continues at coordinate 73,243,428 of CM076581.1, read as the reverse complement.
ATGAAAAAGTGCCCTTAGAAGCTGACATGGCAGAGTAGATGAAGGATAAGTTAGTTTAGGAGATCATAAAGGAGAAGGATGAGGAAATAATGGAGTTGATGGAGATTTTCTCAATTGCAAATTCTCAAATTACAATCCCACATCAAGAAAATATTTAGTTAAAGGTAAAAATACTCCTCAAAGACAAACCTAAAGTACACGTTGATGCAGAAAAAGGCAAGGGAAAAGAGATTGTAGATGATGATTAGATGGAGGATGTAGAGGTTGGAACAAAAATAAGAATACCAAGGACAATAGGCCTCAAGAAGGCGCTTCAAAAAGAAAGAGAATTAGGAGCTCCTAAATCAGGTTGTCAAACTTTTGATGAGCTAATTATTGATGAAATCAATCAAGAAAGAGAGTAATGGCTTGATAGGGTCAATGGGAACCTTGAGAAGCTATTGAAGAAAGCTAAAAAGAACAATAACCTCCAGAGAAATTTGGCCAATCATTATTGTGTAAGGAACAAAATTTCAGAAATCAAGCTCAAACAAGTGAAAAAGAAGCTTAAAGAGGATCAAATGAAGCTTAAGGAGAAAGAAAAATTAGACCTCCTTACTGAGGCATCTATTAATGTTTAGCCCATCCTCCACAAGTATTATAGAAAAACTTTTGGACAATTTTGAGAAATTTTTTCATTTTTGGTGATTTTTGCACTAATTTGGAAATTCTACCTTGACAGAAATGTAGCGCCAAGGCACCAGGATTTTTCTCAGGACACCTAAATGGAGATTGGCTTATATGGTTGGATGCATTTTGATTAGTAAATTCAATATCTGGAACTATTTTTTCATGACATGCTCTAATTTTGAATAAAAAGCCAAAAAAACCACCATTTTTCTATGTTTCTGCCAGTGTTTTTGACCAGGCACTATGCTTCTGGAGTGAGGTTGGGAAAATCAAATTTTGGAGGCCTTCATATTAGTGGTTTTCCAAATTTCAAGATGTTATGGAAAGGAGATATACAAGGCTAGTTGACCTATCTTTCAAATTTGGATTTGGATCCCTAAAATTCCCTCAAAATCACCTCCAAGGTGGAACTACACTTCTGCAAATGGTGCTATGTTTATGTCAACAGGCGCTACGCTTCTAGATTGGATTCCGTCTAGACACTTGTCAAGCTAGAAAAATTCATAATTTCAAAGTTTATCTACCCTTTGAGCTGTCATTGGAGTGATTGAGTTTTTTTTTGCTTCTTATCATGAGGAGACATGTAATTTAATGTGGGAGACACACACTCCTAGTCTTTAGCTGAATTTGAGGGAGTGGTTTCTAATTTCCCATAGATTCTAGGAAGTGACTCATCTCATGTAATTATGATGCATTTTGGATGGTATTTAAATCCTATGAGGTGTCATTGTTTATATTTTCTATAAGTAGAAACACTTTAGTGTTTTGTTGGGCTGGATAGTTGTTTTTTGCAATGGAGCTATTATACAAGCTTATGGAATGAAATCAAAGACAATGTTTCAGAATCTGTGTTGAGACTCCTGTGGTATGCCTTGGAGAATTTGTTCTTTATCTATATGTTTATCTTATCAAGTTGAATGATATCATACCATATTTCACATATATTCTTCTATGTATTTATCTTGTTAGTTTATAAGCATAAATCATGCCTTTTCATACTCTGTTTTAACAAGGTTTACATTATATGTCTCTGTTATTCTAAATGAATGAATTCACCTAAATTCTCATTCAGATTATCTGTCATTTCATCCTATACACAATGAAAAACTAAGCATGATCTCAAGCTACCTACCTAACCTCATCTATATCTCTGCAAATTGACCTTGAAATTTGACCTAAACCACATTCCATTTCTCCTAAGCGTGTAATATTCCAAATTTTCCATCGGCTAATTGGAATATTAGATTTCTTACTTTTTTTATTTAGTTAAGTAAATAAAAGGGTGGAGGGACCCATAAACCCAATATATGAATAAAATCCACTTATGTTGTGTGAATGTGGGTTAGTTAGGTAGTGGATCAAAATTATGGAGTAGTGGAGCAGCTTATTGATGAAGGAAGAGTGGAGATCATAGAGCACTAATGAGGAAGATGATGTAAATAGTGGAGGAATAAAAGTAATATCATGGAGAAATAATGATGAAGTGATGGAGGAAGTGGTGCATTAAATGAACACATGATGGAGAGAGTGGAGAGCAAATGGAGAGATGATGGAGATAATGGAGGATAGTGCAGTATTCATGGAGGCTAGTGGCCACATGTGCAGTGTAGTAATGAGGTGGGCCAAGGCTAAGGAAGGCTCACAGGCATAAAAGGAAGGTGAGGGCAGCCATAGAGGGAATTATGGATTTTGATATGGTATTGTCGTTTCGACATTTCTTTGCACACTTCAGCTATTTAGCTAAGTCTATTGTGTTGTTTAGCACACAAGTTTCTCTAAGAAGATATCCCACCCTTATCCATGGGGGACTTTGAGTGCCTACTCTGTAAAGTTTTCTTTGAGTAGCCATTCATCATATTGCATTGGTGCCACATCTAGCCCCTCTCTTCTACACATACAGCTTCAAGAATTACTCATTCATGCATTAGGGTTTGAGAGGAGGAATGTAGTTTCCAATATTTCAGTTGGGAAACCTGTGGAGGGATCAACCCTTCACCTTGTGCATCCATTTCTGTCTTCCAGGAGCAGCATTATGACATCCAAAAGTAGGCCATCATTCTACTCCTCCATACAACAGCAGTTCCTGCAAGAATTACACATTCTAGCAGTATAGGTTCAGAGGAGGAAGGAAGTTCCAATTATTTCATCTTGGAATCATGTGAGGGATCATCCCCTCACTTTGGTGAGATTATTTCCATCAGCTGTGAGAATTATTGCATCATCTAGCAGTAGGCTACAACTTCATCCTTCTTGATAACGCAGTCACTTCTAGTAGTTGTGTAGTTCAACAATTGCAACTTGAGAGGAGGAAGGAGGAGCTATATCTCAAGCTTATAGCTTGGGAATTAGGAGAAGGGGCCAGCCCTTCATGCATTGAGATGATTGAGTATTATTGCAGGCATTTTATCTTTCATTTCATGCCATAGATCTGCATACCTATCAATTATTTTTTGCAAGCCCCAGGAGGGTAATTTTCTAAGGAGATCCAGTCTGGAAATTCTTTCTGGGTTATTCTAGGTTTTCATTATTGAGTCCGGATTCCAAATCTTGACATTTTTTGAGCTCCGAAACAGCCTTATCTACTCATCCCTTTTCAGCCAGCAGTTATATTTCCAACATTTCTAGCAGGGACAGCGCAATATGGCCTCTAGCAGAGCAGTAGTTACACAATGTTATCAGTGAGGGGACTTGAGCGTCACTCTAGCCATCTCTGTCGACTTGAGTGCTACCATTTTTTAGCACTATTGTACTTGTATTTCACCTCCTTGTTAATAAAATGGCTCAGATATTCTGTCTATTTTTATGGTGTATTTGGTTCATTTCCATATTGTTGTAGTTTCCAGCTATTTCGTTGTGTATTACTGTCTTTTCCTATTTTTGGATATTACAGTGGTATCATAGCATGATATTTGGCTCAGATTGTGGGCACTAAATTTCATGACATCAGAAGAAGTAGCAGAAAGTAGAGATCTATGGTGGAATAATTGAGTTTTTTCACACTTCTCTTCATATCTATGCAAGATATCTCAAAAAAGGTTAAATAAATGAGAAGGGAAATGCAAAAATAAACCTCAAGAAATTTTCAGAATGAGGAAGGCCTGAGCACTTCCTCTTAGCAGCATAAACAACTGGCAATGCAGAGAGCTCCACAACACTCTATTATGTCCATTTTCCTTGCAGAAGGAAATTAATGGCATGGATATGGAGGATATATGTAGCATGAGACTCTAAGTGATTATCTTGCAAAGTACAAATCTCAATCTAGAGCATTCAAGGAGAATCTGACTCTCCAACATTTTTTCTAGACCAAAGAAAACTAGAGACCTCGTAGCAGCAATAGAAGAAGAGGGCACATACATAATAGATTCTTCCTACCTACATTTGATCCATTATCCACAGGCATGGAAAAATTTTGGATGAATGATTAAATGATTTCTTCCCGGCTTCACCTAGTAGTGGAAAAGGAGGCCATTGAGATTACGTATTGCACCTTGAGGGTGAAGAAAATGATTGGTGGTTCAGCCATATGGATCATGCAAGAGTATTTGTGTATGCAGACTTCACTCAAAGGTTGGTAGAGAGGTTTTACAGAAGGAAACTGGAGGCACTTCCCATGGAGACATTTTCCGACATTTATTAGGAAGTATATGAGGAGAAAAACAAAGATATCAACATTGTTACTGTTAGTATGAATTCTTCGTCGAAGTGTACGAAAAAGAACCACTTTAGCTACGCATAACTAATAGCCCTAACAACAATAGAGGCTGCCAAACATCTTCAGATCTGCGATTAGTAGTTAAAATGTTGCAACAAACGAGATCTATAAATGGAAAGACATTAAACGATAAAGTAAAGAGTTTGCTCCATGCATCCAACGGACAAGACAAGAACACGATTTTTGAATGAATTTTTATATTACGGGGGCCTGGGAGGAAAACAAGAAGGTGTATCCAATTCTCCTCAATGGGATGGGTTCTTGGAAGTCCTCAGCACTTCAGATCTGGAATCTCTCTCTCTTGTTGGTGTAGAAAACCCAAACAAAGATAGAACTCAAAGGGAGCTCACACAGCAAATAATGTAGAAAATGTGACCAAGTGTATAGATCAAGAGTGATCTAATAGGCAACAAAAGGTGAGGAATGGTAGGGAAAACCCTCCTATTTATAACAAAATATTGGGTCATTCTAGATCTTGGTGCACGATTAAAATAATGTTAACCAAATCTAGATTCACCTTTTATGGAATATGCTATTATATTTGTTGGAGGGAAAAGGTATTTGACTTGGGTCAAATCCCTTTATTTGTAAATAATAAATAAATAAATGATTCATTTATCATTTTAAGGAAGTGGTTGGGATATAATCAAATAAATAATGATTTATTTAATTAATGGTGGTTGATTTGGTCATATTTAACAAGGAATATTATTTAAAAAGATAACTATGGGTTTATCTCATTAATTTCTTTGTTTTTGGGTTAAACATATTTGGGAATAATAATTAAATTATGGTTTAATTAATTATTCCTTTTGGGGTTTCCTAATTAACATAGTGAAAGCAGTTTTACTTGGGGTAAAACTGGTCTTACATGGTGTACTTGGGTCCATCTAATGATAAAAGGTTAGATGACCAAAAAATGGTGTAACAGTTACTTCGGGAGAAGAGCAACTACCACCACCACCAGCTGCAGGAGAAGTACTTTCATATTTGCAAGATGGTCCAGAGCATTTGACATTGAGAGCCCCAGGCATGATTCAGGAGGTGAATGAGGAAGAGGATGCAGATACTAGCGCTAGTGCAGCAGTAGAGGAGCAGTCATCACCATCACCAACAGTTGGAGAAGCAATTGCACCGTTTGGAGGAACTCTTGTAGCTTTTCAAGATGTTCCCAAGTATTACTTGATCTAAGGTTTGCAAAAATTCCCACCCCATATTATTTCAACACTTCAACTTGATAATTGTGGGGTCATGCCATCAGCGCAATTGCATGACCAAGGGTTAGATCACCTTGCTGATTTGGAGCAGCGGACTATCACTGCGCATAGGACCCTTGACTTGTTCAAGGAGGAGATGTATAGCCATCCCAGTTTTACATTGTTGAGCTGCAGGGATGAGCATAATCATAATGTAGGGAAGCTATACAATAGCTTTCAAGAACCAGAGGTTACTGCCGCATGAACTTTCGTATTCTATTTACGACAAAGAGATATTGGCCATTATGCATGCATTGGTCAAATTTCGGCAGTTTTTTATTGACAGTATATTTCAGGTGAAGACCAACCACCATGGTCTCCGGCATCCTTTTGAGAAGAAGCAGCAGCTACATAAGAGGCAACAACGATGGATCAATACATTGCAGGACTATGAGTTCAGCATTGTGTATGGAGAGGGCCATATGGCAGTAAATGCACTATCATGGAGATCAGCAGTGTTGTCACTGAGGAGCAGTCATGATTTGGGAACCAAATTATTCTTTGAGCATTCTGATGACCGCTTCACTTATGAAGCATTGGATGGGAAGATGGTAAATGATAGGAATATTGTAATGGATAACATCTTCCATTATCAGGATAGAGCCTTCTTGATGAGCATCTCACAGCTCAAAGAGAAGCTTTTACATACAACATATTCAGAACCTCATAGGTTCTACTGAGCCATCGGTGAGAGGTTCTCATGGGGAGACCTCAAGGAGGATGCACTTAGACATATCATGGAGTGAAAATATTGTCATCATATTATGGAGGATGTTATTCTCCATTGGGTGGATACCGAGTGGGAGAATGATGTGAGTCATCACCCACAGTTGGATGGATGGATGGATGGGGATGATGACAAGGTGGTTGAAAGGCTACTTGTATATATATGACACGGGGCAGCAAGAAGCATGGTTGTGCTAGCTGCTCTTTGGTGAGTATGGTTACCACCTGACATTTCACATTTGTATGATCCATGCCTTGCATAGTACTAGTGTGATGTAGTAGCAGGAGGCATGGTTGCGCTGGTTACTTTTGAGAGATTTTGGCCATCACATGACATATCACATGTCAATGGGTACATTATTATTTGGGAATTTGCATGACACTCATATGATGTGGCAGTAGGAAGCCTAGTTATGTTGTACTAGTGTGACATTCTACATGTTAATCAGTATATTATTGCTCCATGATTTTCATTATGATGATGTGAGGTGGCAGCAAGAGTCGTTGATGCTCTGGTTACTCTTGGGATAATATGGGTTGACATTCTCCCATACCTTGCATGATGATGATGTAGGATGGCAACAGGAGGCCTTGCTACAATGGCTTTTGTTAGGAGAGTATGGCCACCATACTTGGTATGATGATGAGGTGGAATGGCAGCAAGAGGCATTGTTGCAGTGGCTGCTATTGGGAGAGTATGGTTCGACATTTCACATGTCAACCATATGTCTCTATTTCCTAACTTGCACAGTGTTGAGATGATCCTTAGAGAAAGCAAGGCCAACAGGGCCAAGGATTGGAGCATGGAGAGACACAACCTACTCCATGTAGCATGTATTGGAGAGATAGTTTATGAGTTGGGACTTTCCACTTGGGGAAGGAACCACTACACTTCATATATCTCATGCAGATAAGAGGCTCTTGGACAACGGATGGTTGCCACTTAGGGACTCATTGATGAGAGGAGGCATCTAGCTACACAGCTGGAGGCCATTCTAGACATTCTATAGAGGCAGCTATGGAGTTGGGCATTCATAACACATTGGAGCAGAAGGGGAAACCTTCCATATGAGGATGCCACTTGGGAGGGAGATGGATTTTTGCAGCATCTACTTTTGCAGTTGCTTGAGGATAAGCAACATTTTGGCAGGGAGGACTGTAATATTCCAAATTTTCCATCACCTAATTGGAATATTAGAGTTCTTACTTTCTTATTTAGTTAAGTAAATAAAAGGGTGGAGGGACCCATAAACCCAATAAATGAATAAAATACACTTTTGTTGTGTGAATGTGGGTTAGTTAGGTAGTGGATCAGCATTATGGAGTATTGGAGCAGCTTATTGATTAATGAAGAGTGGATATCATAGAACAATAATGAGAAAGATGGTGGAGATACTGGAGGAATAAATGTAAGGACATAGAGGAATAATGATGAAATGATGGAGGAAGTGGTGCATTAAAAGCACACACGATGGAGGGAGTGGAGAGTAATTACAAAGATGATGGAGATCATGGAGGATAGCGCAGTCTTTAAGGAGGCTAGTGGCCACATGTGTAACGCAGTAATGAGGTGGGCCAAGGCTAGGGAAGGCTCACAAGCATAAAAGGAAGGTGAGGGTAGCCATAACGGGCATGTTGGATTTTGATATTGTATTGTCATTTACGACATTTCTTTGCATGCTTCGACTGTTTCGCTAAGTCTATTGTGTTGTTTAGCACACGGGTGTCTTCAAGTGGAGATCCCACCCTTATCCATGGGGAATTCGAGTGCCTACTTTGGAAATGTTTCTTTGAGCGAGTCATTCATCATCCGGAAAATGTGCCACATTCAGCCTCTCTCTTCAGCACTTACATCTTCAAGAATAATGCATTCCTACCTTATATTTTGAGAGGAGGAAGGTAGTTCTCAGTATTTCAGCTGGGAAACCTGTGGAGGGATCAGCCCTCCACCTTGTAAATCCATTTTAGAATTTTGCGAGTAGCATTGCTACATTTGGCATCAGGCCATTATTCTACTGCTCTATGTAGCAGTAGTTCATGCATGAATTACGCATTCCAGTAGTGTAGGTTCAGAAGAGGAAGGAAGTTCCAATTATTTCAGCTTGGAATCCTATGAGGGATCATTCCCTCACTTTGGTGAGATAATTTCCATCCATTGTGAGAAGTATTTCAGCATCTAGCAGTAGGCTACAACATTAGCCCTCTTGACAGCACAGTCACTTCTAGCTGTTGTGCAGTTCAGCAGCTGCAACTTGAGAGGAGGAGCTAGATCTCAAGCTTCCAGCTTGGGAATCAGGAGAAGGGGTCAGCCCTTCATGCATTGAGCTGATTAGGTGTTATTGCAGATATCTTATCTTTCATTTCATGCCATAGATCTATATACCCAATAGTTATGTATTGCAAGCCCTAGGAAGGTGATTTTCCGAGGTGAGCCAATCCAGAAATCCTTTCTAGGTTATTCTGGGTTTTCATCATAGAGTCTGGATTCCAAATCTTAGCATTTTCTGAGCTCCAGAATAGCCTTATCTATGCACCCATTTTCATCCAATAATTACATTTGCAACAAGGGCAGCGCAGTAGGGTCTCTAGCAGAGTAGCAATTACGCATTGTTCTCACAGAGAGTACTTGAGGGTCACTCTAGCCATCTCTGTTGGCATGAGTGATACTATTTTTTAGCACTGTTGTACTTGTATTTCACCTCCTTGTTAATAAAATGGCTCAGTTGTTCTATCTATTTTTTGGTGTTTACAGTTTATTTCCATATTTTTGTAGTTTCTAGTATTGTGTTGTGTATTACTGTCTTTTCCTATTTTAGGATATTACAAACTGTCATTTCCTATCCAGCACAAGGAAAATCAAACAAAAAAACTATTTATTGAGCTTATATAACTATTCTAAGATCAATATATTCAGTCATCTGATTGGCTACAAAGTGACATTGAGATAGCCCTCTGTGGTCTTGGTAGGGCTAGCTACCACACCTAAAGTTTGGTTTTTGATTACCTTCCTTCAGCTCCATTCTCAGCCTTGGGAAACAGGGGGAGTGATAAAAATTTTGATGCCGTTTTCGGAGATCGATTACAAAACTTTCCCTAGGAATATTTATTTTAGTCCTCTTAAGGTTAGACTTGTGGGTGACAGGTTCTAGCATTCGAAAAAGGTTGAGCTCCTGAATTCGAGCCAAAGTGAAAATTCCTATCTAAGTTGGCTCCTAAAAGACATACTAGGTCAAAACCAGACCTAAAGGTTGGTGTGTGGTTACCTTCCTTTAGTTCCATTCTCATCCTTGGGAAGCAGGGAGGGAGTGATAACATTTTTGGTGTCGTTGCCAGGTAGAAAAGCTTAAATATTTCCTGGGAAAGAACGACAAAAATTATCTCTAATTGTTGATGACGAACAGTGGTTAGGCACAAGAAAGGCTATGCGTCTTTCACCAGGTGACTCCAGTGTCGAAAAACCCAAAAGTTCAGAGTTTTCATGGTGACTCCACTTTTCAAAAACCAGTAGCTTGAAGAAATTTTTGGTGACATCACTATTTTCAAGATGGATTCAACTGCTATAAGGTATGCCCCTATGAATCGTGCTCACATTCCCGGTTTTCCAAATCAAATTCCTTGCATAGATTGGAAAACTTGTCAGCCCAAATTCATAGATGGAAATGAGGATGAGGCTATTCTACATCTAATGAAATTTCATTGGCATATACAAAATCTTGGGATTAGGTTTCATGAGGATTTTTTGATGAAAATTTGTATGGCTACCCTGGAAGGGAAAGCAAGATCATGGTATGACGGGTTGAATCTTGGTAGCTTATTCTCTCTTAAATATTTTCACACAACATTCTTTGAGTTTTATGGAAAGTCTCTTCATTCATTCTTGTTGTTTAAATATTGTTGTGAACCCTGTGAAGATTTCATTCAATACCATGAAGAGGATTTTGGTGATGAAGAGTGTTTGGATTATGAGATCATAGAGTCCCTTCATGAATATTCTTCTCAACAGAAAATAACATAGTTTAGCTACCTTGATACAAAGGATCATTTATAGCACACATCAACTCCTTCTTTGCTTGAAGATGAAACAGATCTGCATCCTAAAAGTCAAGTTACATCCCATAAAGTTAACAAATTTTTTCAACCTTGTCCGTATTTTCATGATCAGGAGTATGAAAACTCTTTCAAACAAGAAAAGGAAATTGACAGTCCATTGGTTTATTCATCTTCTAGGTCAATGATCGAGGAAAATCAGATTACAAATCCTTTTGAAAATTCTTGTTTTTAGCACCATGAGAATGCAGCCCAAGATGATGGGATTAAAGGGGTATGTGACATAGAATTGCATCTTGTTGTTCGAGTTATTGAAGAGTCTACTAAAGTTAATATTTTTCAAATATCTAATGAATCTACTAATTTAGAAACTCTTGATTTATATTCACATGAAGGATTACTCATGAATCCATTTTCCGAAAGAGAGATACATGTACCTTCGGATATTGAAGATGTTAAGCTTCAAATTGACCATCATAAGTTGCAGGAAACTAGTGAAAAAGAAGAGGTGGTTTTAGTGCCTCTTACAGATGATCATCTTCCTCTAGGTTCAGAAAATGAAGAGTCTGCTGAAGAAGAGGAGTTTGTCCTAGATCCTATGGATGTGCACATTTTTGCTTTTGATAATATGGCTACCTAAAACGTATATTTTCAAGAACAAACTTCCCTTTCTCCTCCTATTATTAAAGACCCTATTTCCAGTTTTTTGCAGCCATCTAAGAAGATGAATCTTCTTGTATTTATGAATCATGGGCACATTTTTAGTGCACACTTTGAGTTGCCTAGATTTTGTTTTTCTGCGTGCTCAAGGAAAGTGTCAGCGTGATTCAAGTAAGTAGCCATTTTATAGATTGGTTACACTAGATGGATAATGTCGCATGACTATATATATATATATATATATATATATATATATATATAGTAGGTCGGCGATTATCATCGGGATTTGAAGCCTGAGGAAAAGGCCCTATGGTCCCAATGGTCTGATGCAATAAGCAAGTTCAGTCAATAGTCAATTTTTTGAGTCAACGTCAGTTTTTGTTTCAGTTAGTCATTTGAGTGTCTAGTGTTTTATTTTTGACACAATTTCCCAATGGATGAGGCTACTTGGTCTACAATTTTCTTGCCACCTCCTAAAAGGATATTCCATCCCCAGTTGGAGCCAATGTTAGTGTCTAAATGTTTAGTGACCAAACATACTCTTTCAGGTTTTCTTGGTAGCAATCCTAAGTCAAAATTTTGTCTTTTCAAACATGATTTCAAATCAATTTTGTTCACTGCATACGATCTAGGTCTAAAATGCTACTCCCCTCAACCCGTTCATGGACATCATCATCTTAGAGGTCATGTCATTCATTGTCATATAGGGTCATAGATCAGTCACTCCATATCCATCTAGGTCTATGTCTAAGTGTCCTTGTTTCGCCACTAAAAAGTCCAATTCTATCATCAAATAGAGCAAAAAAGGCTTCAATTTCATCATACAAGTCATTTAAAGGGAGTTAGCATAGGTAGGGAAATAAAGTAAGACAGATTGTCTTATTTCAAAGCTTGTTACATTGTCAAATTGTTTCAAAAAGGAAAAACTTTCCTCAAAGTTTTTGGTTTCACCAAAAGACAAAAAAGGTCATTTCAAGATGTTACAAAGAGAAAAGAAGGTGTATTCAACTCATTTTGTCTTTTCATGTTTGGTAGAGCTCCTTTCTTACCTTCATCTTGCTCCATAATTGTCAAGGGTTGGAAGAAAATCAAGAAAATTTCTCTAAAGAGACCTCTCCTACGCATCTGGAAGGTTGTGTTACGCTTCTGGAATGCTCTGCTACACTTCTGAAATGCTCTGCTATGCATTTGGACACCTGCGCTACGCATCTGGGAGTGTGCTATGATATTTGGAATTTGTCTCATAAATTAATCATCCAAGCTCCAGGATTGGTGCAATAAGTTTCTAAAGATTCTTCAACAGTAATTCAACACCTCACATCCTCCTTAAGTCAATTTATCAGGCAGGGTATTGATTTTCTTTCTTACCTCCTCTCCCACTATGTTTTCACTTTTTCCTATCATTGAGTGATTTCAGTGGACTAAACCCTAACCCTATCATATAATACCCTCATACACCTTCCCCATACCATACTCTATCATTATGTACCATTCACAACTTCCCTAAACATCATTCCCATCAAAAAGCTAATTTCCTACTATTTTTCTATTGGAAAACTAGGAAATCCTTGTGTTTTCCTAATTTGATCACCTTCCTTACATCCATTTCACCAAATTTCACATGTACTTTGAAGCCAATAGATAACCCTACCTCCAGAAATTTTTGGGGAATTTTTATTGGCTTCATTACCCTTCATCTCACCCTCCAAACTTACCCTATCCCTGTCCTCTATTTTTCCAAATTCACTTCCCATACCCACTACATATAAACACCTATGGTTTCATCCTTTTGATATACATTATGGAAAGTTAAAAGAAAATCCATAAAGGAGGCAACCACTTCGGATTTGAGCCATCCACCTTGCAAGAAGTCAATGCCTCACCTTTTGCCAAGAGATGCTTTAAGAGGACTGGATGTTTGAGGTTCTGTGAAATAATTATGGAATAAGGTTGTCATCTCCAACTAAAAAGCCTATTTTCCACTAGTTTCAGCATGGTAAAGGCCATCATTTCAAGTGTAGAGTTCAACATATCAATAGAGGTGATTCTTCATCAACAAGTATTCCTAGTCATGGAGAAAAGTGGTTCAAGGGCATGGACTTAGACCTTGAAGATTACAAATTGTTCCTCAAACCTCATTTAAATAAAACCTTGAGTATATTTTCCCTTTCAGGCACATACTTGACAAATATTCTCCTTTGATGAGATTAATTATGAGATATTTCACATGTGAAGGGAGATTATCTAGGTTGTACAAGTACCATGTCAAATTTTTGATGCACTTCACCTCTACTAAACCACTTGACTTGCCAAATTATTTGTATAGAAGTCTACTTAAAATTACTGAAAAGGTTCAGAGCAAAAATAAAGATCACTATCCAAGTATATTCCACCATGGCCTAGTCAAACTCCTTGTTTTGAATCATCTCTCAGCCATCAACATGACTTGGTAAACCTTCCTGGAGAAAGTAGTAGCAGCGCCCACTACTAGTCCTCCTATCCTTCATAGCATACCATCACCATCAGTATCAGTACATCCAATGGAGGTTGGCTCTTCCAGCAAAGCAAGCTCAGATTTCAAAGACTCCTAGTGTTGTTGATATCACTCACACCTATGAGAAGGGAAAGAGACAAGTTTTTTCTCCCAAATCCATCAAAAGTGTATCTACACTTGATACTATAGCTAAGCAAGGAGAAATAGAGGAGTAGCCACTCATGCATCATATTGAATCACCATTTCACCAACATGATGAACAAGCGCCCTTGGAGGTTGAGGTGGTAGAGAATATGAAAGATAAGCCAATTGAAGAAATCAAGAAGGAAAAAGATGCAGAGATAGCAGAGCTTAAAGTTAATCTCTCCAAGGCTAATGTCATGGTAACCCTACTACAACAAGAAAATCTTCAGTTAAAGGTAAAATTTCTCCTCCAATACAAACCTAAAGTACATGTTGATGAAGAAAAAGGCAAGGGAAAAGATATTACATATGATGATAAGCTGGGGGATGCAGAGGTTGGAACAAAAAGAACAATACTAAGGATAATAGGCTTCAAGAAGGCGCTTCAAAGAGAAAGAGAATCAGCAGCTCCTAAATCAAGTTGGCAGACATTTGATGAGCTAATTCTTGATGAAATCAATCAAGACAGAGAGTATTGTCTTGATAGAGTCAAGGGGAACCTTGAGAATTTGTTGAAGAAAGATAAAAATAACAATAACCTCCAAAGACATATGGCCAATCACTATTGTGAAAAGAACAAAATTTCACAAATCAGGCTCAAACAAGTGAAAAAGAAGCTTAAAGAGGCTCAAATGAAGCTCAAGGAGAAAGAAAAATTAGACCTCCTTATTGAGGCATCCATGGTTGTTTTTCCCATCCTTCACAGGTCATATAAAAACAAAATTGGACAATTTTGAGCAATTTTGCATTTTTGGTGATTTTTGGATAAATCTGGAAATTCTACCTTCACATAAACGTAGCGCCAAGGTGCTACGCTTTTTCTCAGGGCACCTAAATGAAGATTGGATATATGTTTAGACGAATTTTGATTATTACGTTACATGTTTGGAACTGGTTTTGCATGGCAAGCTCTAATTTTGAAGAAAAATCCAAAAAACCACCATTTTCTATGCTTCTGCCAGTGTTTTTGACCAGGGGCTACATTTATGGAGTGAGGTTGGGATAATCAACTTTTGGAGGCATTCCTCTAGGTTTTTTCTAAAAATTCAAGATGTTATGGAAATTAGGCACACAGATCTAGTTGAGCTATCTTTCATATTTATATTTGGAGCCCTAAAACTCCCTCAAAATTACCTCCAAAGTGGCGCTACGTTTTTTTCAACAGGCACTATGCTTCTGCATTGGATTCCCTCAGGACACTTGTCAAGCTAGAAAAATTCAGAATTTCGAGGTTTAGTTATCCTTTGAGCTTTCATTGGAGTGATTGAGTTTTTTTTTGCTTCTTATCATGAGGAGACATGTAATTTAATGTGGGAGACACACACTCCTAGTCTTTAGTTGAAATTGAGGGAATGGTTCCTAACTTCCCTAGATTCTAGGAAGTGACTCATCTCAAGTAATTATGATGCATTTTGGATGGGATTTTGACCCTATGAGGTTTCATTATTCATATTTTCTATAAGTAGACCCACTTAAGTCTTATGTTGGGTTGAATAGTTGTTTTTTGCAGTGTAGCTATTATACAATCTTATGGAATGAAATCAAAGACAATGTTGCAGAATTTGTGTTGAGACTCTTATGGTATGCCTTGGAGCATTTGTTCTTTCTCTATATGTTTATCTTATCAAGTTGAATGATATAATACCCTCTTTCACATATATGCTTCTATGTGTTTATATTGTTAGTTTATAATTAGAAATCATGCCTTTTCATGTTGTGTTTTAACAAGGTTTACATTATATGTCTATGTTCATTTAAATGAATGAATTCACCTAAATGCTAATTTAGGTTCTCCTTCATTTCATCCTATATAAAATGAACAATATAAACATGCTTTCAAGCTACCTACCTAGCCTCATCCATATCTCTGCAACTTGACCTTAAATTTTGACCTAAACCTTAGACCTAGTCTCCTAACTGTCATTTCCTATATTACACAAGAAAAATCAAACAAAAACCTTAGTTACTAAGCTTATATAACTACCCTAATATCAGTTTATTCAGTCATCTCATTGGCTTCAAAGTGACATTGAGAGAGCCCTCTCTGGTCTTGGTAGGGCTAGCTACCATACCTAAAGGTTGGTTTGTGGTTACCTTCCTTAAGCTCCATTCTCAACCTTGGGAAGCGGGGGGGAGTGATAACATGTGCCATAACTTTAATCACAATCGACAGGTCTAGCACCTCTTTTTTGGTAAACAGACATCGACTACGCCTCTACCACCAACCGCTCATAAAAGAGTCTTTCTATCATATCGTACATAATGTATATATCTTTTTTTTTCTCTAAGAAGTTGGTTAAGTTATTTTTTTTGTTTTCCTTTTCTTCGTTAGAAAAACGATAAATGACCTTAAGGAAGTTGTTGTTTCCTTTGGTGTCGTTGTTGTTCCCTTTGGTATAGTTGTTATTCCTTTTGGTACATTTTTTGTTCCCTTTATCACATTTTTTGTTCCCTTTGGTTTCGTTGTTGTTTCCTTTATCATATTTGTTGTTCCCTTTGGTGTTGTTGTTGTTCCCTCTGGTGCTGTTGTTTTTCCCTTTGGTGCCGCTGATGTTCCCTTTGGTGCCATTGTTGTTCCCATTATCGCATTTGTTGTTCCCTTTGGAATAATTGTCGTTCCCTTCACTCCAAGATATCTCTACTTTGCATACAATTGAATGCAATATCAAAAATGTGAATTTAAAAATAATTAATCTTTACTCTATCATGGTGTCAAGAATAATTTTTTATCTATCATCCTATGAAGTACAAATTTTTTTTATCTAGCATATCCTATCAATTTTAAAATTTTCCTTATACCGAGGATTTTCTGAAAGAATCATATGTTGAAATTTCCAACAAGTAACAGTGAAATTGGCATCCAGAAACAACATGACAGCACACACACTAGCGTGGGACCATAGGTCATGTAGTGATGGGTCCTAGAGATACATTAGTGTGCAAGACAATTTATTTAATAAATTGGAAATGTGTCTAATTTAATTATCCCTTAATTAAATTGGACAATAAATTGTAATCTTATCTCATAAACACTTGTAATAGTTAACTGAGTGTGATAGATTCAGTTAGCTCATGAATTTCAAGTTTAGGGTGGTTATTTAGGCATGCAAAGTGATTATATTAGTTATTGAGTCCAAGTTGCAGTTAAGTGCATGAGTTTAATGAATGAGAAATCACTTATCTCAATTAAGTGAGTTAAAGTCAGTCTAACTAGTTGTAATTGATTGTTGCACTAGTGAGAGGTCAAGTGAATTAAATCAGATGTAATTCACATGCAGTGATCTATCAAGTGACTGATGATTTAATATTAATAGCTACATGCATGTCATTTCTAGTGGAGACCCAGTTGAGACAAAGGTTAAAGTGAAGTTGACTGTCAGTTTTATTTTTAGAAAACTACCCAGATGCAGTTAAAACACCACAGGATTTCCCATGATACTTGAGCAGTCAAGGAAGCCTAAAATTCCTAAATAATAGGGATTGCATTCCATGGGGATTGCGTGAGAAAGGCAGGTTGAAGACAGGCTGATAATTGGCTAAGTGTTGGCCCAATTCTTTCTAGATCAGTGTGAGGCAGTCAGGAAAGTGCAGCAGATTATTGTGTGCAAGAATGCATTGAATTGTTTCATGATATATTGGTTCGTTATACAATATAGATAGAGGGGTTTTGAGTAGAAATCTTTCACTGGGAAAATATCTGTGTTGTGCTTGATCGGATTGTATCTATTGATATACATATGTTTGTATAATTTCTACATCATAAATTGTTCATGATCTATCACCACCTTAGT
The DNA here is from genome assembly GCA_034641835.2 of Pinus albicaulis. Taxonomy (NCBI): domain Eukaryota; kingdom Viridiplantae; phylum Streptophyta; class Pinopsida; order Pinales; family Pinaceae; genus Pinus; species Pinus albicaulis. The sequence goes on along the minus strand of CM076581.1, from coordinate 73,225,887 downwards.
AGTTTTATCTTATGAGTACATTTTTAAATGGTGATTTTCTTTCAACATAATAAAGGATTGACACATACTTTATTTGGATTTTTTTTTACTCCTTACGCCATCCTTAAAATCTTAAGGATTTGATGAGCCACCCTTGATGATAAAAAGAACAATTTTCAAAACATGTTACTTGAAGCTAGATTTTCTCATAAGGATATGGGGTCTCATCATAAGCCAGCCTACCACGATCATAGGACAATAACATAAGTGACATTCCCATTATGGCCACCAAACTAGGGTAATGGCATTTTGACACTATTGTCAAAAGGACAAGAGGTCTCATCACGAGCCAGGTTGTTCACTTTGTTATGCTGTAGCGAGTGGCATTGTTGTTATCTGGTCACCATACCAGAACAATGACATTTGTGAGAAAAATCGTTTAAATAAAAATATGATACATCATTTATAGGATGCTAGCTCATCTACAACTTAAATGGAAACCCTATTGAGGCTATGGATGCATGTTGGCAATAGTGGCTTTTCCTGTGGTATTGGAATATATCTTAAATTGCCTTATCATGATTAAGTCACTAGATCCCTTTTTTTCTTAATAAAGATATCACCATTATCAATATCTACATTCACTTTCATAAAAACAACGAAAAGTGGTACATCAAATAGTACATGAACAAATCCTAATCTTTCGAATCTCCATAATATGCATTTTTATCTATAGAGGCATTTTGCTAGATCTATGCTTTTTTTTCTTCAAAAGTCATTATTTTTTAAATTGCAATCTTTTTATCCATGGTATATATATCTTTTATCACAGTGCTTTTAAATTCCCGATGATTATTGCATGTGATCAATTTGTGCATGATTTGACCATACCCTTCACAGTAATGACTACCTTCGTGTGAACATTAACTTTCCATAATTTTACCGGTCGTGGTCGACCTTTTTTATTGGGGGAGGTAATGCATATCACATGTATGACATGACTAGGCACAGACAACAAAAATGGTAATTTCTTTCACACAAAATCACATTGAATGATGTTATTATGTCATATTTTTTTATTATATTAAAGGATTTCCGGATTGAAACAACTCTACATACAGTCATTACAACAGTCCTTCACGAATTAGCAACTATGGGGGGTAAGTCCATTCTAAGTGAACCTATTACACCTCAAGTGACTAAGCAGGCCCGAAGAATATTAGAGCGGGTGGGATGGATTGAATATTTCACCCGACTACAGGAATTTGACAATATTGTGGCTTTAAAAATTTTGCAGAATTTGAACAATGAAGTCACCACAGTCAGAGGTAAACAAATACCAATCAATGAGACAATATTGGCGGAAGTCACAAGTCTCACCACAGAAGGAGAGAAATGGATAGATAAGCACACCGGACTCCAAAGTGCGATGGAATTATTTATATACCCTAGTGAAGAATTGGCCCGCAAATGAAAAGGATTCCACCCTACCTCATTCGGAGAACCATGGCGAGAGCTAGCAGAAATAATCCAGAGGTATAATACATGTGATGGCCACTATGATGTGGTAAGACTGCGCCATCTCAAACTACTGGCATCTTTAAAACATAAGATAGTGTTAAATATTTCTTTATTTTTAAATTTCCTCTTGCATGAAGTTGTTGGTATAATGGGTAGAACTAAGGACCCAAGTGTTGTAGTCAACCGCCAATGTTTAATTAAATTGATAGTCGTTAGAAAATTTTCACTGTCGCAATTAATTTGGGATAATTTTTTTAGACATAATGAACTACCACCTATGGAAGGAATTCATGAAGAAGAAAACATCCAGCTTGATCTGGAACACATTCAATCTAATATGGAAAATACCCTGCCTAAAATAGTAAGCAGTCAACCAGGAGAAGGAAATGGTAGTCAAACCCCAGTATTACAAAACTTGATTAGAACTCTAAAGAGGCTAGCCTATGTCCTAGTATCTTTACCTTATAAGTGATGATGGTATGATATATTGGCCAAAGAAAAGTAGCCTGTTGAGCATGCATCAGAGAATGAGCCACCTCAAGAATCCCCTTTAGAGCAGCAGGTTAATTCACCTCTAATCCATGAGGACGAAATAGCTCAAGTCTTGGAAAATATGGGAACACTCTTTCCCTTTGAAGGAGATGAAGTTTGTTTTGAGAACCTGTTGACGGGAAAATCTGTCCGGCCAACAGCAGGGGATCTCCCCGGTAAAAGGTCCCAATTAGACCTTGAACCGTTTGGATTAGGGATCCCGTCCGAGGTGTGGGTCCGGCTACCACTGATTTCTCCTTTGCTTTGGGTCTCGCTTAAACTCTATAAAAAAGTGAATACACACCTAATCGACTGATACAAGACATATGCTTGATGCATTAAATGTACATACGACACTATGAGTAGAAAGAGAAAAATAATAAAGCATGAAGACCGAAGGAAGTGTTGTTAGCAACACTTCATTAGGTTCATGCCTGTAAGCTGTTCTGACCATGAAAGAAACAGTTCTTCATGGCGAGAACACCCTTCACTTCCTAGAAGCTTTAAATGATAACACAAACGCAGATAAACAAAGTCATCAACATTCGCTAAGAAAGTGAAATAACTCAAACACCATTAACATACTCAGAAAACTGTTATGTAACTGTGAACTGAATTAAAGATAAAGTTCCCTTAATCTAAAGATGTTCAGAAACTGAAAGTATAATACTCAACAGTGCTCATACATAAAACAACACCAGATCCACAAAAGGGGGTTTACAAAATTCTTGTATTCATCATTAAATGTATATCTACTGGTAATACAATGCACTCCGCTCGAGTCCCAAACCAAAGATATTCTTACAAGCTCTCGAACGAGTATTTATAATATGAAACCTGCCCTCTGGGCTTCCTTGACTTTTCATCTTCTTGACCGTTGGGCTGCCTTGCGACCCCGTCTTTTCTGCGACCTACGACCTGAGCTGTTGTCGCGACCTGCGACCTGAGCTATTGTTGCGACCTGCGACCTAACTGGGTCGCGGGGTCGCAGGTTGTAATAAAATGTCCAAGGTGCGACCTTGCGACCTTGCGACTAGGTCGCTGGGTCGCGGGGTCATAGATCGTGAAAACAGATGCACATGCGACCTTGCGACCTTGCGACTAGGTCGCTGGGTCGCGGGGTCGCGAATCGTGAAAACAGATGCACATGCAACCTTGCGACCTTGTGACTAGGTCGCTGGGTCGCGGGGTCGCGGATCGTGAAAACAGATGCACATGCGACCTTGCGACTAGGTCGCTAGGTCGCGGGGTCACAACTTACAGGAAAATCACAAATGTGACCCTGCGACCTGCTGGGACATGCGACCTTGCGACCTCGGCAGACGTGCGACCTGTGACATCGCCAGATCTGCGACCTGCAACCTCCTGGGATTTGCGACTTGCGACCTTGGCAGATCTGCGACCTGCGACCTCAGTAGATCTGCGACCTCCTGGGATTTGCGACCTGCGACCTCAGTAGATCTGCGACCTCCTGGGATTTGCGACCTGCGACCTTCTTTCGGTGGACGTGGCCAGGTGTTCTCAAACTTAAAGTGCTTTCTTCGGAGATTCATGAGGATGTACTTGTTTTTAAAAGGTCCCGCTGTTTGCTGGGGGAAAACCTTTGCTCCTTGTGTAAGCCCAAAGGTTCTTCCTGCAATAAAATAACATAGGTCACAGATTGAATAATAATAATGCTAAGGTCATTTTAATTAATTTTCAAAAGAGAAAACAATGGATTTAGACCCCTGTGTGGTCAAGACTTTGTCATCAGAGATAATGGCATGTGTAGGCTTTCTCTATGCCCGTTCTCTATCAGGATCATCATCTTCCCCACGCATAAGGTTCTCTTCAAGTTTTGGATTAAATTACTTGATAGGCACGAGCTTCTTCATTCACGTTCTCAGTGTTCGCTGCAGGTCTTCATGCTCATCGATTTTCCCATTCATTAGAGGAGCAATACTTTTCATCTTCAAGCGGAGAATCTCAGGTATCTTAACTGAGGGAAACTGTGACCTCACCTACGATCCTATGCCAGTTATGCTCAAAGATCTTGCACTTGCGTTGTATTTTCCTAAAGGAGGTGAAACAGCGCAGTGATTCATTTAATGGCTGGCGTGGTCTTCATGTAAGGACATGTCCCTCTATCATACTATATGGTCACAGTTGGAGGAAGGAGCGAATTTTGACAGATCACCGGCAGGGCCGAATGGGCATCTCCATGAAACTCTGCCCCTCCTGGTTGCAACAACGCTGTCTATTGTGGCAATAATGAAGGCAGGATGTTTAAGGATGTAATTGATAAGCCTCTGCGGTTGCTGGTTTTCAACCCCTTGCTCTTCTAACGCTGATCCATCGACAGATTAGTGATAACCATACATTTCAAAAGGGCTGCCATCCTATGAAAATCGTGTTCCATAGTTGCTGTTGTGCTCGTTCAAATGAGCGTTTTGCTTCCCTCCGTAAATCAATATTCTCTGATAATGACAAAGCCGATACAGCTGACTCCATGTGCAATCCAACCTGCATTACGACAAGAGCATGAAGTCTTCAAATACCATTTTTTGGTCGTGCACTTCGATCCCACCTCCAGAAACCAGATCTGTCGTTGTGCAAGGCCAATTATACTCGATTTCTACTCCTCTGAGTCGAAAAGTCTCTACACATGCACGTATGCCTGCAGCGAAATTTTTCAGGGCCCTATGTCACTCACAGAGATTCCTGCATGAGCCTGCAATGGAAAACGCACTATGGGCTATGTGATCCGTTTTTTCAGTGCTTTTGGACATAGTAACCGCAATCGCCTTAGGAATCATCCAAGTTTGGCTCTGTGGAGACAGCTTGACATGGTCAGTAGTGGCAATACGAAAAATCAGCTTCCAACGACTATGTTGCGATAACGTCTTTCTGACTGTGACCAACGCAGCAGATTTAAAGACCGATTCTCTCCTGGAATATCGCCGTCGGGGCTACAAAAGTCAGCTGTTATCTGCTCCTTTGAAATAGATTCTTCAGTGTCAAACGCAGCAGGCTTTTATAGCATTGGCTTCAGTTGTAACGCATAATATATATTCGCTTTCCTTTTCAGTATTGGTATCTTTACACACTTACTCGAGAAGCATGGTTCTTTTGTGATGTTGCCGCATAGATTTTGGGCTAGCAACGTGGAAAACTCAATCTATGCAATTTGACTATCAACGCACCATGGCTATTACGTTGCTGCTGCAGGTTTATTAAAGTATTTTGTTATTTGTTAAAACATAGCCTTAGACCCCTACAAATATACCTTCTCCAAGCATTTATCCATAGGTTTAAAACTGCGCTGATGCCTTCATATAATTCGACATTCCTTTTGATTATATCCACACAAAGATTGTTATATCATCGTCGTCATTAGTTTCGTATAGGGTTCTTGTTTCACGTTCAAACATAACACTTGGCAATTATATGTGTACGCTCCACGTTGGCCATTGAAACGCAGCTTTGACCACTTATATATCCATTACGGACTGCAACTTCAGCATGAAAGAAAATGTCCATTACGGATGAAATCATTTGAGCCAATCGACATAATTACGCCCCATGCAACGTGCCCATGCGCCACAATTCCAACGTAACATTGACTGCTGTATACATCTTCCCCACGTGGATTGGAACTGCACGATCAAACTGTTTAAGCCTATTTGCAAATGTCCGCCACCATTTCATGTTAAACACGGCTTTGGATGACTATGTATTCACCGTCGAAACGTTGGACTCCATGTTTAAAAGTGCCCTTTGACCAAATATTTTATATCTTTTCTAAAGAAAAAACTCTGCCTCATGCTTTAATATAAGTTTGGTCACTATATAATATATCCGCTCCATTTACCAAGGTCGAAAAGTTGACTATTGAAACCTTTGTGCTCATTCGTAATGTTTATATGACCTCTCCTTTAATCTTTATGGTTGGAAAACATGTTGTTTTTGCACCCTTTGAAACAAGGTGGTAGCATACTGTATATCGCACCACGACATTTGGATCACCCTATATATATATTTTCTCAAAACCCTTTTAACAAAGTTTTAAAACTTCGGCCTAAAGGTACTTAAGCCCAATTGTAATGTCTTTCGTATAGTTTTTTTTTTATATATATAACTTTGTCCCTCCAATCTTATGTGGCTGGGAACCATATGTGTTTGCGCCCCAGCTTAATGCTTCAAAATGTCACCTTGGTCCATCGAAAGTGCGCCTCGTCATTATCAGATGTATGTTGAGCAGCTAAAGACTTATAACCAAGAGCTTGCCTCTATGTTGTCATGATGGGTCAACTTCGTGTAGGTCGTACATTATTATGGACCTCAGATTGCCACCTGCTATACTATCCGATCTATGTGCTCTTGGATCGACGTCATCATGGCCAATCACATTGTGACCAAGCTGCAATTTTCTGTGGGCTCTTTGCATAATCACGTCCTCGACTTTGTTTAATTCTTATTGCCAAAACATGATGCATCTGACCAACGCGATGAGCACGCCGTAATGCTTGCTTGTCAACTTGTGGATTCCAGTCCTTCTTCAAATGACTCTGGCTCCACACCATTGAAAAGATAAGAATGGTTACATGTCTTTTGCAGTCGCACCACAGTATTTTGTAAAGATTGATGCTAAGTTCCTAGACCACTTGTTTGAAGTTGGGACACTCTTGATGCAATATAGACACATAAATTTTCTTCTGAAGTAGGACCAATGGAGCCAGTACTATAATCCCAGGCAGTGGTGGCAATGCGAGAATTCCATCTTGACAAGTAATGCTTTGGCACGCCAAAGCATGAAAGCAGGCACAATATATCTTAGCAGCTTGAACTGTTTGCAACAAAAGGGCCACGGGAATTTCCATTGATCTTTCAAGTAAGTCAATAAAATTATAGCCTGCAATGTGTTCCCAAGTCCCATTGTGACTGCAAGTTCCCTTGACTGGCGCGGTCTTATTTCCGGCGCACATGCGATAGATGTCCTCCACTTCTCATGTTTCAACTCGTACGACTCTTATCCTTCTCATCGGTGTGGTGACGACATTTATAAGTATATCACCCGTGGGATCGACCTGTATGTAGAATTATACACCAATTAGTTTACAGTTAAATTTTAGAGAATGGTGCCCCCAAAATGATAAATATTAGACTATGAGCTCGGCGAAATGCTAAAACAAAGTGCCTGGACAATCCATGATGCAAGCGCTCTTAATGTAAATACACACAAGTTTCCTGTCGAATGTATGTATGGCGATCCTTCGCACATGGCGTGATTGCAACAACAGCGCCTGATCATGAAGGCAAGACAACTCATGAGGGGTTGGGGATAGGTCGCTAGGATGTAGTTGACTGCAGGTCGGGTGGAAGACTTTAACGCCTAAGCGAGCAGAGGGGGAACCCGAAATTTTAAATCTACCCAAAATTTTGGGTGTTGTTGTAGCGGCTACAACAGAACCCATCTGAGCCAAATTTCTCGGCCTCCACCCCCAATTCCAACAATACCGAAATATTTCCATATTCAGGAAGCATGCACAGTCAAGAACATTCAGAGGTATCTGTTGAAACCATGAAAGTACCAAACTCTTCTAGGGAAGGGACCATTCCAATGACCGCTGATAATCAAAAATCTGAAGATAATTCAACTGCCACAATTTCAGTTGATAAAAGGTTTGAAGAACTTAAAGTTTCTCTTGTTAACGAAAATGTCATTGTTGTTCCCTCTACATCTACGAAACAGATTTTAGAACCTACTGAAAGGTTGAAAGGAAGAAGCAGAAAATAAAGCTATTGAAACTAGAAAATAATAAATTATGAAAAAGAATAGAACAACTTATAAAATGGTTGGAAAACTCTAAAATATGTTGTAGAAATATAATGAAAACTGAGACAATTGGAGTCCAAAGTGAGAATTTATTGGATCATGCCGAAACTTAGACTTAGGAAATTCTTACCAATCATGCAGAGACTTAGACTGAGGAAACTCTTACCAATTCTGTAGGGACTCAAACTAAAGGGATCCTCACTAACTCTGTGGAAACACAAACAGATTTTAACTTTTCTGTGGACACAGCTGAAGCAGCAAGCCAAATAGACTTGTTGATGACTATCAACAAGGACACTCAAACTAAAGTTGTACTTTATTACTCTCACTTAATGAAGGATACCACCATCCAAGTATTAAATAGGGAGTTGGAAAAGCATAAAAAATCCTCGAAACAATATTGAAGTGAAGTGATACCTTGGGCGAAACACCAAGAGTTATTACAGAAGTTCAAAGAAGTATCTGCTACTGAAGACAAAACCCTGGCTGAACTCAGAATGGAAAGAAGGAAAACATAGAAACTACATGGATAGCTCCAAAAATCTATGGAAAAAACCAAGGAGATATGCTCCATCTATTCTGGTGTATTATCTTGTAGATCTCTAGAAACCATTATGCTTTGTTTCTACTTGAGTGGTATTTTTTATTAAAAATAAAGTTATATGATATAGGCAACCCTTTAATTTTTTTATTGTTTATGATTTTATCAAGTGTTTTCAAGAGCAAGGGGATAATGTCAAATATTTCTTATGTGAATTTTACATGCATAAATTATTTTTGGAGAAACAGAGGGATGGGAACCCCAGTCCTTTCATTGGAGATGTTCAATTCCAAGCTTTTATATCTTTTGCTAGGAATCAGATAAAATGGTATAGGGCTTATAGAATATTCCAAAGAAGAGAAAATGGTTTAGATATTTGGGTCAGACGTGAAAGCAACAGCCCATTGCGAACTTTAGAAAGCATAAAAGGTTCATGCAACAACCTGCAGTTGTTCCTGCTTTAGCCCCTATTCACAAAGACATTCTTCTAACAAATCTTGAGTATTTCAAAGAAATCAAAGAAGAAGCCCTTCAAGTAGCACAAAAATGGTGGAAATCATTTGCTAATAAAGTCAAAAACGGGGAGGCTTTTAATTACAGGAATTTTCAAGCAGCAGCTAATTGAATGCAACGTTATGGTCAAATGGTTATGTCCAAAGGACCCACATTCATTGGGTGTCGGTATAGATGTCCAGTTGTCTGGTATCCTCCTGATGGTTATAATGCTTAGTATGATCTTCCCGAAGGAGAAGAAATTGAGGCCTTCAAAATACTTAGGAACAAGAATGGATTTATGCTTCATGGTGAACCCTCCTACCCAACTTATTCCCTAACTATGCTACATGTCAATCATCATTTTGCATGAGTACATGCAATAATGAAAGTTGTGGGGTGATTTTGGACCATTAAAATGGCATGATTATTCTCCTCATTTCCTTAATAAATATTATGTTTTTAAGAGTTTTATCCTTCGTTTACAATGGTTTGAGAAGAAAAGGATAATGGAAATTAGTTAATGGTAGTGTAGTTAATTTAAGCATTTTAGATATCATAAAGTATTAATTTGAGTAAATTGGTGTGAAGATTGATTTAATTGAACGATTGTTGTTCCTTCGAGATAGTGGAGAATGCTCTTGGACATGTCATTGCCTTATTTATGGCAAAATACAGCTCGAGGCATGAGTATGGTCGAAGAAAGAAAGTCGAGGAGAACAACTTATTGTTATTTGGAGATTTTGTAGTTAATAAGCATTCTTGAGAATATTTTGATTCTCAGGATAGCTCCATTGTCAGTTTCTAAATTTAATATAAAAATATTGTAGTAAAAATATAGGAGAGGTTCTCGATTTTACGTTTTCACTGTGTATTGAAAACAGCAATCTGACTTTGAACTTTCTCAATATTATTCTGTAAAACATTTTGAAGTTAATGAATTTGTGCGAGACTTTACCTTAGTTCTTTTGTATTGAGTTATCCAAGGTAGTGCTTCCGGAGACCTTGGGCCCAGTCCCTGGAGGATCTATTGTCTATTATGTATCATTATTTATTGGTTACTTGTCATATTCGCATTAGTTGTGTTATTGATTACTTGTTTCTTTCTTATATTAGTTAATGGATTGGAATTTACATTTTGTAATTTCATTACAAATTTCCTGAAATCACTGATTGAATTGTGTGAATTAGTTATATGAATGTAAAAGTGTGATTGTGTGAATTTCATGAGATATTTCCAAGTAAGATTTCTAAGCATTTGTGTGATTTAATACCTTTCCATATGCACTTGGTTTGTTGAAGTATTCTGGAATAGACAGAGTGGTTGATAAGTTAGAATAGATTCCTTTCATGCATTGTAGAACTGTAGTCATAGAAGTAATCATTTGTTGTTATGAATCATTTATTTCTGCAATGATTGAATTAGGATGATATTTCTTGTAATTATTTTGTAGTGATTGATTCACACTCTTTCATAATCTAAGATTCTATCTCTGCATAGATTGTGCTGATAGCATTGAAATAAAAGACGAATCCCAAGTTGATAAGATTAATGAAGGTAGGATTAAGTTGATTTTTAGGAGTCATCATAGTTCCCAATAGGTGTAGCTCTATATATATCTCCCAACATGTGGATTTATTATCTCCAAAATTATTGCAATGGATGCAATTATTTTTCTTCCTCTGGAATTTCTTGACCTTATTTGATGTCTCCTTCCTGGGCAACACAACCTTTCCTGAATGATTGTCTTTTGTGTGACTCTGGTGCGGCCCACTTGACTTAGTCCTTCCTTTGAAATGCTCACTATCAATGGAAGGTTATGATGTTCTCTCAACATCCTACATTGACTCATACTTCTAGCTTGAAGAATCTCTTGTCTCTGTGGGTTTGGAGTGTCTTTCTTCAGCTTCCTTTCTGAAATAGCTCAATCCTACATATCGTGGTAGTTCCACCAATTAGATGGGATTAAAAATTCCCTAGTCATCAACTCCTAATCCCTTTAATTCATATCACATACTCTTCATTAGCTTCAATCCAATGCCCTTGGTGTACCTTTCTAATTTACCAACATTATTATCATTATGAGAACAAGAAACTGAAGGATCACTGACATTTTTTACCTCAGTTTTCGATTATGAAGTGGGTTATTATGGCTTCGCTAAGCCTTCTCTACACTTCAACTTTTCTAAGGCCTATTATGTGGCTTATAACTAAAGATGCAATCCTTGATTTTCATCTTATGATTCTTATAGTAGTCTTCTCAGTTCAACATTCTTTGCTTGAATACTCTGGTTGATCACCTCAAATTCTTGGAGCCATGCATTATTTGATTTTTTGCGCATCATTGGTCTAACACTTGCAATCCCAAAATTTTTGACCTTCATGTCATTGCATGAACCAGAACCCATCTTTCACTTTCGCAAAATTTTTTGCTTCCCTTTGCCACCATATTTCTTAGGCCTTAACTCTGGATGTAGTTTTTAACAAGGATCCTCACCATGCCCTTCTTTCTTGCAATGAGCACAACAGGGATTTTCTTCAGTTTTCTTTGTTGTCACTGTCTTCTTTGCATGGTCATCTTGTTCATGCTTTCCATTATTCTCAAGATGAATTTCTTCCACACTAGCTTCATCAAGAGTAGTGGGATCAAACAAAAACTTTGAATGTCGAAGATAATTGTGCAAAGCACCAATATATTTCATCAAAGTATATCATGTGATTCTAAAGGAATATTCAATGCCAATTATTGATTCCTAAACTCTATAAAACTTTGAACATTCTGACCTTTTCCTTGTCTCACATTTTTCTATTCCATCATGGATTTTTGTCAGTAACCCAATGGATAAAATTTCCTTCTTAATGCAGATGTAAATTCAAACCACGATGAAAGGATTTTTCCATTATGCTGACTACCTTTCTGAATTTTTCTATCCCACAATACAAGAGTTGTGCCTCCCAGTTGAAGAGATGTAAATTATATCTTTCAGTCATCCTCTTCGATATGTTATATACGGTAATACACTTTGATCTGTCTAATCCAATTGTTTAGCTTTTCTACACTAGCTTCTCCATTAAACATGGGAAAATAAAATTTCACATCTAACTTAAAAATGGCTTTTTAGAAGAATCTCTATGATGACTATTTGAACTATGAGAATGAGATGAAGAATAAGAATAACACTCACTTCAAGATGGAGATGGAGGTTCAGGAGGTTCTCCTCCATTTCCTTGATTTATCGAAGCATTGTCCTTTGTGTTATCTTTCTTCTTATTTTCCTTATTTTTCACTATCTTCTCATAATATGCAAACTATTTGTCTACCATTTTTGCCATATTGTAGAAGGCATTATGGAAATTCTCGGTGTGAACATTATCATTCTACATTTTCCTTCTTCATGTTGAATGTCCAATCTCTAGGTAAAAAGACTTGAGTTTTCCTTCACCCTCTTTGAGTTTGGCCCTGGCTATCATCCACACTCGCATCTCACATCGACAAGAATATTTCTCTAATACCAACATGATCCAAGATATTTTGTTCAGTGGTGTTAGAAGAATTTTATAAAATAGTATGTAAAACCATAAATGCTAAAACTTAAAGAATAAGCAACATAAAAGGAGACCATAAAGACAATGCACCCAATGTTTGATCACAAATTTCACCCATTGTGGGTTACATCTTCGGGCCCAGCTTCAAAGTGGAGAGGCATCTTCATTCATCTCAGCAAAAAGAAAGGCAATTACATGGAAAAATACATCATTATACCTCCATTTATGGGAGTAACCTGAAAATGGGCTACTCAAATCCAAAATTTGACTACACGTATAAACTCAGTTATATTCTGCCATCTTCAACTCTGAACCCCCAAGTGAATATTCAAGATTCCATAATAGATTTTTTTGGGAATACATTAGAGAATATTCTAGGGAATATAACATAAGAATATTCCCTTAAGAACTGCGCCTATAGGGTTCTACACATGGTTCTGCGGCATATCTCAGTTCCATCGTTTTGAGTTCCACTCCACCTATCGGCCCCCTTCAATTGAATGAAATGAATATGGGTTTATATGTGGTGTTGTAGCCATACTTACCAACATCCATCCATTTGGCATGTTAGTTGGAACACGATAAATAGTATGGTTGGTTGTCAAGGGTCGCGTGTTCCAACCCCGTAAAATTTACTTTATATATATATATATATATATATATATATATATATATATATTGTTATTTTGTATTATATATAACTATTGGTTATATATATGTTATATTGTTAAACCATAAAACCGTTGAACTTAAAAATCTGCCAATTAAACATGAATCCTACCATGGGTCGGTTATGGCCCCTTTTGTCTACCAGTTGGGTGCCACATGGTGTCATTTGATTGGGCCACGTCAATCCATGCTATTGGGCCATGATTCTGCCACGAAATTTATTGGGATGTCACTATATTTTGTGGTTCCCGCCAACTATAGTGGTGTTTCTACTTTTAAATGGATGTCTGTCAACTTGAGCCCCCCATGTTCCATATTTGGTTGGTATTCCAACTTGGTGATGCCCCAAATTTATCTGGGGCCAACTAAATTTTTCCTTTTTCCAAGTTTGACTATAAATTTGACTGAGCATAACTTTCGCATATGAACTCAAATTGAGGTGTCATTTGTGTCATTGGATTCCTTGCAATGAGACATTCAATTTTATGCAAGTTTCTTTTAGTTTTAAGGAATTTTATTTTTAGGACTTTTAGGGATCCTTCTGGATCAATAAAACTTGTTTGAAGGGGAGGATAACATTAAGCATAAATCCCTTTATTAATCCCTAGATATTATGATATTACATTATTAAGCCCTAGACATTTCTAGTGTTATATTATCAGGTCATCTAGAACCTTTCATTGTATGCTTTCATTATAATTGAACCATTTTTCTCCTACATATTTACCAAGTATACCTAGCCTTGGGATCTTTTCATCTTCTCTAGTACATTGTATTTAATGTAAAAGGAGGTTCCCCCCTCGAACTGGATTGTATTCATTGACTTTTTACAATTTTAGAGGCTTTTATTTCAAAACATGGTGTGACATGAAGTGGGGAAAGTCCAAAGCATTAACTAGATACAAGTTGTCCATGGGTTATATGTGGCTCTATTATGAACCATTATTGGAAGGTCAATTAAACAAGCTTTGGTATGTTAACTCTCAATAAAACCCCTACTTACACAATCTTTGAAACACGTGGAAACCAATGTTAGAACATAGAAAAGAAATATTTGTCTTGGTGTTTAATTTTAGAAGATATACTTATAGATAAGAAATTTTGATAACCATTTGTGTAGAACCAGTGTTGTCCCCATTTTGGTTTTCTATATATCCTTAAGCACCTTTTATGTTTTTCCCCTTTAGCCAAATGGACCTAAGCATGGGTCGATTTTGTGTACCAATGATATCTATGTACTCATATCCTTTGGAAGGATATATTTTTAGGTGATCATCTTCTACAAGCAACCAAATTTTAATTTGCTTAGATGATGTTTAGGGTTGAAATATTTTTCTAGCTCTAGAAGAGAGTGAGTGGTGTTTTATTTAATTATGTTGTTTTATCACAAGCCTTTTCTTGGTATGATGGCAATATAATCAAGTCCTACTGTCTTCATAGGATACAATTAAATATTTGAAGGTTTGATTAGTGATGGAACACCTCCAACAAATGTTGGAGAATTTGTGTGGGAACCCTTGTACTATGCATAAAAATCCACTTGGATTTTATCAGTTGGTGTTTCTCAAATTACAGATGGGATATAGTGGGCCTTTCCATACTGGTGATAGATAGGTCTAGCAATATTACAAGCATGAAAATTCTAAGGTTAGCCTTACCATCTCATAGGAGCCCAAGCCCCCAAAGACACAATCCAATGGACGGGATCTTGTACATCCTACTAACACAGATCCCCCAACTTCTAGGTAAGGTCCTCTGTTCAATGACCATGACCATCCTCCTTTTGTGACTACTTGAGTCTAGTGTTGTTTAGTTAATCTTGTGCATTTTTTTTGTTATTCATTGTTACACTCTTCTCTATGATTTTAGGTGTTTTAGAAATTTTTGACCCATGTTTTTTACTTTTCATAGCTCTTGCATTAAGCCAAACCACATAGATTTTATATATGGATGATGCTTGTGGAAGTTGCTAACACAACCCACCTTTTTGTATTAAAGCCCTATATAATTGTTAATATAAATATTCAAAGAAATATTTACTTCAAAAATTATGAGATACAAAATTATTTTCATTATAAAGGTTATTTAAGGCTATATGTTGAAACTTAATGAACACAAGGTCTAATTGTATTCGGAGTTGATTAAATATATAAATCAAAGTAAATTAAGGATGTAAAAACCCTAAAAAAGGCTTATTGTTGTCCTGTAGTGAAACTTTCATCTACATTGTGGTTGAAGGGTTTTAAAATAAAGTAGGAGTGGTTAACATTTTAGTGAAATCCATGTTTGAATCAATACATAAAAATTTTGGGGCTCATCACCAAGTAGCATGTCTTATGGACTATATGGTAAACTAATGTTAGGATCTTACATTATAAACAAAGATTGAAGTGCACCATAGAAATTTATCCACACATGGAGAAGAATAAGTGGTATTCAATCCTCTTGTGGACAAGAAGTACCCACTTAACACACTTCCATGTGACCCTAATGAGACGACTTGAGATTTGGGTACCAATGAGAATGGAAACAAAGATATATATATTATGATGGTCCATGGTTATAAGTTATGAGAATTGTTACTCCTTTTAGGGGATAAATCTGTTTAATGTTGAAATAAAGATGTAAACATTAGATTTCAATGGGAAATTTAGGACCATGTTGTGAAACTTTAGCTTGTTTTGTACTAGTAACCACAATTTGCACACACACACACATTTCTTTTTCATTCCATAGGAAAATTTCAAGGGATTCTCCCCTCTTTTGTCAAATATCCCAACCGAAGATGATGTTAATCACCAACTACAAGACTAGTAACCTTAAGGGACTCAATTCGATTGGACTTGTGACCTCCCCATTGGAAACATGCCTTTGGTGAATGGTCTAATTGATAGAGCTACCCTTGGGGTTCATTTTCATGAGAAACATGGGGTAGGTTGTGTGTGCCCGTGACATTATATCATTTAATTAAATTTTTATTTATGCATTAATGCATTACGTGTGTGTGTGTGTGTGTGTGTGTACAAACTGCACATTAAAGTAGGCATACTCCAAAATATTACATACCATAAAAATATTTTTTTGTAGTCAATTGCAACTTTTATTCAATGTTGAAATTTGATATCGTACTTCACTATTCAAGAAATAATTAGATGATGAAGATGGTGATTATTGTTCACTAAAATGAATGTTGTTCAATAGGAATTTTATAGATTCCATGGGCTTTAGAAATATTAGAGATCAACTTTCACAACTCTCTATAGATTTCATGAGTTAACAAGTTATGAAGGTCGTTATTATTACAAATGTTATATAATTCAGTGATAATATGTGCACAAGCAGGGAATTTCCAAGAGAAAAAATTTTTCATCCTCCAATTTTCTAGTATGACAGAGGTTACATATTCTTTCTTCCCACAACATTTTAGGATTTTTTAAACACTTGATTTTACTACGAAGTTTCTAAGAGTTTGCTATTATTTTAGACATGCTAATTTTAATGGTCAAGTTAGCTATAGTAGAAAGATAATTCTGCTTTTCCAACATAGGAGTTATTAATATCTTTAGGGTACATAAACTTCCTCTTATTTTTTATCTATTCATTGCATTGAGAATTTTATTTAACTTTATGCCCCACCAATAGGAAAGCCTCATATGGTTCCCCCCTCTTCCTTGATAGATCTAAATTTAGGGTAGCTCAATTTCCAACCACAATAGTTTTTGAAACCTCAAGGGAGTTGACTAGATTTTAATATGTGTCCTATAGCCTCCTTGTCAACAACATGCATTAGATGGACAATTCAACTAATTACGCTAAACTTTGGAGATATTTTATCATTTGGTTTAACCTAAAATTATGGATGCTTCACCTTATTCATGAATGGCATCCCAAGTTCCCTTGCTAACCTAAATTATTACAACTAACCCAAGGTGATTCGAACTAGACACCCACTTGCATGGAACTAGCCAAATTCCAACAACATTGGTGATAATCAATTGAGCTAACTTAAACGATCTCCCTTTAAATTTAATTGTGGTGGTGTTTTAATAATATTATTATTCTAAATAGTGGTCTCCTTTTTTATCCTCCAATGGCTTAGCTAACCACAATCTTTATGACACCCTCTCTTGACTCTTAAGTGAATTTTAGACGGAATTTGAAGCAATGTTATGAAACATCTTATCTTTCTTGGTAATTATCTTATTATTGTACATTAGGTACCTAATCATAGCCTCATTCTCAATGAACAGAAGCCCAATATGCAAGAAGAGGAATGTATATGATGTAATGCTCTTAACTTAAAAATTATATACAGTAAAATAAAGTTGGATTTGTTAAAATTTCCTTCAATTTTATATAAAAAATATTACAACCCTAAACTTCATAATCATATGAATTTATAAAAATAACTATTATATTAAATGTAGCTTTCATTTTATCCATAATAAAAAATATTGCACTAAAATCTTCTTTCCACAATCTCAAACAAATTAATGAGTCATTTCCAAAAAAATTTGTTAACCATATTTTAATCACATAAACACATTATATATATATATATATATATATATATATATATATATATATAGACACACACACACAAACAATCACATCTCCTTTTGTTTTGTAAACACTTAAACATATCTCCCTTTTTTTGTAAATTAATTATATTGCTTGCAAAATTCAAGTTACATAATTGATAACCAGAAGCAATAGTCTACCAGTCTCACTCTTCCATGCTAGGATACAGATCCAAAGATTAACAATATATAAAACTATGATGCTACAAAATATTAAATTGATAACAACATCAATTAAAAAAAGAAACCCATATATCCAAAAGAGCTACAACAAAAGCCATTGCATGACATCTGGATCAGGAATCTGAAGAAGACACTAGGGTTGGGTATTCTACCCTCATACCAGGAGTCTTATTAATATCAAACTCACAATGGATATGTTTTTCCATGTGGGATAATCGAGCGCCCAACCTATCCAAGTTTTCCTGCATTTTCCACAGGTTGCGTTCAAGATCATTCAAGAAGGAAATGGTTTAGTTTCTATCATCATGTTTCTCCCTAAATGCTTGACCTAGTAGTGTCCTGAGCTGTCAATGGAGGGTGATTGACTGAATTTCTTGGTTCCTTCTTCCCCTTTTAGGTCCAGGGTTTGGAAGCCAATGAAAAATCTCTTCTACCAATTGATAATTTGAGTGCACAAGGCGGTCTTTGGTGACATAAGTCTCCAACTTCTATAGGTCCTCACGGGTTATGTCAGGGCTCGCAGTGTGGAAGGTTGTGGCTTCCTCATGTACCTACACCTCCACTGGGGACCTACTAGAGTATCCCTTACACACTACTCCATGGAATTCTCGCATACGCTAACAAGGGATATTTGCTCTTATGACTAGAAAGACAAGAAAAATATAAGGAGATAACCCCCCCCCCCCCCCAACACTGCTCCATAGATTATAGAGAAACAAGTCCTCATATCCTACAAATAGAGAGGCACTATAATACAATTTTTTGGCTCCACATGCACCACCGAACAGAAACTACAAATCCTAATAAAACAAAATACACCATGGCTGACCCACAAGCCTTCTGCACAGCAAAGGTATAACCTAGGCGATAACAAAGGCCAGCTCCCAAATACTCCCAAAAAGAAAAAACACCAGAGTACTAGCTAAAAAAATACAAAACAAAACCACCACACTTGAATGCAAATCACTCCAAGTACAACTAGAACTAGGTAAGCCAAATTCACAAATCCGAGGAAGTAGTATTTACCAATGATAGAAAGGCATATCAAATCATACCACTTAATCCTAGGTGAAATACCTTGTTGTCGTCATTGCTGAATCTAGCCTACCCTTTGTAGAATTCAATACTTTTACCTCATTCATCCTTCTAAATTTTAGACTTGGTGTCATTTATGCCTCTAGAGATGAATCCACTGCAAAAAAGCAAGGCAAAGTAAGCATTGTATACCTCAGGAGAAATATGATGTTTAATACTCTATTTCACATCTTGAAGCAATATACAACCATACTAGATAAAGAATTATGATACAAGCATCCCAGCTATGAACAATATCCACTGAGAGGAAGGAAATATCCCCCACTGCAAGGTAAATCAAGAACCAAGGTGATTTAGCCTGCTTATCCGCTGACCCAAGCTCAACAAAATATCCATAACCAAGGATGCCATGAATTGAATCAATGTAGGCTCGCACATTTGCATGCATGGGGGTGGAAATCCATTCCCACCCCTTATTAATTTCCTTAAAGTTCGGTGGGGTAGTGGGCGCGCCCCACCCCCCCCCCCCCCCAAATCCAATTTTCTCAATGATCCTCCACCCCCATCGGGGATTGTTTGTCACTTTCCAAAACAGCTCGAAATGATTCTTCCTATGATCCAGACTTATTCAGGAACGCAATAGAATATAGATACAAACATAAACACAGAGGTGCAGTAGAAATAAACTTCAATTCATTAATATCAAAGAACATAAATATGCTTACATACAGAATGGAAATAAACTAACTCGGGAAATGCTAGCTTATCTCTGAGAATAGATGTGGTAGCTACATGCCTTTGAACTGTGTTACAATGAGTCTCGAGGGAATTTTTATTATTTAAAAACAAGAGAAAACCCTGAACAACCAAAACCCTAACCCGAGGAGATGGAACGCCAAGTGTTTGTGGGCCCCATTAGGGTTAGTTGGGCAGACAACTTCTCGGGGTCGTAACCTGGTCATATTATCTCTGTTTGGTGCATACGATACCTAATTGGAAATATATCTTCGAGTACTATAGGATTTTACAAATTTACATCGCCATAGCCTATTATGGACCTCAAAAAAATGTCGTTTAGGGGGTAAAAATTGCTTCAGAAGTTCAAGACCCAAAAAACTGATAAAAATAGTAAGTGATGCTATAAACAAGGAAACTGATGAAACCAAGTAGAGGTCTAGGTGGAATAGGCAGGTGTACACCAATATCCACCTACATTTTTCCTCCCTCCTTAGGAAGAAATGGTCCCCATTGCGTGTAGAGCCTCCATGAGGTGAGGAAATTTCTATTGAACCTAGTCCCTTGTGAACCACTTGACTTGGTGAAGGAGTTAGCCTGCTTTGCCAACTCGATATATTTGGATCCTCTATTTCTGGGTGTTCTTAATCTGTGTGTCCATAATGCAATAATTTTTGTCATGTTCCATTCAGTTTGGGTTTAAATCTGTTGGTGGGAGTAGTTCTGCAAAGTCGGATGTGTCCAGTAAGGGTGGAAATTATGGTCGAAGGAGGTCCACATTAAACACTAGGTGTTGACCAAGGAATGGTGGAATGTTGAGCTTGAAGGAATTTTCCCCCTATAGCCTTAGTGATGGTGTGCGGCCCATATCGGAGCAGACGAAGCTTGCGGTGGGGTCCAGCGAGGTGCTCCTTCTACAAATGTAGCCAAACTTTGTCGCCCACCTTGAACTTGTGTGGCACCCGATGTTGATCATGTCATTGCTTGTACTGAGCAATGGCTCTATCCAATATGTCATGGACCTGTTGGCGGGCGTCTTGAATATTCTCAATGAAGTTGTTCTCCCTCTCAGCGTCGGACTAGACATGAGCCAAATTTTCCTGAGTATATGTGAATGGTATGGTCACATCAATGGAACATACTGGTTGGAATCCCAACCCCACCTCAACAGGGTTGTGGCATGTTGATATGGAGAGCTCAGTTGTAGTTGTGTTCGACATAGGGGAGGCTTTCATCCCATGTGCGTGGATTCTTCAAGTTGTACATGCGCAAAATGTGTACGATCATCCTATTGACAACCGATGTTTGGCCATCAGTTTGGGGGTGGAAATTCATGGATTTAGTGAGCTTGATATCCATCATCGACCAGATACTTGACAAAAATGTACTTAGGAACCTGTTGTCCCGATCTAAGATGATGGACTATGGGATCCCAAATTGCACCCGCACTCGTTCAAAGAAGAGTTTAGCAATGGCTCTTTTTGTGATACTCTTCTTGCAGGCCGCCAGAATGGCCATCTTAGAGAATCTGTCAATGACCACAAAAACAAAGTCATTTCCATGCTTGGTAGAAGGAAGGACTGACATGTAATCCATGGAGATGGATTCCCAAGGTCGCCTAGGGGTAGGCAGTGGAGTATATAGGCCTTTCTTCTTGGTGGTTGGTTTGGAAATGGCATAGGAAGTGCAGGATCTAATGTACTTCCCAACATCTTGTCGAAGGTTTGACCAATATAAATACTTCTGCAGTATTGCCATTTTTTTCTCCACCTCGAAATATCCAAGGATGCTCGCTTGAAGTAACACAGAGGCGTACCAAGTGGCATAACAGTGCATCCTGGAGGTGAAAATTTGAACTTTCTTGGCTTCCAGGAGTGTCTGGTATGTGTTTCTAAATTCTAGATTGCTCTTGTAAAGATGTGGCCGCCTCTAAGTCTCGTGTCCACAAGATTCAAGCACAGTGGTCAGCACCATGATCAATGGTTGGCTAAGTCAGTATGCAAATTGTTGGTGTTTCCCTTCTTGTACTTAATGTTCAAATGGAACTATTGCAGGTAGGTGGACCATTTCTGATGGCGATTGTTCTACAACTTCCCTTGTGTCTATATGAACAGCAGGGTTCGGTGGTTTGTGTGGATGACATTTTCCTTCCCAATAATGTAAAGATTTCATTGTCGGCATACCTACACAATGGAATACATTTCTTTATCATAGGTGGGATACTTTCGAACTGTGTCTGAAAGTGCCTCACTCTGATATGCCACTAGATGCCCATGTTGAGTAAGAACTGCACCATAGCATTGTCAAAGGAATCTGTCTCAATCTCAAATGGTTGTTGCAGGTCTAGTAATGTGAGCACTGGTGCAAAGAAGAGTCAATGCTTCAACTTGGTGAATGCCTTCTATTTGGATTCAAACCAAAAGAAATTTTATTTCGCTCCTCCCTTGGTGACTTGACTTAAAGGCCAAGTGATATGAGAGAACCCTAACCCGAACCTGCGGTAGAAGTTGGCAAGACCCAAAAAGTTGAGGATCTCTATTAGAGTGGTTGGGGATGAAAAATCCCGAATGACCTGTATCTTGGTTGGGTCCACATGCACTACCCGCTCATCAATGATGTACCACAAATATATAACCTGGGCCATGCAAAAAGTGCATTTCTCCAAATTGGCACATAACTTGTGTAGCCGCAATGTTTGGAGGACCTATTGAATGTGGTGGAGGTGCTCTTCCAAACTCTGGCTGAGGATCAGGATGTCATCCAAATACACCACCATGAATGAGTTGGTGAAGGGTCGCAAGATGTCGTCCATCAGCCTCATGAAGGTTTCGGGGGCATTCGTCAACCCGAAAGGCATGACCAGTCATTCGAAAAGGCCCTCCTTATATTTGAATGAAATATTCCATACATCAGTGCATTCGATTGGTACCTAGTGATAATCATACTTCAAGTCAATCTTACAGAAATTTTTGGCCCCCTTGAGTTGGTCCAGAAGGTTATCAATCTGTGTGATCATATAACTATTCCAGACAGTGATCTTTTTCAATGCCCGATAGTCAATATAAAGTATTTAGGTCTCGTCCTTCTTCTGCACCAACACGATCAGGCTCCCACAGAGTGATGAACTTAGCCTTATGTACCCTTTCAATGTTAGCTCCTGAATCTGCCTCTTGATTTCATCGTTCTCCATATTAGAGCATCAATATATCGGTCCCTTGGGTAGCAGCGCGCCCGAGGTAAGTTTGATAGATTGCTTGACTTGACAGTGTATATGTACCCCTGAGGGTGAAGTGAATATGTCTTTGTACTCCTCCACGACCTTTTCCATCTATTTTTGTTGTGAAGAGGAGCCTTGTTTGGAAGTCGTGGGCCACAATATTCTTCTAGCCCTGAGGAAAAATCATAAGGAAAACAAATTTCTCGGTCTAGGAAATGATCTTATTGCATTGCTTAGAAGTGATCAGAGAGATGGCAGTAGGCGGTGCTACCTACGATATCCTCTACAAATTATTTCCCAAAGAAATAATAACAGTGTGAGGCCTAGATTCATACACAACATGTCACTTTCACAAATATAGTCGGCATAATAATACATCAAAAACTTCAAGAGGAGAAATGTCACACAGTACCTCATATGTGAAGGGCTTGATGTTGTACAAGAGGCGACACTTCCAGTTGACGCAGAGATCTCGTCCTTGGTAAAGCCACCCAATGGTATACGGTTGCAGGTGTGTTGGATAAGTAGGCCTAGCCGCTTCACGACCTCTATTGAAATGAGGTACGTTTGGCTCCCACTATAGACAATGAATTGTAGCGTAGAACCCTTCACCTATATATGTGAGTGGAAGAGGCGCTCCCCCTCCTCTGGATCGTCGGGTTCATCCTTCTAGATCTTAGTGGTGGCAATGGTGGCACTGGTCTCTACATCAATAATCTGCTTCCCTTTGTCATTCCCCTTATCAGGTTCTGATTCAAAGTCGAAAAATGCATCTAATTCAGATGCCTTCAGCTCAGCCACCAATGATTGCTTGTCTCGACACTCACTTGTGTTTTGAGTGGAGCTCTTATGGAACTCACACCACTTTGTTGTGTCCTTCTTTGTCTTCGTGGTGCTTTTCTTTGATTGTGGTTTTGACGGGTTGTCTTAGGTCGCCCCGCCTTGGCTTTTTCCTTTGTTCTATGGTTTGGAGGAGCCTTTTCCTTGCTTTGGATTCACAAATCCAAAGTATCGCTTCTTCTATTTAAACTTCTGCTCGAACTTGAAAACATATTGATAGGCGGCACCGAGCGAGGAGATGTCCAGGAAATCCATTTCATCCTAGAAGTACTTATGCAAACAATTGTTGTACTTGAGTACCAAATGACTCTCATAATACTTTATACCCATCTTTATGTGAAGGGCATGAAAACCATTGGTGAACTCTGATACATCTTTGTCCCTTCCCTGTCACAGCATAGTCCACTTTATGTATTTATATTCATAACTACCGACAAGGTAATATTGTTCTTTAATGGCGTCTTGGAAAGAATTCGAAGGGGGTGCCGCTGAAAAAAGTGAGGATTTCCCCTTGTCCTTGTGCTCACAGTAGGATTCCCAACAATCCTTGACATGGGGAGCATATTTCAGGAGTGAAAAGGCAATCTTTTCCTGACTGCAAAAGTCATGAACTCAAAAATATCCTTCCAATAGATTTAACCATCTATTTATGGCATCCGCATCTATCTAGCCTTCAAATATGGGAATGTCAAAATTGACTTGTACCTTAAAAGGAGTGATGCCCCCAGAGTGGCTTCCAAATGAAGATGTGTTTCCTTTGGGTAGTCGTCAAAGGATCTGGGAAAATTTATCTGTCATCGTGTTCCTTTGTTTCTCGAGGGCCTCCTCGAGAAATATTTTGAAAGGATCTCTTGCTCCCTCATATTTATTTTCTTCCGCCATGGGAGGTCGTCAGGGTTTGCGAATCTGATCTTGCAAAGGTTTTACCAGATCAAGCCCTAAGTCCTTATACCCTGACCTTGGTGGGGACATGCAAAGAAAAACCAAGAGCAGACCGCTCTGATACCACTGATCCAGACTTATGCAGGATCGCAATAGAATACATATAAAAACATAAACACAGAGGTGTAGCAGAAATAAAACTTCATTTCATTAATATAAAAGAATAGAAATATGCTTACATAACGAATGGAAATAAACTAGCTCGAGAAATGCAGCTTATCTTTGAGAAGAGATGTGGCAGCTACATGCCTCTGAACTATGTTATAATGAGGCTCAAGGGCCTTTTTATTATTTAACAATAAGAGAAAACCCTAAGCAACCAAAACCCTAACCCCAGGAGATGGAACACCAAGAGTTTTTGGGCCCCATTGGGGTTAGTTAGGCAGTCATATTCTTAGGTTCGTAACTTGGTCATATTATTTATGTTTGGCACGCATGATACCTCGTTGGAAATATTTGTCCTAGTAGTACAGGATTTTCTGCAGGCCCTTTCTTACAACTTTAGGTCTATTGCGAACCTCAAAAAAAATCCGTTTAGAGGGTCAAAACAGTTCCAGAAGTTCAGGACTCGAAAAAACTGCTCAAAATAGTAAATGTTGTTATAAATAAGGAAACTGATGAAACCGACATGAGCTCTAGGTGGAATAGGCGAGTGGCCACCAATATCCACCTAGATCATCTTAGAGCCTCATCCCCTCACCGGTCGAAACCTCATTCAGAAGCAGAGAATTAGCCTGAGTCCCCAGATTGGTCAGAAAATTTGTTTCCTTATTCCGAGAACACCTTATGTTGGACTCAAATTTGTCTAGACGAGGAAGAAAAATTTAGAAATACATTCACCGAGGATCTAATGATCCTCTCACTTTAGGTAGATAATGGCACTCTCTATACATAGAGGGTATTCCCTATATTTAATATTATTAAATACATTTTCTATAACAATGAATAAATGTGGTCAGATTATACATAAGAGAGTGTTTTGAAAAATGATGAGTGGTTAAGATGTGAAGTGAAAAAATCTTATAGTCAATAAACGATCAATGAATCCAATATAATTTTTAAGTATGCAATTCAAATAAATAACATCGACACAAAAATAAAGGAAACACAAATGACATTAGTAAATAAATAATTAAAAAAAAAAAAGCAAAATATTAAACATATTTATATCCTCAATGAAATATTATTTATCATAATAAAGGAAATGAAACAACACAATATTAGGTATTGTTGTACATCATTTACCATGGAAAAGACAAGTATCATAAACATATAGTCTTGTGGTAGTATCAATATCAGACAACATATAAATTCATTATTTGTGGCAACAAGTTGATAATGAGACTTGTTAGCACACGTTACGACATAAACATATAAGCAAAAGAAAATTGATAAAAAGGAAAGTAAAACACATTGTTGAAATAATTTATATTTATATGAAATGTTGCAATGAAATTACCAATATCATGTGTTTTAAGGTCAATTAAACAACAAGTCACATAAATACCTCAATTTGTATTCCTCCGATAATATTTATATTGGAGAGGAAGTCAAACTAGATTATATTATAGCAATTCAAACAACTCATGAGATCAAGCGAATAAATCATGAATTTAAATCAACAAATAAAAACACAAACAAACTAAATAAAGCAAAGGAAAAAAATGTTATATATAAGAACTAAATAACAGAAAATTTAGGGGTGTCATGATCTGGTCAATGTAGCAACGGTATTCAAACCATTAATACATAGTATTGTATCATCCAAAGCCACAAACCTCTTCTAAAATGAGTTCAGAGGTTCTTATATATCAAAAAAACAAAACAAAAAACAAAAACAAAAAAACTAATAACTATTTGCGTAATTATTTGCATAATTAAAAGAAAATAAAATTATTTTCAAATAATGATTAATTTTAAGTTTTCTTCTTTGATGTGGAATTGACAGTTTCCTCAAATTATTATACTTGCCGCCTAGCAAGTATAACGCAACAGTTTTCACTGTGATTTGTAATTAATTTGTTTCTTGTGAATTTTTATTTTATAGTTTTTCTATGATTAAATTTTGGAGTTGTCTTTAGTGCGACTTTTTGGAGTTTCAAGTGCCGGAATCCGGTGAATAATTTGAGGTAAAATCTTGATTTATGTTATTTAAATTGATTTTTTGACTGTATATATGGATTCAGCACCCTAAAAAACCCCTAGGGCACTTTGATTGTGCAAGGTTACCCATCAAATTTCTATTTTCACCAAATTCCTGCCGGAATTTAGAGAAATTAAACCGGAAAAAAACTACCGTAAAAGCCTTCAAAAAGTCGCATTATAGACTACTGCTCAAACTTTAATAGTTTTTATTATTTATTTATTTTAAATTTCTAAATTTATTTTTCTTGAATACCATTGGCTAGTAATTTCAACTTTTTATTGCTCATGGATGTCCTGCGCTGCTAAACTCGTCTTGCGCTGCCAAACTCCGCTGTCAAATTCTGGATACAGCATTTGATTTTGTAAGTAAAATGTACATCACTCGCGTGGGA
This sequence comes from Pinus albicaulis, assembly GCA_034641835.2. Lineage (NCBI taxonomy): Eukaryota > Viridiplantae > Streptophyta > Pinopsida > Pinales > Pinaceae > Pinus > Pinus albicaulis. The sequence continues at coordinate 73,198,723 of CM076581.1, read as the reverse complement.
AATGTACAAACAAATAAATATCATTTAAATTCTGGTTGTATTGTCTCCTTTATCTTTAAGGCCTCTACGACACGGTATTACGAGCTCAGTGGTGGGAAAGACGAAGGCCATGCATATTCTTTCAATTGCTGCTCATAGTCCTACAAAGTCATCATTTGTACATCACTCATATTAAAAAAATGTAGATTTAATATGCCATCTCAATTTTTACCTAATTTTTTTTAATGTACTGATGTAAATTAATTTATTAACACATTGATCCAAGTATTTAAGAAGGAACTGAAAAGCTTATAAGTTTGTAACATTTTATTTATTCTATTTTATTTTAATAATAGTAAATTAGCCAAAACTAAAAATAAAATTTAGTATCTCATAATAACATACTATTTTTAATTTTAATTAATTAGAAATGTGATAGAAAAACAAAAACAACATTTTTAAATAAACACAAAAAAGTTAAAATTTAACTTCAAGAAAAAAGAATTTACCAAAATGTCAAATGTAACTATATTATATATATATAATTATTAGAATTTGAAAAATATAATTAATGAAAAAACACATTCCTAATGAGTAGAATATCAAATCTATCCAACATCTAAAAAACAAATTAGTTAACTAAATTATATTATTAAATTTTAGAATATATAATGAATATATCAAATATATAACTATACAAAATATTAAACAATTTTAATTGCTATATATTATGTCATGTAATTATATTTATATAAAAAACACATTAGAAATTGAAAAATGTAATTAAAAAAACACATTCCTAATGAGTAGAATATAAAACCTATCCAATATCTAAAAACTCAAATTGGTTAACTAAATTACATTATTAAATTTTAGAATATACATTAAATATATCAAATATATAATTATACAAAATATTAAACAATTTTAATTGCTATATATCATGTCATGTAATTTTAAGTAAACATAGCATGCAACTTTTTCAATAATAACAATAAATTCCTTTAATTATATATAACTTATATTTTTGTTATTATAAATTCTTATAATAATATTTTTATTTTTATTATTATAATTTTTCATAAAATATTAAGTATTCATAAACTATACTTTTGTAGACATATCTAAGAAGAACAACTACTTTTGAATATATATATATATATATATATATATATATGTTTTAGAAAAATGTAAAAGCTTCTAGATGACCTTTTCAACAAGACAATATGACATTGATTTTTAATTTTTACTTTAAATTAGTTATATTTAAATTAAATTAAGTAGCAATTTTATTACAAAGCAAATCCTCAAAAACATGCTCAAACTCAAATTACAACATTTCTATATTTACATTAAGTGGCAAGTAATAACTACTCTCTAGCGCTTATTATTGTATATACTCTATAGCACTTGTTATTATATATAATTCTTCGTTGAATTATTTTCCCATATTTTTAATCCATTCATACTTCATTTTCCTACATCACACTGCAAATTAGTCTTTAATGTTACATAATCGCCAATAAATAAATTGTAGTAAATATACTTTCTTTCCTTACTTCGTTAATGTCCTCCAAGAATAATTCGGGAAAAAATTATTTGGGTAAAATTCCATTAACACACCTTGTTTTTCTTTACAAATTGGCTTTATTGCTTTCTTGATTTCATTCCTGTAAATCCTTCAAATTCTAACAAAAATCATAAGTTTTGAATCATAAGTTTTGAAATTTTTACATAGCAATATGAATCTCCAACCACACTTACGAATTCAAATTGCTATTCAACCTTTTAAATTTTTTATTTTCAAAATAATTTTCCAATCATCATAAAAATTAAAAATTAAAAATTAAAAATAAATAAATATATATATATAACGTTCATGAGGCTAAAAATAACCTATGGGACAGATTGCTTCTCCATCTGGCTCTTGTATTCATCCATTTTCCTCTGGAGTTTTACAATAAATGCTCCCAACTTCTCAACAAACTCTTTGTTGAATAGATTATCCCAAGAGCTCACTGCCATAATACCTACATAATTTTCCCTGGTGTCTTTGAAGGCCTCGCATTCTAAAATGAAATGTTTTTTTGTTTCCACTTTTCTGGAAGAGCAAAAAATACATACTATTTCCTGCCACATTTCTTTTGGCCTTTTCCAGCGCTCTATTTCACAACAGAGTTGATGAGAATTAGTCCTTAGTTGAGCAATAAGAATTTTATATCTCCAGGAAATATTGGCCCCTATGTACGCTTTTCGCTGATGATTATAAGTGGGGTTAAACTCTTCGATGTAGTACTTCTTTTTTCTCCCAAGTAATTTTGTGGAACTTATCCATAACAAAAGTTTGTATCTCTTTACTTTATGTAGGACACATGCTCAAGAAAATACCTCATTTACTAAACCATTTGTTATTTTGTTGCATCCAAGTCTTCTTTCTTTTGCACAATCTGTCATTAAACACAACCTTAGGCCATATACCCTCTTCCATTTGCTCAATTTTTTTCAAATACTTTATGACTCGCACCATAGCAATTGCTTCAATAGGAGCAGCCCCTGTTTCACTTAACAAGATAGCATAAGGAACTGCACTTTTAATTTTGACACGCTTTTGAATTTTCTCAATTTGTTTCCACTGCATCTTGGTTGTGCCGCTGGCGCATAGTTCACAACCGTAGAGAATCGCCGGGATCACTAGAAGCCCAAAAAGAGTTAGATTGGTTTTCCAGTCCCATGGCTTTGCCTCTCTGCCCCTGTTTTGAAGAGCATAAAATGCTTTCCAACCCCCCATAGTTCTTTTCTTTCTACAACCATCCCAACTTAAATTTCTGTTGAAGTCAATTCCGAGGTATTTGTAGTCTGCAACTTCTTCCAAAATGTTGCCTTAAAAGTAGAACTTATGTTGGTTATGCTTTCATTTGTTAGAGAAAACCACCATTTTCGTTTTGCTAATATTGACTTGCATCCCCACCCTTCTACAAAAATTATCAAGGGAACATAAGTGCTCTCGCAAACCAAATAGCTGATTTAGCAATTATTATAAGGTCATTTGTGTACAAAAGAAGTCTTATAACGAACTTGCCCAACTAGATACCGTCACCCCCTTGCGAATTTAGCCACTCTTCAAGCTTGTCAATATATAAACCAAAAAGGGTAGAAGAAAATGGGCAACCTTGCTTGACCCCGATATCGCTTCTAAAACTTTCAGAAATGCCTGTTGAAGTTTTAATTTTGATTTTCACCTCTTCATACAACCTATGCACAACTACTCTCAAATTCCCGGGAACCCCGAGTTCCTCCATTTTGCGCCAGAGTTTATCCCTATGAACCGTGTCAAAGGCTTTTCTGAAATCAACAAAGCAACAAAAAACTTCTTCCTTTTTACCCCAAACTTTTTCAGTGATGTGCCTTTAAGTTATACAATGATGAAATGTGGAATGTTTAGGTCTAAAACCTGCTTGCCCTTTAGCGCGTTTATCTCTTTCTTCTGCCCACTTGTTGATTTTCTTTTCTATCATGCTTCAAAATAACTTTGCAAACAAGGGGTTTATCATTATGGTTCTGTAATTGGAGGGATTATTGACGTCACCACTCTTGAAAAGAGGTATTTCCATACTAGTTGTCCAATCTGTGGGGAACCTATGTTGTATGATGTTGAAATTTTTTTTGATGTGAGGTGAAAGAATTTTTAAGCCCCATTTTAGATACTCTGCTTTGCGTTCAACTAAGTCTTTTACTTTACCAGCACCCAACTTCTTGATACCCATCTCTACCTCTTAAACCGTGAAGAGTTTTGTGTCTGTGTTGACCAAGGTAAGAGGGTCAAGCTTGGGATCATGCTCATAAAGTTGTCTTGCATAGTCGAACCATTTAGAAGTTGTAATGTTGTTTTTAGTTAGCACCTTTTTCGGATGGAGTTCCTTCCAGAATAATTTGGGGTTATTTTTCCCAAGGAAGATTAGTTCTTCTCTCCTTAAAATCATGAAATCGACCTTTTTCCTCCTTAATATCTGCTTGTAAGCTTTGAGCTTTATGTTATCCTTGTTTGATTACTTCCATATTCTCCTTACCTTTTTGCATTCTTCATCGAACCAAGCATTAACTAGAAATGAATTAAAATAACATTAATAGCACACATTTTAATAAAGCAAATGTATGCCCATCAAGTGGCAAGGGTAGAGCAAGTTTTTTTTGAAGATGGGGACTCGAAGGGATCCAAGGGTTCATATTTATTTTAACCGACGACTCTTATTTAACATTGGTATGAAACAAGAGGTGAGTTAACTCTCAGCTCCACCCGACTACATACACACGTGTGGAGTGGGGCCTCATGCATTATAATATTTCAAAAATAGATTTACACTCTATTTAATTCATGTGAATAATATTTTATAAGGTTTTTAAAAATGTTTATCTTTTTAAAACTTTAGATTTTACGTGTGTTAAGATACATTATAAAATTTAATCAGAGTTTTCAAACTTTATATCAAGATTAATTGATATTGGGATCCTTGAAGGTGAAAGTTGAAGTTTGGAAAGTGATTTATGATGAAATCAATGGTAAAAGATCCTATCGAGTAAAATAAGGATTTTAGCTTTTGTAAAATATATGTTTTATAATATGTATATATCATTTGAAAGGTATAGTCTCTTAAATATGCGTGCATCAAAAAGGTTTATATATGAAGTTTTTTAATTATACTGGAGGTGTTATTTTTGTTGGAGTGGGGTGAGCGAACATTATTCACCCTACCCAATCAAAATTGTTTCTCATCGCCCTTCTGTCCAGTAAAATGTTGACAAATGTAACCTTCATGTAGCAAGAAAATTACATATGGAATTCGCTGTCGTGAAAGCTTGCACCGTCCTTTCTTCGTCGTCATTTCTTGGTCGTCGAAATGTTTCGCCTGCAACACGTCACCTACCGTTTTAACTCCACCCACTATCCATTTACTGTGCCTCCAACATTCCCTTTGCACCCTTGTGCAAATGCTAGTTTACTATATTCTTAACATATATTATGTCTTGTTTGTGGACGACATTCCACCTTTTTGTGGACACTTCTTTCATCTGGTGGACTTTATAATTATAATTATTAATAATTTTTAGTGTTATGTATTATTATGATGTCAATTATTTAATTATTATATATATTTATATCTTTTTATATATGATTAATAACATTGAAATAATAATAATAATACACATATTCTTACGGATATGTAACATTTAAATAAGTTGATTATGTTATTAATGTCATTTTTCATGTGATTAGGGGTTGACAATAAATAGTTGAATATGAATTTAGGAGGTTGGGTAAGACTGGTTGAAACAAGATAAAAGGTCTATGGGAGACAAAATCCACAAAAATAGCCCAGTTTTTGAAAGGATCGAATTGAGCAACAACATTCAGCTCCTAATGCGGATGGTGCCTCCATGCGAAGTACCAAGGACTTTAGATCTTATGCCTTCAAAATTGTGCATGGAGTTAAGAAAAAAACCTTTTGAAATGATAATATCATGTAACATATTAATAGATAGTTATAAATGATGAATTTGGATGTGTTACAAGTTTGTCTTGTTAATCATTTTTACTTGTAATTCTTAATTCTTCAAAGTATGCAGGAGATATTGATTTTTACTATTGTCAAAGATGGATATTCGTGTGCAATAATAAGGCTTGAAAACTTAACAATTTCATTGCTCAATTTATTTTTACCCTGATCCCGAAAGGGTGCGAGGCACGAGTATCAGCTCAACTTCATTGTCGAATATGAATGATATAGACCATCAGATTCATCGGAAGTTATGAATATTTAATTAACATGTAATTTGGGATTCAATAATTAACATGTAATTTGACATTCAATTAGCATATAAGCCATTGATCTACTCGTTTCTTAGTTGTATGATCCTATAATATGGCAAGAAGGTTGCTAACAAGGCCCCACTTTTCCACTCAATATGCATTGACAAACGTCAAATTAAAATGCTCACGACCGTTCGATCCTTTCAAATCATAAGGGGACCATTAACAAACTCTTATGTAGTGAGTTGATATGCTACACATTTATCAAATTAAAATTATGATGATTGTTGGATCGTATCGGATGGCGAGGGTCCCATTAATTCTTCACTATGTTGTCGTCCCATACCACATGTCAATCGTTAGATCAAAAGGTTATTGACCATCGGATTAAAAGTTCTTTGTTCATTCGATTATATAGGTAGACTATGTTGAGATACCAGTCAAACTGGAAAAAAAATCAAACATTTAACATAGAGAATGTAAAAATTCACGTATACATAATCGATTCCTGAATATTCAAGAAGGAAAAAATGTTAGTTCCATCTCTTTTCGATTTTTGTTGGGAAAGTACATCATTTCATCGTTATAATACAAATAAGGCATTTCAAAACTCTTCATTTTATAGCAGGGAGGAGGAAAAGAAGCTTCTAATGTAGAAAAATACAAATTTTAATATCTCTAAGAAAAAGAATGAAACCCCTTCATTTTATAATAGGGAGGAGGAAAAGAAGATTTTAATGCAGAAAATTTGAATTCTAATATGTCCAAGAAAAATAATGAAAACCCTTCATATTTTAATTTTTTTTATGACCCACACCAAGAATGACATCATGATTAATGATATAAGATCCCAATATGAAAGTTGATGAGCCCTGTCATTATTGATATATAAAAAATTCACTCATACCCTTCAATCTACTAGGGTTGTTATGTTAATTAATTAGGTCACAACAATCGCAGTTTGATATGTGTCTCATCCTTCATGGGGGCATTTCAAAACCATATATAAATTATTGTATTCTTATAGTTACTGAATAAGAGATTGTAGAAGTTATGGTACTACTTTTATAACAACAAGTATGGCATTCATATAAGATTAAAGTTCAACTAAGACTATTGAGACTAGCTATTAGGGATTTTTGTTTCCACTACATCAGTTTCCAGAATTGGACGTTGCTCCAGTTCCTACAAGCATTCATAACCCTGGTGAAGTCATTCACTATCCTGACTAAAGAAATTTGTCATTGTCTTATTCACATATAAGCATGTGTTCTACAAGCCTCATTTTTCTTTCATTAAATAATTATGGGATGATTGCACACTGGAATTTGACCCAATATCACTAACCTTGCTTCGCTACCAGTGAGTGTTCATAGCCCTGATGAAGATGTCAACATTCCCCATTTGAAGCAACCCAATTTATTATGGGATGATTAAGCACTAGGATAACCCGATACCACAGATATATTTGCTCTGCTGCTAACAGAGTTATTTTCATCCCCCGACAGAGTTATTTGCATCCCCTGTTTCAAAAAAGGATTAGTCTCTATTAGTCAAGAATAATATGGTGATTAAGGAAAATCACATGCATGGAGTATCATTATAAATAACTAGTACAACAAATAGCCTTAGTATTCATTAGATTTTGTGAGTGTCAAATATTGTGTTTATGAATTTAGTACTCATAAGGTAATACAATATCTCATAATATTCACGTGTAAGAAGTACAAATAAAATAAAGATGTGGTAAAAAAAATGCTCTAAACAATGAAAGTAGAAGAGTGACGATGTCTCGGACTTTTATCAAAATTAGCTAACCTTGAACCTGTTGGTACAAACAAATTCTTTAGTGATATTTTCCAAACTCATCGATATGATAAAGACTAAGAAAACACCTTCAAATCATAACTCATTCTTGCTCAGATCACCTAAGCCTTTAAGACGTTAGGATTTCATATTTATTCATCATAAGTTTAACAACCATAAAATATATGTAATTAATTTGTAATAGGTTTATTTACATACAAAATTTATATACACATGTTTTTCAATAGCAAAATTGATCGAAAAAAATCAAAAATCCATTGCAACTGTGTTAAAATCTTACCAGTTGTATACTTCCTAACTCTAGGCCTAATGCCTATTAAGAATAATGATATGTTCAATTGTTGAAAGAAACAAGGAACAAATTCATCTACCAAACCTTCAATAAATATAATAACATCTAATTGATAATATGAATAAACTTTTTCAAAGTCTTTACTCATCCATTCCTCAACAAAATCATGCAACCTTGTATGAACATCTGATAAATAAACCCTTGGAATATTTGTAACATGTTCATGAGAAGAATCTATGTATGCTTCTAACTCATGGCTATCACGGACTATCATAGGGTTAGTCATGTTACAATTTCAAAATAAGTAAACAACAATAAGGTTAAGCATGTTAACAATCATAAGGCACGATGTAAAATTTATCTATTGTACAATATAGTTATGATAAATAGGTTGAACATTAGGAAAAAGTGAGGGTGTTAAATCAGTAATATCCTCGTGTTTAATACACTTATTAGCATTAAAAGGATCAGAATAATACAATGATTGTAAATTTACATTTTCAAGCAAATTATCATATATTTCAAAATTGTGAGGGAGTCAATGGTTCATCTTCATATTCCTCATATATCGATGGTTTGGAATAATCAATATAACTCTCATACATAATGAAATAAAAAATATTATAAATATTACCATATATCGTTTCTTCTAAAGCTAACTTAGAAACCAAATCAACTATTTGAGCAAGGTCCTAATCAACTGACTATTGATATGCAAACAATGAAGCTTTTTCTTGATCAGGTCCTATAGATGTGTTCTCTTCATAATCGCTTTCTTCAAAAACTTTGTTAGTACTATGATCAAGGAACGAGGATAAAGATAAATCAAAACAAACATTAGTTAGAAGAATTTCATATCGCTCAAAACATATACACATTTTCATCTTCTGCCATCTCAAGTTCAATGGAACATTTATTTTGTAAAGCAAAAGAAGATAAAATTATTTCCTTAAAATCGTCAAGTTTGTAATCATTTTGCAAGCTTAAAATTTCAAATTCATTATGAAAACCTTCAAATTCGGGTTCTTCATCATTATCATAACGCTGGTTTTCTTGAAATTCTAGTTTAACATATTCATCTAAACCATAACAATTATCAAAAAATGATTCCATTGGATACATATTTTTGTAATGTTAATGAAGAAAAAATGGAAATATCTTACGAAGGAGATAATGGCAAGAGGAAGTCTCTTATACCATCGTCTAACATCTCCTTCCAAAGCCATCATAAATAATTTCATAAGGACATCCTCGTGATAAACACTAATTTTATGAATTTGCAAATATGAAAATCCATCAAGTGTTGAGAAGGGTTGTCGTCATTGTTTTCTCGAAAGCAAAGAAGGTAGTTGTCCCACACATCTTTGGCATCACATTAGGAAAACCTAGTATGTTAAAAAAATCCAAAGGAGCAAATTCGTTTGGATATCAAAGAAGCCCAAGAAAATCCATTAACATAATATGAACAATACAAATAAATTAAGGAGTTGCCACATGAAAAGTTAAACAATTAAAATATATTTGCTCGAAACCTCTAAAGTGTGCGCTTTTGTGGTCCCCTTCACCAGTAGGTCACAAATTCCACCATTTTTCTTTCACCAAGGAAACAAAATATTTACACTTTGATCCTTGGAAACGGTGTCAGAAGAATAGTGGTTTGCAAATTATCTTGGTGATGAAGAAAAAATTAAAGATACATTCACTAAGGATCTAGTAATCCTCCTTTAGCGTAGAGATTGGCCCTCTCTATCCATAGGGGGTATTCCTTGTATTCAATATTATTAAATAGATTTTATATAGCAACGAATAAATTTGGTCAAATTAGAAAAAATAGAGTGTTTTGAAAAATGATGAATGGTTAAGCTTTGAAGTGAAAAAAACTTATACTCAATAAATGATCATTGAATCCAATAAAAATTTTAAGCATGCAATTCAAATAAATAACACCAACACAAAAATAAAGGAAACATAAATGACACTAGTAAATAAGTAAAAAACAAGAAAACAAAAAAAATATTATTAAACATATTTATATCGTTAGTAAAATATTATTAAGAATATTTTCCCTTATATTTTGTCATATACACGACCAAAGTGCCTCCCCTTCAAAGTATTCCTAACTGAAAATTCTATTGTTCATTTCTTTCCATAAGGCTCATAAAAGAAAGCCCTGAGCTATGATCCATGCTTTTTTTACCATGAGATTCATTCCCAAGCCCTTTCTCCATTGTTCTAAATTTTCCCCAATACTTTCGTCATTTCTATTAAGGGAACCAAAGGTAACTTGTAATTTCCCCCTTACATAATTCACATACAGGAAAGTATTCAAAATATGGTCCATGGTCTCCTCATTGTTCCAACACAATTAGAAAAAATAAGGACCTCAGTACCATTTTCTCTTTAGTTCGTCCCATGTTAGGATGTTCCACCAACCTATTAGCCAAAGGGAAGAAGCTACCTTTGTCCAAAGGTGGTTCGTCCAAATTTTCCTCCAAATAGCATCACGAGGTAGGTTTGGGTGCCCTGCCACAAGAGTGCATCCTTCATTTAATTTAAATGTTCCTTGTGGGTGATAACCCCAATGGAGTTTGTCCTGCTTTTGAGAAATAAATATTTTACAATCTTGGAGTACGCTAGATAAAATTTCCTAATATTTCAAGGATGGATGAGGGGCCTAGTCCTCAACCCGCTTCCATTCGCACCACAGATTGGAATGTTGGTTTTATTGCAAAAAGGTTGCTACTTACACACATTGTTTCTCCTTGGTATATATTTCTAAATCTCTAAGGTTGTATTGAGGCCTCAACACCTCCCCTTAATTTTTTTGAAATTATGGGGCCCTCCATATGAATTTTTCTAATGTCAATTTTGACAATCAACAAGTCTTCATAGTCCCCCAACTGTGGCAATTGGTGCTAGGCCTTCTGCAAAAATAATGTCATTTTACCATCTCTTATTTCCTAGAAGGCATGTCGTTGGATTAAATTTTGAATATTTCGAGCAATATTCCAAATTGAAGACCCCATGGGAAAGTCATTTTTGCACAATCTCTCAACTTATAATGAAGAGTTTAGGTATTTCCAATCTCAAATTTGTTTCCATAGCTTTGATCCTCCTAAAAGCCATTACCACCACAACTTGGCTCCCAAAACATTATTGAGTATCTCTAGGTCCCTTAGGCCTAGACCACCTACCAATTTTGGAAGGCACAACCTATCATATGCTACCAAGGACCACTTATTTTCCTTCTTAGCCCCCCTCCATAGGAAATTTCTGAAAAGAAAAGTCATATAGTTTAGGATCATCTTTGGTGCCGCCATCGCCAAGAACAAATATACTAGAAGATTCGTAAATAATGATTTAAGGAAAATTGTTGATTATCGGTTGTCATTTATGTCAACCCAAGCAGCACTAGGGGCTACCTCGATCTTGCATGGGAATTTTGCCTTGAAAACTTACTCTATTCTGAGTCAAGGATATTTTGTATGGTTTCTATTTGTCGAGATTTTTCCATTGATATATGGCACGCCACATAATTCTTCACGATTTGAGACACATTCGTGTTTGAAGTTAGTAACCCCAGTTAGTGGCCTAAAACCCCATTGGGTTGTGGCATGACACTGCTCATTGGTTGTGGTCATTGAATAGTTAATAATTAACATTATTTTAAACTCCTAAATTCCCTCCAAATTTCACATGTTGAAGACCCTCTCAACCTAAGAATTTATATAAATTATGACCCTCATATCCTCCTGATGTAAGGATTTCGCTACTTAAAATAGGTCATCGTGACATTATCACTATAATTTTTTTTCTGTGCAGCTTCAGATGCTGAAAAAAAAAACCTATTTGAGTTGAAATCGTGTTGAAGCCCGTGACTGAATTTCAAATATTGGTTCGTTATATTTTAGGAGATATGATCTAAGGAAGTTAGGGTTTTTGGAGGCTCCCGAATTTCATGTCAAACAGGTGACCTTGGGAAAATCATCATAACTTTCTCTCTGAGCATTGGATTCAAATTTCGTAATAAGTGATAGAAAGAGGACGAACTCTAGTTTGTTGGATATCGTTTTTAGGACCGAAGGTTGAAACAATGACATGTGGAACTTCATACAAGTTCGCTCTACTGAACCAGTCTATAACCAAGTCATAGTATGACATTAAGCATAACAATTTCTTGAAGAATCCAATATTGATCAGACCTGCGTGGTTCGAAAGAGGACTCGGAGGGCTACAGCAAGGCACAATTTCAGACCCTGGATATCCGAAATTACATAGATATAGCAGATTCATTATCGAGCTTCTAGAAGGCAAGAAACAATATGCATTCAAGGATCAATGCAGTAAGGAAAACACATCAACATTCAAGGGCAAGTCTGCTACAAAAAGGTATGTATGATTAGTGTTTAAATTTTAATTTGAATATCATCTCCAACATGTGTTTTTGTAGGAAAATGTAAGTATTTTGTATGTATATTTGATTGGGTTTTTTTCATAAATGTTGAACGTATTTACTTTTGAATTTTGAATATTATCTGACATATGGTTTGCAGGTCAGTGTAAGTATTTTGTTTGTATATTGGTTTGGGTCTTGTTCATTAATGCATATGCAGGAAGGAGGACGCAATAGGACAACTCAGACACATACTAGAAAGACAATGCAACGCCCCAAGTACCATTACTTGAAGCAAGCACACAATACCTCAGCAGTTGCTAGTGTTCAAAGTAGCAGTGTCAAGTCAAGTATCAAGTGATGTCAAACATTAGTATTGTAAAAATCATCATTGTAAAACTATAAAAGAGTAATTATTGTAAAATATTCAATCTGCCTAGAGTTGGAGAGGCATTGTTGGGAGCTATAAGAGTCATTGTTGGATAATGTTATGGTTGGGTTGCAGGTCATAGTGTGATTGGGTGATTGGTATAGTTCAAGAAAATCATTGTGAATCATATTATATCGTGGATCATTGTCCCTGGTACCGAAGTCAACACTCTTGTCTTATTTTTTATCAATATAGGGTGGCAGGGAGTTTCTAGGTTGGTGCATGAAGTCACCTACAGATTGGAGCCTGTGAACACTTCAGGGTGGTAGGTTGGTCTAGGATGTCAGGGCATCCATTCAGTTGACTACTGAAGAAACCAGGGCGTTGGGGCGTCCTTCTAGTGGGAGTTTGAGAAGCATGCTTTTCTATAATTCTAGGAAGTTGTACCTTTCATTTTAGTTTGGGCTGAAGATTAAAGAATTTATTAGAAAAATGTTCTGTGGTTTTGACCCGGAGGGGGTTTTCCACCTAAAATTTGTGTGCCTATTGTGTTCTATTGTTTACTGTTTTTACTAGATAAACATCAAGAATAATTGAAGATTAACTAATGCGCTGAAAATATTTAATAGTGATAATTGATAAGAAATATTGATTGACCACCCCCCCTCTCATTATTTCCAACAATTGGTTTCAGAGCTTGGCTCCTTCAATAGTGGTCTAAAAACTGGAAGGAGATCGTGGACTATACTAAGAATAGATTTCCTCTGTTCAATGGAAATAACTACACACGTTGGAGTGGAAGAATGCAGGTTCATTTGCTGGTGCAAGGATACGAAGTAGGGGAAATCGTTGAAAAATGCTTTATAGTGACCCGGGATGAACAAGGTAAGAAAAATATGGCATATGATGCAAATGCTAAAGATCTCATTATCAGTGGTATTATCGAGTATGTCTATCATAAGGTACTGAGTTGCAAAACTGCTAAAGAAGTATGGGGCAAGCTTGAGAATATATATGCAAGTGACTCAAACGTGAAAGAAGCAAATCTTCAAATTTACAAGGCAAAATTTGAGCAACACAAAATGAAGAAAGATGAAAATATTGATGCATAATTACAGCTATTGATAAAATAACAAATGCATTGGAAGGTTTGGGAGAACCTGTCGACACGAAAATTGTTTTCTAAAAGATCCTTAGAACCTTGACAACAAGATTCAACCCAAAGGTATCTGTCTTGGAATATAGTTTTAATCTAATCAATCTCAACAAACATGAATTGCATGGAGTTCTTGTGGCATGTGAAATGAGGATTGAACAAGAGGAAGACACATATCACCTAGAAACAACATTCGTCGCATCCAGGAAGACTAGTAAGGAAAAGCATACTCCGAAAGATAAAACTTGTTGTTGTAAGGAAGAAGAAAATGAAGAAGATAAAGAAGAATTTTCAAATAAATAATTTTCCTACTTCATGCGAAAAAAGAGAATAGGTATGGGAAAATTCAAAGGTAAACTTCCATTGATATGTTTCGATTGTGGTGAGGTTTGGCATTTTGCAGCTAAGTGTCCTCACAAAAATGAGGTTGTTACGAAAGAAAATAAAGGTACGAGGAAGTTCAACAAGTAAGGCAAGAAGAAATGGTTTAAGAAGAGTTTCTTCTCGAGAGAAGATAGCTCCTCATCTGATGAAGAAAATGATAACAAAGAATAAATAAATGGAAGAGTATTATTTATGGCCAAGCATAATAAGCAAGAAGCATTTGACAAAGAAGGAGACGAAGAAGAAGAGATGACTGAGGTTGAATTTCAAAACGAACTAATCAGGGTTATCAAAGAGCTCAAGGTCGAGAAGAAGCATGTCAACGCTCTTGAAGATGAATTAAAGATAGAAAGGGAACATGTCCTAAATCTTAAAATCAAGGTTTAAGAATACAAACGAGTTGAAGAATCGCTCAGGGAAGAATTAAAGGAAAGCAACAAGGGAACAGAATCATTGGAAGCTAAAATAGTTTCTCTATGAAAGAAAGTAAAAAAAGGAAAACTTTTCAAAACTACACCAACAACTTTAAGGAATTGGAAGAAACCATCAAAAATAAGCGATGAAATGGTGACAAGACTGGTCTTGGTTACAAAGAAAAATATGAAAAGGAGCCAAGTCCTTCTATGACAACAAAAGAATATGGATATGCAAAATCTAACAAGCAAGTAGACCTCCGAACCAACTCAAGAGATTAGGACTAGTAGGAAGAACAATGGAAGACAATTCCTTGAAAAAGATTTCCTCCCAGATATCAACCTATCTTCTATGGTCATTTTTATTCATGTGGAAGGTTTGGACATAGAGCTATAGAATGTCACGCATATGTTTGGAATAAATACAGTTTCAAGAGATCTTTTAGAAATGGACATTCTGGAACTCAGCAGAATATTAACAGATTTGATCATTTGAGAGTTGATGTCGAATGTTACAAATGTAACAATTTTGGACACCTGGCTAAATATTGCAGACTTGGAAGTTCTTCAAAGGAATTCTCACAAAATCAAAATGAACAAATATGGAAAAAGAAGACTGAAAAATGTTTTATCACTCTCAAGGCTCAAAGCAGCAGAAACGATTGGTATGTTGATAGTGGTTGCTCAACTAATATGACTATAGATAGGGGTAAGTTCATATCCTTGGAGGAAAATAAGGATGGAACAGTGTCTTTTGGAAATGACAGGTCTTCAAACGTCATAGTTTTAGGTACAGTCACACTTGGAAGCAAGAATGAATTAGCGAAAGATATGTTGTTGGTTGAAAATATGAATCACAATCTGCTCAGTGTTGGAAAAATGTGCGATCAAGGACACACAATGCTATTTAACTCTAAGAAATGTGAAATTAGGAAAGGAAAGTTCAGTAAAATTGTTGCTACAACAAGCAGAGCTCCAAATGACATATATATTTTGGATGAGACACCTAAAGGGTGCTTTTTGGTGAAAAAAGATGAAAGTTGATTATGACACAAACGAATGGGACATATAAATTTCGACAATTTGGATAGGATTAGCAAAAGGAAGTAGCAAGAGAAATGCCTAAAATTTCAAAACCTACCAATATGATATGTGAATCTTGTCGGCACGACAAGCAAACAAAAGTTGATTTCAAGATAAAAGAACACTTTGCATCACATCCATTGGAATTAGTACATACTAATCTATATGGTCCTATGAGAACAAAAGGTTTAGATGGAGAATTATATTTTATGCTAATGATAGATGACTACACCAAAATGGCAGTCATCATCTTATTAAAAAATAAGACTAAGGCATTCGAGTGTTTAGAACCTACAAGGAATTGGTCGAAAATGAAACTGATTTGAAGATCAAATGTTTGAGATTAGATAATGGCGGAAAATTCACTTCCAAGGTATTTCAGCAGTACTATGATGAAAATGGAATAAAAAGGCAATTCTCAATAGCTAGAACATTGTAGCAAAATGGAATTGCTGAAAGAAAAAATAGAAATGTACAGGAAATGGCCAGAACAATGTTAAATGACTCAAAATTAGACGATAAATTTTGGGCTCAAGCAATCGATACAGTTGTATTCATTATAAATAGAAGTTTGATAAGGAACAATTGTAACATGACTCCATACGAATTATGGAAAGGAAGACCGGCTAATGTCAAATACTTCAAAATATTTGGAAGAAAATTATATATCAAAAGAGAAGATAAAAAAGTGGGCAAGTTTGTTTCCCGTGTTGATGAAGGTAATTTAGTTGGTTATTCGCGCAAAAGGAAGGCTTATAGATGCTTCAATTTGAGGTGAAAACAAATGGTGGAAAGCATAAATGTTACTTTTGATGAAATTGTGTTACAAAGGATGACAATGAGATTTTCCCTTCAAGAAAATCTGAGGGATCTGTGAAGGATGAAGAAGAATCTCTAGAACAAGACCAATCAAATAAGGAAACAACAGTCAACTAAGAGGAAATAAGAAATGATCAGCAGGATGTACAATAAAATTATCCAAAAGATTTAAAATAATGGTGTCAAAAGAATAATTCGTCAAATAAAACCATCGGCAACATAAAGGAAGGAATTGGAACCATAAGAAGTCGACAGCTTCGTTCATCACAACAAGCCCACCTTGTTTTTTTAGCAACTTTTGAGCCTAGCAATTTTTAGGAAGCTAGTCAAGATGAACATTGGGTAGCAGCTATGAATAAAGAACTCGATCAAATTTAGAAGAACGACACTTGGGAATTGGTTCCACGACCAAAGGATGAAAATTTTATTGGGACTAAATGGTCTTCAGAAACAAATTGAATGAGGATGGATAGGTTACCAGGAATAAGGCAAGATTAGTCTACAAAGGATATGCACAAGTTGAAGGAATTGATTTTGAAGAAACATTTTCTCCCGTTTCCAGAATGGAAGCTATCATAATGTTTCTCGCTTATGCATGCTCGAGAAAAATCAAGGTCTACCAAATGGATGTTAATTCAGCCTTTCTAAATGGTAAATTGGAAGAAGAATTTTATATTGAACAACCCGAAGGTTTTCTGCTCTCTAAAAAGGAAGACTATGTCTGCAGATTAAAGAAGGCACTATATGGTCTCAAGCAAGCTCCTAGAGTTTGGTATGCTCATCTTGATGGATATGTACATCAACAAGGATTCAAGAAAGGAAGTGCCGACAAAAATATCTATGTGAAAGTGGATCAAGATAACCTGACAATTATCGAGGTATATGCAAAAGATATAATTTTTGGAAGCAATGATGACAGCTTAAGTAAAAACTTTGCCACAAATATGCAAAGCGAGTTTGAAATGTCTCTACTTGGAGAGCTGACATACTTTTCAGGGCTTCAGATATCTCATATCAGACCAAGTAGATCAAGGAAATGCTCAAGAAATTCGAGATGGAATACTGAAATCCTGTCGTTACCCCAATGGTAATAGGTTGCAAGTTAAGTTTAGAAGATTCGTCAAAGGATGTGCAGCAGAGGTTGTATAGATCTATGATTAGCAGTCTTGTATATGTGACAGCTTCTCGTCCAGACGTAATTTAGGCAATTGGATGAGTAGCAAGATTCCAAGCAGCACCAAAATAATCTCATATTATTGTCGTCAAAATAATTCTTCGATATCTTAAGGGCATAACAAAATATGGTTTATGGTATCCCAAAGGAAATAATATAGTTATCCAAGCTTATACAGATGTATATTAGGCAGGAAGTGTTGATGATCAAAAGAGTACTAGCGGAGCAACATTCTATCTAGGTGGTTGCCTTGTTTCATGGTTAAGTAAAAAGCGGTCTTTAATCTCGTTATCCACAACAGAAGCAGAAAATATCGTGGCGACAGCTTGTTTTACTCAAATTCTCTGGATGAAGCAAACTTTGCAAGATCTTCAAGTCAATTTTGATTAGCCTATTCCCATATTTTGCGATAACACCAGTGCCATCGGTATCTCCAAGGATCATGTGATGCATTCCAAAATAAAGCACATTTTGATTAAATATCATTTCATTAAATAGCAGGTCACCGACAAGAATATCAAGCTTGAATATGTTGGCACAAAGGAACACATTGTTGACATCTTAACCAAACCATTACCTCGAGAAGAATTTGAGTATATTCACCTACAGCTTGGGATTCTCCCAAGTTCTCATTAAACTCTTTCTCTTATCTAACTAACTAAAAAAAGGGGGAGTTGAGGTGTGTACAGGTCCGCAAGATGACATTTGTCAGGGTGAGTTACCCTTTGTCGTTGATGAAAAAGGGTGAGAGAATTTTCTAGGAAGAGGATTCATGATCGCAGGGGGGGCACTTGTGTTTCCGTCAATGCCAAAGGGGGAGATTTTTTATCAGTGGTTGTCATTGATGTCAACCCAAGCAGCACCAGGGGCTACCCCGATCTTGTATGGGAATTTTTACTTGACAAATTACTCCATAGTGAGTTAAGGATATTTTGGATGGTTTCTATTTGTCGATATGTTTTCATTGATATATGGCATGCCACATAATTCTTCATGATTTTAGAGATATTCGCATTTGAATTTAGTAACCCCAGTTAGTCGGCTAAAACCCCATGGGGTTGTGGCATGCCACTAATCATTGGTTGTGGTCATTGAATAGTCAAAAATTAATAATTTTTTAAACTCCTAAAATCACTCCAATGTTCACTTGTTGAAGACCCTCTCAACCTAAGCATTTATATACATCGTGACCCTCATATCCTCCTGATGCAAGGATTCTTCTACTTAAAACAAGTCATCGTGGCATTATCGCTATTAAATTTTTTCCTGCGAAGCTTCAGATGCTGAAAAAAAAACCCATTTGAGCCAAAATCATGATGAAGCACGTGACCGAATACCAGATATTGGTTCGCTATATTTTCGAAGATATGATCTGAGAAAGTTAGGTTTTTTGCAGGCTCCCGAATTTCATGTCAAACAGGTGACCTTCGGAAAATTGTCTTAACTTTCTCTTTGAGCATTGGATTCAAATTTCGTAAGAAGTGACAGAAATAGGACGAAATATAATTTGTTGGATATTGTTTTTAGGACCGAAGGTTGAAACAGTGACACGTGGTGCTTAGTGCAATTTCACTATACTGAACTAGTCTATAATCAAGTCCTCGTAGGAGATTGGGCATAAATATTTCTTGAAGAATCCAATATTGATCAGACCTATGGGGTGGGAAAGAGGACGTAGAGGGCTACTAAATTCACAATTTCAGACCATCGAGATCTGAAATTACATAGATACAACATATTTGTTACACAGCATTTTGTCACCGTCCCTACAATTCCCCGTCACACACATTGGAGGGTCTTTCCCATGAACTGTGAGCAGTGATATGACCTGAAACCATTTTCATGGAATCCCCCTTAACAAGGAAAATCATTCCTCTGAAGAAATTTTCCCTTGAAAAACCCTAAAAACTAATCTTTTGGCCTTGGCGCGACTAGCCAGTTCAGCCCTCGCGCCAATGGGGAAAATCCACCAAAGAGGGCGCGCCAACTGGCGCTCTATCCCAGTGTCTCACTCGCGCCAAGCTTAATAAAGAGTGTTTTTTAAAAATAAATGGCAGAAGTTTGATTCTAACAAACTCCTGAACGAGTCTCTAAAATGAGTTGGGAGGTTTGGCTCCTGATCTCCATGTATGGGAGGTGGTTTTCCACCTATCATGGAAGATTCCTTAGAGATAGGGCCAATCCCATGATTGTAGAGATCCCAACTCCTCTTCCCCCATCTATATAAGCTTGCATTTTCCCTTAGAAAGCTAGTAAGAGCTGAACTTGTAGCAAGGAGGCTATCGCCAGACAGCCTTTGAGAGCCAAGCCGAAGAGAGAGAGCTTTGTCACGTTTCCGACAAGCTTCGTTGAGACGTGCTCCGTTGTCAGCCCCGCCAAAGGAAGATCCAGCATCAGAGCTTTGGGTTGTATCTTTCCTTTGTTATTTTAATGATAAGCGACTTTGATTATGGTTTCGTTCATGTGTCTTTTTCTTTGATGCAATGAATTACATCCTCTCTCACTGATGTATGGTTACAAGATTTAGATTTTACGCGGTATATTGTTGTATCCTTTGCATGTGTGCAGGTGTTTGGACGTGTTAAGCGAAAGGATCATGATTTTCCAAAGCAAAGGATGGGAAGCGTCATCCTTTCTTCAACGACCACTATGTAGGACCTGAGGTAGGCAATTCATTATGTTTTTGTCGTTTTGTAACTAGATACCTCGTCACTGCATGACCTGATTGTTGCTAGACCCAATCTGGGCTAGTAGGGATCGCCTTTGTCCGCAGAGGGGATTTACCTCTCCAACAGACTAGCGACTCCAATGGGGAGTTAATTGGAGTTAGTCTTGTCTCTTTTGGTTGTTTCTGGCTTGTGTTTGATTGATTTGCTCTTCTAGTTTGCCTCCTTTTGGTGCAAAACCCCTGTTCAGCCCTCACAAGACCTGATCTCCTCTTTGTTTTCTCTTTTTCATTCCTTTCCTTAGTAAACTCAATTGGCGCGATTTTTAGCCAAACAGTCGCACCAACTAGCACTTGTTCCTAGTTAGGCCCCTGCACCAACACTGTTTTGGTGCAAGATACAGCCAAACAGTCGTGCCAGTCCTGTTTGGTGTTAGGGTTTACTTGTTTTTGAGCCCTCTGAGTCTGATTTTTGGTTTTGGTGTCTTTTTTCTGACTGCTTGAGTGCCTTGAAGTCCTTGTTGAGTATGTGTGGCCCTTATCCTCCGGTTGTTTTTCCTCTACCATCAGTTTTGCATTCTATCCCTAGGGTTTCTAGGTGCTATAGTGCGCTGAGCCTCCCGTAGGAGTTTTTGGTTCTCGTTTTTCTATTCGACTTGATTTTTTCTTCTTTTCATTCATTTTGTTGGATTCCATTGTATCGTTGCGTCAGTTGAGTGATTTCTCTCTTTGTCATTCAAATTTCACTTTGTCTCATTTCAAGCCTAGATTACACAGTTTGTATGGGTCTTTTTGGGATCCTTCTTTGATTTGAGGGATTTCTCCATCAATTTGAGTTATGATTGTGTGTTTTGCTTGGAGTGAACTTGCTCGATTAGACTCTTTCACTATCGTTTCTCAAATTGGTTTTCTCATTAGTTTTTCATTTCGTTTGATGCATTTTTCTATAAAACATTGAAAAATACAAAAAAAAATCTCTTTGCTTTTTTATTAGTTAGTGAAATTTGAAAGCTTTTCCGTATTATTAGTGTTATATAACTCTAAAAGAAAAGTTTTTAGTTTCATTAGCGTGCATTAGAGACAGTAGTGGATGTTTTCTGATCATTTTATTATTGATTGAAAATCTCTCAACCTTCCCGTAGTTTGCTCTTCATCGAACAAAGTGATATATTGTGGCATATAGTGTGCATTTAGAGGATTTTTGAGAAACAACATTCGATAGGGCCTGAAATTGAAACATAATTGAAGATCAACTCTAAAAACTATTCAATTAACCTTAAGGAAACATTGAAACATTAACGAAATATCTAGAGGTCTAGGCTAGTGACGTGTTCTGGCGTCATTAAACCTAGTAGATGTCGTTCACCTCTTGGCTTTAGACAGCGCTACTACGGACTTGTGCTCCCCGTACCGTCGCGTATATAAAGGGAGACCCCACTAGGTTGTTATCCTTTATCTGTAGGAATCTGAGTTTGTCGCTTTATACCCGTGATACACCGGACATAGCATTCGGGGAGATTACTTTCACGTACGTCAAGTCCTTGGTTGATCTCTCCTTTATTTTTTAACCAAGGTGTATATGGCAGTTTGTTGTATAAAATCAGCCCCTACATTCAAATTTCAGCTAGAGGCTCCTTTTTCCTCCTTAGCGTTGCCCTTTCCCAAGCCGGAAATACATTGAAAAGGGCTAAAATCCGCTCTTCAAAGTCATATAAGGCCTAGCTCCTTTCCCCCCCCCCCCAGCTCCACGCCTCTTCATACACATATAGCCAAGCGCTGCCCCTTAGAGCATCAACCGAAAATCGCATGATCACGCTATCGCATTTTTCTCCCCATCGCAAAAGCGCAGTTTCCCGTTCATGCCATTCTCCGTCATCGCACTTTTCGTTTTTGCGATCTGCGCTCGACCGGTCACACCCATCGCATGGCGCAGAGCGCAGATTCTTGTTATTCCATCGTTTCCTCCATCGCATTTTCTCCACTTGCGAATTTGCGATGTGTGCTCTGGGTCCCACTTCCAAAGCCTTTACTCCATTGTTTTGTCACGTTTTTCTTCGTAACTCCCACGAAAGCTAATTTTCGAGTTTTGGTGCCGTTAGCATTGTTTCGCCATTTTTCGTCATCTACCCACGTGTCATTCACTTTTCCCTCCACTATTCACATATTTCGTTTATGTGCTGCGTTCAGCGTTTTTGTTTGATGTTTTTGCCTCGTGCTCTTATCATCGTCCCTTTGTATTACCTCATTTTCACTTCCCATTCCTCTATTGTCCCTCTGTGTTTTCGCCACCCCGCGTCATTTCATCATCCCCTCAAATTGATGCCACCGCTTCCGTTAACCTCACTATGTCCACTATCTCTGTGATTAGTCTTATTCAACAGGCTTTTGTTTTTGCAGGAACTTGTTGTGGGAATGAAATTGGCGGAAAGGATCCGGGAGCCACTATGACGTGACCCCCATTGAAGAAAGATATTTCAATCTATAGAACCATCCAGAGAAAATCAAAAAGGCGAATTTGGGTGGATGAAAACATTAATGTAGCAGCAGACTATTAATGAAGGAGCAATGAATTCAGTGTCCGGCATGAAAAAGGTTTCGAATTAAAATTCAAAATTTGAAGGCCGAAAGTACCATATACAGAAACAGACGCCTCAAGGTTTAATTGATGCAGATCTTCCTCCTCCAGCAAAGAGCAAAATATTTACATATTTTACTATCTACGTCTTGTCTATAAGAAGATTTTCATTTTCAGCACTCATTTCCGGAAATAAATTGTAAAAGTACAGTCATTTATGTTCAGTCGTTTCACAGTGTGGGCGCGAATGTTTTCCACCATTTGATTCAAAATAAGTTATTAAATGCTTTCCATCTACCTCCTCCTCTAGAATTCTATATCTCTCCTATAAAAGCTAAAAAGAAGACATTGTAGAGGTTCCAGATTTCTATCAGCAAACTGTGCAGTGAAAAGGCTTTTGTATACATCTTGTAACATTTCTGTAGGAAGGTTCAGAGCCCGTAGGGTCTCAGTGAGGAGGAGTTATAACTGTAATCAGGATTCTGGTCTTTGGTATCTCACAGTATGTAATTCTCTTTTATGTGTTAATACAATATCTCATTTCATGCAATTTATCTTCTCGTATCATGTTCTAGAATGCGAGTGGCTCACTAGTTTGCAGTAAGGATTCATCCTCGTTGATGCCCTTTCTGGAATTATTCAAGCGCTTTAAATAGGCCTAGTCATGATATACTGTTCCATGTTCATCTCTTCCATATTTTCTACTATATCAGTTGTTTTAGGAGGGTGCTTTTAAAATGCCAGGATTGTGTATGGATTCTTGAATTGGCAAGCCCATGCATGGTTTTGTTGTATATCTGGGTATCAGTCTAATATCAACTGGTATTTTCTCATTATTTCTTTCACTGCACCCACTCTCTGATAATTTGATTTCTATGATATATCATATGAACTGGCCCTCTTTATAGTAAGCTGTCTCTTAACTGTCTGATGCCTTTGTATTGGAGTTTTGCATAATGTCCCTACACTAATCTTGTCTTTGCATCAGCTTCTGAGAGAGATTGGTCCCATTCAAAACTTATTTCCTTGGTTTACAAGAGATAGTAAGAGAGCTTTTGGATTGACAACCCAAGCTATATGAAGAGCTCCTTGCTATATTAAGATGTCTTAGGCACTGGTCTATGGCAACTCTAGACTGTCTCTAGGGGGCGACAAAATTTTCCACAACACAGTTCACGGATATCTGGTACACCCATCTGCCTAGATTACCAGAGTGGTCATTTCGATATTTTCTGACTCATTAAATTTGAAAAGATCATCAAGCGCTTGTCCTTTCACGCTTGTTTCCAAATTGAAAGAGATAGAGTCATCTTTTACTCGTTTCTAGACTCTTAAAACATGAAACAGTAAAATTTCCAGTTTCAATGTGGTAAAATTAATCACCTACGATCACACGCCCTTTTAGATATTGTTTTTCGGTAGTTTGATTGTTTGCCTTGGGTTTTGCCCATGTGTCTTTGTTTTGATCTCTTCCTCTTTTCGTTACTGCCACAGTGGCGGAACCCTCAGTTTCGTCTACTGGTAGTCCTTACACAGACGATTCATCAGAGGTCTCTCAGTCCTCTGTTGGACCTCGGCAGCCTATTGTATCCGAGTTTCCCGACGGGGGACCGGTGATATCTGAGCTTCCCTTTGGTGGACCAGTTGAATTCAATTGGCCCTTATCCAACGCTTGGTTTGGATTTGGAGTAGGGGAATACTTCCCTCCTCTTACATCGGGATCACCTTTCTTGGCTGCCATTATACCTCCTAGTCCTCGTCGTCTTTTAGAAGATCTTGCGGCAGGGTCAGACATGGACTCACCCAGTCCTTCTCCTAGTGAGGAAATTCCTACATCTGGTGAAGATTACCATATTTTTCCAGAAAACAACCCCAAGTCTTCTGTCATGTCTTCATCTAGTCCTTCGCTTCCAGTGGGATATAGGTCCTTAATTCAGGTCATGGCCGTTGTGGCCTCTATGGGAATATCGACTCCATCCACGAGACCAGTTATTCCTTCGTTAGGGATGTCGCCATCGACACCTCTCACGTCATCTCCTCATGTCACATCAGTACCTGTTAGGCCTACTGTCTGCGTAGCTGCGTCTACGCTCGCTGTCACTACTCAGTCCACCAGGACCTTGTCACTTCCTAAAGACATTTACATAGCTTCTGCTATTCCGAAGAATATTTCTCCTGAGGAGTATCGGTTGTCTTTACAGCCGTCAAACTCCGAGGTTGGTCAGTCCTCCCAAGATCCCAACCGTCCTTACTTTTCCCATTATGGACCGAATGGTACCCCGATCTATGTATTTCCATATCAATATGATGAGCAGGGTAACCCTCTGTGTTTTCCTGCTCCTGAGGCTTATCAGTATGTTCACAATTTTCTATCTTCCCAGGCTGGGCAACCTTCCAACCCACAGGGGCAACCCTTCCAGGGCCAACCTTCGGGCCAGCCTGGTTGTCTGTATGACCCGCAAGGACAACCCTTACAGGGGCAACCTTCGAGCCAGCAGGGGTTGTTGTACGGTCCACAAGGGCAGTCCTACAACCCTCAAGGTCAACCTCTACAGCCTCACCTTATGGTCCAACTAGGGCAACCTCAAGGACCCATATGCCAACCAGGGCATCAACCCAGACCGTTGTACAGTCCTGGGGGGAAAATCCATCCTTCTCAACCTATGGTGCAACCTCAGTAACCTCAGTTTCCCATTGGTCTTAATGTTTCACATCCAGGGCCATCTTATGGTCCTGTCATGGGTCAACCTGGTTATCAGGCACAACCTGGCCCTCTCCTGCCATCAGGCCAACCGGCCCAGCCGGGACAGCCTGGTGGCCTTCATCAACCAGGCCAACCTGTTCAACTAGGACAACCTGTTCACCCAGGCCAACCTATTCAACCAGGCCAACCTGCACAGCCAAGTCAACCTGTTCAACCAGGACAACTTGCACATCTATTTATCCCTACTCAACAGTTGATTTATTCTATGCCACAACCGAATCCACCTGTGCGCCCAACTTATTAGGCTTAGCAAGGCCCGAGTTACCAGCAGCCCGCTCAACCCCAAGGCGGCTATTACCTTCAAGGTCAGTCTCGACCAGTTTAAAACCCGCCCCAAGGTTCTAGTTATTACCTTCAACAACCAGGCTATGCCTATACTCCGCAGTCGAATCCATACACTGCTCAAACGGGGCCTACATATAATTAGGGTCAGTACCCTGGTTATCAACCCCCATACACTGGTTATCAGGAAGCATATCAACCCAATTATATGGCTTATACCCCCTATGGTCAAAATCCTCCAGGACAGAACCAATGCGGGAAAAATTATGCTCAACCAAGTTGGAGTACAGGTACGGGTCCTTATCGGGGACCTGGCATGCTGTTCAATCCTCAGTTGCCTTTCCTTGCCACATTGGAATTGTCAGATGTATCTAAGTTGACCAATGATCTGATTCTCCATAATCCATATTGGCCTCTGGTTCTGACCAAGGTACCTGGTGACTGTCCCAAATTTGAGGGTAAAGCTGGAGAAGACCACCAAGCCCATGTCATGACATACCATTTGTGGTGTTCTTCGAACTCTTGGGTGGATGACTCGATTCTTCTACGTCTTTTCCAGCGCACTCTTACCGGTGCAGCTACTAAGTGGTATATAGAACTACCCCATGGTATTTTTCAAGACTTTAATACTCTATCTATGGCTTTCCTGAGACATTTCCAGTTACCGGTTCGTTATGAAGCCGGGACGCATCTCCTGACATCTCTGAAGCAGGCTAAAGCCACTCATATATCAGATCATATTCATGAGTGGTGACACTGTCGTCGTCTGATCAAGTTTGATATTCCTGATCAGCTTCTAGTCTTCTCACCTTCGATCTGGACAACTTTGTCCCCCAACTTCCACATCAAATCGCCCTTGTTATACAAGTCGGTATCAACGGCCTCAACATTCACAGAACCGTTGTGGACGAAGGTGCCTCTACCTGTGTTATGTCATCTGCCTGCTGGAAGGCCATTGGCTCTCCAGCTCTTACTTCATCTCCCAATTCCCTTGAGGCATTTGATGGTAGGGAATCAAAACCCTTGGGTGTTCTCACAAGTTTACCGATCACATTACAAGGTAAGATAGTCATCGTTGAAGTGGAAGTGGTCGATGCTAAGCTCAACTATAATCTTCTACTTGGTCGCAGCTGGACCCACACCATGTTATGTGTTCCGTCCACCCTCTTCCGGCTTCTGAATTTTCCTCATGAGGGCAACATTATCACTGTCGATCAGTTGTCTTTCTTCACCTCATCCTCTGAGAACAACGTGCCATACGTGGATCAAATTCCCAATCCCCCCGACAGTGTAGGACCTGGTCTTTTCAAGGACCCCATTCTCATGGGTATTTTTCCTGTGCCACCACCGAACACCATTCAAGTCAATATGATCTCTAGGTCAGATGACCCATGGATCATCCCTTCTCCTGAACAGGTGACCTCTTTTGGAGAATTGATGCCTCTAACTCCACTTGAAATCAATTATTGCGAGATCGTTGTTGCATCAGATCCTCCTCCTACTGAACATGCTCCTTTGAGCATGGCTCTAGATGTTTATTCTCAATCCCCTTGGCTCGACGATGTAGGTTCACCCGATCCTTTAAGAGAAGTCTTCCCGTCTGACGAAGCTATCGTTGAAACGATGTCTCTTGAAGATCTGTTGTGGAGCGATGGACATCATCGTTCCTCGTTCATGCCCGGCCTGGGGGCAATGTCTAATTGTCTAGAGCGCTTCGCATCTCAGGTTCCCTCTCCACCTCTCCAAATTCCAATATTGACTCATGAGGTTCTTTCGGAAGAAAATCTGGGTAACATCACCCAAACAATGCCTATCGAAATCTCCGTTAAACCGGGGGTCGTTGAGAACATTCACGTGGGAGTTACTTGTTCTCCCGAAGAGATTCAAGTATACACAAGCCTTTTTCGCGAATTCCGAGATGTTTTCGCATGGTCCTATGAAGAGATGCCTGAGATTGATCCCAGTATAGTCGTGCATGAAATTCCCACCTATCCAGGTGCAAAGCTCATGCGTCAGCGTCTGCGCCCAGTGCATCCTCAAAAATCCGTAGCTATAAAGGTAGAAGTTGGGAAACTTCTTAACGCGGGCTTCATATATCCAATCCCCCTCACAGAATGAGTTTCCAATATTGTCCCTGTAGATAAGAAACAGGGCACTATTTGGGTCTGTGTTGACTACCGAGACATAAATCGGGCTTGTCCTAAGGACAACTATCCCACTCCCTTTATAGATCATATCATCGATGACTACGCGAGGAGTGATATCTATTCCCTTATGGATGGTTTCTCAGGTTACAATCAAATTAATATTTTACCCGTCGATCAACATAAGACTGCCTTTATCTGTCCGTGGGGCACATTCGCCTACAAGAAGCTCTTGTTCGGCTTGAAAAACGTTGGAGCCACCTTCCAGCGTGCTATGTCCTACGCTTTTCATGACATACGTCACATTATTCAGTCGTATCTGGATGACCTCCCAGCTCATTTAGCTCAGCGCGAAGACCATCCTGAACACCTCCGCCAAATTTTTCTCCGCTGCAAACGTTACAACATCAGGCTTAATCCTCATAAGTGTGTCTTCTGTGTGGATTATGGTCATCTTTTGGGATTCATTGTCTCTAAAGATGGAATTCACCTTGACCCCCTCAAGGTCGAGGCCATCGTTAATCTCCCATCCCCATCCTCGTTGCATCAACTTCAGAGTCTTCAGGAGAAATCGAATTTCTTACGTTGCTTTATCCCGAACTATGCAGAAGTGGCCAAAGGGTTTACTCGACTTCTAAAGCATTAACGCTCCGTTAATACGTCCTCCCAACTATCATCGCGACTTTACCCTCTATCTGGCTGCCGCATTCAGCACAATTGCCATGGTTCTAGTCCAGGATGACAATGACGGAAGTGAACATGTGGTTTATTATTTGTCTCGGAATCTTCTCAACACTTAAACGCGTTATGCCCACGTCAAGAAGTTGGCGCTTGCCGCGGTCCAGGTCGTTCAGCGATTTCGCCATTACATCCTGTTGTGCATGGTAACCGTGATTTCCGACTGCAACCCCATGACTTACATCTTGTCTCGACAATTGCTAGGGGGCAAGTACTCTAAATGGATTGTGATCCTTCAGGAGTTCGATTTGGAGTTCACTATTTCCAAATCGACGAAGTCACTGGTTTTTTCTGATCTTATATGCTCTCTCCCTACCGACTCTGCTCCATCCCAATCCGAGGATCATATCCTGGATGAAACGCTCTTTCTTATCAACACTCATGATCCATGGTACAGTGACATCATCGTCTACCTTCAGACATCCACTTTCCGGTCCGAGTTGACGAAGGATGCTCGACGTCGCGTTCGGCATCAATCTCAACCATATCGCATTGTCGAAGATACCTTGTATCGTGTCAGAGTTGATTCTGTGCTCTGCCGATGTTTGACCTTGGAAGAGGCTGAGAAAGTCCTGAACTATTGTCACAGTGGCGCCTGTGGTGGTCACATGTCCGAATATGCTACCGCCCAGAAGATTCTGCGTGCGGGTTACTTCTGGCTGCCTATTTTAAAGACTGTATCGTTGCAGTAAGAAAGTGTCATGCGTGCCAGATCTTTCAATGCAAGATGCGTGCACCACCCATACCTTTACATCATGTCATTACCATAGGCCCTTTTTCCAAATGGGGCATTTATTTTATGACATGTAACCCTCACTCGGCCAGGGGGCATGCTTGTATAATCGTTGTCGTGGACTACTTTACCAAGTGGGCCGAGGCGATGCCTACATTAGCTGTCGAAGGTAAGACAGCCACTCAATTCATTTTCAACCATGTAATTACGCGATTCGGAGTTCCTCAAGCCATTTTCACCGATCATGGCACTCATTTTCGGGACTACATGATGGCAAAGCTGACATCAAAGTTGGGCTTGCGTCACGACAACTCAACGCCATACTACCCTCAGGCGAATGGCCAGGTTGAGGCCGTGAACAAAGTACTTGTCACAATGCTTCAACGAATAATTGGTATTCACAAATCCAACTGTCATCTCCAATTGTTCTCAGCTCTCTGGGCCTACCGAATGTCAGTAAATAGCGCGACCGGATTCACACCTTTCCAGTTGGTGTATGGTCTGGAAGCAACTCTTCAGGTTGAATGTGAGATCCCTTCGCTGAAGTTGGCTATGGAATTACTACACGACACTTCCCCGAAGGAAGAACGTCTCCTATATCTGGAACGACTGGACGAAACCCGCCACTTGGCTGCTTTGGTTATCGAGGCACAGAAAAAGCGGGTTAAAGCTCATTTCGATCAAACGGTTTCTCCATGTTCTTTCGTCGAAGGGGACCTCGTCCTCTTGTATGATCAAGCACATGATAAGCTTGGGGCAAGGAAATTCCAGCTCATGTGGCATGGGCCCTATATCGTTAAACGAGTATTGAAAAATGGGGCCTATGAGCTAATCGATTATGAAGGTATTCCTTTGGCGCAGCCTAGAAATGAGTTGTACCTGAAAAACTACTACGCTTGAATTATTCTTGTGTGGTGTGTGTACATAAGTGAGTGATTTCATTTTTGTGCATGTGTGGTGTGGTGTGTGTACATAAGTGAGTGATTTCATTTTTGTGCATGTGTGGTGTGGTGTGCTTTGTAAGCGTCTTTCTGCTGATTGGGTCTTCCTGATTGTGCAGATGTCTATTACTCCTTTTGTCAGTTTCGCGGATGGTGGCTCCCGCAGTACCAGGAACCTGTCCTCGGCAGCCTGGGTAATCTACGATCCCGCTGGTGAGTTAGTTAATTTACAAGGTGTTTGTCTAGGGCCTACTACAAATAATGTCGCAGAATATAGTGTCGTTTTGGAATTATTGAACGAGGCCGTTAACCTCGGTATTCGTGCATTACTTGTATATCTGGACTCACATCTTGTAGTGTTACAACTCAATGGTCATTATTCAGTTATGAACCCATCCATTTTAAGATTGTATCTACGTATTCATTTACTGGAAAGAAATTTTGATTACATCACATATCAGCATATACCCAGACACATGAATGTGTTAACAGATGCAGTAGCTAACATAGTATTAGATAGACATTTACGCAACTTGTAAAAAACATCATCATATGTGAAAAATATTCATCCAGAAATAGATATATATAGATATGTCGAAATGTTTGTTGTTTGTGTGCATCACATAAAATCCAAAAAATATACATGTCTGTTTTAATAATATCCGGAGACAACATGTCTCTCAAAAATATGCATATAAAAGCCTAGGCGACTAATCAGCATGGTGCTCATGGTAGCATGTCATTGCCCGCACCAATCGCCTCAGTAAACGATGAAGGCGACTGGGCACCCCCACGGTGTGCCTTTGATATGCCAAAGGGACATCTGCTAGGCGAGTGTAATCCGGGTTCCCACGGACGATTCCCTCCAAGTTCTGAACTAGCTCACTCCCCTCGCCATCCTCGCCTTGAGGGTCATAGGCAAGAGGGGTCCTCCGTGCGATCGGCGACATCCCAGCGGGCCTCTCTGGGCCAACATATGCATACAAATAGGATCGACTGTTAGAACATACATGTATACCCAAAAAATCATAAAACACATAAAATCAAAAAGAGTCTTACCCAACTCCTCATCCCAGTCCTCTCCTTCCGGGAGTGGAAGGTCTGGGTCTCCTGTGAAGTCAGTATCGGCATAGGGCCAGTCTTCTATGATAATCAACTGTCGCCAAAGCCATACGAAGAACTCGGGCCTCCATGACATTTGCTAGCCCCCTCCTGCTCTGGGCATCGGTTCTGCCCATCGAGCCATCTGTGGCTCTCTCAACGGTGGATCTGCGACTATCGCCCCCTGGCCCTGGAAGATTGGTAGTTGTTCAAGGATGAACGATACCAAGATAGATCCGTATCCAAACTGCTTCAGTTTGGTTTTTTTACACTTTTTCAATTGCTGTTTGATATTCATGGTTACAACTTTAGCCCAATCAAATAGTGTCGAGTTCATGCATTCTTATGCTAAGAGGAGTTTTGTTTTAGTAGCCTCATGCAGCGCCTGCAACCCCACAGCCTGCGTAATGGTATGGAGCACCACCCTGAGTGCTAGATCGGGAACAGTGTGAATGTCAACCTTCCCGCTACTTGATCCTGTTCGTGCCCCTGGGAACACTCTTTCCATTACCATTGACATTTTTTCACCAGAAGGTCTAGTACCTGTCAATATCGGGACTAGACCTCTGCGAGACAATCCAGTGATGAAGTAAACATCAGATACTTCGAGCTCCAACACTTAGTATCGAAGCCTAAACTTCTCTTCATTCTTGTCCCAGATACTGATTAAGTATTGCAGCAATTCAGGTTGTGCTCTGAGACATGGTGTCAAGAAGAACTTCTTCAAACCGCAATCCTGGAGAGCGTTCATGCATTGCGCGTTCTCCATATCCATTTTGTCTTCTTCACTGTGCTCCCTCTCTTTCCATTCGATCACCATTGTGGCTTTGTACCTGCACCAAAATTGTCATAAACGCTTCATTAGATCCCTTGAGCATTCAAAAATCCAGTTGATTGGTTCATTTTTTGTAAAAATTGAGCGGAAAAATAGGTTGCGCCAGCTAGCAGGACCCGTTTGCAAAAAAGAACCCGATTGGTGCGGGTCCATGCCTCATACCCGCGCCCATTGGGCGAGCCCTAAATTTTCAAGTGTCCCCTCAGGGGTCCTAAATCACAGTGGAATACTATAAAAAAATGGGTTAAAACATAGCTAAGGGAAGCGTCTCTTACCTGGAAAAGACGGGATCTGAAATGATGCACCAGATCGTCCACAATCGTCACCGCAAGTTCGCAAGGAAAAAACTCACTGTTGCTCTCCACAAGAGGTAAAAAGTAAAAGTAAATATGTTTTTACTATTTTTGTCATATTTATAACTTTTCAAGATCAAATTAGGTTTTGAAGCTTATTTTTCCAATATTTTATTATATTTTGTCTGAAGATGGGTTTTACGCTTGCTTTTTCGTGCAACAACAGGTTTTCGCGCGACTGGGACGACGATACGAGTTGTATTCTATACTTTTTCGGACTTGGTAAAAACACGAAAAATTCACTACTGGAGTCATATTTCAACTCTTTTCTGACTCTCTAAACATGAAAAGATTGCCGAGTCTCTTGTCATTTTGATCTCGTTCAATTGGCTATGAAACGACATCTACCCAATATACGTTTACCCCTTTTCAGGCTGGGATAGATTATTTACGAAAAAGGAATACCCTAGCCTATCGCGACTAGGAGGTTTTCTCAGACACAGTTTTCTACCTTTTCAAATCTGAAGAACTATCTATGAAAAGGGACTGTTGGAGTTTACTTTTCCACTGTCTTTTCAAACTCTATAAACATGAAAAGACACCGAGTTCTTCCTTTGTCAGACTCGTTAAAACCTGATGACATCGGACTCCGTCGTAATGACGATACTCGAGTTCCTCCTTCCTAGGGCTCGTTAAATGTACTAGGTTGGATTTGTCCGAAGGACAAACTTATATCACAAGCATATGTTATCCCCTTCAAGCTTGTTTTCAAAAATAATTGGGGTACTCACCAGAAATGGTGGGGAAAAATGGAACCAGTATCATCGTCGTGTTGGCAGTATGTCGCTCTTGAACATGGCACTTGTCTGCATTCATGTCGGGTTGGGGACATCTCATCTCATTCTCTGCTTGCCCCCGTGGATTTGGGTATTCCTTTTTGACCGCTCATTTGCT
Source organism: Pinus albicaulis (assembly GCA_034641835.2). NCBI lineage: Eukaryota > Viridiplantae > Streptophyta > Pinopsida > Pinales > Pinaceae > Pinus > Pinus albicaulis. The sequence goes on along the minus strand of CM076581.1, from coordinate 73,165,002 downwards.
CTTTGCCTTGTCATCATGACCTCAGACCTTTTGATGTCAAATACTGCCAAATCCAGTTTCGTGCTGCCGATATGTTCAAGAGAAGTTGGCCTCTGCAGTTTTCAACCCCCCTCTGATTCCCTACTGATCCCAATTCACAAACATTATGTTCCTCTGTCTCGTGTCAATGATGTGGGAAACACTATGGCCGACCTTCGATCAAGTTCACTTCCTGTCAACTTCAGCTCATTATCCAGGAAGCTGATCTAGAGACTCCCTTCTGGTACCTTGGAGCTTGCATGCCTCAATGGCAGGTTCTTCGCGTTCGACACAAGGTTTTCATCATTGGCCTTCGATCGAATGATTATGCGGGTGTTCGACGCCAGCTCACTGTTCACATTCCGTGGATTGTACCTATAGTACCTTGATAGCCATCCTCATTATTGGTGGTTCCTCTCGTGTCTGTTAACGGCTTTCATCAGTGGCCGGTAATCAGACAATGTTCTTGCATGTTCGACTTCAGCTCACTTATTCACATGCTAGGACTTGTACTCAGTTCGGGTCAAGATGGAGCACAAGACCCTGGGTTTTGTCTGATGGAATCCAGGCTACGGATTTTTGTGGATTATCATGATTAGTTACATGACTCATTGATTGGATGGCTGCGACCATACCTGAGTCTACTTATTGATCCTTTCTAGATGGCTGCATCCATACCTTGGATCCTGATTATTGTATACTCTATTATGGATGGCTGCGCCCATACCACATATCATGTATTTGAGATATCAGTTGTATTTGTCTACGCAGGTTTTCTGACAGCAGTGTTTTCAGTTGGGCACATTCTCATAAATAATTTCACCCCTCTCTCTCTCTCTCGGGTCTCATGCTTTAGGGGGCATCTGTTACACAACATTTTGTCACCGTCCCTGCAATTCCCCGTCCCACACATTGGAGGGTATTTCCCGTGACTTGTGAGCAGTGATATGACCTGAAACCACTTTCATGGCATCCCCCTTGACAAGGACAATCATTCCTCTGAAGAAAGTTTCCCTTGAAAAACCCTAAAAACTGATCTTTTGGCCTTGGTGTGACTAGCTAGTTCAGCCCTCGCGCCAATGGGGAAAATCCACCAAAGAGGGCGCGCCAACTGGTGCTCTGTCCCAGTGTCTCACTCGCGCCAAGCTTAATAAAGAGTGTTTTTTAAAAATAAATGGTAGAATTTTGATTCTAACAAACTCCTGAACGAGTCTCTAAAATGAGTTGGGAGGTTTGGCTCCGGATCTCCATGTATGGGAGGTGGTTTTCCACCTATCATGGAAGCTTCCTTAGATATCGGGCCAATCCCAGCATTGTAGGGATCCCAACTCCTCTTCCCCCATCTATATAAGCTTGCCTTTTCCCTTAGCAAGCTAGTAAGAGCTAAACTTGCAGCAAGGAGACTATTGCCAGACAGCCTTTGAGAGCCAAGACGAAGACATGTGTTTTTGCAAGACAATGTAAGTATTTTGTATGTATGTTTGATTGGGTTTTGTTCATAAATGTTGAACATATTTACAATTGAATTTTGAATATTTATCTGATATATGATTTGCATGACAGTGTAAGTATTTTGTTTGTATATTGGTTTGGGTCTTGTTCATTAATGCATGTGCAGAAAGGAGGACACAATAGGAAAAATTAGACACGTACTAGAAGGACAATGCAACACCAAAGTACCATTACTTGAAGCAAGCACTTGGGTTCAGTGGGCTTAGAAGGACGATTCTTAGAACTTTTTTATAGAGTGTCAAATTGTAGTGATTGTTTGTTGTGTGTTGCTTATAGCGTTTGATTGTGGACTACATGGTGTATGCAAGTATTGAATTTTATATGATTATTATATTGTAATATACATGCTTAATTGAGAGTTGGTGTTTCAGATAACTATACACTAGCAAGCCTATTGTAATTCATCCAAGGTGATGGTTAAGAATATGTATTCATATTTTAGATTGACTAACAATTATGTGTGTATGACATCACATAAGAATACACTAAAGGAAACAAAAAAGAGAAAAATGGATGATCGGCACAATGGTGCAATACAACACTGATAGTTCTCAACATGGTCATGAAGTGGAGTCAATGGAGAAAAGGAGAGGGGAACACTCCCCTAACTGTATGGACACTCTTAGAAGTCTAAGAAATGAATTAAGAAGTTGCAAGATTGACAATGAAAATATTGTCAAAGCTCAAGAAAAATAAGCAAAAGTGAATGGATTCATATAGAAAATCCTCTCAGATGTGCAAAGACAAAAGCAACATGAACTAGGTGTCAGTTACAAGTTCATATGGGGTTCATCGAGACTTTGGGAGAAATAGTTGAGGACTGATGGTGCAAAATGAAATAGGTCCAATAAAATGCATACTAAGGCAAGCAAGAACACAATGAGAGGTGGAACTCCTGTAAGTACTCCAGAAAAGAGGATAGAGAGTCATGAGTAGTTGCCTAGTGTTGCAACTAAAATATATTATCGACAAAAAATGGAGGAGAAAGATTTCATGTTGGAGGAATTTCAGAAGGTGAAACCTCCTACGGTTAATGAAGAGTTGAATAAGGTTGAGGAAGTAGAGGCATGGATGCTAGGAATAAAAAAGTATTTCAGAGTCCATAATTACTATGAACATATGAAGGCAAGAGTAGCCATCTTCATCCTGAAGGGAAAGGTTGATATTTGGTGGGAAGATTTGAGCAATGTAAAGGATATTAGAGAGAAATAATTGTGCTAGATAATATTTGAAATATATTTCAGGAAAATGTACCTATCTTAGAGGTATTATGACAAGAAATCCAGGGAGTTATATCAGCACAAAATAGGACAATTGTCAGATGATGAATATACAACAAAACTCTTGGGGAAATTGAAGTATGTTCCTTGCATCAAGGACGAGAAGATGAAAATTCAAAGGTATCTCAAAGGTTTGCCACAAAAATACAAGGACAAAATAGAATTTGATGAACCTAAGACCTTGGAAGAGGTTATTAGGAAGTTGAAGTATTGTTATGGATATTCTAGGCATAAGTCTAATTTTAGGATTGATTGGAGAAGAAAGGGAAAACATAGTTTTTAAGGAAATCATCCAAGAAGAGGAAGTGAAAATTTTTCCACCACACCCAAAGGTGAGTTTCAATAGAAGACTTCCACTACTATTGATAAGGACCAATTTACAAGACATGTAGGAGCAGAAGTTGAGAGGTCCAAACGAGGATCGATGTAGTGTTGGACTTGTGGAGAGAACCATAGATGGAGGGATTGTCCCCAACGACAAAAATGTGGTATGAGGGAGTACAATGCACAAGAGGAAAATACCATAATGGGTGTGGCTCAGAGTGTGCCACAAATTTATGTTTCATTAGATAACCGACAATTTGATCACCAAGCATATGTGATCGAGATGGAAGGTATAATTAATAACCAATTTGTTTCAATTTTAAGTGACCTTGGTTCCAATTTTAGCTATGAAAACCAACAAATTGAAAATAACTGTGCATTATAGAAGAAATAACATGAGGAATAATGGTTAGTCTAGTTAGCCATGGGAACTAAGAAACAAGTCGAGTAAGCAGTGAAGTCATACCTAGTTATAATAGACAGTATGTCCACGTCTATTGATTTGAACTTGCCACCATTAGATCCATATATTGTGTTAATCAACATGGGTTGGTTAGCAAGGCATATGACCAAATTTGATTGCTTCAACAATTCAATCAAATGTCTTAGGGATACAAGGGAATATATGATGTTGCAAGGAAAATTAAAATCAATGGCATTTCGACGAATAACAATGCTACAACTAAAGCAATGTTGTCAGCAGGGATGTGATTTTTTCATTGTCCAAGTGACCAACAACTTAGAAACCAATAAAAATAGCTTAAGAGAGCACTCAATCTTGAAATGATTTAAATATGTATTTCCTGAGGATATTCCATGACTACTGACACACAAGGAAATTGATTTCTCCATATAATTATTCCCAGGATCGGCACCAATATCCAAAGTGCCATATTGAATGAGTACAACAAAGCTTGTAGAGTTGAAATAACAATTAGAATATATGTTGGACAAGGGATACATCAAACCCGATGTATCATTGTAGGGAGCTCATATGTTGTTCGCAAAGAATAAGGGTCACACATTGAGGTTATGCATTGATTATAGGTATCTCAATAAAGACACAATCAAGAACATGTATCATTTTTCAAGGATTGATGATCTATTTGATCATTTGATAAGAGTTGTGGTATTCTTGAAGATCAATTTGAGGTCTAGGTACCATCAAGTACGCATCTAAGATGAGGATATTAGCAAAACAACATTTAGAACTAGGTATGGACACTATGAGTTTGTGGTTGTGCTTCTTGGACTCATAAACACCCCAACAATTTTTCTGTGTTTAATGAATAATGTGCTCAATCCATATTTGGAAAAATTTATGTTCGTTTTTGTCGATAACATCTCGATATATTCAAGAACTAAGGAGGAGCATGAAAAACATTTAGAAATAGTATTGCAACTGCTGAGAGAGCACAAGCTCTATGCAAAACTCAACACATGTGAATTTTTTGAGCCATAAGTTTAGTATTTGGGACAAATTATTTCTAAAGGAGTAGCAGTAAATCCATAGAAAATTAAATCCATTAGGGAGTGGCCTACGCCCAAGAATGTGGCAGAAGTCATATCATTTGTGCGATTGGCTAGACATTACGGAGGTTTATCCAAAATTTCTAAAACATTGGACATCCAATCACAATGCTGCAAAAAGAAGGGGATTAAATTTCAATGGACAACAAATTGCATAGCCATCTTCGAGCAATTAAAATAGTTTCTCATGTAAGTGTTAATAGTAATTGCATTGATGTCAAAGTCTCACTACCTTGTAGGAAACATGGCAAAGGCATATGTAGTACATTGGTAATAATATATGTAACGAGAGTAGTGACTTGGATAATCAAGCACTAGGAAACAAAATTGAAGTTTTAATGTTGGATATGATATGTAATGAAATCTTGTTTAATCCATTTACAACAATCGTTCTACTTGAGTTGGATCACATTGTGGGAAATGTGCTTTGTTTATAACCTCATAATCAAAACCATGGTAAACCCCTCAACACTTTAAACTATATTTTAGCCTACAACAATCAATCATCAACTTAATATAATTCTGAGACAATAACTTGACATTTCCTCAACTGATCCATTTTACCCTATGGATAATACTTCGTTTTCTATTAGTAAACAATTCCAATTGTTGTTCCATCTTCTATGTGGAAGAAAAAAGAACAATTTAGATTCTAATTTTCTCTACTAATTCTTGGGAATTATTATATGAGAGTAAATAAGTTGTTCAATTCTTCACCATATATATTCATGAGGTTGATCAATATTTGAATCTCCACATGTTCCATTGTTGAAATAATGCAAAGAAGAAATTCCTTTCTATACACATTTATAGGAATTGTTCATATACAATTTGGAGTTGTATATTTCCTTGTTGTTGGAGTATCTAAGAGAGTTGTTGGTTTATATTATCTTTACAAGCAACATGGATAAGGAGAAGATGATCCAAGTGTAATTAAATGTCCCATAGTTAAGCAATATCAATGGGAAATTACCTTACATTTTGTCCATCCCTTGAATAAGAATGGTTTGGTTGTGATTGACTTGGTGTTTGTCTTAACATTCTAATTGTTGCCACATGCCCAAAGATCAGTTTTTAGTGATACTGGTCTTTAGTTGGCATTGAATATTAATCATTGGATGTGTTAATTCACTAGTGATATTTATATTATATTGGTCTCTTATGCGGGGTAGCATTAATCAAAGGGAAGCAACATTATGCTTCTAATTTTTTGGTATGAATATTACAAAGCATGTGTAATGTTTAAAGATTGCTATGTGTGCATTTTTGAACAATGGGGTTTCCAACTCTGCAAAGCAATTTTTGAATCAACCATTCATACAAGAAAATCCCAACATTGAAAAAAATGGAAAATATAGTTATTCTCTTGTGCCTATTGATGTTTCTAAGTGTAGAGTTTGTCTTATTGTTGGCTTAATAGAGTTAATGTTTTAATGGAAAGTTGAGCTTTAATATATGCATCATAACCATACAACCCAAGAATTTTAACCAGATTTGTAGAGGACATTCCCACCGGTTAATGTCTAGTCCCCTGGATAGAAACGATATATGCTAACATTCTCTCTCATTGCTGCTAAGATAGTGAGGGAAGGAAGATTATCTGTGAGGACGTCCTATTGTCTAAATAAGTAGGAATGCAATGATAATACTGGTATCTGAGAGGTTTTCAAATAATGTGATGGATCTGATTTAGCATTCTTTATCCATAATCATATGCTCATGCTTTGGATATTTCATCTTTGATGTTGCCTTGATCATGTTCTTAAGAAATGTGGTCTTTGAGAGACATTGTTTGCTTATGGTCATCTGTTTGTCTTCCTAGAACCTGCAAAAACTTAGTACTTTTTCTGCAATGAAATGTAGGGTTATCAAAAGAGAGAGGTGATAAATCTCTCTATTTATGACATTTACAAAAAAAAACTGAAAATTAGTACTAATGAAACAAATTCACTAAAGAAAATCAAATGAATTTTTACCTGTTTCAAAACTAGTGCCTCTGTTTACCTGTCATGTCTTGTTGGAAATTTCTTCATTATTTTTCAGTTTCAAATGCTGATGAATACTCTCTCATCTCATATATTTCATCGATATCTTTCCAATGACGTTTGAATCATGTCAAACGGACGCCGTATGAGAAAGTTATTGTCGTTTGAAGTTTTAACAAAACAGTGAAATTGGGGTGTATGGGTGCCACATGGCAACACCAGGGAATTCCACATGGAAGCACTGGAAGGTGCCACGTGGAATACAGGTTATTGTGGATGCTGACTTGGAAGAGTGAAGTGGATTTTTGACTAGACAAGGTGACGTGGCAGACAACTAGGCGATGACTATGCAATATTGGCTAATGGTACGTTGCCGCATGGACCAATCGAATGTTGTCATGTGGCAGCAAAACCCCAACAAACAAAATTCAAAATTTTGGGAGAAGATTCCAAGTGTCTAACTACTCTAGGGCACTTTTCAATCAATTTCATAACACCAAAATATTTTATTTTTATTTGAACACATCCTCTTGCCAAAAAAAATGGATCTCACAACTAATTTTTTTCTGTAAAAATTGTGAAAATATTGATGCCAAAACTTGAATTCTTTATTTTATTTTATTTCTTTTATTGTAGGTTGAAAGCATGGATCAAATTTAATAACTTCTCTCTTTCCAATTTGGACTGATTTATTTTCTTGAGGAAGAATTTTTAAATAGGCGTTTTTTTTTAATCGGGTCGTCACAAAAAATTATGAAAAAATAGCTTATTTTAAATCAGCTACCCTCATTCAGACTTCGATTCAACCGATTTATTTTTTTGAATTTGGGTCGTTTTTCACAAAGAATTAAAATATGAAATTTGTTTTAGCAAAATTTTCATATCTAATCTGCAAACTCGCCGTCCACAAATTATAAAACAAATATATTTAACAATTAGAGATCAATTCTTTTTAAATTTTAGAATCAATGTTAAATTTAGATCTCTTAGTCATTTTTATTGAATTTTTTTAAAAATAATTTCATTCAATCTTCTTTTCTAATCTTCCAGATCAAAGGGAGCGCAAGAAGAGAGCTTACTCAGGAGTTTAATAATCGTTTTTTTTTTTTGAATTCAGAAAATAAAATGAAAAGAATCAATCTCACCTGAAATTATTGCTCTTTAATCTTTGCTTGTGCTCCTTTTTCACAATCATTTGTTTTATTGCAATATTCCTACCAAGGGTTAGTCTCTCACTGCACCACAAAATTGCAAATTTATCCTAAAAATCACAAAAACTTGTTTTTATTTGTGAGTTGTATTTTACTAAAGAAATGAAACATTTTCTTAAGTATATGAGAATTTCCAATGCATCCATTTGCGTAACAAAATCATGAGTAAAATCATATCCAAGTTTGAAAAATAAACCCTAGAAAATTCTTGGACATGATTATGAAGATTTGATGTTAAAAATTGTAGCCTGATGACTAGTTGAGACCAAATTTCAATGGGATCTTTAAGTTTTTTATCTTCTTCAACTGTCATAGCACAAAACTCTTCAGATCTTGTTTTTGCATTTGGATTTTATTATTATTATTATTTAATTAATTTCTTTTAATGAATGGGGGTTTTTGATTTGTGAATGTTATATCTTATTTCTATGTTTTCTATATGCAAATGCAAAATAAACTTAAATGAAAATACCTAAATGCAGTTAATCTTAAATGAAAATGACCTAAATGAAAAATGCTTCCTAAAAAATCCTCCTAACTTATTTACATCTAAGTTTGCTTCCCCGACAACGGCGCCAAAAATGTAGGGTGATTTAACTGTATGTTAAATCCCTTTCATTTTAATATGTCAACCCAGGGGTTTCGTAAACTTAGAAGCATACCAAAATATATGGGACCTCAGATGAAACTGTTGTAGAAGATTTGTTTAGGATGGAAAGATATAAAGGAAATGCATAATACAAGTATAACTAAAGAAAACTGCAAAAGAAATCACATGTAAGAAAACTGAATTAGATTCTAAGGGTGGAATGAATGAATGCCATGACCTTTCTAAAAATTTATAAACTAATGTTTGAACAACTATAAGAAGCAAACCATGATAATCTAGAAGGCAGGTAAACCTAGAAAAACTATTGATTTAGTCATCAAGAAAGCAAACTATGAAAACTAGTAAGCAAGAAATTTAATGATAACTAAAGTGCAAATCTATTAGAAGTAAACTATGATAATATAGAAAGTAGTAAACTAATCTAGAAAGCAGTAAATAGAAACTAGTGATTTAGTTGTCAAGTAAGCAAACTAAGATAGCTAGAAGCAAGTAGTTTAATTACAATCAAATCAAATCTAGGAAATGAAATCACACTTGCGGAAAGTAAATCGCACTTGCAGAAAATAAAGCACACTTGCAGAAAATAAAGCACACTTGCATGCAAGGAAAGAAAAGAAATCAAACTATGTTACAGATGTATGCGGATTGTGATTGGTGGGGATTCGTCCATTCCTCAATGAGCACACATGAATAATTGCACATCTTAAGAATCAACCAACACTCATGACTCATGATTTGGAGAAAATGATATTACTCATGTTGAATGAACAATCATAAATCTGATGCTAATGAATAATTGACAACTTGTTAGCTTCCTTTGAAAGATGTTCCTCCTATTTATACATGAATTAGGGATATCTTCTCAATAAATGTAAATCCCTTAAATATCTACTAGATCCATACTTGTCTCAATTTATCCCTAAATATTAGATACAAATCCCATGACACATCAAGATCTCCATGATCTTTCTCCTTGGATTATGGTCCACCTCTTGAGTTGGAATTCGAATTTGTGCTTGGGAGGCCAAGTAAGGCCCTTCTAGAACCTCCAAATAAGCCTACACATGTCACAAAACTCATAACACATATATATGTATATGAAACCATGTTAATTTCCTAGTTTTTAATCATAAATTCACTTAAAAATACATAAAATAAATAACTTTGGAAAATGACTATTCTAACTTGTATGATCATGAAGATGGTTACTTGATGTAGGGTTTTAGGCTATATAGTTATGGAATGAGTGCTAAATGTTTATGAAATGATGGAAATATGGATGAAGATGGAAGAGAATTTTGCAACTCAACACCTACAACAATGGGTACCATGAATATTTAAAAATGAGTCCATTTGAGGCTCTTTATGGTAGGAAATATAACACACCTATCAATAGGAATGATCCAGTGAATAGGATGAATGTTGGACCTGATATGATGAAGGAAATGGAGTAGGGAGTGATTGCTATTAGACAACAATTGAAGGTAGCTAATGACAAGTAGAAGAGCTATGTAGATCAGTAGATGATGCATGAGGAGTTTCAATTGGGGAACACATTTACCTCTGCATCAGACCAAGGAAAATTTCATTGAATATTAGGTCATGTGCCAAGTTAGAAATAAGGTTTTGTAGACCATTTAAGATCTTAGAGAGAGTGGGGGCAGTGGCCTATAAAATGGCACTGCTATCCACGATGAAGGCACATAATATTTTCCATATTTATTTACTTAAAAATTATGTGCATGATGTTAATCATGTTGTTGATCAGTTTGTGATACAAGTGGAATCCAGGGGAGAATTTCAGCAAGAGCCATTATGCTTTCTCGATTAGAGGCAGACCGAGCTCTGGAATTAAGTAATCAAGCAGGTCAAGGTGCAATATAGGCACTTTGTACCAAATGAAACCACATCGGAGATGGATTACCAAATGAGGGTATCATGCCCATTTTTTATTGTTGGATAAGTAAATGTAAATGTACGATTAAATGTGAAAGAGTGGTGTATATAGATCTTACTGTAAATTATGTGTTCGGGTATATAACTCCAAGGACGGTGTTCCTCTAAGAGGGTGGGGTTTGTAACATCGTTTTTTGGTTACCCATCTTGTAATATCTTTATGTACAATTGTAAATAATTGTGAATATAAAAATGACTAGACTGAGAGAGAGGACATGGATTCAAAGTTCAGGGAGGAGAAGCTTCTTAGGAATTACTTGGGGAAAAAACCAAGCTCATAAGTGGATTTTAATTAGCCACTTATATCCTTGATGAATTTAATATAAAATTGATACAAAAATGAAAAATGTGTATGTCCTATACTCTAGAAGACGAGGTATTCCTACCCTTGTGAGACGAGAGAGAGAGAGCACTTAGGAGCTGAAAAATAATGTTATAATGTGGTATCAACATGGACACTGAGAGGAATCCATTAGGTGACTCAAGTGCAAAGATAACAAAACAACCATGAATATTGTGTTAACAACAATGTGTGTGTGTAGCACTGGAAGAGCTCAGTGGAAGCTCAGGCTGAAGTGGTGGCGTTGAGAACGTAGATGACATTGGACTCTAGATACTTGCTTAGTAGGTGGAGACTGCAGGCGTTATGGTACTTCTCTTGGTGTTTTTCACTAGTGGAGACCCTAAATATAGACTCTGGATTCTCTTTAAAGTTATTAGGTGGAGGCATAGTGAGCTTTGGACTCCTGTCAGATTTCAGGAGGAGGCACTATGGGCTTTGGATTCATGTAGTGTGAATCAGGTGGAGACACCATGGGCTCTAAACTCTTGTAACTAATTGTTGGGTGGAGATATTTTGTTCTTTAGAATCATATTGAATTTTAGGTGGATGCACAATGTGCTCTGTATTCCTTGAAGTGATAGTTTTGGGTGGAGACATTGTGTTCTTTGGACTCCTACCAAATTGTAGGTGGAGGCATTGTGTGCTCTAGATTCCCATGTGTTGTGAATTATTGGTGCAAAATTTCCTTGAGCACTTCACTCCTCTGACTCTAAATTCGGCTCAAGGGTGGTTAGCTGCAAGAAACATTACAGTGCAGTGACCTATGGTAGGGAGGAAAGTCATTGTCCCTCTCTCAGTTGTCAACCATTTAATTGTTAAGATAATTTTTTCACTTATTTCTATGTGGATCATCATGCCTAAGTGAATACCAAATATTGTTGTTGTATGGCAATGTTTCTATCAATACATATTGAAAAGGAATGTGTTATTCCTAGTTGTTGCAATGATACTATTATGTGAATGATTCTCATGGTCACAAGGGGATGGAGGCCTCAGTGTGTGTATGTACTAGTATTATGTGGAATATTAATCTATTTACATGATTACGTGTGCATGATTATGTATGCATGCTTAATAAGCTTATTTAAATTGTTGTAGCATATGGAATCCATAGTAAAAAATAATATGGTATGTATGGATTTTCATGTTTAATATGGTTGAAGTTTGTATTAATGTGCTCAGTATGGCTACCAATAGACCTTATATGGTCTTGTATGGACCCACTAGGGTCGTTAGAGTGTTTTTGTGTTGAAACTGCAGAGAATAATAGCTATGGAGTGGCTTTGATTCAATGCATGAATGGTAGGCATGTTTACATCTCCATATATTACTAACATTATTAGGTATCACTTGCTTTCTGTGATGTTAATGTCAAGAAGGTATTATTGCAGTCATCTGAAACTTAGGGGTAACTAAGCTCTTAGGCGTTTCTTGGTTTCAACCTTGAGCGATTACAGAAAACCCAAAACTTCGCTCCAGGCCATAAAGGCTGAATTTGTTTTGTATTTGAGGTCTGGACATATTTGGGAGTTCGGGTGTCTTGGAAAATTGCAGTAATGAAGTCGAGTGGGGGCTAGAATTTGAATAACCTAGATACACTTACAAGCAAACTAAGATAGGGTTAGCCAAAGTGGAGTCCACTAGGATTAAACCTTGAGGGGTCGAACTTTAAATGGCCCGGGTGAGTCATATTCAGTGTGGGACCCCTTTTGAAAGAAGTGGTGTGGGGTTGGATTAGTTCGGGGGTCTGGAGGTCCAGGACATTCGATGGTGCACACTTTTTTGTAAGCTCGAAGAACTAGAGGTGGGCCATGTATGAACTAATGTGTAAATGTGAATTTAGTATGGGAATCCAAGACTCTTATTAAGTGCCAACTCATGGGGGTGGGCCAGGCTCGGACTTGTGCGGTGGTGGACATTTAGTCAGAAGGTCCAATATTCCAGAACTCTCACCAACCATAAATTACTTGTGCACTTAGATATCCCTTGGTTTGAATATAATGTGAAAGTTGCACAATTCATATAGGGGGTCAGACATGTGAACCAGTAAGTGTAAGTAAACATGGTAAATGTTGTGTGGAGGTAGCCATGGACATTTTGGTGTCTCGAGGTGACGTGGAATCACCTGCATGAGGTGGAGTTTCCATGTGGGTGCCACATGGCAGGTCCTTGTCTATGTGTTATGTTTTAAAATGCGAAACTTCAAACAATCATATCTTTTGATTCGATTATCATATTTCGATAAAGTTTATATTGCCGAAAATATCTTGGCGAGATGAACATAATGGTTTTTCCTAAAGTAATTTCTGCTAACTTCGGGAAAGGAAAAATTTTGTAAACCCACTTCCATGATAAGACAATGGGTGTTATGTTAAGGAAACATAACACCTCCAATTCATCCTAGTAGGATCTAAGGGGTAGGAGGGAGCACTACAGGAGGGATACCCAATATTAGAAAACTACTTCCAGATGATTCCAAAATATGGCTAATTCCCCAGCATTGCCCTTTGTATCCACTGCCATCACCTTACACCCTCTCCAACAATGTTATATAACAACTTGAATTTTCTCACAAGAAACTTTAGTTTCCTAAATCAAGATAATGGAGGGCTTCTCCTTGAATATTATATCTCTAAAATAATTTTGCTTCAATTGAAAACCACGAATGTTCTGTGTTAATATCCTCATTGAATAATTTGTTTGATGGAGGCAAACACCTCTAGGAGGACCATGACTTGGCTAGAGTTAACCATATGTTCTCCTACTATTCAAATTGTTTCTAGTGTGGATTTCCTCCCTTTCTTCTTACTCTCTTTTGACATCCTTCCCTTATTCTTACTATATTGTGTAAGAACACCTAGATCCCTTGATGACAATGACACTTCACCTCCATCCTTCCTTTTTTTCTCTTAGGTCTATGGTATATTTGTTGGGTTTGATGCAACTAGAGTTTTAATACCTCCGATGAGTCCTTATTTTTCCATTCTTGCAACAGGTTAGGCAAAATCTATTCCTCATGGCTAATATTTTCCTCATCTTTATCGACTTCCATAGCCATTGGTTCTTGATTTGGGGTTTCCTCTATCTTTGGATCGATTAACGGCTCCCCTGTATCTCTACACTTAGACTGACCCCTAGTTGATCCACATTCATAATATCTTCTGGTAATATAACGTCTCCTCAGGAGTATTGTAGTGATACACATTTATTACCTTCTAGAAGAGGGTCCCCTTTAGCATTCAGATGCACTTTCCCAGGGTTCTGACGTTTTGCAACCACTTGTTGAAATCCATCAGGGTTAGCTTGAAAATTTGTGGGTTATTGGTCTAATATGGTAATCAAGAAATCCGTAAATAAGTATCCATATTCATGGCACCTACAATAGCAGAAAGGCACATGTTCATATTCTAAGGTTTAATTCCAAACCTTGTTCTTATAAGAAAGTTCAATTGACTCTAGAAGAGGCTGAGATATGTTCATATGTATGCAAATTCGAACATATGAGATGTATCAACCATGCTTATTACCCTCATAAATATTGACGAAGGAGCCAATGGTGTTACCAATGCCTTCAAGAATTGCGGGCTCCCAAAAATTTTCTAGTAGCGAAAATAATCTAACCTAAATTGGAGAAGTTAGAAACTGCTCCTTCTCTAGATTGAAGCGCTCCTCTTAGAATAAAAACCCGCTTAAGAAATAAGGGCCATTTTTGAACAACCTATTTCATTCCTCCATATTCTCAAAAATCAATGTAAAAATACCATGGCTCAAACTATGAAAAATCACAGTTAAAAAACTTCTAGTTTGAATCCATTTCACCAAGTCCATCTTAGTCAAGCGAAACCCCAAAAATTTACAAATAAGGGAAATATATTTCATAAACGAAATACGTGTCACAATTATATCAGAGAGAATTTCTAATTTATGATTAGTCGCAACCTTCAACACACACCTATTCTTATTTCTAGATGGCTAGAAAGCTCCCAAGACAACATTGTCCCCTTGATTTCCTTCATTTTTTTTGGACCAAACTCGCTAGCCTTAGAGTGGTTTTCACTTGTAACCACCTTCTTATAGGAGTTATTTTCGCCCTCGCTAATTGGAGATTCATAAGAGGATTCACTGGGGGTTGAAAATGAAGTCACCCATTCTGATTCATAAGAAAACGAGGACTAAAATAATATAAAATTTAGGGTTTGCAACAATTATTACAAAGTGCTAACCTTAGCCTCTTCAAATTTTACACATATTTTTTTTTGTGAGTCAATAAATTCTATTGATTTAAGTAAAGTTTACATTGTGATGAGCTCTTAATCAAAACATATTTTTCCTCATTCCTATGAGACTTATTGGCCAAATGATACTGATAGAAAGATATAAATAACAACAAAACAAAGCTAATCAACCAAACATGGATTTCCCACTAAGACCAAAACTGACAAAGGATAAAAATACAGCCAATTACCATCACTAATCGACAAGATTTATCGGCCTTAAGTCTTCCATCCCGTCTGTGCATGACTGATAAGAAACCAATCTGTTCATCATATGCCATTGATTATGTTGGAGATCATTCATGAAAGCGATGATCTTGTTGCAGTCGTCATGGTCTTTAGCCAATTTCTCCACCATGGTTGCAAGCTGACAAGTATGAGCTTCAAGAACATCAAAGGGTGGTGGTAGGTTAACGTTTCTCGGTGAATTTCCTTGATGTTGTTCTAGCTCCTCTCCATGATTCACCTGCCCGACACGATGACCATCTATAAGACCTCACTGAGAAACACCACAACAAGCCCTCCTTCGTTGGCAAAACATGGTTCCCCCACTGTACACCAGGAAAAGCTTGCGGAAATCATCCAGACCAAAGACCCTTCTCTCGAGGCACCAATTCCACATGGGTGAACCACACACCCACACCTTCCAACCAGTTGGACCCTTGAAACCCCTCACCCCCAACCAACTGCCTCCACCACCTTTTGGGCCCTTGTTTTCACCTATAAAATTCCCAACAACGCCAAGCCCATGAACCCTTACTGCATGGCCAAACTCAGAGCATAAAATCCACCCCTCCACCCTTCTATGAGTTAGGCCTCTCAAACATGAACTATTTTCTGCCTCCTGTGTTAAGAAGAACCCTTGAGCTTCTAAAACCACACCACGCTGAGCCTTAAATACCAGAGAGCAATGAGGGGGGGAACACAAAAAACCAAGGTTTCGTTTGCCCCATACATTCTTTTGAATTCCCATGCAACCTGGCACATACCCAAGTCCAGAAGCCCCACAAAACAAACTCCAATATAAAATGAAAATTATATTGAGATTAAATACCTGCAGTTCTAAGTGATTCGACCTGAAGCACAATTCACAACTTATGAGTATCTTCACCTCAAACACCCAACTCTCCCCAATTTCCACACTGAACACCAGACCAAGCTCCACCAAGCAATTGCACCAGGATTTCAAGGCTACCAATTATTCAATAAAACACCCTGAAACTCCAACCCGCTCACACGGTAAAGAAATTTATGTTGAACAAGTGAATTTGGTATCCCTGGGTTCCAAATAACTAGCCCTATATTCAATCGAGGAGTCCTAAAGGTGCCATTATTCTCATCATTGAAAAAACATAACCTATTCTAGCCACATAGATCTCAGAGCAGCTTGGACCCAAATACACCTGACTCAACAGTAAAATTTCTCTGCTTGACACTCATATCCCTCATCGCAATTAACCCAAAAACCTTATCTTCTTGCACGTTTATGGAATTAAATTGATTGGGATCCTTCATAAGCTTCACTAGCAGAGCGCCAAGTGAGGCATTCTCTAAACCTTCAACTTGCATTAATGTCATGTGGGAAGGGAGATGTCAACCCACTCCTAAGCCACTCGTCCATTTTCAGACACCCCCATCGGGGAAAATTTTACACATCTTAATAAAATAAAATAAAACATATTTAATTAAGATCAAATTTGATAATATTTTAACTTATGCCTTTTTTATTTGTTTTTAATATTTTAAAAAAAAAGAGTTCAACAATGATTTAGATTAGATAGTTTTTGTTGGGTACCAAATCTGTATACTTTTCTCTTCCATTTTCGCCCACCTTTCTATCTCTTTGTATCATTAATTATTCTAAAACACACGAGGTAAATCCCTTCCCACTATCTTATATGGAATATTTGATTAATGAAGTAATATTCGTGGAGGTTTTACCTTTGCAAGTATTAACTTCGTTATTTCCACAGATTCAGAAAAGTAAAGGGAATTACATTCGCAAGCCATAAAGCAACTTCGAATTCTTGGCGCTATCTTAGTATGCTTCAACAACAGAACAAATTCCAACTTACCCCAGCTCTATTTCAGGCTTTTCGTGGTTTCCTTTCGGCAACTAGTTTGTTGTTGTAACAGATGTATAATTCTAGATATTTAGTTGTTAGAGGAAAATTACGGTTCCCTGAACATTTGTATAAAAAGGGCCTCGGGGCTGTGAATCAGGGATTAAGCAGAAATAATGAATATTGTAACAAAAATGTTTTTAATCAATTGAATGCACAATGTTTTGTTGTTCCATTTGTGAGCTGTGAGTTTGTCGTAACCCTGATCAGAGAGTTGGGCCCACTCTTCTGATCAGGTGCTGCATTATTTTCCTTTTTTTGATTTCATATTTTGGTTTATTATTGTAATTGTTGTTCCGGTATGATTCTGTAATTGATGTGAATACTTTTATAACTCTACAATCCATTTTTAATTGTTGTTACAATAAGTTGCTTGCTTTCATCGATTAAGCCTGTAATTCAATAACAGATTAAGTTATTTCTCTTGCATATACCGTGCGCGTTAGTTTTGTAATAACTAACGCACCTGGATTGATGATTAAAGTGGAAAAAAAGGGTTTGAATATTGTTCACATCTGGACACCAATATTTTGGCATCATTGTGGGGGAGGCTAACAAGGTGCAAGAACATGATTTGCAATTGATCTAAGGGTCAATCTCTCGTCTTGGGGAGGGAATTTATTGCCCTGCTCCAAGTCCTGAGCGTAGTGTTTCATTTTCTCGCTTTTCATTGTTTTTCATTTTAGAACTAATCTCTTGTCTTGGGGAGGGTATTTGTTACCCTGCTCTAAGTCCTAAGCATAGTGTTCTATTTTCTTTGTTTTTCCATTGTTTTTAGAACTGATCTCTCGTCTTGGGGAGGGAATCCATTACCCCGCTCTAAGTCCTAAGTGTAGTGTGTTGTTTTTATTTTTTATTTTTCATTAGAACCGATCTCTTGTCTTGGGGAGAGAATTTGTTACCTTGCTCTAAGTCCTGAGGGTAGTATTCTGCTTTTTTGCTTTTTGATTATTCTTTTGAAGGGGCAACTTCTCATCCTAGGGAGGGTATTTTATCACCCTACTTCAGGTCCTGAAATTTGATTTTCTTTTAGTTTATTTGATTTTCTTTTTGAACTTACTCTCTCGTCTCGGGGAGGAAACTATCTGTCCTGCTCCGGGTCCTGAGCGCTCTTGTTATTTTAATGAATACTTCCCACCAATTGTATGAACAAATATATGAATAAGAGGGAAGATGAACACCCCCAAAGAAAGGAAGGGATACGGGAAGGAAGACATATATACAAGAGATCATCACAAAGGCTGAATCTGAATCATCTTCTCGTGTTGTTGTCAGGGTAAGGGTTCAGACGAAGTCTGAAGGGAAGTTAGTTGAGCAATCAGTGCCATCCATGGTTCCAGAGGAAATTCCTTCGACAGCGGAAGGAGTAATAAATAAGGTATTGGTGGAGGATATACCCCTGTTGCTAGTAGAAGGGGAAGAAATAGCAAGCAGAGGGTCAGAAGAATTGAGCAATTCCAATTGGGAAGAAGAACCCCTGAAGGGGTTTGCATCACCACGAGACCAAGGGAGTGTTGTGAAACCTCCTGCAGTTTAATTGAGAAATTCCAATTGGGAAGAAGAGCTCCTAAAGGATTTCACATCACCACGAGACCGAGGGAGTGCTGTGAAACCTCCTATAGTCGAATCACCCCAAGTACCAGTTGCAGAACTTGTTGAAATCTCGGGTGAGTATTGGAGGATATTCATGGCACCTACAAGTTCTTCTCTTGATTTACCAATTGGAAAAATTATAGGTGATGCACTGATGAAGCCCATTCCTTTAACGGCTCTACCTAATTTTCATGGGCTTTCTTCCGAATACCTCAATACATTCCTCTTCGAATTTGACATTGTCTGTCGAGGGTATGATTATATCGTCAATCCTCAAAAGCTAAAAATATTTCCTGCTACCTTAAAAGGGATAGCCCTGCGATGGTTCATGGGTTTAGGAGGAAAGACTATTTCCTCATCGGATGTGATAAAGGAAGTATTTTTGGAGAAATACCAAGATTACTGTAAATCCTATGACATTAAGGAGGAAATTTTTAAGTTTGTATGGAAAGAAGACGAGAACATGGAAGATTGTGTGGAACGATTCAAATATATACTGCAGAGATCGGGCCATAGTGACCTGGATAAAGATATTCTGAAGATCATCCTTCTATGGGCACTTAGGGAAGACTCCCTGCAACTTCTAAACATAGTAGGAAAGGGGGACGTTTCAAAAGAAGACTTCGACACTATCTGTGAGTTGTGCATTCAGTGTTCATGAGGAGTTGCAAGAAGTGGACAAGGAATTAGGTCATTAAAGACTTCTGGTGGGGGGTTACAAAGGTAGAAATCGGAAACCTACTGGATAACCCAAGGATTGATATCCTAAGCACATTATCCGCCCATATGGACACTCTGCAAGCAAAACAAAAACAAATAGAGTTGGAGAAGACTATGGCTATATTATGCCCATAGTGCAGAAAGAAGCATCTGATGAAAGAATGCCCATTAAACACAGTGGAATCCTACACAATTTGTGAATAGACCCATGTGACCAGCTCATGCCCTTCCTTGCCAGGACTGAAGACAGTTTTTCAAGGGGAAAGTGAAGAAAATGCGATAGATCAATTGTACTTTATCGAACCGAAAAATCCATGGCAACCTCAACCACTAGCTATGAATCCAGGTATGCCTCAAGACCCGTCTCAGTATTTTAATAATTTTAATATGGGTCCCCGGTCTATACCTTTTTCACCGATGTGGTCTCAGTATCAATATCCCCCCTGGAAACAATGGGTTCCCCAAACTAGCTTGAATCCTTCATGGAATCAGAACTGGCGTGGGCCCTCTCCTACTGGGCAATTTCCCCAATCTATGCCTCAACCGCAACTTTAGTTTCTCTCCAATGTAACTCCAAGCAACCCATCCCTTCGACCCCAGCTTCTTATCCAGCCCAATCTGAATCCTAATAATAAAGGGGTCCAACAAACAGACACTCTTAACCTTCCATCATATAGCATTTCTACCGCAGGACTTAATGAGATAAACTTACGATCTAGGAGGGTAGTAAATGCTCCGACTTCACCTATATCATAGAACAGATTGACAGTGAAGTTGTAGAACCATAACAGAGGACAGTTGGGGATAAACCAGACCAAAACATGATAAACCAAACACCTTCCCAACCTGTTCTTAACCAGGGTCGTCCAATTACTCCACCATATCCTGAAAGATTGAACCTGAATAAACCAAACCCTCAAGCAGAGTTTGACTTCCTGGGGGAATTGAAAATTCTTTTTGTCAAAATGTTGAGATTCAACAAGATGATGATCCTAGTGAAAATTAAGCACCTTCACTAGGTGGGGCCCATAGGCTATTTTTAGGTGTATGTCTATTTTTAGAACGGTGAGCATATTCTAAAATTAGCAAGATGTTGATTCTAGATGGTTGAGAAAATTCGATCTTTAGATGAGTTTCTATTTTTAGAGATATGGGCAAAGTCTATTTATAGATAGCATATCTAAAAATAGAATGCATGTCGATTATTATTAGCCCTTAATGATAATCGGACAATAAATAATAACTTATTCTCTTGAAGCACTTTATTTCAGTTAACTGATGTGGCAAACAAGTTAGCTGAAGGAACTATGCATTCCAAGGTTGGTTGGTGAGACATGCATTGTGGACTTAATTGTAACTGATTGTGGCAGAGTTGTAACAGAGTTGGAAGAGTAGTTATTGGAGTTGTTATTTAGTTTAACTTAGTTAAGTGAGTTAAACTCAATTGTGCTAGTTGTAACTCATGATACACTAGTGAGAGATCAGTGAATTAATTATTTAATTAATTCACAAGAAGTGTCTCACATGCAACTGAACAAATACAACAGTTAACTACTTGCATGTCAGATCCAGTGGAGACCCAGTGGAGGGATAGGTGAGAGGGTATGGTTTACTATCATTTGTGACTATAGTGGTGCATTAAATGCATCTACACACACATTGGAGATGGAAATGAGGATTGCGCAGTCAAGGAAGGAAAGATTTCATTCATTCAGGGATCTTCTTCAGCGGGGATTACGCAGTGGAGGCAGGCTGTCAGGAGGCAGTAAATTGGTGCATGTGTGAACCAATTTTTGTATGACATTGTGAGACGATTGTATATTGTACTGAGAGCTCTATGAGCAGAGATTTGTATGAGATTGTTTCATGATCCATTGATATACATAATATATGATAGTTGGGGTTTTTAGCTTTAAGCTTTCCCAGTAAAACATCTTGTTATGTGCGATTGATTTTTCTTCATGTGTTTGGAATTGGCGATATAATTTCCGCAAGAATTAAGTGGAAGGATTCTGTATTTAGCAGTGGATTAAAATTGTTAGATCAAGAGAGTCCGACAATAAATCACTTGTATTGATAAATTTCTACATGATATCAGAGCTGTGCTAATCACTGAAGATTGCAATAGTGAAGCAGTGTTGATTTTTGTGTTGGTGGAACAATTTGAATTTGCTACATTAATTTCTTGGTGCGATAGTTGAGTAAACATCGAAATGGCTTTCAATGGTTTGAGGTTGGAGTATGCACTCGAGGGAACCTCGAAATACATTACATGGAAGGATAGGATGGAGGCATTGCTTGAAGATAATGGCTTGAAAGAGTTCATCAACAAAGATATTCCTAAAGCCACTTCGACATATGTTGCATTACTTGATGCCTGGCAAAAGAAAGTAGCAAAGACGAGAAGGATTTTGTTGGAAGGTGTGAAAGACCATATTGTGTCAAGCCTTCACAGGAAAGCCACTCCATTTTCAATATGGAAGGCTTTCAAAGACCTTTTCCAAAGCAGCAGTGACCATAGGAAGTTGGTGCTGAAATATAAACTCAGAAAAATCAAAATGGAGAAGGGCGAAAATATTCTAAAGTATCTCACGAACTTTGTCCAATGTCGAGATGAGATGGGGAGTGTGCGAATTACACTTGTTGATGACGATTTGGTGAGCTTGGCTCTCCTTTTACTTTCGAAGAGTTTGCACAGTTATGAAGACTTTGTCAATGGACGGGAAAAACTATCGGATTGGGAGCGGATTTGGTCAGATATAGTGTAGGAGGAGATAAGGCAGAACACCAGAGATGGCTCTTCATCAAAGCATGATGATGAAGAGGGTTGTGCTTTGGCTGCCAAAGCTAGGAAAGGGAAGGGGAAGAAATTCCACTCAAAATCTGAGGCTAAAGGAAAGAAGCTGGATTTTTCCAAGGTGAAGTGTTTTCACTGTCACGAACATGGGCATCTTGCCACTAACTGCCCACAGAAAAAGAAGAACAAGAAGGTTGTTGGAGCTGCAGTTGGTGAGGCCCTCGCCCCACAATTTGGACTTGATTTCTCTTTGATCTCATGCTTGGTTTCAAGCGTAATGGGATCGGTGTGGTATCTTGATAGTGGTGCTTCCTTCCACATGACGGGAGACAAGGAGTTGTTCAGCGACTTGGAGGAGAAAGATCTCCAAATGCATGTAGAGATGGGCGAAGATGGATGATACAGTGCGACCGGCATTGGTACCATTACCTTTGAGAGGGAGTCAGGTAAACCATTTCTGTTGAAATATGTTATGCATCTTCCAGGTCTAAAGAAGAACTTGGTCTCAGTCACGATGTTGGAGGACAGAGGTTATGACGTTTTTTTCAGCGATGGAAAAGCTTTCTTGTGACATAAAACAATGGGTCAAACCAAGAAGATAGGGATTTGAGTCAAAAATCTCTACAAGCTCGAGATAGATGGTTGCGCTGCAATGGTGGGCAAAGCAGAAGAAGAGGTGAGTCGGGATGAGGGAAAATTATGGCACAGGCGATTGGGCCATCTTCACCATAGCGCCCTGAAGATTTTGCAGCAAGTTTCTACTGGACTTCCCAAGGGTACACTTGCGTAGTTGGATCAGTGCAAGGGATGTACAATGGGTAAGTTTGTGAAGACCACCTTTCATGAGAAGGAGAACTGTGCTTCAGTGATCCTGGAGAGAATTCACACAGACGTGTGTGGACCATTCTCGGTTTCTTCAACATCAAAACAGAGGTATTATGTTATTTTTGTTGATGTGTATTCTCGTATATGCTAGATCTTCTTCATGCAGAAGAAGGATAAAACATTCTCAAATTTTTGTGAGTTTAAAGCATTGGGGGAGAAATATTCGGGGAAGAAAGTGAAGGCTCTGTGGAGCGATAATGGTGGTGAATATATCTTGAACGAATTCAAAGACTTTCGTAGCAAAGAAGGAATTCAAAGAGAACTCATAGTGCCTCATAACCCACAGCAGAATGGGGTCGCGAAGAGGAAGACTAGAACGATCATGGGTGTTGCACGAGCTATGATGCATGATCAGGGCCTACCAATGCACTTGTAGGCGGAAGCATGCAACACTGCAGTTAATGTGAAAAATCGTTGTCCTCATAGAGTACTTGGCATGAGTACACCTGAAGAAGCTTTTACTGGTAAGAAGCTGGATGTTTCTCATTTAAATATTTTTGGCTCATCTATTTATGTTCATGCGACCAAGAATTCCAGGAAGAAGCTGGAGCCGACTGTTGAAGTTGGGATATTTGTGGGGTACAGAAAAACCCCCATAATTATCGTGTGTATATTCCAAACAATCGGATGACTGTGATGCAACAAGATATAAAATTCAATGAGGAGAAAACCATGAATTTGTCGCTTGAGAGGGAGCTACACTTGCATGCAAAGGAGGAACTTTTGGTTCCCAAAGATGAGCCTCTAGATGTGGATCAACCACAGGAGGAGATTCATGGAGTGGAGGAGTCCACTCACGCAGAGCCAAACATCAAAACAAGCAAAAGGCGTACCACAGAAGCTGAGAGGCTGAAGCTTGATGCGACATAGAATGTAGGAGTCCCTACTTCATAGCGTAGACAAAGACAGTCACCTAACCGTTTCACTGGATACATGGCTCTCATGAGCAAATGTATTGTGACAGAGCCATCTTCCTTTCAGGAAGCAGCGCAGGAGCCCACATGGGTAGATGCCATGGTGGAGGAGTATGACTCCATTGTCAGAAACAATGCTTGGGAAATTGTTCCAAGGATGGTTGATAAATCAGTGGTAGGTTGGAGATGAATATACAAGGTAAATCAAGCTGCTGATGGGAGTGTCGAGAAGTATAAGGCAATATTTGTTGCTCGGGGCTTCTCACAAATCGAGGGAGTGATTATGAAGAAACCTTTGCACCTATCACATGGTATTCTTCCATAAGGATCATCCTTGCTCTCTCAGCGCAGATGGGTTGGCACATTCATTAGCTGCATGTGAAGACTGTGTTCCTTAATGGGATCATTGAGGAAGAAGTGTACATTGAGCAGCCTAAAGGATTTGAGATCTTCAACAGCGAGTCGCATGTGTGCAGACTCGAAAGAGCATTGTATGGGCTGAAGCAAGCACCCTGTGCTTGGTACACTTGGATCGACAACTATTTCACCGGACTTGGCTTCACCAAGAGTGAGGCGGATGTAAACCTATACCATTGTGGTGGAGGGTAAGCTTTTAATCGTTGCTCTTTATGTTGATGATTTAATACTAACTGGTGATGAGCAGCTTTTACACTCATGCAAGGAGGACCTTGCAAAGGAGTTTGAGATGAAGGATATGGGCCTTCTTCATTATTTCCTTGGATTGGAAATATGGCAGCGAGATGGTGAACTGTTTGTGTCTCAAGGCAAGTATGCTCGGGAGATACTTGGTAAGTTTCACATGGAGGATTCCAAACCCATGGATACTCCTCTTCTAGGAAATTGGAGGAAAGAGGATGCTACATCGACAGAGGTAGTGGATGCTACTGTCTATCGACAGTTGGTGGGTTCACTCATGTATTTAGTTAATACAAGACCAGACATATGCTATGCGGTGAACCAGCTTATTCAAGCGATGGTTAAGCCTACCAAGCTCTTTTGGAAGGCGGGCAAGCATGTCCTGATATATATTAGGGGCACATATGAATATGGCTTATGGTACAGACAGACGGATGAGGTGAAGTTGCATGGCTTCACGGATGCAGATTAGGCAGGCAGCCCAACGGACAGAAAGAGCACATCAGGAGGTTTTTTCAGTATCAGATCTACAGTTTTTTCTTGGTATAGAAGGAAACAGATATCTGTGGCTCTCAGTTCAGCGAAAGCGGAATACATGGCAACAAGTCAAGCTGCATGTGAGGTTATCTGGATGAGGAAGATCCTGGTTGGTTTGTTTGGTTCTAATTTAGATCCTACAGTGATTCATTGTGATAATCAGAGTTGCATTAAACTCTCGATTAATCTTGTGTTTCATGATATATCTAAGCATATAGATATCCATTATCATCATATCAGAGATTGTGTGCAGCGGAAGATCATGTTGCTTCAATACATTCCTACGGAAGATCAGGATGCAAATATTCTGATGAAGGCGCTCACCAGAAGAAAATTCGAATACCATAGAGGCAGGATCGGGGTGAAGAATAATCCCTTTCTTGTTGAGAGGGAGTGTTGAGATTCAACAATATGATGATCCTAGTGAAAATTAAGCACCTTCACTAGGTGGGGCCCACAAGCTATTTTTAGGTGTATGTCTATTTTTAGAATGGTGAGCATATTCTAAAATTAGCAGGATGTTGATTCTAGATGGTTGAGAAAATTATTTCTTTAGATGAGTTTCTATTTTTAGAGATATGGGCGAAGTCTATATATAGATCACATATCTAAAAATAGAATGCATGTCGATTATTATTAGCCCTTAATGATAATTAGGAAATAAATAATAACTTATTCTCTTGAAGCACTTGATTTCAATTAACTGATGTGGAAAACCAGTTAGCTGAAGGAATTACGCATTCCAAGGTTGGTTGGTGAGACATGCATGGTGGACTTCGTTGTAACTGATTATGGCAGAGTTGTGACAGAGTTGGAAGAGTAGTTATGGGAGTTGTTATTTAGTTTAACTCAATTAAGTGAGTTAAACTCAGTTGTGCTAGTTGTAACTCATGATAAACTAGTCAGAGATCAGTGAATTAAATATTTAATTAATTCACAAGCAGTGTCTCACATGCAACTAAAGAAATACAACAGTTAACTACTTGCATGTCAGATCCAGTGGAGACCCAGTGGAGAGATAGGTGAAAGGGTCTGGTTGACTATCAGTTGTGACTATAGTGGTGCATTGAATGCATATACACACACATTGGAGACGCCAATGAGGATTACGTAGTCAAGGAAGGCAAGATTTCATTCATTCATGGATCTTCTTCAGCAGGGATTGCGTAGTGGAGGCAGGCTGTCAGGAGGCAGTAAATTGGTGCATGTGTGAACCAATTTTTGTATGACAGTGTGAGACGATTGTATATTGTACTGAGAACTCTATGAGAAGATCTTTGTATGAGATTGTTTCATGACCCATTGATATACATAATATATGATAGTTGGGGTTTTTAGCTTTAAGCTTTCCTGGTAAAACATCTTGTTATGTGCGATTGATTTTTCTTCATGCATTTGCAATTAGCGATTTAATTTCCACAGGAATTAAGTGGAAGGATTATGTATTTAACAGTGGATTAAAATTTTTAGATCAGGAGAGTCCGGCAATACATCACTTGTATTGGTAAATTTCTACACAAAATACCCCTACTCCAAGCTATGAGGGATGTACCTACATATGCAAAAACTCTCAAAGATTATTGCTCTAAGAAACCTCAGAAGAAACCAAGGGATTTTTTAACCATTCATGTGATGGGTAGACTGTCTGACATCATGTTAGGAAAGACCATGCCTGTAAAATATGGGGACCCAGGGAACCCAATTCTAACAGTACAAATCAATGGGGTTGAAATCCCAAATACTAGTAGATTTGGGTGCTGCCATCAATATCATTACCTCTGAAACAATGAATGCATTAGGTCTCGAAAAAATTAAGCCAGCCCCTATTATCTTGGAATTAGCAAATAGGAATACAATTAAACTGGTAGGGAAGTTGGAAGATGTGACTATTTCGGTGGATTAATGGCACTACCCTGTGGACCTCATTGTATTATAGACATGATCCTGAGTTGGTGGTCATCCATTGATCTTGGGAAGACCTTGGCTCGCAACCGCAAATGCCTATATCGGGTGTCAATCTGGAAATATGATCATATCAAATGGGACGGTTACAAAGAACCTTACTCTCTACCCCCCTACGGAACCCAGCCCATATGAAAAACTATTAGCCAGACAGAAACCTATGCCAGTAGAAGAGCCTAAACCTAAAAATGAAGAATTTAGACCAATCCTCACCATTGGGCAAGCCCTTCAATTCAAAATAGAAACTGAGGATGATGCCATTAACACTTTTATTAATGATCTTGGTTCTGTTTCCAATTCAACTCGTCAAATTTTAGAGTTTGCTATGAGTTGTGAGACATAGGAAAACATCGAACCAGAAGATTAAATTGAAGACATTCCTGTAGCTTCATCCCATGATAGTATTTCAATTGAAATTGAACCAGGGAAGACACTCAATATCAACCCGAATCTGTCAGAATCGCAGAAAAAGAAGCTTTTAAAAGTCCTTCAAGACCATCAGGAAGCTTTTACCTGGTATTATACCTAGATGAAGGGGATCCCTGCTAATCTATGCACTCATCATATTTCTATTAAGGAAGATTTTCGCCCTGTGAGACAGCCCCAACGGAGAAAGAATCCTGCTCTAGAGAACATTGTCAAGGAAGAATTACAGAAATTATTGGATGTAGGTTTCATTTACCCCATATCGGATAGCCAATGGGTGTCTCCGCTCATTATTGTTCCCAAAAAGAACGATAAATGGCGGATATACGTAGATTATAGGGAGCTAAACAAGGCAACTCAAAAAGACCATTTCCCTTTGCCATTCATTGACCAAGTCCTGGACACCTTGGCTAGGAAGAAGTTATTTTCCTTCCTAGATGGATTTAGTGAGTATAACTAGATCTAGATAGCCCCAGAAGACTAAGATAAAACAACTTTCACATGCCCATGGGGGACCTTTGCATACAGGGTCCTCCCATTTGGCCTATGTAATGCACCTGCAACCTTCCAGAGGGAAATTCTGGGAAATTTTTCTAATTTAGTCGATGACAGCGTTGAAATCTATATGGATGATTTTACTCCATATGGAAACTCTTGAATAAGGGTTTGGAAATCTGGAAAAAGTACTCAAAATATGTAAGAAGACCCATGTATCTCTTAGTACAGTCAAATGCCATATGATGAGGGAAGAAGGAATAGTACTGGGACATTTTCTCTCAGCTACTGGAATTCAAGTTGATCTAACCAAAGTAGAGGTAATATTGCACTTCTCGGTACCTAAGACACCCACACAGGTACGTAGCTTTATTGGTTTTGTTGGTTATTACAGACGCTTTATAGAAAACTATGCTAAAATAGCACATCCACTTTTTCAATTGCTAACAAAAGATGCATAATTATTGTGGATTGAAGACTGTGAAGCAGCTTTCATGAAAATCAAGGGACTGGTTTGCAAGGCTCTGATCCTTCGAGGACTTGATTGGGCATTTCCATTTCACATACATGTTGATTCCTCTTAGACAGTAGTAGGATCAGTCTTAGGATAGCAGGTAGACAAAACACCGTATGCAGTTTACTATGTCAGCAAGAATGTAATTCCCGTTGAATTAAATTACACGGTGATGGAGAAAGAATTCATGGTTGTCATCTATGCTATCAACAAGTTTCGGAACTACATCACTGGGTATCCTACTTTTTTACATACTGATCATGCAGCAATAAGGTATTTGATGAATAAACCTATCACTCCTAGCCTCATTACAAGATGGTTGATATTGCTTCAAGAATTTGATATCACAATAGTATACAATCTGGGAAAAGATAATGTAGTTGTTGATTTTCTGTCTAGAATGGATAACAATGATGAATGCACACCTATAAACTCCTGATGAGCATATTTTTGCAATTTCTACTAACCCTCTGTGGTATGTAGATATTGCTAACTATCTTGCTATTGGGAAGGTGCCTCATTATTTTTCATACAGGGAACATTGAAAAATTATTCATCACAGTGCCCGATATTCTTGGATGGCAGGGTACCTCTTTCATATAGGAGTTGATAAGCAGATTCATCACTGTGTTTTTGAGGATGATATTTATGAAGTGTTGAAGGCTGCCCATGATGGCCCTTGTGGGGGGAATTTTGCATATAAAAGAATAGGTCATAAGGTGCTACAAATGGGATATTATTGGCCTTCTATCTTTCGGGATGTGAAAAATTATGTCCGGAGGTGTGACAGCTGCCAGCACATGGGGCAGCCCGGTCGAGCTGATGAAATGTCTTTGCAGCCACAAGTACTCCTCGAACCTTTTGAGAAATGGGCTATCGATTTCGTCAGTCCCTTTAACCCACCCTCCCAGCAAAAGGTTCACATTTTGGTCTGCACTGATTACGTGACTAAGTGGGTTGAAGCCAAAGCAGTTGCGAAAGAAACATAACAGTTGGTTTCAGATTTTCTATTTGAAGAAATTTTTGCTCGTTACGGTACTCCGAGGGAGATTGTTTCAGATGGAAGAGCGCAATTTACATCACACATGATAGCAAAGCTTATGTAGAAATATGGGGTCAAGCACAGGGTAACATCTCCATACCACCCCCAGGCGAATAGACAAATGGAAAGCATAAACAATACATTGGAAAATATCTTGACAAAAATTGTGGCATACCATCGTCGGGATTGGGCTCAAAAGCTACCTGAAGCTCTCTGAGCATACAGAACAACATGGTGGAACACAAATAGGTTTTCACCATTTGAGTTGGTTTATGGGAAACCCCAGTTGTTTCCAATAGAATTTGAAATTAGTACACTTAGAACAGCTCTTGAAGTTGGTTTGGATCTGTCAGATGCCCAGAAATAGCGACTGGCTCAGCTTAATGAACTAGATGAAATCCGTTCAATGGCTATCCAGAGGACTACTGCTATTCAACAGCAGAGGATGAAATGGCATGATAAGTTTATAAAAAACAAGGTGTTTCATAGGGGAGACTGGGCATTACTTTATGAATCTCGTTTTAAAGACTTTAAAGGAAAGCTTTGCACTCGCTGGATGGGACCTTACGAGGTGGACGCTGTATTTGATAATGGAAAAGTCAAGCTAGTTACAATTGATGATACACGTGCTTCTTTCATAGCAAATGGACATCGCCTAAGATTATACCACCGCCCAACCTCTAAGGATGATTTCATCAAACATCTCTCTGAGAAATCTGGTTTGAAGGATATCAGAGCAGAGAACTCTCCCTCTGCATCCTCGCTATATATAATAAATAATGTTACTATTTATTTGTTGCCTTTTTGCAGGAGTTACTACTAAGGAGTAATGTTTCAGAGCTTGAAAATTTCCTAAGTATCGATGATGTTACTCCTTGGATGTTGCTACTCATGATATTGTTACTATTTGGTTGCTGCTACTCAATGTTGTTACTCCTTGGTTTTTCTTCGATGTTGTTACTCCTTGGTTGCTGCTACTCGATGTTGTTACTCCTTGGTTGTGGCTACTCATGATGATGTTACTCCTTGGTTGCTGCTACTCGATGCTATTACTCCTTGTTTGCTGCTACTTGATGTTGTACTCCTTGGTTACTTCTACTCATGATGTTGTTACTCATTGGTTGTTGCTACTCGATGTTGTTACTCCTTGGTTGTTGCTACTCATGATGTTGTTACTCCGAATGCTACTACTCGTGATGTTGTTACTCCAGATGTTGTTACTTCGGATGCTGCTACTCGTGATGATGTTACTCCAAATGTTGTTACTCTGGATGTTGCTACTCGTGATGTTGTTACTCCAGATGTTGTTACTCCGGATATTGCTACTCGTGATGCTGCTACTCGATGTTGTTACGCTGGATGTTGCTACTCCAGATGCTGCTACTCATGATGCTGCTACTCGCAATGTTGTTACTCCAGATGTTTTTACTCCATCTGCATCATTACTACACCGTTATTCTACCAACTGTCACTTCCTCCAGGTAGGCCACCAGGTATGTCTCCATTTGACTGTTATGGATTTAATTAAATATTCCATTCAAAAGACATTGATGCTGCAGATGGCTACTTTTAAGTTGGGGGGGGGGGAGGGGCGGGTGGAGGGGTGGGGGGTGTCGTCCTAACTAAACGACGGCATAATGATGATTCCAAAAGTCATTATTACAACTTCATGTGATGGTATGCCCTAAGATCCTTACCATATTCCATATAATCATTAAGGATGTATTTGGATTCTCAACATGCATATGATACGAATCAATTAGTCCTTTCCACCTCATACGAAATAATTATTATTTCATTCACTGCACTTACCCAAATTTTCCATGATTTTCTTCGTTTCCCGAGAATCACCATCCATATTAACCGTTATTACCCCTCATTTTTCGCCATGTTTTTTTTGCCAAATTTGGTACCCACCACTCTTTCCAACGGTCTGTTATTCCAGAGTGTTGTTACAGTCTCTACAGGATGGGTGGACTGGTTGTGCGGGATGAACCTGAAAACACAGTCTTAGTCCGCACCAATGCAGATGTATGGCAATTTTTTGTCAATGTAAGATGGGATATCTACTTCGATACATTGCAGGGGTTCGACAAAGGAATCACAATGGAGTTTGCACTGAATTTGAATGAGAATTTCTCTCAGGTCAGAGGATTAGAAGTCCCTGTCATAGAAGAATTACTCGCGGAAGTTAGTGGGCTAAGACAGTAAGGGAAGGAGTGGTTTGCTCGGATAATTCCCCTCCCAGAGTTTCCCGAATTGTTTTTGCAGGAAGGATAAAGCGTCGTTCAATATGGGAGAGGGTATGAGCGTAAATCTATACCATATCCATGGAACGAAGTAGCAGGTTTTGTGATGAAATACATAACCTACGAAGGACGGTCTACAACTCTGTTCAAATATCATTTTAAAATCCTGGCTCACCTTCCGTTTTCACAGGCACAAGTTCATTCCTTAAACATGCCTTTATTTTTATTAAAACAACTTCAGCACATGGCACAGTCCGCTCGACGTCCGCGCCAGATGTTGGTAGTCCTCTCCAATCATGGACTGGTTCGTTTGTTGGTCATGCATGCAATAGTTTGATTTCAAGTTTCCTGGGTAGAACTCTGTGAGTCATTGGAAGAAGAGATAGCAGTTGTTATTGCTGTTAGAGAGGAAGAACCAGTACCTCCAGCTGATTTAGTAGAAGAAGAACAGTCAGAGGAAATGGAAATAGACTAGGAGGAACTGAAAGAAATGGAGATGGAGATAGATCAGGAAGAACCGGAAGAAATGGGAATGGAGGAGACAATTGGTGATACATTTGAGGTTGCCACACAAGAACCATCCTCGCTTGAGGAACCTACATATGAAGGAATTATGGGTATATCACATGAAGTTGAGATTGTCCTACAGTAATTGACTTTCATTAATGAAGAACAGGAAGGTGGAACATTAGATAGAGGGATGGCAAGTGATGTTTTTACGCAAGAAACAACATCACCTGCCCAAGAAGATATGAGTATTGAAACAAGCAGGGGTGTCACACAAGAACCACCTCCGATTAAGTCAAAACAGGGAGATAGGGAAGAGATAATCTACGAAGTCGGCACTGCCCCATAAGAACCAGTATCGACCGCAGGAGAGGAAGCAATGCAAGAAGAACATGAAGATAGAGAAGAAATAACCCGCGAAGTCGACAGTACTCCACAAGAACCAGTATCGACCACAGGTGAGGAAGCAATGCACGAAGGACAGGAGGACAGAAAGGAAACTATCCTCAAAGTTGACATTGTTCCACAAGAACCAGTGTCGACCCCGACTGAAGAAGAAATGCATGAAATTTCGGCCCAAGTTAGAAACGAGGACGATGAAGGTATTCCCCATTCTCCTTTTCAGTCTATGATGCCTAGAGGGGTGAGGGGGTTTCTCTCGTCCCAACGATTAATGGAGGAGATCGTTGTCCCACCAGTACTGAGGTTCGTCGACTCAGGGAAAGATATGACCAATATCAGTCCATCAATTGCTGATTCTTAGCAAGGGCACCCAGAGGCTCAAGAAGGAAAAAGAATTTTTGTGGAGGCACGGGAGCATAGGATGACAGATGAAAGCGTTGACCGAATGACAGAATTCCCTGAGGTAAATGAGAAGGAGAATGCTCCTGAAGAAATGGAGCCAGGTCATAATAACCTAACATAAAAACCATTTGATGACATCAACAATGCTCCACCACCCCCTGAGCCTGCTACAGGCCTGGGAGATGAATTTATTGTCAAACAAGAGTTGATTGAACAGTGTGAAAGCAGGAGATTACCTCTCAAGAAAAGGTATCAGCTTCAGTTCAATGAAACCATGCCATTGAAGAAGGAAGTTCAGGAGCTGAAGAGGCAAGTATCCCGGTTTAAGAAGAAGGTAAAAGTATATAAGCAGAAGGTAGTAAAACCTAAAATTGAGGTCTCTTATGTGGCTACACAGACTGGTCCAATCGAACAGTTGTTTGAAGGCCAGGAATTCTTCCTGGCTGCTGAAATTCAGAGATGGCAGTCTGCTATGTATGGACATAAGAAGGAGACAATGCGGGTTCGAGAGCAGGTTATCGGGATTGTTACAGGGTATATAGACCAGTTGGATAGAACGCGATAGATGCAAGAAAAAAAGCAAGGCAACATAAAGGAGTTATATGAACAAGTGCAAATACTGCAATCAGATAAGGAGAAGATGTTTTCCTTGGTGCAACAAGTAATGGCCTGTAGACCTCCCACACATAGTTATGCCTTATTCCTTCATGAACAGTTCCTTTTATTTTTCCTTGAGAGTATATATAAGGAAATTTGCCACGAAATTGAGGATCCAATCCAGTTCCTCCGTATTTTGAAAATTCATGATATCATAGGTCAACACTTAATGTGCGAACTCTACATGCATGGTTACTTCCTAAGGCACGATCAGGCCTTTAACCCCATTCCATTCGTGGGGGATATTCATTTAAGAGCCTTCACCTCATAAACTATCAATTAGATTAAATGGAGAAAGTCCTATGATACTTTTGAAGAAAACCAAGTTAAAAGGCCGCTAATGATGAGGAGGGAGCATGGCCAGGCAACAAATAATTATAACAAGCATTTTACCTTTTTACATATTGAGGGGCATAGAGGACATATGTTGACAACCCAGAAATGGTGTGCTGACCTCTGTGTCAGACAGATAGTAAATTTTTGAAATGAAGCGCTGGACAGTTGTCAAAGGAGGTGGATGTTGTCATCGTCAGCCGTCAAAGGTCGAGAACCTTTTGGTGCACCCAACTTTACACGAGCACTAGAAAGAGTGCCACGTTTTGTAGCATGCATTCAGACTTGTGGGGTCTGGTGGATGGGGCTGAGGTTTCATTTTCCCCTCATTTGGTTGCCCGTAGAGAAATATACTCCTCCATACAATGTCAGCCCAGATTGGTGGGAGGATGTTGTTCTAACAAAAGGTTATAAACCCCCTAGGACAGAGATGGCCGAAGAATATGACCTCGCACAGCTTCATGCTAGCCACAATCAGTCCAATCCAGATCTGAGAAGACGACGAGTTGCATGAGGACATGTAGATAGACTAGTTGGGGGGAGATGTTGGGTACCAAATCTATATACTCTTCTCTCCCATTTTCGCCCACCTTTCTATCTCTTTGTATCATTATTTTTTTCTAAAAC
Source organism: Pinus albicaulis (assembly GCA_034641835.2). Taxonomy (NCBI): domain Eukaryota; kingdom Viridiplantae; phylum Streptophyta; class Pinopsida; order Pinales; family Pinaceae; genus Pinus; species Pinus albicaulis. Next base: position 73,130,117 of record CM076581.1, on the reverse strand, counting down.
ACACGAGGTAAATCCCTTCCCACTGTCTTATATGGAATATTTGATTAATGAAGTAATAGTCGTGGAGGTTTTACCTTTGCAAGTATTAACTCCGTTATTTCCACAGATTCGGCAAAGCAAAGGGAATTACATTCGCAAGCCATGAAGCAACTCCGAATTCTCAACGCTATCTCAGCATGCTTCAACAGCGCAACAAATTCCAACTTACCCTGGCTCTATTTCAAGATTTTCATGGTTTCCTTTCGGAAACTAGTTTGCTGTTGTAACAGATGTATAATTGTAGATATTTAGTTGTTAGAGGAAATTCACGGTTCCCTGAACATTTGTATAAAAAGGGCTTCAGGGCTGTGAATCGGGGGTTAACCAGAAAGAATGGATATTATAACAGAAGTGTGTCTAATCAATTAAATGCATAGTGTTTTATTGTTCCATTTGTGAGTTGTGAGTTTGCCGCATCCCTGATCAGAGAGTTGGGCCCACTAATCTAATCAGGTGCTGCATTATTTTCCTTTTTTTTATTTCATATTTTGGTTTCTTGTAACTGTTGTTCTGGTATGATTATGTAATTGTTGTGAATACTTTTATAATTCTGCAATCCATCTGTAATTGTTGTTACACTAAGTTGCTTGCTTTCATCGATTAAGCATGTGATTCAATAGCAGATTATGTTATTGATATTTCATATACCGTGCGCGTTAGTATTGAAATAACTAACGCACCCGGATTGATGATTAATGTGGAAAAAAATGGTTTGAATATTGTTCACATCTAGACACCAACAGTTATCTTCATACTTACATATTTTAATAAAAAAGAAGAAGAAGAAGTTATTTTAACGTCCACGAGGCTAAAGATAGCCTATGTGACAGATTGTTTCTCTATCTGACTCTTGTATTCGACCCTTTTCCTCTGAAGTTTCCCAATAAACGCTGCCAACTTCTCGACAAACCCATCGCTAAATATATTATCCCAAGAGCTAGCTGCCAAAATATATGCATAACTTTCCCTATTGTCTTTGAAGGCCTCACATTCTAAATGAAATGCTTTTCTATTTCCACTTTTCTCAAAAGAGAAAAAAATACATATTATTTCCTCCCACACTTCTTTTGGCCTTTTCCAGTGTCCTATTTCATAACAGAGTTGATGAGAATTAGTCCTCAATTGAGCAATAAGAATTTTGACTCTCCAAGAAATATTAGCCCCTATGTACTCTTTTTGTTGATGATTGTGAGTGGGATTAAACTCTTCAATATAACACTTTTTCTTTCTCCCTAGATCCGTCTCCCAAGTACGTTTGTGGAACTTACCCATAACAAAAGATTTTATCTCTTTACTGTTTGTGGGACGCATGCTCAAGAAAATGCCCCATTTGCTAAACCATTTGTTATTTTTATGCATCCAAGTCTTCTTTCTTTTGCACAATATGTCATTAAACACAACTTTAGGCCATCTACCCTCTTCCATTTACTCAATTTTTTTTAAATACCTTATGACCTGCACCATAGCAATTGCTTCAATAGGAGCATACCTTGTTTCACTTAACAAGATATCATAAGGAACTGCACTTTTAATTTTGAATTTGTTTGTAATCAAACGCTTCTGAACTTTCTCAATTTGTTTCCATTGCATGTCGGATGTACTGCTGGCACACAATTCACAACCGTAGAGAATCACCAGAATCAATAAAATCCCAAAAAGGGTTAGAGTGGTTTCCAGTCTCTTAACTCTGCCTCTCTACACCTGTTTTGAAAATCATAAAATTATTTCCAACCCCCCAAAGTTCTTTTCTTTCTACATCCATCCCAAATTAGATTTATGTTGAAGTCAATTTTGAGGTATTTGTAATCCGCAACTTCTTCCAGAATGTTGCCTTCAAAGTAGAACTTATGTTGGTTATGTTTTCTTTTGTTATAGTAAACCACTACTTTCATTTTGTTGATATTGATTTGCATCCCCACACTTCCACAAAAATGCTCAAGGGAAAGTAAGTTCTCTTACAAACCAAGAGCAGATTTAGCAATCTGAATAAGGTCATTTGCATACAAAAGAAGCCTTATAACAAACTTTCCCAAATGGATATCATCACCCCTTGCAAATTTAGCCACTCTTCAAGCATGTCGATATATAAACCAAAGAGCGTAAGAGACAATGGGCAACCTTTTTTGACCCTGATATCGCTTCTAAAAATTTCAGAAATGCATGTTGAAGTTCTAATTTTGACTTTCACCTCTTCATACAACCTATGCACAACCGATCTCAAATGCCTGGAAATGCCAAGTTCATCCATTTTGTGCTAAAGCTTATCCCTAGGAACCGTGTCAAAATCTTTTATGAAATCAAAAAAGTAACAAAATACTTCTTCCTTTTTCTCCCAAACTTTTTCAATGATGTACCTTAAAGTTATACCATGATCAATTATGGAATATTTAGGTCTAAAACCTGCTTTCCCTTTAGCATGTTTATCTCTTTCTTCTACCCACTTGCTGATTTTGTTTTCTAACATGCTTCCAAATAACTTTTCAAACAAGGGTTTTATCATTATGGTCCTATAATTGGAGGGATTATTGATGTCACCACTCCTGAAAAGAGGTATTGTCAGACTAGTTGTCCAATCTATGTGGAACCCCTGTTGTATGATGCTACTGAAATTTTTTATAATGTGAGGTGCAAGAATTTTTAAGCCCCACTTTAGATACTCTGCTTGGAGTTCAACTAAGTCTTTTGCTTTTCCAACACCCAAATTCTTGATACCCATCTCTACCTCTTGCACCGTGAAGAGTTTTGTATCAATCTTGACCAATGGAGGAGGGTCAACCTTGGGATCCTGATCATAAATTTGTCTTGCATAGTCAAACCATTTAGAAGTTGTAATATTGTTTTCAGTTTGCATCTTTCTTGGTTGGAGCTCCTTCCGAAATGATTTGTGTAGAAATTATACAAACAATATGTATATCAATGGATTCAATCCGATCATGTGTTATGATAAAGCAAGATATTGAATCCTTCTACAAATTAATTTCAGAAAATAAATAATATCGCCAATCACAACAAGTAAAGAAAGAAGCAAATCAAACCACAACACAGATATTTTCCCGGGGAAAGCTTGCTGCTCAAAACCCCTCTATCTTCTATTATATATTCACCAAGGAATCATGAAACAATTACAATGCACTCTTCTCACAAGAGTCTCTTGCACTCTCACAACTATCTCACACTGATCCAAACAAAATCGACCATCACTTAGCCAATTTTCAGCCTCTGCTCAACCTACCTTACTTGTGCAATTCATGTGGAATGCAATCCCTATTCTTTAGGAAATCCATCCTTCCAAAACTGTGCAAGGCTCATGGGCAATTCTATGGTTGTTTTACTGCATGCGGGCAGCCTACTAATAATACAACTGATATTTAACATCCCTTTAACCTTTGTCTCAACTGGGTCTCCACTGGAACTAACATGCATGCAACTATTAATAGTAAATCATCAGTTACATGACAAATCACTGCATGTGAATTAAATATGATTCAATTCACTTGACCTCTCACTAGTGCAACAAATAGTTACAACTAGTAAAATTGATTTTAACTCAATTAATTGAGTTAACAGATTTCTCATGCATTAAACTAATGCACTAACTGCAACTTGGACTCAATAACTAATAGAATCACTCTGCATGCCTCACCAACCACCCTCAACTCGAAATTCATGAGTTAACTAAGTTTATCACACTCAGATAACTATTACAAGTGATTATGAGATAAGATTGCATTTTATTGTCCAATTTAATTAAGGGAAAATTAAACTAGGCACACATTACTTGTTGACTTTTCAACACTCTCTCTCAACAAGAAAGGGATTATCGGCTACCCTGATCCTGCCTCTATGGTATTCGAATTGGCTCCTAGGGAGCGCCTTCGTTAGAATATCTTCACCCTGATCTTCCATGGGAATGTACTGAAGTAACATAATGCGCCACTAAACACAATCTCTGAGATGGTGGTACCAAATGTCTATATGCTTGGACCTATCATGTAATACTGGATTAACCGAGAGTTTAATGCAACTCTGGTTATCACAATGTATCACTGTCGGATACATCTGAGAACCAAACAAACCAACCAGAATCTTCCTCATGCAGATGGCCTCACATGCAGCCTGACTTGTCGCCATGTACTCTGCCTCAGCTGAACTAAGTGCCACAGATCTCTGATTCCTGTTGTACCATGAAATTGTTGTCGATCCTATGTTGAAGATCCCTCCTGATGTGCTCTTTATGTCTAATGGACTATCTGCCCAATTTACATCGGTGAAGCCTTGAAGCTTCACTCCCTCTATCAGTTTGTACCATAATCCATACTCTGTAGTGCCCTTAAGATGTCTCAAGACATGCTTCCCTGCCTTCCAAAATAGCTTGGTCGGCTTAACCATAGCTTGATTCAGCTGGTTAACTGCATAGAAAATGTCTGGTCTGGTGTTCACCAAGTACATGAGTGAACCCACAAGTTGCTTATAAACAGTAGCGTCCACTACCTCACCTGAAGTAGCATCCTCCTTCCTCTAGTTTCCTGCAAGACAAGTCTCCATGGGTTTACAGCTCTCCATGTGAAACTTTATCAAAATCTCTTTGGCATACTTGCCTTGAGAAACAAATAGCTCACCATCATGCTACCATATTTCCAAACCAAGGAAATAGTGAAGGAGTCCCATGTCCTTCATCTCCAAAACTCTTGCAAGATCCTCTTTGCAAGAAATTATGAGCTGCTCATCACATGTCAAAATTAGATCATCAACATAAAGTACGATAATCAAGAGCTTACCATCAACCACAATCTAGTACAAGTTCACATCCGCTTCACTCTTCGTGAAGCCCAACCTGGTGAAATAACTGTCAATTATATTGTACCAAGCACGAGGTGCTTACTTCAGCCTGTACAATTCTCTCTTGAGTCTGCACACATGCGACTCACTGTCAAATATCTCAAAACCTTTTGGCTGCTCTATGTACACTTCTTCCTCAATAACTCCATTGAGAAACACAATATTCACATCCATCTGATGTATCTGCCACCACATCTGCATTGAGAGTGCAAGGATAGATCTAATCAATGAGTATCTCACAACCAGTGCGAAAGTATCCTCATAGTCAATCCCCTCAACTTGTGAGAATCCCTAGGCTACAAATATAGCCTTGTACTTCTACACACTCCCATATGTCGCTTGCTTCACCTTATAGATCCATCTAGATCCAACCACTGATTTTCTGACTGGTCCTAGGAAAAGTTCCCATGCACTGTTCTTGATGATGGAGTCATACTCCTCAAACATGGTGTCAACCCAAATTGGTTGTTTCACTGCTTCCTCAAAAGAGGATAATTCTGTCACAATACACTTGCTCATAAGAGCCATGAATCCAGTAAACCTGTATGGAGACTGTCTCTGTCTGCGCAGTGATGTAGGTGCTCCTACATGTTTTGCCACATCAAGTCTCAATCTATCAGCTTTTGTAGTGCGCCTTCTACCAAGTCTGGTGGATGGCTCCGCATGAGTGTTTTCCGCTAGTCCATGATCCTCCGCATGTGGCTGCTCCACATCTTGAGGTTCATTTTTTGGAACCAATATTTCCTCCTCTGCATGAAAATCAAGCTCCCTCTCAAGGGACAATCGCATGGCTTTCTCCTCATCAAATTTTGTATCCTGTCTCACAACAGTCATCCTGCTATTTGGAAAATATACCCGATAGTTGTGGGGAGTATCAATGTACCCCACAGATATCCTAGTCTCGGCTATTGGTTCTAGCTTCTTCCTGGTGTTAGTGTCAGTATTTGCATCCTGCCATTAATGATCAAAATATACTATTTTCATATTCATATTAGGGGTCCCACTTAGATTTTTTTTATCATTCCACTAGGTCATGCAAAAAATTAGTCATTGATGGTAGCCCCAGTCCAAAAACATCACTCTTCCTTAAAATTCATTTGCTTGCTGGCACACTTCCATACCTTGTTGAATGTACATCATCCATAAATTCAATTCATCACGTCATGTCACCATGGAGTCCAGTCTTTTCAAGCTCATCATTAGGTTTTCTAGGGTTTTCATGGTCTATTAAAACTCCATTCCATTGCATATGGCCAGCAAGTAAAGGGTGATCAAATAACATCTCTTCACCATGTGAAGATGATTTGTAAAGAGAAATGCTTATTTCATCGTGCAGTTTTGATTTCAAATGTGAGTTTCATTCCAAGATGTAATTTTATTTTTATTCATGTAATTTTATGTCAATTCAAATGTAATAAGTACTCAGTCTCCCAAAAGCAGCCAACTCAGTTCCACATGCCCAACAAGCACATGTCAAAGTGCAAGTGTTTTTAGTTCATCAATTTATCGAATGTCAAAGGGAGTTTTCTTTTCCCAAGGGCACCCAAATCATCATTTTCCACAAGCACCAAACACTAATTTCCTCTCCCACTGAGCTAGGGTTTGCTATCAAATCAGATGCATCTGAGAGGAGGAGGCATAAGGTAGGTCATATCAGTAAGTATGAGGCCATTTCAACTCATAAACATCATGTCTCCATAATTTTTCAAGAAGTCATTCCAAGAGTCAAATCATTTGCCACTCATAGGGCCACTTTTGCTTCAAAGTATGTTTCTGACCCAACAGAGATGAATTTGATAAAAGTGGGAGATTTTTTTTTCAATCATAGGTCAAAAAATAAAAACCTCCTTTATTTTTTACACAGGTATCATGGATTGGGAGAAATGTCAAAAATATAGGTGCTACAAGAGGTTTTCTACACTTTTGGAGAGACCCTGGGAAAATCAATTTTTCTCCTAGCTGTAGTGTCCAAATTACTTTCTTGATAAGTAAAATGCCAACTATAGTGGAAGATATTTCCAATGAGCTATCATGAGCTAAATTTTGAGTTGAGGAAGGCCTCCAAATGTTTTTTGCAACAACACACTACATTTTTGCACCCTCATTCTGCACTTTTTGACCAGTCTTCAGAGAATTGATTTTTGAGGGGTTATACTTGATCTTTTTAGTTCTTGATAGGTCCATTGGGTAGCCAAGATAGAGATATTTCCAACGAGTTATCATGAGCTAAAATTGGAGTTCAGGAAGGCCTCCAAAAGTGATATGCAATAAAGGCATTGCGCACTTGCTTTTGGGAGGGTGCACTTGCTTCCGGGAGGGCTCACTTGCTTTTGGGAGGGTGCACTTGCCTAGAAAAGCTAGAAACGCTTCCAGACTTTGCCAAAATTTCCTCCAAAGCTTCAGAAAATGTTGTCTTTAACCTCCAATAAGTGAGTGACAGTCAATTACATCATTTTTCTTCCTCCTACAGTCATTCTCTATGGTGTTTTGAAAGTATCATTAAAGATTTGGTGTTTTACTCATTTCAAACCATAGTATCTCCCCCAAATCACTATTGCACTCTCAAATCCTAAAATCACAATCCCTACACCTTCATACCCTTCCTAAACTGTAAAATACCCATTCCTAGACCCCTGTATTACAAATCCCCTTTCCCTAACCCTTTTTCCCAATACCATAAGCCCTAGGCTACTCATTTGCCTAGGCTCCCAAAAAACCCTATACCTGTAATAAATTTCCCTATTCCAAACACCTCTACATTCCTACTCCTTGTCACCTCCCTCATTTCATAAACCCCTTTCCCCATCTCCCTAAATATCCCCATCACATTCCCACTTCTCAAAATTCATTTTTCACTATCATTCCATCTCCCTAGGGTTTTGACACTAAGACACAATAAAAGAAACGGAGGTAGAAGAAGCCAATATTTTGCTAGATTATACCCTAGAGAAGCATGGGTTGCTTGAAGAAAAATATGAACAAGCACCAAGAGGCAGACCTAGAATCAGAGGCTTGAAAATAGCCTTGGAAATTGAAAGGCAAAGAGAGATAGTTGATGAAGCCTTGCCTGATGATCAATTTTTGGATATGATCAAAGAAGACAAGGAAGGTTGGCTTCAGGCCATCAATGATCACTTGGAGAAGTTGTTGAAGAAGGCTAAAAAGGACAACAACATTCAAAGGAGGATGTGATCCAGGTGGATATTGGTGGCCACTCGCCTATTCCACTTGGTGCCCCACCATTGTTTCTTCAGTTTTTCAGTTTCGGCACAACTTACTATTTTTAGTAGTTTTTTGGGTACTGAACTTCCAGATCCGTTTTGAGGCCCTAAACGACATTTTTTGGGCATCGTTTTTCTGGAAAATATGATTTTGTTCCTAAATGTACATTGTGGTCAGTAGTTGTAGTCCTTGGATACATCTTTCTAACGATGTATCAAGTGCGTCAAACAGAGATAGTATGCCAAAGTTACGACCCTGAGAAATTGAAGTACCAATTTACCCCAATGGGGCCCATAGTTTGGCGTTTCATCTCCTAGGGTTAGGTTTTTGGATGTTTAGGGTTTTCCATTGTTTCTCAATAATATATAGGCCTTCGAGCCTCATTGTAACACAGAGTTCAGAGGCCTGTAGCCACCACATCTCTTCTCAGAGATAAGCCACTAGCACCCTAGCTAGTTTATTTCTGTTCTGTCTGTAAGCAAATTTCAGTTCTTTGATATTAATGAAATTAAGTGTTATTTCCACTGCATATTTGTATTTATGGTTATATGTGTATTCTATTGTGTTCCTGCATAAATCTGGATCAATGGTATCAGAGCCGTCTATTTTTTCTCGATCCTTCTTTGCATGTCCCCAAAGAGGTCGGGGTATAAGGAGTTAGAGGTAGATCTGGTTGAACCTTTGCAAGATTAGCCTCGCAAACCCCGACGACCGCCCATGGGGGATGAAAAGAAAGATGAGGGAGCATGAGATCCTATCAAAATATTACTCGAGGAGGCCCTCGAAAAACAAAGGAACGCAATGATGGATAACTTTTCCCAGATCCTTCTATGACTACCCACTGGTGGCGCATCTGCATCCAATAGCCACTCTGGAGGCACGAGTCCCTTTAAGGTACAAGTAAACTTTGAAATTCCCATATTTGAGGGTCAAATAAATGCAGATGTCGTAGATAGATGGTTGAATCTATTAGAGGGATATTTCTCGGTTCATGACTTTTCCGACTGGGAGAAGATTATTTTTGCACTCCTCAAAGCTACCCCCCATGTCAAGTGTTAGTCATCAGTAAGTTTTATCATTTTAAGATGACTATTTGAGAAACCTAGATTTCTAAAAACAAATTTCATAAAATATTGTGAGTTTTAGAAATTTCACTGCCTTCATCATCCTTAGGATAAATTTTTCACTCTTCTACTACTCTACCATGCCTTGGCTAGCCTACTACTCCTGAAGAGTCACTCATAATGCCTAAGTCACTCATCCCCGTCCCTTTTTTTACACCTAAGGTTTGGACACTCCGTTTTGCCTCTGCCTACTTTTCACCATGCTGACCTAATACCTCAAAGCCTTCAAAAACCCAAATTTACCTCTAAAAACTCCTTAGGCAGATCAATTTCAGTGGTTTGTGAATCTTCAAAATGATCTAGCTTGTCAAAAAGAACTCAGTTCCCTCCTCCTTCCTAAAAAACCCCAAGTCAAAACTTCAGTCCATGGAAAAGTCAAAAAACCCCTTCCACTAGGTCACTAGAGTTTATAGGTGCTAGGGTTGGCCTTTATGTTCAAGAAGCATTGTTTTTAGGTAATGAGAAAGTTGGAATCAGATCAAAGGAACAAACATGTAATTGGTCTAAAACAAAGTAGAGAAGCCTCCAACAAGGGTTTCCTTATCAAAATTATATTCTGCAAAAGATAGTTAGCCATGAGTGACATTTCTGCAGGACTGTCAAAGATGGCTACCTACAGGAAGATTGAAAAGATCAAACAAACCTGATGTATCTCATGATGATAGCACATGTAAATACTAAAGGAGTTGTTGATACCAACTGCTATGTTTTTCGCACCAAGAGGTTTTCACTGCTTCAAAGTGAAAACATGACAGAATGTCAGTTGAAAGAAGGTCAAAATTCTTCTCTTCAACCTCATCCACCAAGAAATTTAATGCATAAAAGATGCATGACTGAAGATTCCAAGGTGAAAGTACCAAAATAATCACAAGTTTACTGTTTAAAAGTGTTGAAATTTATGAAAAGGATAAAGTGGAGAAAACCTTCAAAAAAGAGCACTAATGTCACTATATGCCTTTTTCCTCAAAAATTTGTCAAAATGACCTTTTTATTTTTAAGAAATAGTTGATGTTTCCAAAATGTGGGTAAGAGGCAAAGTTAAGATGGTTAAAAAGTTTGTCAATTCAAGGGAAACATCAAGATGCTCCAGCAAAGGCAAAAAACCATTTTTCTCAGAGTTCTACCACCTACAGGACAAAAAGACCAAAAAGTCAATGAAAAAGCAAGAAAGGGAACAAACATTAGAAAAGTGGGTTTGATCCTGAAATTATTTTTCAAAAGAGGTATAAAGGCATTCCTTCCCTCTTCCCAAGCTCATTTTGTTTTTGAAAGAAAGATAGAGAGTCGTTGAAGCATTTATAGGCATTTACTTGAAGACTGGGCAAAATTTCCCTAGCGCTGCGCATAGAACCTTTGGAGCTGCGCACAGGGGAGGAAAGACAGTGTTAAATAACATTGCGCTGTGCACAGATGGATCGGTGCTATGCATACGCACTGGCGCTACACACACGCCCAGGTCAAAGCCCGAACTGCCCACAGAAATGGCCGTTGCGCATAGGGGAGGACCCAACATGCCCGTGCAGAGGCCCGAGCATACCATATTCTTCGGGCGCTGCACACAGGCCTGCATGAAAACCCAACTCGTCGGCGCTGCGCACAAGGGCACCCGACCCACCTGACGCTGCGCACAGGGGCGTGCAGAGGGCACGACTGAAACGGCCAGTCGGGTGGCACTGCGCACAGGAGAAGTTTGGCCAGAATTGCCAAAATTTGGTCAAAATCAATCTTTTCCTCCTCAAATTTTCCCTAGGCTCGTGTACAAGTTGAAAAAGGTTAGTGGTCAATTTTTCTTTGCCCTCCAACTGTTCTTTTTGCATCCATAATCAAAGAAGAGTAACAAAAACCTAAATGGCTAAAAAACCCTAATCTTCATGGCAAACAATCTTTTAATCTTCTAAGGTAGAATTTACAAGTTGGAGAGTGGTCATTGGTGTGAATACACTCAGTACAAGCTAGGCATCCTTCAAAACTCTGAAAGAATTCCTAGACTTACTTCCATTTTGCTCCCATTTGTTAAAATTTTCCCTCACCATCACTCATTTTTCCTCCCTAGACCTAAAGCTCTCAGGCCAAAAACACAAGGGAGGAAGAATTAATAGGTTTGAGCCCTTGGATACAATTCAAATCACATATTCTCCCATGATCCTTGCATATTTTCAAGATTTTGGATGCCATCAGTTCTGTGAGAGGGTTAAACAGGTCCAAAACCACTCAAATTTGACTAGGTTGTTCGTTCTCAGCCTACAAAACAAGCAAGTCAACCTAGCAGGAGTAAATTTTGAGCTATCATCCAGATCCATTGCTAGGGTCACAGGGATACTAGATGTGGGTGAGAGATGGTTCAAGAGGGAGAAATTGGCCTTAATCTACTATGAGCCCTTCCTCAAACCTAGGTATCAACAGGGCTGCAAGACTTTTTTCCCCTTCTCTCACCTGCTAGAGAGATATGCACCATTGATGAGGGAGATCACCAAGTACTTCACGTGTGAGGAGAGGTACTCGAGGCTTTACTCATATCACATAAGGCTATTAATGCACTTCACTAGCGTTAAATTGCTAAACCTACCATACTATCTCTACCGGAGCACTGACAAAATGGCTTCAGTAGTCAAGAAAAGGAGTTATGCCCACTAAATGCAAAGCCTTTTTCACCACTCTTTGGTTAAAATGATTGTTTTACACCAGCTAGAGTAGCAGGGAATCCCTTGGGAAGTTTTTATCTCACATGATATATTTACAGATCCCCAAGCCTTCATTCAGCAAAATTTTCTTTCCACTTCACACCCACTTACCTCCATTCCTCCATCACCCCCCAGAGATCATGTTCCATCACCTCCACCCATGCCTTCTCCACAAGGAGACTTACCTCTTTCTTCTTCTCCTGAAGCATCAAATGAGGAAAACAGTGATAATGAAACAAGTCAAGAGGAGGCAGAGAAAATAGAAATGGAGGACAGTGAAGTTAGTAATGATGATGATGAGTCCGAGGAGCAAGAAAATAGTGATTCCCTTGACATTGATGGGCAAGAAATCAGCCTTGAGGCACAAAGCATGGAAGAGGACAGTGAGGCATAAAGTACAGGCATAGAAGACAATCAAGAGGATCATAGTCACAATGAGGATGAAATGAAGAATCAAAATGGCAGTGATGTTGGCATGGATGCACCACAAATTGATGACCAATCTAAACAGCAAAACAGAGATATGGAGGTTGATGACACATTATTAAATGATAAATTAAACTTGCCAAATGACCATGAGGACAAAATAGAGCTCAAAAATGACCTTGACTGTCATGACAATCAACATGACAGTGGTAAAAATCATAGTGTTGAAGGCAGCAGTGAGGCTCACAGCTCTCCCAATGAACAAGATGATGATGCACAAAGTGATGGGAGACCTAGCAATGAGGGTGAGATGGAAGAGGAGGCTACACACAATATTCCAAAAGGTGAGAAAGAAGGCTTTCCAGCAGATGATAACATTCATGACAAGGAACCTAGAGTAAAAATCATTAGACCTTTTGATTTCTCATACCACAGGGGGAAGAGGGATGTGTTTGCTGCCTCAAAAAGGCAAGGGGCCATCTCTTCTCCAGCTATCAAACCATTGGACAAAGGTAAGGAAAAAATGAATGAAGATGTTGAGGATCAACATGGTGAAGAAAGAGAATTTGAACTTATACATGTTGATAGTGAGGAAGAAGAGAAAATCTCCAATTCGCTCCTCCAAAATAAGAATGCCCAAATAAGAGATCTTCAGGTAGATTTGGAAAGAGCCAAGTACAAATATGATGTCTTAGATAGGGAGAACCGGCAAAGGAGTGCACACATGGAAATTTATGAGGTAAGGGAACTCAGGGCTCAAAGACAAGCCATAAGGGCAGAGGTGCAATTAAAAGAGTACAAGAGGACTCATCCAGAGAGTGAAGAAGAAGAAGAAGAAGAATAACCTAGAAGGATGCCAAGGACCATTGGGTTGAGAAAAGCCTTGGCCAAAGAGAGGGAGGAAGAATCTGCCCTAGCTGAGCAAATTCTTATCAGTGAGCTACTTAACAGAGACATAGAGTTTGATAGGGAGCCTTGGCTTGAGAGGGCCAATATGAATTTATAAGATAAGTTGGAGAAGGCAAACAAGGCCCTTGAGCTCCAAAGGAAGATGGCCCAACACTATGCCCTCAGAAACCAAATTGCTAGGGCAAAGCTCAAGAAGGCATTGCTTGAAAATAAAACAATAAAGGAGGAAAAAGGCCATGAAAGCCTTGGAGTTTTGGCTGAAGCTTCCCTACAGGTGTCCAAGACCTCCTGAGGGACCACTCCACAAATTTTGGGCAAATTTGAACAAGATTTTGTATTTTTTTGAAATTTTGAGGCCTCTATGTGCAACGCCCTTGGCGCTACGCACACAACTCATGCATCCTCAGCTTGAAAATTTGACATTTTTAGATTCCTCTCATCATCATCAGTCTTCTCATTGCAGACCATTTGGAGCAGTTTTGACCCCCCCAAAAGGTCAAAAAACACCTAAATTTTGACCATTCTGCCTCATTTTCATGCAAGGCGCCGCGCATAGAGAAATGTTGGGAGACTGGATTTTTGGATAGTAAAATGGCACTCATTTAGAAAACCAAAGGTAGATATGGAAAGCCAACTTGACAATCTTTCCAACGAGCCATCACTGAGGAAAATCCAACACTGGGAAGGAGGTCAAAACAGGACTGCAAGTACACCTATTTTCTGATATTTTGGCGCTGCGCATACAGGACCAAAAGTGGCAAAAGTCAACAAAACACACTCATTTATTGAAAAATGAATTTTTTAGTATTTTTTAGGCAAATCACTCTAGGATTAGGTGTTAGAAGTTATTATGCATTTATTTTTCTTGGATATTTATGCCTTGGGCCTTGCATGGTCACTTGGACATAAATTTGTCATTTATGACTATTTTGGATATTTTAAAACCCTAATTAGGGTTTTATCCCTCCTTTGCTCCATAAATAGAGCATGAGGATCTCATGTATTTTGGTTGGCATTTGGTGACTTATTCTGAAGTAATACATAGTCTCTTGGAGGTTGAAAGCAATTTGAAGTCTTGGAGCTTGTGAATGCCCTGATTTGTTTGTTGATGGAGGAAGATTGGTTGCAGGATCCCTGAGCTTGGTTGATGGTGAAGTGCTTCTATTTTTTTATTGTTATTTCTTGTTTCATTATGTTTCCATCTTTCTATGTTGCAGTAGAACAAAGGATTTAGACTAAGAAATGTTTCTGAAGGCATCTTATCTATGTTTGTTCTTCACTGCCTTGTTGTTTTCTTCTGCTAGGACATGTTAGAGAATCCTTCATTGCTCTCTAGACCTCCTAATCTTGTTTATTTTCTGAATGGTTTAATACAATAGGTATCAAGCATGATTCATGGTTAGCCCTGCTTATTTGATGTCACTAAAACACTATTCTTGAAGTCTCTCTTTAAAGTACCATTACTTAGGTTTGTCAAAGAAGTTTTGTTTCAATCATACTCTTTGCACTTGCTTAGTTAATTGTTTTAAAGATATTCATATCTATAATCTTAGATTTTCAGGAGTTCCCTCCTCTCTGATTGTATTTATTTGTGTATCTTAAATGTTTTATGTCCTTGATGATGAAATCACTGGAAGTTAAATAAGTTTCTTGCCTTCTATATTTCATTGAAATGTTTGTCTTGAATAATTATCCGCTTTAGTTGAATCAAAGAGTTTAGGGTTTGCTCTGCCTTTGATTTCCTCTCTATGCTTATGATTCTTCTAAGTCCCTTTTGTTTAAATTATATGATAAAGGATTCTTTATTTCCCTTTGTTCAACTTTTTGTTCTCAAATTTGATGTCCATCTCATGATCCTTTAAACCCTGAAGATCCACCAACCAAGCTAGATTTGCCCTACAATACTCCCTAATCCCTTAATGAACCTATCATGACTTTATTAGACTCCATTGCCCAATAACTTGAAAATTCCCTTATTCTATCTGTTCTATCTAATCATCATACCCAACCAAAACAAACAACAAAACCTAATACTTCATAACTAGCCTAAAATTAACCCTAAAAAGCAAACAAGTTCACATCTCTTGCACAAATTAGAGAGAGCCCTCTCTGAATCCAGGAAGGCTAGCTCCTTGGATTCCAAAGTCTAGTTTGATGTTACCCCTGTCCATTTGTATCTCAATCAATCTAGCAAATTACAGGGGGGTAACATCAAGGACTCGTGGGAAACCTACTGTGAGAAAAAGGAAGTGGCAGAACCCTCTATATTCTCAGTCGTGCCCACTTCGAATTCTTTTTGAGACGCCATCGAGGAGCAATAATATCCCGTGAGGAGATATGAGGACAAGTACATACAATGGACCATGCTGCGGCAACAAAGGGATCAAGATGCGCATGAGCTGACAAATCTGTTCCATACCTTGCGCACAAAGTTGGGTATCAAAAATTCGGAGAAACATTTGGTGCTAAAGTATCGCAGTTGTATGCACATCTATATTTAGGAGGAAATGGAGATCCTCGACATCTCCTCGCTTGGTACGGCATACCGATATGCTGCCAAGATTGAGCAGAAATTCAAACAGAAGAAGCAAAACTTTGGATCTACGAATCAAAAGCAAAGGAAAGGTGCCCCCAAACAGCATAACAAAGGACAAATCCAAGGCATGGTGGCCCAAGAAACCCTATCAAAGCCACAAGCAAAGAAAAACACCGCAAAGCCAAAGAATGACATGGGAAAGTGATGTGAGTTCCATAAGAGCTCCACTCACAACACAAGTGAGTGTCGAGCCAAGCAATCGTTGGTGGTCGAGATGAGGGCTTCTGAATTAGATGCATGCTCCGACTTTGAATCAGAACCTGACAAGGGGAATGACAAAGGGAAACAAATTATTGATGCGGAGTGCAACGCCACTTTTGCCACTGTGAAGATCCAGAAGGAGGAACCAAAAGATCCAGAGGAGCAGAAGCGTCTCTTCCACTCCCAGATGTGGGTAAATGGTTTCCCGCTACAGTTCATTATCGACAATGGGAGCCAAAAGAACCTCATTTTAGCAGACGTCGTGAAGCGGTTGGGCTTGCCGACCACAACACACCCACAACCATACACCATCGGGTGGCTTCACCAAGAACGGGATCTCCGCGTCAGCCAGCAGTGTCACCTTCCCTACAACATTAAGTCCTTCATAGATGAGGTATTATGTGACATTGCTCCTCTTGATGTTTGTGATGTATTATTAGGTGAATCATACTTGTGGAAGCGACATGCTGTGTATGAGTCCCGACCTCACATTGTTATTGTTACTTTGGGAAATAAGTTGTACAGGATACCAGAGGTGCCACCGCCTGTCGTTATCTCTTTGGTTACTGCAAAACAATGCAGTAAGCTCATTTCCAAAACCAGGAAATTTGTTTTCCTGATGATCCGCCCCTAGAGAAAGAAGAATATTATGACCACGACCTCCATACGGGGCTCCTCTACATGACAACAACAAATGGACAAGGTTGTGGAGGAGTACGGGGACATCTTCACCTCACCCACAGGGGTGCCTCTGCGCTGTTAGGTCAAGCACCCCATTGATCTGACCCCAGGCGCGTTGCTACCCAATGGATCGATCTATCAACGCTTTGTTCTGGAGAACGATGAAATCAAGAGGCAGATTTAGGAGTTGCTGCCAGAAAAGTCCCATTCGGCCGAGTTCATCACCTTGTGGGAGCCCGATCGTGTTCATACAAAAGAAGGATGGGACTTGGAGACTCTGTATTGGCTATCGGGCGCTGAACAAGATCGTTGTCCGGAATAAGTACCCGATCCCATGGATTGATGACCTTCTAGACCAACTCAAAGGGGCAAAATATTTCAGTAAGATTGACTTGAAGTCTAGGTATCACCAGGTACCAATAAAACCCTTTGATGTGTGGAAGACTGCCTTCAAAGCTAAGGAGGGCCTTTTCGAATGGTTGGTCATGCCTTTCGAGTTGACGAATGCTCCCGCAACCTTCATGAGGTTGATGGATGACATCTTGTGGCCATTCACCAACTCATTTATAGTGGTGTACTTGGATGACATTCTAATCTTCAGCCAGACTTGGGAAGAGCACCTCCACCACATCCGACAAGCACTCCAAACACTGCGGCAACACGAGTTGTGTGCCAATTTGGAGAAGTGCACTTTTGGCATGACCCAGGTTCAATATTTGGGATACATTATTGATGAAAGGGGTGCATGTGGATCCAACCAAGATCCAAGTCATTCGTGATTGGCCAGCCCCAACCACTCTAACAGAGCTTCGTAGCTTTCTGGGTCTTGCTAATTTCTACCACAGGTTTGTGTTGGGATTCTCTCATATCCCTTGGCCCCTGAGTCAAGTCACCAAGGGAGGAGCGAAAGCAAAATTCTTTTGGTTGGAAGCTCAACAGAAGGCATTCGTAGAATTGAAACATCGTCTCTGTTCTGCCCCAGTGCTCACATTACCAGACTTGCAACAACCATTTGAGATTGAGACAGATGCCTCTAACTATGCTATTGGGGCAGTTCTTACTCAACAAGGGCATTCAGTGGCATATCACAGTGAGACATTGTCCAACACAGTCCGCAAGTATCCCACTTATGACAAAGAAATGTATTCCATTGTGCAGGCTTGTCGACAATGGAAGCATTACATTTTGGGGAAGGAAACAATCATCCACACATACCACCGACCCCTGTAGTTCATACAGACACAAGGGAAGTTGCAGAACGATAGCCATCAGAAGTGGTCCACATATCTGCAACAGTTTCATTTGAACATCAAGTACAAGAAGGGTAGCACCAATAATTTTGCAGACTGCCTCAGCCAACCACTGATCATGGCGCTAACCACCGTTCTCAACTCTTGTGGGCACGAGACTTCTGATTAGCCGCTTCTCTACAAGAGTGATCCAGAATTAGGTCACACATACAAGGCACTCTTGGGGGGTACGCAAGTTCCAAATTTTCACCTCCAAGATGCATTGTTATGTCACCTGGGACACCTTTGTGTTCCTTCAAAAGAGTGTGCCAAGATGATATGGGAAGCACACTACAGTCGAGTCACTGGGAATTTCAGGGTTGAGAAAATAGTCGCAGTACTGTAGAAGTATTTTTATTGGTCGAACCTTCGACATGATGTCGGGAAGTACATTAGATCTTGCACTGCTTGTGCCATTGCCAAACTGACCATCAAGAAGCAAGGCCTCTATACTCCGATACCTACCCCTAGTCAACCTTGGGAATCCATCTCCATGGATTACATGTCGAGCCTTCCTTCTACTAAGAATTGAAACGACTGTGTTTTCGTGGTCATCAACAAATTCTCAAAGATGGACATTATGGCAGCCTACAAGAAGAATATCACAGCAGAAGCCACTGCTAAACTCTTCTTTGAACGAGTGTGGGTGCACTTTGGGATCCCATAGTTTATCATCTCATATCGGGACAACAGGTTTCTCAGCACATTTTGGTCCATCCTCTGGTCAATGCTAGACACCAATCTCACCAAGTCCACAACTTTCCATCCCCAAATGTATGCCCAGACAGAGGTCGTCAACAGGATGATTGTACACATTCTGCGCATGTACAATTCAAAGCATCCACGCACATGGGATGAGAGCCTCCCCTATGTACAACACAGTTATAACTAGGCTCTCCACAGCTCTACCGGCCACTGCCCCTTTCAGGTGGGCTTGGGATTCTAGCCACTATGTCCCATTGACGTAGCCATGCCATTTGCGGCTACTCAGGCCAATTCGGCTCATGTACAGTCTGAAGCTAACAAGGCGAACAACTTCATTGAGCGCATTCAACACATCCACCAACAGGTTTATGACATATTGGACAGAACCAATGCTAAGTACAAGCAATGACATGATCAACATTGGGTGCCCCACAACTTCAAGGTGGGCGACAAAGTCTGGTTACATTTGCAGAAGGAGTGCCTCACTAGACCCCACCGCAAGCTTCGCCCGCTCCAATATGGGTCGTACACCATCACCAAGGCTGTATGGAACAATGCCTTCGAGCTCAGTATTCCACCATTCCTTGGTCTGCACCCAATATTGAATGTGGACCACCTTCATCCCTACTTCCCACTGGACACCTCTGACATTATAGAACAACTCACACCAACAGAGTTAAACCCAGACTGCATGGAACAGGCCACCACAGATTGTATCATGTACATGAAAATCAAGAAAAATCGCCAACAGAAGACCCAACTGTATCGACTTGTCAAAGCTAGCCAACTCCTACACCGAGGCAAGTGGTTCACCAGGGACCAAGTGAATTCAACAGAAGTTTCCTCATCTCATGGAGGAACTCAACGCAATGGGGATCATTGCTTCCTAAGGGGGGAGGAATGATCTCGGTGGATATTGGTGGCCACCTGCCTATTCCACTTGGGGCCCCACCATTGTCTCTTTCAGTTTTTTAGTTTCGGCACAACTTACTATTTTTAGCAGTTTTTTGGGTCCTAAACTTCTGGAGCTGTTTTGACGCCCTAAACGACATATTCTGGGCATCGTTTTTCCAGAAAATATAATTTCGTTCCTAAATCTAGCTTTGTGATCAGAAGTTGTAGTCCTCAGATAGATATTTCTAACGATGTATCATGTGCGTCAAACGGAGATAGTATGCCAAAGTTACGACCACGAGAAATTGATGTACCAATTTACCCCTACGGGGCCCTTAGTCTGGCGTTTCATCTCCTAGGGTTAGGTTTTTGGATGTTTAGGGTTTTCCATTATTTCTCAATAATATATAGGCCTTCGAGCCTCATTGTAACACAGAGTTCAGAGGCCTGTAGCCGTCACTTCTCTTCTCAGAGATAAGCTACCAGCGCCCTAGCTAGTTTATTTCCATTTTGTATGTAAGCAAATTTCAGTTCTTTGATATTAATGAAATGAAGTGTTATTTATGCTGCATATTTTTATTTATGGTTATATGTGTATTCTATTGCATTCCTTCATAAATCCATATTAGGATGGGCAAACATTATGTCAAAAGAGAAAGAATTGTAAGGACAAAGCTCAAGGTATCAAATGCAAAGATTGAAGCCCTAACTCACCAAAAAGAGAAAAAGAAACTTGATATACTTGCAGAGGCTTCACCCCAAGCCTAGCCACCTCACCAGCACTCTCTCCACCAATTTTGAAGCCATTTGACCCATTTTTGAAAAATCTGTGTTTTTCTATGTATTCCTAAACAAGTTCATATCAACAAATTGGTCATATGTGCAACGCCCTAGGTGTTGCGCACTTTTTTGAGCCACTTTTTGAGGAAAAGGAGGCCACCATTGCATTCCTAAGGAAAAATACATCTAAGAAAACCACTTTTCTAGCCCTGGTTTGCAGATTTGGCAGGTCAAAAGGTCAAAAAAATAGCAAAAAATCATGTTTCTGCCCCTATTTTGGCCTAGACCTATTTTGGCCTAGACGCTGAGCACAAAGCAGTCTTGGAAGAATGAAATTTTGAGGGATCAAATCACCTTTATTTTGTAAACTGGAGACATATTCATAAATTAGACTTAAAAATCTTTCAAACAAGCCATTTTGGGCTTGATTTGGACACCTACAAGTTAGTCAAAATCAGCCTTGAACAAGGAGGGTGCGCTTGACACAACGAGGGCGCACTTGACAAAAAAATGGCGCACTTGACCATTTGCTAAATATTTTTGAAATTTCACTTTAGTTTTGACTTTATCTCATAAATTGATGTTTCCACCTATGCAATTGAGGATGGTAAATATAATTGTGTTATGGATAAGTTACCTAGGGGTAGATTCATCAGGTAAAAGATGTCATTAAGTCAAATGAATCAGTTTGAATGTATTTCGGGAGGAGTCACTTAGAGCTCCCTATACTCCATCTTTCAGTTCAGAATTTTTTGGATCTCTTCCTTACCTCATGGATTGACCCCTGAGGATGAGTGAGTGTTGTTTTGATGTTTATTTAGTCCCTTTCTTGACTCATTTTCAAGGGTTGGAATCAATTTGGATGCTAGCTCATTGATCAAGGACTATTGTACTCAGTTTGGCTAGTTAATAAAGAAGAGTTGCAGCTATTTTTTGGGATACATGTGGTATGAAGTTTAACATTGTTTTTACTTCAGTTTTATATGTTAGAATGTGTTTTCTTCATGTTCATTATATATCTGTTGTATGATTTCTTTCAAATTGATAGGAAGAATACATGCTTGCTCATGCTTTGTTTAGGGAAAGTTATCATAATTTGTCCATTTTCCTCTGTTTAGGAAGAATACATCTCTCGTGCTCTTCCTAGCTCCTCATCAGTCTTAAAACCATCTCATCAAAATCATCTTAAAGTTTTAAGCCTTATGCCTACCTTGCCCCATTAAATCTCTGCAACCCTATCTCATTTGCCCTGACCTAGCTCCCTTTACCATACTTTCATCCAGCAGCCCAACCAAAATCAATTATCGAAACCCCTGAACTCACACCTAGCCTAAAATCCTAATCCATTCAGCCTCCTAGGATGTGTTTTGTGGAGAGAGCCCTCTCCGACTTGGTAGGGGTAGCTACCAACTTAAAAGGTTGGCCGGTGGTTACCTCTGTTGGGATTTCTTCCCTAGACTTGGGAATCTGGCGGAGTGATAACATACTGGCGTCGTTACCGAGGACGAAAGGACAATATCTTCCCTAGGAAAGAACAACAAAGTTTAGATCTGATTGCTAATGGTGGACAATGGTCAGATGCATATGAAGGCTAAACCATTCACTTGGTGACTCCACTGGAGGATCGACCTTGCTAGCAGGAAAATGGAAGAATCTCACACAAAGGTCAGGTATTCAAAATGGAATTGTATTCAAGATGCAATATGATTTTGAGTTGTCTTTAGTGCGACTTTTTGAAGGCTTTTTCGGTGGATTTTTTTGATTTAATTTCTTTAAAATCTGGCTGGAATTCATTGAAAACATAAATTTGATGGGTAACGTTGCACAATCTAAGTGTTCTAGGGGTTTTTCAGGGTGCTGAAACTATATATACAGTCAAAAAACCAGTTTAAATAACAAAATTCAAAATTTTCACCGGATTCTGGCACCGGCAACTCTAAAAAGTCGCACTAAAGACAACACCATATGATTTCTTGTAAATTACTTCTTTTCTTTTCCTGAAACTATCCTCAAAGTTTTCCAGAGTTTGTTGTATGAAAAAGATGATCAAAGTCTTGATTCCACCTATTTGAAGAGTGTAAATACTAAGTTTCCCTTTGATTTTGATCAAGATAAAGACCTCTTACCTGAAAATTGTGCATATCCTTTTCAAGCTGATGAACCTCAAGAGATCAAGACTAATCCTATAGCTTCTGTACATACTCCTACACCTTGTAAAATTCCAGATAGGTACAAACCACTCATCTTACCTCTTATACTCCATGATTTCCCTGAAAATTATTACAAATATCTTCCCAGGTTTGATGGAGAATATGGTAACATCACTGCTGACAAACACATTCAGAGTTTTGAAAAATTTCTTGACCTTTTTGAGGTTGATGAAAATGATGTTAATATCAGGATCTTCACTCTATCTCTACAAGGCGAAGCCAAGGAATGGTTCAAAAACTTGCCACTTCCAAGTATTTTTTATTTCCATCAATTTGTGAAAATCTTTCTTGATAAATGGATGATCAAGAGGAATCCTTTTCTAATTTTAGAAGAATATTATAATTTGAAAAAGCAATTAGGAGAAACAATGCAAAAATTTTCAGCTAGATCAATCAAGTATACCATTCAATCCCCACTGATATAAAAACACCTCTTGGTTCAACACTCTTACACTACCTGGATGCGTTTGATCCAGAAATGGAATTTCAATTGAGAGAAAGGGATATTACAACACTTGAAAAAATGCAGGTTAGTGCAATAGTCGTAGAAGCTAATTTGCTGGTCAAAAGGTTAAATCTGAAAGCAGAAGAAAGGGAAAACATAAAGAAAGAATGTTTGACATCTTCAGAAGTGAAGCTCGACATTTTGGTAAGTACATTAGAGGAAATTATGCAAAATATCACCATGAGAGATGAAATTGTTGTTCAAGATGACCATGTCCCACTGATTGAAGAAAAACAAGCTGTTGATCTAAAAATTTTTCCTTCTTATCCCAGTTGTCATAGATTTGATAATGGTTACTTTATGTATGTATTAAGGGACAATAAAGAAATCAATTTTATAAGTCAACTTGCAGAGGAGAGATCTATAGATACGACATGCATGCTTGATGAAAGTAATCATTTTGATGATTTACCCAAGTATGATAAATATGATGATGATTATGTTGTCAAAAGCGAGGCTGACTCTTCAAGTCAATCATCAAGATGTTTTCAACATTTTGAAGAAGAAAGTCAGCTTACACATGTGGTTTATGGCAGTGAGGAGGAAAGTGTAGGAAATTTGGAAGTAAGTGAAGAATCTTTGCCTCTTTGTTTTACTTCATTTCAGTTCATCAAAGATAACTTTCATGCAACCAGAAATCAACAGTCATTAAGTTTTGATCTTGACAATCAAGAAGATAATGAAATTCTCGATCAGAGCTCCTTACCCTTATGTTTCTCCTCATTTGTAAAAATAAGAGAAAACTATAAGCAAACAGATAAGCGAGTGGTCAACACTATAAATGATAAACATTATCCTGAACTGGTTAAGGAAATCATTTGCGACATAGAATCGTCCTTAGCTCTATATTTGCAGTCACCGAGTCCCATTGAATTTTAAGTTGCAGATGAAGGCTTGGAAGTTGAAACACATGATCAAATGATGCAAGATGATTTCGTACCATTGTGTTTTGAAGCATTTCAGTTTTTAAAGAAAAAATTTCTTAATATCTCTAAAGAAAAGGATGAGCAGCCTGTAAAAAGTCATACAATATCATTAGAACCAATGGAAAATAAGTTGCAACAGTATTTTCAAGTTTTTCATGACCCAATAGCTGATGTGTTGGATGATATCTGTAGTAAAATTCCTTCTCCATTAGCTAACTGTTACCCTAAAAAGAGTGTTGATATAAACTTGATCCGACAGTCAACTTCATTATCTTATTCAGCAGAAGTTTCATTACAAAGCTCATACCAAGATTTGCGGTCATATCAGGATAGTAATGAAGAAGATTCTTGTTTTTCTTTTGATCATCATGAAAAATTGGTTATTCATGAGTTTCAAGATCCTTTTGTCAACTTGCTGCAGTCATCAAGGGAAAAAAGCGCAGATGTTGGGAAAATTTTAAAATCAAGGTACGAAGACTACCTAGAGTAGAGCAGTAATGAATTAGATGGGACAAAAATCAATATGTTTTCCTATGAAGATCCTTTTGCAACATTCTTGAGGTTAGTTGGTGGCTTATGCTTTGCAATTTCATTAAAATTCAATATGATTTCAAGTTTTCATGGGAGTTGCCTTTCAGTAGTTCTCTCTCCTTGCTCATAAGCAAGCACTTGCAGAGAATTCAAACAACAACCAAAATGCTTACATGGTTGCATTGGCTGTTCCATTTCACTTATTCATGTGATGAATGGATCAGTTAGAGTAGGTGTGTTGAACTAGCTCACTTTTGAGCATTTTTTTTATTTTGTTTTCAGTCAATTTCAGTTTGTTTTGAGTCAGTCTTGAGTCTGTTTATTGAGTCAAGTTTTTAGTATTCAATTATTCTTTGGCTTTTGACTCCATGCCCAATGGATAAGCACTTGGTCTACGATGTTCTTGGCACCTCCAAGGAGTTACCATCCCCAGTTGGAGCCGCTTAACTGAATCTTATTCACATGGCAATAGACAGATGAGCCAAAAATTTTAAAATATGAAACATCAGGTTTCTTACTAGAAAAATCCTCCTTTGGTGCACTCATGCCAAGTATCCGATGAGGACTACAATTTTGCACAAATACCATTGTGTTGCATGCTTCTGCCCATAGATGCAACGGTAGGCCTTGATCATGCAACATCGCTCTTGTCGCACCCACAATTGTTCTGTTCTTCCTTTCTGCGACCCCATTCTATTGTGGGTTATGAGGCACAATCAACTCTCTCTAAATTCCTTCTTTGCTACAAAATTTCTTGAATTCATTGGAGATGTACTCACCACCATTGTCGCTCCTCAGAGCCTTCACATGCTTCCCCGTGTCTTTCTCATCCACTGCTTTGAATTCACAAAATTTTGAGAACGTCTGATCTTTATTTTGCTTGAAGTAGATCCAACACTTTCTAGAAAAATCATCAACAAAGATCACATAATACCTGTGCTTTGCTGTCGAAGCTGTAAAGAATGGTTCACACACGTCTGAGTGAACTCTCTCAAGGATTCCCGCTGCTCGGTTCTCCTTCTCGTGAAAAGAAGCCTTTTCATACTTCCCCATGGTACATCCCTTGCATGTGTCTATTTGCGCAAGAGTACCCTTTGGAAGCCCCATAGAAATCTGTTGCATGACCTTCAAGGTTCTGTGGTGTAGATGGCCCAATCTCTTGTGCCATAAGTCACCCTCATCTTGGCTCACCACTTTGTCTACTTTACCCATCAATGATGTGCAGGCATCTACATCAATTTTGTAGATATTCTTCACACGAATCCCAATCTTCTTGGCTTGTCTTGTGACTTTGTGATGAAGGAATGCTTTCCCTTCACTAAAAACCACATCATAACCTCTATCCTCCAACATTGCAACTGAAACTAAATTCTTTTTTCAAGCCTGGTACATGCATTACATATTTTAATAAGAAGGGTTTACTTGACTATCTCTGGAAGGTAACTGTACCAATCCCGGTGGTGCTATACCTCCCGTCATCACCCATTTCGATATGCATCAGAGATCCTTCTCCTCCAAGCTACTGAAAAATTCTTTGTCTCCCGTCATGTGGAAATATGCACCACTATCCAAGTACCACACTGATCCCATCACACTTGACACCATGCATGCGATGAGCGAGAAGTCCAACTCAAATTGCGAGGCTAAAGCCTCACCAGGTGCAAATCCTGAAGCCTTCATGTTCTTTTTCTTTAGTGGACAATTAGTGGCACAATACCCATGCTTGTGACAGTGAAAACAATTCACTCTGGACATATCACGCTTCTTGCCTTATTTTCTAGTCTCAGATTTGGAATAGGATTTCTTTCCCTTCCCCTTCTTTTCCTTACCAGCCAAGGCGGAATTTTACTCATCATCCATCTTGGATGAGGATCCATCCCTGATATTTCGCCTGAATTCTTCTTGCACCAAATCCGACCAAAGTCGCTCCCAATCTGACAGCTTCTCCCTCCCATTGACAGAGTCCTGATAACTATGCCAACTGTTGGGAAGGCCTAGAAGAGCTAGGCTCACCAATTCGTCATCCACTATAGTAATTCGAACACTCCCAAGGTCATGTCGACATTGGACAAACTTGGTTAAATATTTCGGAACAGTGTCGCCTTTCTCCATTTTTCTTTTCCTGAGCTTGTCCTTCAGTGCCAATTTTTTGTGGTCAATGCTACTTTGAAAAAGATCTGTCAAAGCCTTCCACATTGCATATGGAATCGCTTTTCCATGGAGACTTGAGACAATGTGCCTTTGCAACCTTGTTTTGCCAAGCATCAAGAAGAGCGACATCTGTTGCTACGGGTTTGGGAATGTCATTATCAATCAATTCTTTCAACCCGTTGTCCTCCAGAACTGCCTCCATCCAGTCTTTCCACGTAATA
Source organism: Pinus albicaulis (assembly GCA_034641835.2). Classification (NCBI taxonomy): domain Eukaryota; kingdom Viridiplantae; phylum Streptophyta; class Pinopsida; order Pinales; family Pinaceae; genus Pinus; species Pinus albicaulis. The sequence goes on along the minus strand of CM076581.1, from coordinate 73,103,187 downwards.
TATTTAGAACTTCCATCGAGTTCATATTCCAATATCAAGCCATTGAAAGCCATCTTGAGCTTGATCTGCCTGTCACACCAAAGAATACTTTTGCAAATTCGAATGCTATTCAACATAAACTCAATTTATTCTCCACTATAGTGATTTCCTGCACTCTGATACCGTGTAGAAATTATACAAATAATATGTATATCAATGGATTCAATTCGATTATGCGATGTTCTAAATAAAGATACTAAATCCTTCTACAAATTAATTGCGGAAAATAAATACGATCTCCAATCACAATACGTAAAGAAAGAAGCAAATCAAACCACAACATAGCTATTTTCCCGGGAAAGCTTGCTGCTCAAAACCCCTTTATCTTCTATTGTATATTCACCAAGGAATCATGAAACAATTGCAATGCAGTCTTCTCACAAGAGTCTCTTGCACTCTCACAACTGTCTCACACTGATCTGGACAAAATCGACCAACACTTAGCCAATTTTCAGCCTCTGCTCAGCCTGCCTTGCTTGCGCAATTCATGTGGAATGAAATCCCTATTCTGTAGGAAATTCAGCCTTCCAAAACTGTGCAATGCTCATGGGCAATCCTATGGTTGTTTTACTACATGCAAGCAATCTACTAATAATACAAATGATAGTTAACATCACTTTAACCTTTGTCTCAACTGGGTCTCCATAGGAACTGACATGCATGCAACTATTAATAGTAAATCATCAGTTACATGACAGATCATTGCATGTGAATTAAATCTGATTTAATTCACTTGACCTCTCACTAGTGAAACAGACAATTACAACTAGTTAAACTGATTTTAACTCAATTAATTGAGTTAACTGATTTCTCATGCATTAAACTAATGGACTAACTGCAACTTGGACTCAATAACTAATATAATCACTCTGCATGCCTCACCAACTACGCTCAACTCGAAATTCATGAGCTAACTGAGTTTATCACACTCAGTTAACTATTACAAGTGATTATGCGATAATATTACATTTTATTGTCCAATTTAATTAAGGGAAAATTAAATTAGACACACATTTCTTGTTGTCTTTTCAACAATTTGGGGTTATTTTTCCCAAGGAAGATTAGTTCTTCTCTCGTCGAAACCATGAAATCAACCATTTTCTTTCTTAATATTTGCTTGTAAGCTTTGAGCTTTACGTTATCCTTGTTTGACTCTTTCCACATTCTCCTTGCCTTTTTTCATTCCTTGTCAAACCAAGCATTAATTGAAAGCAATTTGTTTAAGACTTCTTAATTTTTTCTCTTTTTCACTCTACAAGTGCACTTTGAATTAAATGTGTTAATTCGTGACTATGCAGGTCATGAAATAGGATTTTCTCCTTCTCAAAGAGCCTCTCTAGTGCAATTTTGAAGGTATTACAATTTTTTGGAGTCAAAAGAATTCTGCCCTTTGGAAATTTTTGTGAACACACTGAGTTTTTTACCCTAATTGCTTCTTTCCGATCCAAGAGAAACTTAAATTAATTGGTTTGTGATCTGATTTTAAGTCCCAAATCTGATCTTAATCAAAACTTCCTCCATTTTCTCACACAAACTATGTGAACAAATTGCATAGTCTACTACACTTGCTCCATTGTAAGTATTGCAAGTGAAATTACCAGACTTTACCCATCTAGTCAAACCATAAAAAATGACTAAATCGAAAGCCCCACATAGAGTAAGCAATTGTTCACCAAAGAGATTGCAACCTTTGTCATCTGAAATTCTTTCAACCATATAGGGTCGCAATCTTCTTTATGACAAAGAATGCTAACTTGCTCACTTGAAATCCTAGCATTGAAATCGCCCACTATAATGACTTCACCTAGCTGATAATATGTTGCAATATCTGCCTTTAAGGCTGCAAAGGGATCTTTGTGGTCAAGCCCTCTACTTTTGTAGATTTTGAAACTTGCGGCGCAAAATAACATGCTACAATTCTAATGTGATTTCCATTTTTTGATATTTTAAACCAAACAAATTGTTTACTTGAGTCTTCTTTTTTATAGCTGAATGAAACAACCTTCTTTTTCTCTCACTAATACCATGATACCCTCACGTCCTTTGCCATTCCCTCTTGCCTTATTCCACACTTCCATCTTCCAATACCCTTCAAACAAAGGTGTCTTGCACCCTTCATGCTCATGTGTTTCTATGAGGCAAATTATGTCTCTATCTTCCGCAATAGGCCCTAACCTAGGTCCTCGTCTCCATGGGTAACCTCTGCAGTTCCAACAAACTAAACTTAAGGGAACCCAGGTATGACTTGATTGCTATTTGTTTCGACATGCAAGACTCACAGTCGAGTCTTTGTCCCTGCTTGCCCATACTAACCTTGCTTCCTGATTACCTGCTGAAGTGTTTGTTGTCTCTTCTTTATTATCATCCTGCTGCCCTGTTTTGGACAGAGGTCCAAATTGCACTATTACAACTTTACCCTTATAAATCCATGCTCTCTTTCCCTCATCTCTTGCTGCCCTAACCTTTGACATTTCCTCTCTCCTTTCCTCTTGTTGTCTTACAATTAAATCTTCTTCTAGCAAAAAACAAGAACCCCTCAAGAGTTGCTTCTTGTTTAGAATGTTATCTTTATCATGCAAGATAGGCATGACGACTCTTATGGGCCTGGCTCTCTCCGTTAAACTTTCCTACCCTCCATACTTACATATTTGTCCTTGCCATAGCAACCTGTCTTTCAAAAAATCATTTGCAAGATAAAAAATAAATTCATTTTTCCCATAATCTTTCACCCATTTACTAATAAAAAAATATTTATTTTTCGAAAAAATTACATATTACCATTCAACATATGGTTCCTTATCTAAACAAAAATTACGTAGACACTTGCATCGAAAAGGTAAAGTCCTTAGTCAATAAAGAAAAACGTTTCGTTATATCTTAAGAATCACGCGTAATAGAGATTGGAAATAATCCGGGTACAATTTCCAATCCCAATTTACCTATCAAAAGACATTTCAGCATGTCCTATCTGTAATTATTTATTTAAAAATAAGTTAATAATTTAATAAATTTGACTTTTTATCATTATTATATATTTATATTTAAAATTGATTTTTTTATTCCAATCCCAATTTACCTATCAAAAGACATTTCAGCATGTCCTATCTGTAATTATTTATTTAAAAATAAGTTAATAATTTAATAAATTTGACTTTTTATCATTATTATATATTTATATTTAAAATTGATTTTTTAAAGGTTATTGTAATTTGGGATTTAATTTCAGTAAAATTGTGAGACTTTGTTATTTAAAATGTATATTTGAATGTATAAATAGATTTAATATTTAAAAAAATTGGTAGTTATTAAAATTTTACAAAACAACTTAAACTTATTTTTAATTTTTTTTAATTGGATTTTGATTAAAATTAATTAGAATAGTTCCAATAAACTTGTGAGACTTTGTTGTTTAAAATGCATTTTTGAATATATAAATATGAATTCAACACTTTAAAAACATTAGAATTCTACAAAACAACTTAAACTCAAAATTTTAAATTTTTTTATCAAATTTTGATTAAAATTAACCAAAAAAAATGCTGAAAATAACCATTTCATCTATAAATTAAATTAAACCTTTTCTTTTTATTATTATTTTTAATAATTTAATTATTTTAAAATATATATTTTTTAAAATAAATTTTTAATTTATTTATTTTTACTATATTTAAATATATTTTAAAAATAGTATGAAATTTTCTGTTGTTAAGTTAGTTCTTAAAAATATATAAATTAATAAACAAATTCAACATTTACTTTTTATTGCATTTAATTAATAAAACTTTAACCAATTATATATTTAAAATTCAATATAATAAAAATAAATAGTGTGATCTAACTTTTTCTCAAATTAAATAAAATTTATAATTCTATTTAATTAATAAAATTTTAACTAATTAAATATTTAAAATTTAATATAATAAAAAGAAATAGTGAGATCTAACTTTTTCTCAAATTAAATAAAATTTTTAATTCCATTTAAAAAATAAAAATTTAACCAATTAAATATTTAAAAATTAATATAATAAATATAAATAGTGTATTTTGTCTGTCAAAAAGAAATAAATCCAAAATAAACTCTATAAAAATAAATAAATATGGCACATAGTTTAAAAAATTCAAAATAAAAACCAGAAAGCCAAAACGATTTTCGTACAGTGATCACATTTCTTTACACATACAAAACATGTGGTCAAGTCAAAACTATACTCCATTCGAACCCTGACGCTTGTTAAATCATTTCCGAATAAAATTCTTATAATAACCAAATCATTTATGATAGCCAACAAGAACTGAAATGATCCTTATGACTATTGCTAGATCATTTCAACAATACGATCATTTAATTCGCAGATACTTCTCATATATACATATATATATAGGCTCCATAGTGAAGATTTATTTAATTCTGTAAATGTAAATGCATCATCTGCAGCAAAGCAGTGCAGAGGACAAACAATGGCGGACGCTGTGCAGGAAATTGCCATATACATTCACAGATTCCATAACCTTGATCTCTTCCAACAAGGGTATTTACTTGAATATTTTCGTTCAACACTTATATTGTAAAATGATATAGATTAGGCCTTTAGTTCTGCTATTGTTATTAAAAAAACCTTTACCATCTGAAGAGAACCTGGACTCATAGAATTCCTCGAGACCATGCTTAGTCTTATTCTAGGATTTGGGTTCTCATGGATTGTTTATGTAGTGGGCTATATTTTTCTTAAAGATAGTTTTTATGATCTTGTATTTAGTTATATGAACATGAATTTTCTCTGTGGGTGAATAGACTGCCACTTGTTCAAGTGGGGTTCTAACTTGACAACCAGGTGTAACAGTAAAAGGGTCCGATCAGTCAAAAAACATAGAGCAGATCAGGTTATTCACTTATTGCTGAAAGTTACCTAAATAGCCTTGGTGGTTCATAATTTTTTCTGTTCTTCTCACAAACAAGCGAATGGTTGGTGGTGTGCATCTGACAAAGATTGGTTGGGGTTAAGTTCCCATTTGGGTCTTCCCTTCAGACAAAAAAAATCATCCCAATACTTGCATTATATGGTACTCTGCAGGCAATGTGACTTCTCTTGGCTTCCTTGTATAGAATTTTATTCACGGGTATCTTAGGCGTAAGGTCTTACCGAGTTTTCACGTTCATATGTATAATATTCCTCTTAGATAGTAAATGTACTTATTACTTTGAATGATTCTATTCCGGAATAAAACCCAGGGAAAGGATATCCATTAGACTAATTTGAAGAACACCAGTTGCAGTACCTATGAACTAAAGAAGGATCCTTCTGGTGGTATCCACCATTTCTCTTGCTCGCTTCCACATTTTGTTAAGTGATTATGCTTTGAGGCATAAACAGTCAAATATAATTATTAGTACTAGATCTCTCCAATTGGAGTGAGAAGACTCTTAATATTTTTAATTGAAAAAGTCATCAGAGAATAGAACTGCTAGTTTAAAAATGAGTGGCAAACCCCAGTAGAGTCTCGTATGATTCAATTCAACTTTTTGTTCATTCAGGTTTGATTCTGTCATTGATACATACTTTAGACAGTTTATTGTTGCAGAGCTCTTTTTGGAATGCAAAGGTGTTTTTGTTAACTTTTCTCTGCGGGGTTTGACAGATGGTATCAAATAAAAGTCCATGCAAGATGGGAGGATTCTGAAACTACTGCTTCTGGCACACCTACTCGCGTGGTGCAATATGATGGTATATGTGGCAGTACTCTTTGAGAATCTTTTTAGTTTTTCTTTCTACTGTTGTTATGAAGTTTTTATTACAAACTTTCAAGTTAGTAGACATGGATTGATACTTATGATTATTGGGCTGAAGACAACATATCGCGTTAACATTGATAAGTACCTGAAAGAACTGAATGGTTCAGTCAGAATTGTCCTTGTTTTGATAAAGTTAGTTTATGTATTCCATGAGTTGCTTGAAGTTAAGTGGGTTCTGGAACTGCAGTTGCTGCACCGGTAACAAGTCCCAACACATTCATCTATATATACTTCATTCAGCTTACCTCTTCAGAGAATTCAAATAATACAATATCTATTATTTTGAAGCCTGATTTTAGTCATATCATCTCGTAAAACAACAAGTACCACAATTTTTATAGTAGGTGGGAGGTCAATATTCTAGATATCTAAAACAATTAAAATGGGCAAAATTCAAATGAAGGTTATTTTAAATATTGTACAATCATGGTTTAAAGTTTAAACAGAGTCAGTCAGTTTCTATAAACTCTAACATCATACCATTGAAACTCTGTCAGTAGACAAAAGGCTTATTTCAAGGAATACATGGCATGCTGGAATGGAGAAGTTAAGAGAGAATGCAAGAAGATGTTGAAAGAAATAATCCCTGAACAACATTGATAGTCTTCAGTTTGGAATGTTATTTTGAGAAAGTTGTTTAAGATGTTGAAATTAGATTTCGTGTTTTGTCAAAAAAGGCATTGGATAGTAGCATTAAATTTAACCCACAAATTGATTGGAAAAGAATGAATGGTTCTATGTTATGCCAAAGCTTGGGAAAAGGTCATAGGGAGATGGATTTTGAGAATAGTTGGCGAGACCCTCCAAATTTCAAGGGATAGCATTGTATACTATATATTGTATAAAAATTTACATATGTGCATATATACTTACATTGATGTATATATAGTCCCCAAGGGATAGCTCTATTGGTTTGATCCTTTTTGCCAAGTTGTAATGCCGTGGGAAGTCATAGGATCCATTTCCGTTGAGTCCTACGAGGTTACCAACTAGCTAGCAGTTAATACCTTCTTTTTCCCAGGAACTCAGGGAAGAGGGGAAATCCATGGGGCATTGGCTAGATACCAATATCCTCACTCTAAACACAATTGTGGTAGGGCAAGGGGAATTATATATATATATATATATATATATTTTGATGTTTATGTTTTACTATCCTTTCAAACCGACTTGGATTCATAGGACCTGCTCTTTCCCAATAAAAAGCAAAATTTAAAAAAAATTAACAAAATTATCTGTTTATTTCTTATAGGTCTGTAGGTGAGGCAGTTTTTGATTTAGTGTTTTTGTCTTTTATAGCTTGTGTTCTATAAAATGTGTTGCTTCTTTCTTCCCAGGGGGTTTTGGGTTGTGTCCATTGCCCCATTTCACTATGTAGGTTGTGTGAGTTTCCTCTAATTTTTGCAAAGTTGCTTTTCTGTTTCTAGCATATCATTTTGTGAGAAAGGTATTCTTAGTTCCCATGTTAGGTTTGATTTCTTTTTGTAATAAAGATGTTTTTGTTTTCTTTCCTTACCTTGTATTTTTTTTAATGTAAAAAGGTTTTATATATATATATATAATCCTCACACGTTTATAATTTGTTTCTAATAAAAACCTCATAAAGAATCCCAAGAGATGCTGGATGGCATCTTTTGTAGAATCATTTACATAGACTAGTGTACCTAACCTAGGTGGTTTAAATAGAGCACCTGTTGTCAAAAGTGCTTCCTATATTATTCCAAAGAGTATAATAATATATAATATTTTACAAAAGAATAGTGGAAAATTTTTACGACCATTGTTGTAGAGTCACAAAGAGGCATATTAAATGTCTTCTTGAAGTACAAAAATCCCGAAAAGACAAAAAAATGTTGTAATAAAGATACAAAATCCCCAAGCTATCATCCTGCGTAGTTCTAAAGACATTCTAAAGACATAATCAAAACATAAATAACAGTCCTGATAGGTGTAAAGAGAAAGAGCACTATCATAAAAGCTTAGGCTCACAAAAACAGTAGGGTTTGGGTTATTGCTCTTTGGCTTGGCCCAACTAGTTGGCAGAGGCAGATCATCAATCCCCAGCAACCCCTAAATGTCGCAAAATAATCTGTTTATTTCTTATAGGTCTGTAGGTGAGGCAGTTTATGATGTAGTGTTTTTGTCTTTTATAGCTTGTGTTCTATAAAATGTGTTGGTTCTTTCTTCCCAGGGAGTTTAGTGTTGTGTCCATTGCCCCATTTCACCATGTCGGTTGTGTGAGTTTCCTCTAATTTTTGCAAAGCTGCTTTTCTTTTTCTAGCATATCATTTTGTGAGAAAGGTATTCCTAGTTCCCAGGTTAGGTTTGATTTCTCTTTGTAATAAATATGTTTTTGTTTTATTTCCTTACCTTGTTTTTTTTTTAATGTAAAAAGGCTCTCTCTCTCTCTCTCTCTCTATATATATATATATATATATATAAACATCACTTGTTTATAATTTGTTTCTAATAAAAACCTCATAGAGAATCCCAAGAGATGCTGGATGGCATCTTTTGTAGGATCATTTACATAGAGTAGTGTACCTAACCTAGGGGGTTTAAATAGAGCACCTGTTGTCAAAAGTGCTTCCTATATTATTCCAAAGAGTATAAAAATATATAATATTTTACAAGAGAATAGTGGAAATTTTCAACGACCATTGTTATAGAGTCACAAAGAGGCATATTAAATGTTTTCTTGAAGTACAAAAATCCCTAAAAGACAAAAAATGTTGGAATAAAGATACAAAATGCCCAAGCTATCATCCTGCGTAGTTATAAAGACATAATCAAAACATTAATAACAGTCTTGATAGGTGTAAACTTTAAAGAGAAAGAGTACTATCATAAAAGCTTAGGCCCACAAAAACAGTAGGATTTGGGTTATTGCTCTTTGGCTTGGCCCAACTAGTGGGCGGAGGCAGATCATCAATCACCAGCGACCCCTAAATGTCACCTTCATTCTCCTTGTGTGCTTTGAATTTGGCCCCCTTAGAAATGGATAGGGGAACACATGGCACTTTAGCATCAAACGGAGGACAAGGGGGCCTTGTCATGCCTACCATGTGGCTAGCTTTAACAACGTTCCCATCTCTAATGCACTTCCCCGCCAGCCCAATGGCGGGGATAGGGATGGCGTGACCCCTATCTAAGTACCACCTATGTAGGCACTGTGAACATGATCTAAAGTGCCGCAGTTGGATGTTGCTCATTGTGAATGGGGCGCCACCCTAGTACCCCAACAACAGCCATGACTGCTTGAAATCTAAAGCTAGAAACTATGCTCGAGCATGTAAGCCTAGCCACAAAAAACACATACAGGCTGAGCCAACCCGAAATTATGAAGGTAGCTGCCCGCAGCCAATCCCCCTTGAAAAAAAATGTTTTTCTTGCATTTAATAGTGGGCCGTGGCATGGTTCCAAGTCTTTTCTTTGATTATGCTTTCTATGTTATTCTTGATGTTATCAATGTCTTTGACTTGAAGGTCTTTGTTTATTCTAAAATATTCCTTCGATTATGAAGAGTCTTTGCTCCAACTTTTCTTTATTCTATTGTGTCTTTTGCTAATTTGAGATTCTTTGAGGAGTAGCCTTCCTTTCTTTATATTGATTATTTTGTAGTTGTATATTAAGTAACATGATTTCGGTGCATCTTTGGAAGTTGAACTATATATTATATGCAGTACAGTTGAAGGTTCATTGTTCTTAATTTTAAGACTTCTGTTTATGAAACTGTTTCGGATTTGCTCTTTTTTTTTCCAAATGTTATGTGATTAACTACAACCCCATACTTCACAATTGTGTAGATTTACTAGGATGACGTTGCTATTGATTTTTTTAATATCCCAATCCAATAGTTCCACTTCATGCATTTCTGCAAATAGTTTTGAAGCTAAAATATGCTTTCCAATCACTGATGAATCTTCTTTTTTTCCAAGGAAAAAATCGGAATTTTTCATTATGTATAGGAAAAATTACATGTTGTATCAGCAGCATAATCATCTATGCATAGATCATGTAAATACATAAAACTCTAGTGAGTCGTATATCAACTAAAACATAATTGTCTTGTAAAAACTGAAAATGCATGAAAAACAAAGATATTTACAAAAACAGAAATATATCATCGAGTCCAAAAAGTTCCCAAAAATGTACAGTCTGCCTAGACTGCCCCCGGCTCCTCCATGTCCTCAATGAAGGGTTTGTGATAATACTGATATTCCTGCTGTCCTTCCTGTTCAAAAATGTGCCATCGACCCCATGCTAGCTGCGATGCTTCTTTGGATAATTTGTCAGCCACTTGATTCCTCTGTCTGTAAATGTGAGTAACAGATATAAAGTCAAAATAAACTTTAAGAGCGATTACTTCATCCAACAATGATCTAAGAGTATGAACATGAAAGTGAGCCGCATTGTTAAACCAATTGATAATAATTTTTGAATCCCCAAAGATCTGAATCTTGTTGCAACTTTTCTCTCGGGCAAAAATGAGGAGTAGTCTGAGGCTGTTGAGCTCAGCATAGTTGTTGGTTCCTGGGCCAAGACCCGTTTTGAGTTTGTAGCAGTGTGAATCAGTACTATGAAGAATGGCACCCCCACCGCAACCAGTTGCGTTAGAGGAACCATCAAAATAGGCCCCGGGGTGGCTCTGTCAATACGTTTAGGTTGGATGATTCTGTTCTGTGCTGTTGGAGCTTCACTTGGGATGAGATGATAGATGGAGGCAATTTTGTTACAGATACTGATCCAGTCTGCTGCCTTGCCCAGAAATATTGCATGGTTGAGAGCCAGCCAAGTTCCCCATGCAATCAGTAGGGGAATATTGCGTTCTTTTGGGAAGATTGCTTCGTGCCACCAATTAGTCCAGGCCTCGGAGACCGAGATGCCATGCCAATGCAAGGAGGAACCCAAAGACTACAACGTGATATGCCAAATGTATTTGCTAGCAGGACAGTTGAGGAAAAGATGATCCACATCCTCGGCTTGGAGATTACATAAGCTGCATCTGGATGGTCCATGAATTTCCCACTTGGTGAGGTTGTCTTCTGTTGGAGTGCAATTTGAGAGGATGCACCACATGAAGAGTCTGGTTTTAGGAGGAGCCTTTAATTTCCATAGATGTTTCCACCACCATTGTTTCATCTGTGGTTCCTGTAACTTGCTCATTGAGGAATATCCCTCCTTTGGTGTATATCGACCCCTGGGAGAGATGGCCCATAAGATTTCATCTTCCCGTTCAGTAATCCTAATGTTGGTCGTCTGAAGATCTCTGAGGTATTGGTTCCAGATCGGCTGCCAATTTTCAGGTATAGCTAATTCATGTGCAGATTTCCAGGCCTCTGATGCTCAAGTGGAATTGAGTGTGTCAACAATCTGTGAGATAAAGTGAAGACCTGCATGTGCCAGATGTTGCCTAATACCCAATGGTAATTGATAACCTTGTCCACTGCCTGACCATGCGTCCACTCCGATCTTAACTTGTTCACTAGATCCAATTCTCCAGGCAAGTCCTTTTTTTATGATGTGGATAGATCTGGTAATGGCCTTCCATATGATGGATGATCTAGGAGTGTTGTATGTGTCCTCTGATCCACTCCATTGTCATCCGAGGAGCTATGTACTTGTAATAAGTGACCTCTTGCTACAAGCTCCTTGAAGTGATCAGGTGCCATCCCATTTTAGTAGCCAAAGCCGAGGCAAAAAGATTGAGGTCTTTTAGTCCCCACCCCCCCAGCCTTTAGGTTTTGCAATCCTCTTCCAAGCAATCCAAGCATAAGTTCTACCATCCTGCTTACCCCTCCAAAGGAACCTTTTGCATATTTGTTGAATCCTGGCTGTCACTCCTTTAGGGATCTAGGCCAGTGCCATCCAATACACCGGGATGGCTTCCAGAATAGATTTAATGAGCAAAGTCTGCCTACTTTTGAGAGCCATCTTTGCTGCTAGATGTTGACTCTTCGCTCCACCTTGGCAATTAACCAGTTCTAGTCATTTATTCGATAGTCATTTGGTTTAAGGTGAAAACCAAATTATTTGATGCCATCCACCAAATCCTTGCGCTCAAAATGAAAGAGACCAAGGGCATGTCTGCATTCAAGGGCAAAACAATGAACCATAATAATAGTGGATTTACTGTGATTGGGGTCCATACTTGTAGCTTTACAAAAAATATTCAGTAAATTAAGGAGATTGTTGTTATCATGGCAAGTACCATCAAGAAAGATGAGGACATCGTCCACAAATAGTAGATGAGTCAATTGAATGAGATCTGATAATTTGACTCTTTAATGGATCCATCTGCTTTTGCTTTAGCCAGGATAATGGAAAGCCCTTCCATAATTAATAAAAAGAGTAAAGGGGAGAGTGGGCAGCCTTGCTGAAGTCCTCTACCTGCATGGAAGAAATCAGAAGCTGCACCATTGATAAGAATGCTGAAAGTTGCATTGGTAATACATCCCATAATCCAATTAGTGAAAGAGTGGGGGAAGCCAATATGGATCAAGATGAGTTGCAGATAACTCCAATTGGTGCAATCAAAAGCTTTAGCAAGGTCAATTTTGAGGATGGTGCTCTTTAGACTCTTGAGTGTTATGGAATGCAGGACTTCCTGAGTAGTACCAATCGCTTCATGAATTTGTCTATGATTGAGAAAGGCAAATTGTTCCTTGGCTATGTGTCGAGGCATAATAGGCTTGATACGATTTGCAATTATCTTGGAGATAATCTTGTAAATACAATTGCAGAAGGAGATAGGAAGATAGTGATTGAAGGATTGGGGCTTAGCAGTCTTGGGGATGAGAGCAATAAATGTAGCATTGAAACCATCATAAACTTGACTAGAGGTCTGACTTGCTTCAATAACTTGGAGAAGATCCTTTCCAATGAAATCAAAGAAGGTGAGATAGAATTCAATGTGCCAGCCATCTGGCCCCGGGCTCTTGTCCTTCTTAAACCATTTCAGAACCCCTTCCACATCCCCCAATGTGACCGACGCATTAAGATCATCCAAGTCATCCTCCTCCACAAATCTGTGCATCGATCTGGCTATCTAAAGGATCTCCGGAATATTTGCAGTCCTGGTGTTGTAGATCCTAGAGACAGCCTTGAGTTGCAAAAGACCAGTGCCTAGGACATCTTGAAATTAGAGGTTAGATATAGACAATCTTAAGGGTGCCTCTGACAAAATATGGATAAAGAGAATAATGGTTGTGGTGGTTCAGGAATGGTGAAGACTTTGGAGTCTGATTCATGCGAATTACCCTACACTACGAGGGGGATCACGAGGATGTATGACTCGGTGGCTTTTCAAATGGGCCAAGTATGAAACAATGAGTAGAGGCTTTCAAAATATGCGGAGGTGCTGAGAAGGAACAGAGGAGGAACCCACAAGAGATAGGCTTAAAAGTCTTAAGAATCTGTCTCCTGTGATCTCGGAGGAAGCAGATGTATGTGGAATGCGACCAACAAGAGAGATTCGTGGAGTGCGAATTAAGGGGGCACAACAAGTTTAACACATGAGCGTTATTCATACATGAATTCATGAATAAAAATGCATACCACCGGCAGCTACATTACACGAACCATCAAAGCAACAGAGCATGGAAAGATGATTATACATAAACAAGAGATTGCTAATAAATAAGAGAACACAGATACATACTAATTGCTCCATCTGGAATCCAAATAAACAACATTGTATATCATATTATGTTCAAAACAACTCTCCCAAATATGTATCTCAGAGCACAAAGAGCAAAGTCATACAAAACTACAACAAAAAATCTCCAAAATTCTGAACCCTTCTTTCATCTCTAAACTCTCTACATATAGAGTTCTACTGAGGGTTTACGATCGAACAAACTTCCATGATCGACCCACACATGTGAAAATCAAAATATCCTAACCAACTAGCAGAGCGTGCATCAAGCAATCACTCCCGTAATAAAAAAATCAAAACAGAATCAGGTGAAATCGAGATTTCACCAGCAAGACATCATAATCAAACAGTAAAAGAAAAACATAGTTGGCCACAGAGGCCAAATCTTGGAATCTTCAAAATGGGGTAGCAAGGAGTGACTGGGAACAGGTGGGGTGTCTGACTTCCATCACATGATTCCACCTGCTGTGGGAATCCTCCACTCCCTCGTTCTCATGATTCACATTAACTGTCATGAAACGGCTAGTCGTGCCGCGCGTGCCTGGCTCTTTAGCAGAGATTTCCTGGACAAACTGAATCATCCATAGTTGTGCTTGTTCCACTAAAAACCCATGCTGTGCTTAACTTGCAAAATCGGAGACCGGGCTTCAGAAGGGGGCCTGTGACATTAACACACAGCGGGATGGTTTAACACTAAAAAGGGCGAGAGAAAGGCCGTGGAAGGGCTATTGATGATGTGGTAGGGAGGTGGGGCCCAAACTGATATCGCAAATCGCAATTGGGAGTCGGGGAGTTTTCTTATGAGAAGCGGGAGGTAAGTGTTAAAACTTGCGAAGTGCGATGGGTGGAGGTGATGTGGCAAGGAGGTGGGCCCGCTCGCAGATCGCAAATCGACGTTTTTGTTATGAGCAACGGGGAGGTAAGTGTTAAAACTTGCGAAGTGTGATGGGCGGAGGTGACGTGGCAAGGAGGTGGGCCCGCACGCAGATCGCAAATCGACGTTTTTGTTATAAGCAATGGGGAGGTAAGTGTTAAAACTTGCGAAGTGTGATGGGCAGAGGTGACGTGGCAAGGAGGTGGCCCCGCACGCAGATCGCAAATCGACGTTTTTGTTATGAGCAGTGGGGAGGTAAGTGTTAAAACTTGCGAAGTGTGAAGGGCGATGGGCGGAGGTGACGTGGCAAGGAGGTAGGCTCGCCTGCAAATCGCAAATCGTCGTTTTTGTTATGAGCAACGGGGAGGTAAGTGTTAAAACTTGCGAAGTGCGATGGGCGGAGGTGACGTGGCAAGGAGGTGGGCCCGCCCGTAGATCGCAAATCGGCATTTTTGTTATGAGCAGCGGGGAGGTAAGTGTTAAAACTTGCGAAGTGTGATGGGTGGAGGTGACGTGGCAAGGAGGTGGGCCTGCACGCAAATCCCAAATCGGCGTTTTTGTTATGAGCAGTGGGGAGGTAAGTGTTAAAACTTGCGAAGTGTGAAGTGCGATGGGCGGAGGTGACGTGGTAAGGAGGTGGGACCCAACTTATATCGCAAATCGCAGATCGAGAGTGTTTAGATATGAGAAAGCGAGAGTAAAGGTTATGGTTAGTGAAGTGCGATGGGCGGAAGGCGACGTGGCATGGCGGAGGTGGGGCCCAACTTATATCGCAAATCGCAAGTCGAGGAGTTTAGTTATGAGAAATGGAGGGTAAAGGTTAAGATTTGCGATGTGCAATTTGCGACGAGTGGAGAGGTTGGGGATGCAAAGAGGTAAGTGGTAAGATCTCTTTCTTTTTTTGACTGCGGCGTGTTTGCCCGACTTGTGCTTGGAGTGTTTGGCTTTCACTTCAACCATTCTCGCTCTTCATTTGCTTAGCTTCCCATGTTGCCTTATCGTTCATAGAAACCACAAGCCAACATTGGCTCCATTGGGGACGACGCACTTGTTCGAGTGTGTCGAGAACTTGCAGACCACTTGCTCATGTTCTTCTTAATGTGCCTGGGATCATCGTTAGAAACATTTTCAAGCAGCTTTAACCAAAATTAAAACAGGAATTCATGCGGAAATAACAAGCGACATATATACAATTTGAGGATATGTACAATGGGCTGTCGTAGCCCACTACCAATGCTGGAAGTAAGGCTTGAGAAACTGTCCATTGACAGGCATCTCAAGTGTGTCTCTTTCCAAATTTTCCAGCGCAAAGATATTGTTGCCTTTGACCTCTGCCACCCAAAGGGGGTCGAACTTCCCATGTTTCCCTTTGTTTGACCGCCTGACATCCCATTGCTGCACCAAATCCCCTGCTTGGATTTCCTTGTCTTTAGCTCTTTGGTCAAATAAGCCTTTCATCTTTTCTTGGTACTCTGCTAGTTTGAGGCTTACCTGTTCCCATGTTTCATTTAGTTCGACCAATTGGTTCATTCTTTTGATAAGGTCGTTTGGCTCTTCCTCGCTCTCTTGTGAGAATCGGGTCACGGGTAATGTGAGCTGAATAGGGAAGACTGCTGCTCTACCGTACACCAGCTCATAAGGTGACTTCCCTGTGGATCTTTTAGTGGTGACGCGATTCGCCCAAAGTGCAAACTTGAGCTGAGAATCCCAGTTCTTTTGGTTTTCATTGATGGTCTTTTTCAGGATTCTCACCAATGTCTTGTTAGATGACTCCACCAGCTCATTCCCCTGTGGGTAATATGGAGGGGAGTGCCCCAGACTGATATTATAATGCTGATAGAACTTCACGAACCTAGCCAACTTAAAAGCCTGGGCGTTATTTGTTATGATTTTAGTAGGGCATCCAAACCTGGATATTATGTTTTCCTCCAAGAACTTGATCTCCACCAAATCTGTGGCATTCCTTGCGGGCACGACCTCAACCCATTTAGTGAAGTAATCCGTGGCGGTGAGGATCCATCGATGTTGGTTGCTAGAAGCCGGGTGAATCTCACCTATGAAGTCGATTCCCCATTGTTTGAATGACTCTTCAACATGATCTTGGATCAATGGGAGAGGTGCAAACCTTTGCTTTTCGGCGAATGTCTGACACTTTTCGCAGGCCTAGATGCGAGCATGTACGTCACCAAACAACTTGGGCCAAAAGAAGCCTGCTCTCAAGATCTTGTGGGCAGTGGATCGCCAACTGTAAAGCCCACCACATATTCCTTCATGGAACCCTGTCATCACTTCGTCAACCTCTGGCTCTGTTAAACATAGTAGTAAAATCCCAGCCGGGTCTCTCCAATATAGTCGCCTGTTTGCCACAGTATACTTTTGAGATCTTAACCTTAAAGTGCGATACTTGGTCTTGTCATAGTTAGGGGGGCACCTCATGGTTAACATGTACTCCACTATATCTTTATACCACAAGGATAAAAGGTACTTTACATGTGTCTTTTGTGTGGAAGATTCTATGCCCTGATGTGCACCTGTATCCTCCTGCGCTTCTCCTCTTGTCATGGACAGATTTATCCCTAGAGCTTGATAGTTGGATTTAGACAAAATTTTTGCCAGCCCTTGGCCTTTGATGAGTTTGGTAGGCTTTATCTCCATCTCATACTCCTGAATCTTAGCTATCCATTTACCCCTTTTTCCTTCGCTGTCGCCCTGCACCAGAATATCCTTCACTGCGACAATGGGTACATAAGCTGTTATGACAGACTGTAACACGTACACCTGAAATCCCTTAAGCGACTTGACCAGAGCATATGCTTGCTTTTCGAGGATATTATATTTTAGTTTAGCATCTCGGAGGACTTGGCTGAAGAACACAATAGGTTGTTCCTGCCCTTCATCATTTTTTTGTAGTAGCACCGCAACTATTGTATGAGGGGAGGCGAGAGAAAAAATCATGAATGGTTTTCCATAATCTGGACCTGCTTACACTGGAGCTTCTGCAAAGGCTTGCTTGATCCTTTTGAAAGAATCCTTGGATTGAGGAGTCCATTTTACTTCACTATTCTTCTTTAGCATTTCGGTGATGTTTCAGATGATCTCGGCATAATTTAGGATGAACCTTCTGAGGATATTTATTCTTCCCAGGAATACCTGTACTTCCTTTTTGTTTCTTGGTAGGGAAATGCCGTTTATCACCTCCACCCGCTTCGGGTCAATCTTTACCCCTTCTTTGGTTACTATATGCCCTAAAAGCTTTCCTTCTTCCAGGGCAAACATTGATTTTTGGGGGTTAAGAGATAGACCATACCTTCGGCATTTGTCAAAAGTTCGTTGAAGATGCTCTATATGCTCAGTATCGCTCTTCGAGAAGACGGTTATGTTGTCCAGGTAAATCACCACAAACTTATCCTGGTCTCCTATGAAAGCGATGTCCATTGCACGCTGGAATGTGGCACCGACGTTTATGAGGCTGAAAGGCATTCGGGCGTACATGAAGGTTCCCCAAGGTGTAGTGAACGCTGTCTTCTTTTGGTCTTCCGGGAGCACCGCCACCTGATTATATCCTGAGATCTTGAGATCCCACCACCTTCTGCAAGATGTGGTCCATCTTCGGGAGGGGATAGTTGTCTTTGAGTGAGGCTCTGTTCAGATTGCAGAAATCCACACAAAGCCTGATCTTGCTGTTTTCTTCCTTATGGGCAACAGGTTCGGCACCCATTCGGAGTACCTCAGAGGGACAATGATCTTTGCCTGCAACAACTTCTTTATTTCTTTTTCAATAGCCGAGAGAAGAAGAGGGTTGATCTGCCTCAGCTTCTGCATATGAGGCTTAACGTCTTCTTTTAGGGGTATCTTATGCTGTATGACATCAATATCAAAGGTCTTCAAGTCCTAGTATGACCAAGCGAAGATGTCTTTGTATGATCGAAAGAGCTTCAGGTACTATCCTTGATATTCTTCGGGGACTCCTTTCAACAATTTCACCACCTTCGGGTCTTCCTCTGTCCCAATATTCAAATCCTTGACTGGCTCATCAAAGGTCGATTTGCTAGGGTTCACTAGGATATCATTTTTATCAAACAGTCTCTCCAATGGCACCAGAACCCTGGGAATAACATTTCCCTTTAATTGCAAGACTCGGTGGCTGGCCAGCTAAGTCACCTGATACGGGGATTCGGGATTCGCTGGATACGGGGATTCGAGAATCGGATTCGGGATACGGTGACCCTCGGAACATGACACTTCCGGGATACGATAATTTATATATTATTTTATTAAAAAATATATATATATATATATTAATATATTAAAAATTAGATATTTTTTACACAAATTCATACAAATTCATTGATTCAAACATAGATTTAAGATCTTAGATACTCATACATGATACATTGATACATCATACAATTGTCAAATTTACTTAGAAAGACAAGATAGTAAGATACTGTAGTTTTCTCATTAAGTCATCAAAATCAAAATGTGTTACATAAGTACACTGCCAATGGCAAATAGAATAGAAAATACAAAAGAACTACAGTCTACAAGACTACAAGCCTGAAGCCTCAATGAGTCAGAGTCAATGCGTCATCAATCCTCATCATCTTAATCAACATCACTGCCCTCATCTCGTTCATCATGCTCACCACTGCTTTCCTCTAGCTCTGATGCATCCTCCTCCTCTGTCATCTTTGCATCTGCTGGTGTGGAGGATGACGCCTCTACTCTATCATCAAATGTGACAGGCTCTAGCATTGGCGCATTGAGATCCAAGTTGGCCAATGCCAACTCAACACTGCTGTCCAGACCCATAAACGTCCCACGTCTTTGTCTTTCCCTTCAACCAATCCTCCCTCTGCCTGTAGATGAGACGAAGGTTGGTGTGCACATACACCATTGTCTCTGCCCTGGACTGCTCAAGTTTGCTCTTCTTGACACTATACAAATTCCCATATGTGCTCCAATCCTCTCGCAACAAGAGGATGAAGTCACTTGAGAGAGGAGCCTCATGGCTAACTGCTATAGAGGAGGGCTTGTTGCCCCATGAGTTGCTCACCAAGAATAGGGCTTCTTAGCCCCCTTGTCTCGAATCACATCATAGCCTGAAAATCGCCCAGTGCCAGTGGAAAACTCTGCAAAGGCATCCTCCACCTCATCAAGGGATGCCCTCTCTTGAAAAATCCTCCTCAATGCATCCTTCCTCCCCTGTGAGATTTCACCATCCATGTGAGGAGGGAATCTGCGAGAAGGTCCACCATTCAACCACTCATGGTTGTAGTATTTTGGGTTCAAGGAGTGAGCCAAACAATGTAAAGGTGTGCAATTCTTGTCCCATCTGTTGACAAGAATATCTTGTATGCTGGTGAAGAAGGCCTTTGGTGATGTCTCATACTCTAGGCACTGACTTTGTAAAACAATGGTCCTCACAGACTCAATCATGGAATCCCATCCCTCATAAACCTATCCTAGGATGGGTTAGTCTGTATCTGCAAATCGGAGCAAGGAAATGATAGGCTCCATGATTTGAATAACTAGATCTACCTTCTCCCACCATAGATCATCCAACACTGTGTCCTTCACTTTCTTTGAGGCTACTTGATCCGTCTTTCTCCAAAAAGACCAAAACTCTGAAATAACCATGGCCCCAAGAGCGGTCTTGTCCTCTCTCAACCTCTTCAACATGATGAATGAAGAGGCAAACAGTGTATCCACAATCTTCAACAATGATAGATTGCTGTACTCCTTGTAGATAGTGAGGGCATTTTTATGGTTTTGTACAAAGTTGCGGATATGCCGTGCATCCTCAATAATGGCTCCAATCCAAAGCACATCAGAAGCAATAGATTTCAGTGCCAAGTTCAATGAATGGACAATGCAAGGTGTCCAAAATATTTGTGGATATTTTGCTTCCACAATCATGCCAGCAACCTTGCAAATAGGTGCATTATTTGTAATGATTTGCACACAAGAATCGACACCTACATCTTTAATAATTTTAATAAATAACTCACCCATATATTGTGCATCCTTGTACTATCCAAGTGCATCCACTGATTTCAAGAAAACTGGACCATTCAAGAATGACACCATGAAGTTGATGAGTGGGTGGCGTGCTGGATCTGTCCATCCATCAGAAACAATGCTAACCCCAGATGTTGGCCATGCTGATTTAATAGGCTCAAGCATTTTGCCCACCTCTTTCTTTTCCTTTGTCAACAATGTGGTTCTGAGCTTCTCTGAACCAGGAGGCACATACCTTGATGGAGCCCCATGACTAAGAGCTCGACATATCTCAATAAATAGAGGTGACCATGCAACATTAAAGGATATGAAGTTCTGATAGAAAAAAAATGCAATGGTGAGATCAAGCTCTTCCCTCTTCTCTTTTTGAAAAATCTTGCCCATTCGACCAAGTGCAGTTGCCTTTCTCTTTGCTGATTGTCCCCTACTAAAAGTCTCAAAAGGGAACTTGTTGCTGCTTTTCCTTAAGAATGGAAGGGGGTCATCATTCTTGTTTTGTTTTGATTTTGATGCCACATTTGCCTCACCAACAATTTGCTCTTTCTCCATTTCCTTCCTCTGTGCCGATTCAATTGTTGTACAACATTTAATGCCACAACCTGGAAAACCCAACAAATGTGCTTTCACACAGAAATATGTGGAAGTGAAATGGCCGTCGCATATATTGCATTTACATGAACAATTTCCTCCTCCCTTTCCCTTTTTTCCTGCCCCTCCCTCTCTTGTCACATATTTCCACAATGGGTATTTGGGGTCATGAGTTTGTTTTCCCTGCACATTTGAAGCTGCTGTTGCAACCCCACTTCCAATAGATGGAATACTTGCAGACCCTGATGAAACAGGGACAGGAGGGGCATCTCCAATGGAGACATTCTTCCCCTTTCTTTGCCCCTGTCTTGCTGCCTTTGATTGAGCCATGAATACTGTAAAAAATAAACAAAAATAACCAAATATATAAAACATATGCACATGCAAACACTAACAGCAAACTAAATGCAAAATATAGAGGGACAATGCACTTACCGGATGCTCGAATCTCTTTGAAAAAACTCCCTTTCTCCTTGCTAACCCTTTCTTCTTGCAAACCCTTGCTCCTTACTCACTTCACAAACACAAATCGGTGAGAAAGAATGAGTCAAAATCGGTTTTTAATAACCCAAAATCGCACTTTTTGACATAGCGAATCCGGCTGTACAGGATTCGGCCGTATCCGTACAAGGTACGGTCGGGATTCGCCATACCCTGTACGGATACAGCCAAAACCTGTGAACCGGGTACGAATCCTGGAGTATCATATCCGATTCACCAGATTCGGGATTCAAGGGCCCTGGGGGAAGAATCCAGTTTCTTAGCCGGTTAGTATCTCCTCCCATTTGGTTTTCGGCTCTTCACTATCATCCTCGGTCACTGAGTCGATCACCAAATTCGAGAATTCGCCCACCATCTCCATAAAACGCTTGACTTGCTCTTTGTCCTCGAAGACCTGCCAATGTTTTATGTTGTCTGGAATGGAGGGGCGATATCTCACTTCCACCTCGTATCTGAGCAATGGATTCTGCGGAGGGCGGAAATTGCTAGCAGCCACAGCTAGTGAGTTGGCCATTCTGTTCTTATCCCTCGGCATGAACTGAATGTTAAAAGCAGAGAAGAAGTTCTCAACTAAATCCCATACCTCGTTCCTGTAAGCTCTGAGCCGCGGGTGCTTTGTTTGGCATCAGCTCCTGACTTGCCTCACTACTAGCTCTGAATCTCCAAACACCTTGAGGTTCTGTATTTTCATGTTCCGTGCTGCCTGCAATCCCAACAACAGGGCTTCATACTCGGCCACATTGTTTGTGGCTTCAAATTCCAGCTTGAAGGAGAGGGGAACTAAGCAACCTTCAGGTGATATCAAGAGTACCTCAGCCTCGTTTCCTTCCCGTGAATAAGCCCCATCAAACTGCAAGGCCCAAATCTTGTTTTCATCTCTGCTAATAGGATCCCCTTGTCTTAGAGGACAAACCTTCGTTTCTTGTAGGAAATTTTCATCCTCCTAGCATAAGACAGGAAAATTCACCCTCCTTGCCATACACCAGAGAGTTGGTCGAACCATCAACTTTGGTGACCATCTTTACAAACCTGGACTCACGGTATAATCTTCTTTCTTACCCACCGAACACTGGGATAGTGGCGTAAGTGAGGTCGAGTTTTTTTGACCCTCTAATCTTGGAACCCTAGGATCTGGACGACAACATTCCAAACCGAGCTGGGATATCAGCTACGACAATATCCATTACCACACTTTTGGTCGGAATCTGGGCTAAGTTCACTACTAGTTTTTTTATCATACCGAAGCACTTCAGCCTTTTGGAGTCAAAAGAATACAGGTCTTTATAAGGCCTTGTAATCTGCAATCCCAATTGTTCCATGACAGACAAAGGCAATAGGTTGTGTGAAGCCCCAAAATCCAGTACACAATTGTGCAATAGTAAGTCATGTATCACCAGAGTCACGTAGAACGGGGGAGTGGCTGAGTCTTTCTCTTCTACATGAGGTCCAAACACCACCATGGGTCGTTCTTCCTGGAGATTGAGGCTATCAGGCAGAGGGCGTACACCATGGGCTGCATGAATCTGGACACTTGAGCTTTCTATGAAGGCTGTTTGAGGAGCTCGATCAGGGGAACCGAGATCTTGACCTTCTCTAGTTCTTTCTGGAGATTAAAGGGTGTGGGCCCTTTTTCTGCAATGGCTTCTTTGAACTGCTCTTTAGGAGGGTCAGGCAACTTCAAGGGTATAGATGAGGACTTCTCATTTTTGGGAGGATCAGCTTCTTGCCTGGTGGAAGTGGATGTAGTGGCCTTATGAAGGGTTGACTCTTCTAATGGCTTTTTCCCTTTACTGGCAAGACTAGGAGGAGCTTGTTCTCTTGATATTGACTCTTCATTTTGTTCTTGCACTCAGGTTCTCTTCCTGGAGGACCTGAGGTCATATTTCTTGTGGAGTTGAGCTTGCATAAAATCCACGAATTGTCTACAGTAATTGTCAAAATCTTGATCCTCTGGAGGGACCACCTTCTCCTCTTGCTCCCCTTGCAGGATGAGTTCACCCTCCTCATCATCAGAGTAGGCGAGGAATTGATCTTCTTGGCTCTCTGTGACTTCCTCGGCCTGTCCCTCCACTTCTCCCTCCAAGTATAGAGGGGGTTGAATGTGGTCTTGTTGTTCCTTCCTCTCCCTCTGCAACAACTACAGAGGGGGCTTCCGATATTGATGATTAAACCCTCGGTTAGGAATCATTTGGTTGGGACGAGGAGGGGAATTCTTGGCCTCCAATTCAAGCTTAATCAACTTATTTGAAAGGTTCTTGATTAGCTTATTCATTTCTTCCATTCTATACTCTTGTGATTCCCTCTCCTGATTTGAAGTAGAAGCCTCCTCCCTGTTCTTTCTTCTGGCTTCATGTTCTGTCTTCCCCTTGAATTCACCAGTAGAAGCAAAGTTTGCTTCTACCTCCAATGCATCAGTCTGGATTTGATCCAAAGATGTGGATTTTCTTTCTCTTAGGGTGAACCCAAACTCCAGTTCGAAAGCTCCTGCAAAGACCACCTTAGCAGTTGCTTGGGGAGGCTTTATTTCAGCAGGAAGATTATTATAGTGTTTATTGAACCTCTTTATGAATTCTGTCACATCCTCATTGTGTCTTTTTTAGAGCATTGAACTCGGTGAGAACTTATCCATGGTTCCTCTTTTCTCCCCATTTTAATGTGAAGAAATTCTCCATTTCTTCCCAAGTGTGGACTGTGTTATCGGCTAGAGACTTGAACCACTTCCGAGCTTCTCCATCCAAGGATTGGACAAAAAGCCTTAACACCACATCTAAGTGTTCTATATTCACATTCTCAACGAAGGCGCAAAAGTTTTCAATATGTCTCTGCACCGAAGTATTATCTTCCCCGGTGAACCGAGGCAGGAGCTTTAGATAATCTTGTGGCATGTCATTCAGTGTTTGAGGTAGAGCTAATGGAGCATACTTGTTGAGGAGGAACCTAGGTACAACCATGAGGGGTGGTGGTGGTAAGTTATGAGGATGATTTGGTTGAGGTATAACAGGTATGTGGTGAGTAGAGGTTTGGATATTTGTCTGTAAAAAGATTTGGAGTACTGCAACTTCTTTAACTTCTTCAGCCTCGAGAGTAGGGTGCAAGGGAGGTAGAGAAGCATTAGTGGATTTGGCTTCGTCTTTTATGGTTGAACTGGCTAAAGTAGAGGTTTCTGGAGGATACTCAAGTACACAGGCTGTGGACCCAGGATCGTAGATGTTAGCTTTCTGAGATGAGGAAGGCAAATATTCTAGAGAAAATGAGGGTAGGTCAGCCTGGCTGGGTTGCTTCTCCTTCCAGATTCTCTTAAATATGATCTTTTCAGGATCAGATACAAGGGGTTCCCTGCGGGGAAGTCTTTGATCGAGTATGACGCCTTTTGTAAGCTAGGATTACAACTGATTTGAACTTTGATAATAGTGGAGTCGCCAAGGTGAGGGCTATGCAACTCTCGACCCTTCGTGCTCACTTGATTGAAGGGTGAAGATAATCTCGTATCCCAGGGAAAAGATTTTCTAATTCTTCCCCGACAATGGTGCCAAAAAGATGTTGTAGCTCCTAGAGATAGCCTTGAGTTGCAAAAGACTAGTGCCTAGGACATTTTGAAATTAGAGGTTAGATATAGACAATTTTAAGGGTGCCTCTGACAGAATATGGATAATGAGAATAATGGTTGTGGTGGTTTAGGAATGGTGATGACTTTGGAGTCTGATTCATGCAAATTACCCTATACTGCGAGAGGGCTCAGGAGGCTGTATGGCTCGGTGGCTTTTCAAATGGGCCAAGGGTGAAACAATGAGCCGAGGCTTTCAAAATATGTGGAGGTGTTGAGAAGCAACGGAGGAGGAACTTGTGAGAGACAAGCTTAAAAGTCTTAAGAATCTGTCTCCCGTGAACTCAGAGGAAGCGGATGTAGGTGGAATGTGACCAATGAGAGAGATTCGTGGAGCGCGAATTAAGGGGGCACAACAAGTTTAACACATGAGCATTATTCATACACGAATTAATGAATACAAATGCATACCACCGACAGCTACATTACACGAACCATCAAAGCAACAGAGCATGGAAAGATTATTATACATAAACAGGAGATTGCTAATAAGCAAGAGCTTAGAGAACACAGATACATACTACTCATTGCTCCATCTGGAATCCAAATAAACAACGCTATATATCATATTATGTTCAAAACAACTCTCCCAAATATGTATCTCAGAGCACAAAGAGCACAGTCATACAAAACTACAACAAAAATCCTCCAAAATTTTGAACCCTTCTTTCATCTCTGAACTCTCTACATATAGAGTTCTACTGAGGGTTTACGATCGAATAAACTTCCATGATCGACCCACACATGTGAAAATCAAAATATCCTAACCAGCTAGCAGAGCATGCATCAAGCAATCACCCCCATAATCAGAAAATGAAAACAGAATCGGGTGAAATTGAGATTTCACCAGCAAGACATCATAATCAAACAGTAAAAGAAAAATATAGTTGGCCACAGAGGCCAAATCCTGGAATCTTCAAAATGGGGAGGGGAGGAGTGACTGTGAACAGGTGGGGTGTCTGAATTCCATCACATGATTCCACCTGTTGTGGGAAGCCTCCACTCCCTCGTTCTCATGATTCACATTAACCGTCATGAAACGACCAGTCGTGTCGTGCATGCCTGGCTCTTTAGCGGAGATTTCCTGGACAAACTAAATCAACCATAGCTGTGCTTGTTCCACCAAAAACCCATGCTGTGCTTAACTTGCAAAACCGGAGACCGGGCTTTAGAAGGGGGCCTGTGACATTAACACAAAGCGGGACGGTTTAACACTGAAAAGGGCGGGACAAAGGCCGTGGAAGGGCTATTGATGACGTGGTAGGGAGGTGGGACCCAAACTGATATCGCAAATCGCAATCGGGAGTCGGGGAGTTTTTGTTATGAGCAGCGGGGAGGTAAGCGTTAAAACTTGCGAAGTGCGATGGGCAGAGGTGACGTGGCAAGGAGGTGGGCTTGCACGCAGATCGCAAATCGACGTTTTTGTTATGAGTAGCGGGGAGGTAAGTGTTAAAACTTGCGAAGTGCGATGGGCAGAGGTGATGTGGCAAGGAGGTGGGCCCGCACGCAGATCGCAAATCGGTGTTTTTGTTATGAGCAGCGGGGAGGTAAGTGTTAAAACTTGTGAAGTGTGAAGTGCGATGGGCGGAGGTGACGTGGCAAGGAGGTGGGCCCGCCCGCAGATCGCAAATCGGCATTTTTGTTATGAGCAGCGGGAGGTAAGTGTTAAAACTTGCGAAGTGCGAAATGCGATGGGTGGAGGTGACGTGGCAAGGAGGTGGGCCCGCTTGCAGATCGCAAATTGGCGTTTTTGTTATGAGCAGTGGGGAGGTAAGTGTTAAAACTTGCGAAGTGCGATGGGCAGAGGTGACGTGGCAAGCAGGTGGGCCCGCACGCAGATCGCAAATCAACATTTTTGTTATGAGTAGCGGGGAGGTAAGTGTTAAAGCTTGCGAAGTGCAAAGTGCGATGGGCGGAGGTGACGTGGCAAGGAGGTGGGACCCAACTTATATCACAAATCGCAGATCGGGAGTGTTTAGATATGAGAAAGCGGGAGTAAAGGTTATGGTTAGTGAAGTGCGAAGTGCAATGCGCGGAAGGCGACATGGCATGGCAGAGGTGGGGCCCAACTTATATTGCAAATCGTAAGTCGGGGAGTTTAGTTATGAGAAATGGAGGGTAAAGGTTAAGATCTGCAATGTGCGATTTGCGACGAGTGGAGAGGTTGATGATGCAATGAGGTAAGTGGTAAGAGCTCTTTCTTATTTTGACTGTGGGGTGTCCGCCCGACCTGCTCTTGGAGTGTTTGGCTTTCACTTCAGCCATTCTCGCTCTTCATTTGCTTAGCTTCCCATGTTGCCTTATCGTTCATAGAAACCACAAGCCAACACCTGGGATCCCTGTATTGATTGGAGAAGTGTCTAATTCCCATATCCGCGAGTCGAGAGTGGTTTTTTGCCACCCTTCCATGCTGATCTTTTAGTTCCCATATGGTGTTAATGATCCTTTTGCCTTTGGCACATTGTTGAAATTTTTTTGTATTATCATCCCCGGCTTGGAGCCATATTGCCCTACTCTTGAGTCTCCACTCTTCCTCCTGTTTCCTAAATAGTTTAGCTTTCTCCAATTCCAGAAGTATGAGCTTTTCCTTGGTCTTTGAGGACAAGAATCCGAGTCCTTCTGGACTCGACATATTCCCAAGTTCAATCTCAATGTTCAATAAAGTCTCCTCATCCAATTTCCTCTTCCTTCTGGCCCATCTTATGGTGAGGGACTTTAGGTTAGACAAATTGTTGAAGAGTACTCGAGCCGGCTCCATATCTGGTTTTTGATCACAGTGAATCCAATCATTCTTCACCAAACTATGGAACTCAGGCTCCTCCAGCCAATTAGAATTGAATTTGAAAGGGGAGTGAGGCTTTTGGTCTCCCATTTGAATCTCAAGATATATGGGGGAATGATCCGAGGAGCCAGCCACCCCCACCCATTGCTTGGCTTTTTCAAATCTATTAGCCAGATTGATCTTGATTAGGAAACGGTCAAGTCTTCTAGCCAATGTAGCCTCCCCAATTCTCCTATTCCTCCAAGTGGGGAGCTTCTTAGGCATAGCAAGATCCAAAAGATCAGCTTCATCAATCATTCGTTCAAAATAGGCGGATTTTGGGTTAGGGGTAGCACAAGGCCCCTAGGATTCGGCCAAGTCAATGGAGAAGTTAAGATCCCCACCCAAAATAATATTGTCTCTCTTCATAATAGAGAAGTACATCCACTTATCCCAGAAGTCCTCTTTGTTTTGACAGGGGCCATATGTTGAGAATTTGGAGGGCTGGTGATTAATACAAATTCTCTTCTTGATAATTACTTGTGAGCTTGCTTGTGTTACTTATGTCTTCTCTTCTTTTAGCTTAGTTAATCTTTCATCAAGTCAATTATCAAAATGCACAAGACACAGAAGTTAGGTTCCTAGAGCCAGGGCAAAACCTCTCCCTCTTGGAGAGGAAAACCCGCAAATAATTCTTCTTATAGATCTTCAAATGACAAGTACCATGACCAAGACTCAAACCCTTGACCTATATATGCTTCCAAGACCTTAATTCAACTTCTTCAACTTAGACTTCTTCTTCTCAACAATTTGCTTGGTTCGGCATCTGTGCTAGAGACCTTGACCTTCACCTTGTATATGCTTGTAGGAAGGTAAATCAAAGATTTACGTTCCTTCTATTGTTGCCTCTTATTCTTATGATGACTGTCTTCAATAAATTATTAACCCTGAACCAACATTCTTAATCTTAGAGTTATATTGTTGTACCCTTCCTGTACTTGTCCGAAATTTTAACTTCAGTCATATGCAATCCTGTTTCTCCTACAATTTCTGCAAAGTTTACTTCCTGCTCTTTAATTTCAGATCCGTATTTATGTGCTGCCCTTCATCCGCATTTATGTGCTGCCCTAATGCACTGTTATGTCTGCACTTGTATACTCTCTTATATCCACAATTATATACACCCTTTTCTCCGCTGTGGGTTCATATACATCTGCACCTTTTGACTCAATTGATTCGCACTCTTTCCTGAAGTTGATCTGCACTTAGTAGATGTCCGCAATCCTTATCTGCACTTATGTGCTTCCAATATCCGCACTGAAATCTTCCTTTTCATCTGTAGTGTAATCTTGTATATATCTGCATAAGGTTCAGTGTTATCCACTTATCTCCTTTCTCAAAAACAATCCGCAAGCTGCCTCAGTTTTGTCCGTAATTTCAGAGGAATCCGCAATTCTTCTTATCCAAATGATCCGCATTCTTCCCTTATATATAGTGAACTGATCTTACTTTTAGGCCGACCATCAACTGTAATTTAGGCCGACTTATGTAGGCCAACATGACTGTAATTTCTTCAATAATTTAAGAGGTGTTTCTTCAGCAGCGATGAGGGATTGTCTTCACTATATTATGAGCTTGTCTTCAACATTGTATGATGGCTGTTTGAGAGCTTCTTCACAAGGTCTTTGGAGCATAAACACCTAAAATAAATCCTTCATGAATATGACCCCTAATTATATATATTCCTAGAAGACATAAACCTAATAGACATCAAGAAGAAGTCTATCTACATAATAAAACTTGCTCATGAAACCCATGAAGCAAGTACACCAAAAATACATTTTATTATCTTTGACATCTTCTTTACATAAATACATAATTACATAGTCAACATGAAGATCGACCTAGTTACACTTTTCAACACCATAAACATTGATCAAACAAATGGGTTAATCAGAACCACGAATAGTAATGTTAGCTCCCAGGAGACCTTCCCTGCCCCACCAATTGTTGACCTGCATGGTTCTATTGTTGAGCCCCATGGCACAACCTCCAGATCTCCCTCTAGCATCTAGGGCTTGAAAAGTTCAATCAGGGAGAATGGAGGATAGTAAATTGGCAATGTACAATCCTTCACCCAACATTTCCTGAAGGGGAAGTGCGTCCACGCTAATCAGGGCTAATAGTCTCATTAGGGCCAGTTTTTTGTCAGGACTGGCCAAACCTCTGCAGTTGAGAGATAGGCAAATCATGGATCACCAATACGTCGAGTGTTCTTTGCTCTAAGAACCCGATCTATGGAGGTTTGCGTCCCAGCAATAACCTCCATACTAGCCCTTCTAATCGCCTTGGTCATGGAGGATGGTCTTCCCCTTCTCGCTTTGGGGCGAGTCTCGCTGATGTCAGCACCGAGACCAAAATTTTGTGAGGTAACAGCCCTGGAGGCAAATCTGAGGTTATAACGTTGGCCAATAGATGGACCCGAAGTATCTGGGAAGGATAGAGAGGAAGACTCGTCGACAAGGGTAAGGGGGTTGGGCCTAGAATCAGTGGGAGGGGCAGTGGCAACAGGGCAGATTTGGGAATCAAGATTACAACTGACTAAATCAATTTTAGAAGCAACAATAGACTTAACAGGGGAAACAATATGATGTAATTTAGAATTGAGAGTAAGGGATGTAGCAAGAGGTGTACCCTAGTTCGGAGTATTGTCCTCCTCTAGGGAATGGACATTGCAATATTGAGCATTTGAGTGTGCAAGATGAGTCGTGGAGCTGCTTGAGATGGTTCGCGTCGTGGGTTCGACTGGAGTCGTCCCTTGTGCCTTAGCCTCCTCTCCCAAATTAACTGTTTGTGTCCCTGCATGCACTAGGATCTTTGTAGGTTTAGTGACGACGATGATGAGTGGGCACTCCTTGTACAGGTGTCTAACCTCATGACAATGTCTGCACCTAAACGGGACCCCTTCGTGGTCCATAATCTAGCAATGCACGATGTCTTTGTAGTGCAGATTGTATGCCTCCACAAGTCCCTCCCTCGTATCCAGGTGGACGAGAATCCGAGCCACCGATATATTCCCAGTTTCAAGGTAGGACCTATCATGGTCCTGATATATCCCCAAGTCCTCTCCAATGTAACAAAGAGCCTCTTCAGACCAAAATTGTAATGGTAACCCCGACAGTCTAACCCATATTGGACCTGCGCCTAACTTCTCCTTGTCAGGATCGAATAGGGGCGTCCATCTCTTTAGCAGTACAAGGGTCATCTCTATGTGCCAATATTTATTGAGGACCCAGTCAGCCATGTTTGGGTGGGGGAAAATAAGAGCGAACCAACCCCTGTTCATCGTTAGAACCCCCTGAAGCTGTTCCAGGATGTTCCCCCAAATTTTTGTAGTCCAGATCTTGAGCCTAGCTGAGGAGTAGTTCCTTCCTCAAACCCGCCCAACCAGCACAGTCTGTGAGGTGTGCTCCATTTTTTCCACACCTACGCCTTCCCCAAAGACCAAATCCCTCTTTAGCTCTTTGCTTTTCGTGCACTTGTGCTTCTTTTTCCCAGTTCTGATAGTGGTCCTATCATGTCCGTTGCTTTTCGCTTCAGGAGTGTCATCCGAGTTGGATGATTTAACCTCCTTCGTAGGTGGGATCAGGTGCGTAATTCCTTCAAAACATCCAGAAGCCGCGACAAAGGGGGGTGCCTCATGTCTGCTCGCTTGTGAAGTATGCTGCTCACCTTGGTTGATACCAAGATGTTCGAATTCGAAAGAACCTTCCTTTTGTTCGATGCCAAACCCCAGTCCTTCTGCTATCGGGCCCAGTTCATCCGGTGTAATTTGTGCTTGGTGCTCCCACAACCTAAGGATTGACGACGAGGTAATATAATATGTCGGGGATGCCAGTGCCGCCAAAATAGGTTCCGAACAAACCGCCTCTGTTACTGAATGCGTTTCCTCCTGAGTGAAAGGTGACATGGAGGATTCCCCAATTTCCATGTCCACATGTTCCTTGCCAGCGAGGTCCACCTCATGAGACAATCCGTTAGGCCGTTGTGGAGTTAAACCGACCCAAATTTGAGATGGGTCCAAATGGTCCGAAGTGTAGTCCACCTCATCATCAGTCATCTTCACTGTGCAGTAGAAACCCCCATTTCTAGTTGTGTAAAAACCTTTCCGCGTCAACCTTCCCTGTTCTGAGGTGAGCTCAGTAATATTAGCTAATCATCGTATGCTGGGGCCCAGAGAAATTTATCTAGAGGTATGATGATGCCCCACTGTCAGTCTGTCGAGACTGTTAGGAAAAAAACGGAGCTATGCAGCTGCAAAACCGTGACTATAGCAGAATGATACACTCTCCCGCGTGGTTGACAGTGCCTTGTGTCGGCAAGTAGCAGGGGCTATTGATTTAAAACTCAAATGATACAAATAGTCGCAAGTCCCAGGAGTTCTTCAAAAACCGCGGCAATAAGTTAATACATAAAAAACTGATCATGAACCTAAGCCCGAGATGCAAACTGCCGTTTCATGTTGATGTTCTAGCTCCAGTATCCATGAGATACTGCTAGGGTTCTTGATAGCTAGGGCTAGTCCACCATCGCCAGGGTTTTTCTGCCATCGTTCTTCTCTTTCTTCTTCTCATATTTCAAAATCACTTCCAACCATTGATGAATCTTTTATCAATGTTATGGTTCCAATTTAGTCTATGGTGAAAATCTATTTTAAGTTATTTAGAGGCTTCAACTGTTTCTAAGATTTGGTTTAGGTAATTCATAGTTACTCATCTCTCTCTATATATAGTAAAAAGAGGTTATAAAATAACTTAATTTTGGTGATGGCATGTTAACATCTCCTATGAAAGAGCCCAACCTTAAAACTGTTTCAATTTACATTCTAGTCTTCCTTAGATATGCTTCTTCAATCAAAGAGGGGATGTTATGAATAAGTGAACCTACTACCATTTTTTGTAACATTATCTGGATTGATTGTTGTACCATTTCATATAGAGATTGCACAATTTCAAGTTTGGAGTAAAATTTTGCTAGAAATTAGTCTTGAAGATGAAGTGAAAGAATTCACATTTGTTGACATTTACCATTGTGAAAATTCCTTGAACTGCAGTATCTGGATATTACTCTCCTAACTTTAACAGTTTATTTGTCTTCTGTCAAATTATTAATGACAAATAGCGAATAATTCACACTACAGTTCTTCACCACAAAATTACGCTGCGGAAATAAAAATGGTGTAACTGAAAAATAGATGCACATACACAAAATAATGACACTGTTGTTTTTGGACAATTGTCCCTGGAAAAACCCCGAAGGGAAAATCGGTGCAACAGATGAGGGTTTTATTATTATGCAACAATTTGAGAAAAGAATTACAAGTAGTTTTCCAACTGGCAAACATCCGACAATATATTGGAAAAATATGTTGGAGACACTCTATCTCTCTCTGCAATCACACTAGCCTCTCTCCAACCACTTGTACCTCCTCCAGGCTATTCGCACCTTTGCCTAGAATGCGCATTGGTGGCTCTGGATAAGCTTGCACAACCCTTAGAACCCTTCCAAGTGAGTCGTACTGCCTCCCTATGTCTCTAGAAATGACTCGCTCTGCCTCTGGGATACTGATCCGGTCTCCGACAATTGAAACAAACCTCTTCCGGCAACTTGCACTGGGGTTTCTGGCTAATTTGCACTACACAAATCGATCTCCTCTATATAAAATTTGACCTTCTCTTTTCTTGCCTCCTGGACACTGGAAAATTGAGGAAAATCACTTCCGGATCTCTAATGCTCTTCCCAGGCTTGAACTGCGCCCTCACTGAATACTGCGAATTGGGGAATTTGAATTACCTTTCCCACACGAAGTAAACTGTGTCTTCTTATAATCGTTTGCTGGAGCATCAACGACCAAGTTCTAATCATGATCGATGGCCTAGATCATCTTAGATGTAGAAAATCCACGAAATTCTGCAATTGCTAATATGAACAATTTGAAAACTAATTTATTTTCATATAGACACAATTTCTCTACTTATTTTGCAGCGGAATAGGAACAAAAATCAGTACACAATCACACAATTCAACAACACAATTTTTCTAGGGAACCCAATTGGGAAAACACTCTGCTTGTTTGAGAATCTTATTGAAGAATGAACAATACATCTTTTACAATACCATATAGTTTCAATAGAGAATACAATGATCTCCCTGCTTGAACTAACCTTGACACTCCTGCAAGACCCCTGATCTTAATGCCTTCTTTCCTTGCTTGGATGAGCTTTGAAATCCTTGTGCAAATCCTATGAAATAAGCCCCTATTTCCTAGCGCATGGTCTGCTCCTATTTCTTAGGAATTAGCCCTTATTTCCTAGCGCATTCCCAAGGCAATTCTTTCTTCTTCAATACTCACGCAAGCTCCTCTTGCACGTTCTTTCCCTCACAAGCTCACAAGCTCGTGCTCAAGAATGATTACAATTGTGCCTTCGTTCCTCCTTGTAAATCAATTCAAATGGCTAAACCTGGCAAATTATATTTTACTTTTTAGGAATTGATTTTGTCATTGATGAGTTAACCGAGTTGAAGTGGTTCATGCAACTCCTCCTAAGAATCGATCTAGAATTAGAGACTTGTCACTCGTCCTTTTCCAAGTTAACTCACACTAGATGATAACAAACTCGGCCTTCCACTTTTGCACATTAGTTAGCTGCTTCATAACTCGTCCTAACTTTTAGGAACTCATCCTAAATTATAGGAACTTGTTCCAATTTTGTAGGGACTTATCCTAAATCTTAGGAATTCTTCCTAACTTGTAGGAATTATCTCCTAACTTATAGGAATTGATTCCTAACTTATTGGAGTTTGAGCATGCTAAGGAAAAACTCGTTGAGGTCCCTTTGATTAAGGCACAAATCAAGGAACCTTTCTCACTACTATCTTCAACACTCCCTCTTAGCGAGGAAGGTGCTTCTGGAAGAATCTCGTCCACCTAAATTTGTCTCCAACACTACCACATTCTCTACTGCTGCAACTGTTTCCTCTGAGCTAGAAGACTTCCCTATTTTCTTGTGCAAAACTTGATTCGAAGACCTGTTCTTTCCTACCATGTTCTGTGAGTCCATCACCTTAGTCATAAGTGCCATGTAACATGTGTACCTCTGTGGCTACTTCCTCTGGTTGGAAGTGATACTAGAAGATTCAACTCTCTTCTGATCTCCCTTAACCAAATCCTTTGCCCACTTTGCTCGAACTCTCCTTATACTGGGAGTCTTTGATTGAGTGGATGCCTCCACTCCCCCTAAGATTTGCTCCTCATCATCCTGCTGGTCAACCCAACTTCCAACTAGCTTAGACTGAAACTGAGATACTCGCTGAGGCTCCATCTTGAGAGCTCTGTCTTGCTCTCATTGAACCACCACTTCTCTACTCTGAGTTCTCCCTACCTTGCTGCTCAAGGTTGCACCTATCTCTTCCTGCAACTTGTAGAGATTCGTCACTCCCACACCTATCTGCTTCTTACATCCAGAAGCTAAATGCTGGAGGTCCGCCTTACCTTTGTTGAAGATGATATCATATCCCTTGTTCTCAAGGGTAGCTACCGAAACAAGATTTTGTCTCAAACCTAGAAAATAGAGAACATCTCTGAGATGAAGAGGATTACTTGACTCCCTATGAAAATTGACAGTACCAACTCCTCTAGCTAGCTGCATACTGACCATCATCTCCTAGCTCAATCTGAAACTGCATGCCCTTCTCCTTTAGGTGGTTGAAACTCTTCTTGTTCCTGGTCATGTGGAAGGATACTCTTGATTCAATATACCATATACTGCCATCTGGTGAGCTTGCCATGCAAGCAATCAATGAGAAATCTTTCTCGAACTAGTTATAAAAAGCATCTACCTCCTCTGATGCAATTGCATGATCCTTATTGGACTCCTTCTTTCGCTTAGGACCCTTAGTGGCATAGTGTCCAAACTCATGGCAATGGAAGCACTTGATCTTGCTTAGATCCTTCTTCTTGCCCTTCTGACTGGACTTGAGCTCTCCTGGTCCTTCTTGCCCTTGGCCTTACTTGCAAGAGCAAAATTCTCCTCTTCCTTCTCAACCTTCAACTCCTTGCCACTGCTGCTCTTGAAAAGACTGAGTTTGAGGTCCTCTTGGGTGAAATCACTCCACAAGCGTTCCCAATTTGGCAGTTTATCTTGTCCAGTATTCCCTTGAACGAAAGTAGCCCACTCCTTGGTAAACCCGGTTATAGAAACTTGCACTAGTTCACTATCTTCTGGTTTCTCTCCTACAATTGCTAGTTCATCACGAACATTTTGAACTGTGGTGAGATTGGAAGTTATGTTCTCACCCTTTTGCATCTTGGTGACCCTCAACTTCTTCTTGCGAATCATTTTACGATTCTTAGAGGGATCCTGGTATAGCTTCACAATGACATCCCACATTTCCTTTATGGTATCCTTACCAGAAACATGCAAAACTTTGATCCTGAAGTCCATATAGGATCATCCTCTTGGCTTTGTCCATCTCCCTTTGGAATTGTCGTAATTGGTTTGGATTTGAAGGTTATGCAACACCTTTCTTTGCATAATCCTTCAGTCCAAACACTCTCAACAAGAATGACATCCAAACTTTCCAAACACCAAAGTTTGAGGCGCCATTAAGTCTATCCTGATCACTCAATCCTGATGTGGGCATCTCGCAAATTTCAAATCTGTGCTGGTCGGTTCTGTTCACTGCTCTGATACCATGTAGAAATCCATGATTCTACAACTACTAATATGAACAATCTGAAAACTAGTTTCTTTTCATATAGACACAAAATTTCTCTACTTATTTTGCAGTGGAATAGGAATTGAAATCAATACACAATCACACAGTTCAACAACACAATTTTTAAAGGGAACCCAACTGGGAAAACCCTTTGCTTGTTTGAGAATCTTATTGAAGAAGAATGAGCAATAAATCTCTTACAATACAATATAGTTTCAATAGAGAATACAATGATCTCCCTACTTGAACTAAGCTTGAAACCCTTGCAAGGCCCCTAATCTTAATGCCTTCTTGCCTTGCTTGGACGAGCTCCAAAATCCTTGTGTAAATCCTAGGAAATAAGCCCCTATTTCCTAGCGCATGGGCTGTTGCTATTTCTTAGGAATTAGCCCTTATTTCCTAGCACATTCCCAAGGCAATTCTTCCTTATTCAAGACTCGCACAAGCTCCTCTTGTGCATTCTTTCCCTTGAAAGCTCAAAAGCTCACAAACTCGTGCTCAAGAATGATTACAATTGTGCCTCCGTTCCTCCTTTTAAAGCAATTTGAATTTCTAAATCTGGCAAATTATATTTTAGGAATTGATTTTGTGATTGATGAGTTAATTGAGTTGAAGTGGCTCATGCGACTCGTCCTAAGTCTCGATCTAGAATTAGAGACTTTTGACTCGTCCTTTTCCAAGTTAACTCACACTAGAAGACAAATTACTTGACCTTTCACTTTTTCACATTAGTTAATTGCTTCAAAAATCGTCCTAACTTTTAAGAACCCATCCTGAATTATAGGAACTTGTCCTAATTTGTAGGGACTTATCCTAAATCTTAGGAATTAGCTCCTAACTTATAGGAATTGATTTCTAACT
The DNA here is from genome assembly GCA_034641835.2 of Pinus albicaulis. Taxonomy (NCBI): domain Eukaryota; kingdom Viridiplantae; phylum Streptophyta; class Pinopsida; order Pinales; family Pinaceae; genus Pinus; species Pinus albicaulis. Next base: position 73,065,712 of record CM076581.1, on the reverse strand, counting down.
TATAGGAATTTGAGCATGTTAAGGAAGAACTCATTGAGGTCCCATTGATTAAGGCACAAATCAAGGAACCTTTCTCGATACTATTTTCAACATTGGACTCCATCAAATCACTTTTTCTGTAAGTCTCTAGAGAAAAATCGATTTCCTCAATCAATACCCATTAATTAATTGATTTTCCAAAGTTAGACTTAGAAACTTTTTAATTATTGATCATTAAATTTAATTGAGATGTTTTTAAGTGTTTCCTCTGGAAACCTTTTCTGGGTTTTGGAGATCTCGTGTTCCTTAGCCTCTTTGACAGACTAGACCCGTGGGATCTAGCTCTGATGAGGGCCACATCATTGGAGTTAGAGAGAGAAAATTAATAGGCTACAGGACCAACCTATTCAAGCAATGGAAAGAAGTAGAGCAGTGACAAAGAACAAGGAGCAGGTAGTTCCAAAGGTTAAGCAACTCAGAGGGAGGCAACCATTACGTTCAGGTGGGGAGGAGCAGTCAACGGTAGATTCCTCCAAGTATGTCAAGAAAGTCTCTTGCTTACAAAATGTTCCGGTGTGGGAGACTTCTAGGAACTAGTCAAATGGGAGCAAGACTTTGAGGATGTTTCTAGACTAGGTGACAGGGAAGGCTTCCAATTTAGAGGGAGCAACCATGGTAGTGGATGCAGTTCTAGGACTGAAGCTAGTTACAGGGGGTAGAAGCACTTCCCTTGTTAAGAGGGAGTGTTGATGTTTGTAGCTCAAGCATGTACTTCTACATAAGCCTAGGTGTGTAGAAGTCACCCATAGATCTCTTGAGGACACTTGTTCAGGTGAACAAGTTAATCTATTGTTTAAACTTAGGAAAAGCACATAATTATTATGTTGGCTAATTGAGCTAAAGAAACTTAAGAAAAGTAAACTAAATTACCTTAATGACTATAAATAAATCTTAACCGTTGATTTCAGGTAAAACGAGATCTAATCTTGACCATTAATAACTTTGGAGGTTAAGGTTAGGGATTTAGCTCAATGTAAAGTTGGGTTATTATCCTAGGATGGGAGCCCAAGTAAGTTTAGATTTAATGAAGAATTGTTGATTGGGAAGAATCTGTTTGTGTCACTTTGATTGAGATTGGTTGTGTAATTTTGCTTCCGCTAATTAAGTGAAGAATCCAGTTCTGCATTTATTTAGTAGATCTGCAATCTTCCAAATCAATAAATTGCCAGGTGTTAGGTTCACAATTTTTTTTTTTACAAAGTTATTGACCAAATCCACAACCCTAATCTCCAAAGTGATTGATGGTTGAGGTTAGATTTCAACATCACTTGAGATCAACAATTGGGATTCATCTAATTCACTAATGCAAGTAACCCTTGCATTTTATTAGATTAACTCACTTTTTTCATAAAAGTTAATTACTTTAATAATTAAAGTAATTGCAAAGATTAAGGCGATGGAAATACTGAGATGGGGGTGAATCAATATGTCTTATTAATTAGTTTATTTTTAACTTTACAGAGCACTAATTGTTATTAGCATCTGATAAACATGAACATTCATCAATACTATTCAACAATGTGTAACAATAGAGATAGTAGACAGAAATTTTTAGGTGGAAACCCCTTTGGGACAAAAACCACTGAATGCTTCTTATTATTTGTCTTTAAAAGATTCATATCTAATTTTCAGCTCCAACTCCTTGATTTACAGGCTCTACCCTGTAGGACACTCCTACGCCCTGTTTACTAGCTGCAACCGGAAGGATGCTCCAACACCCTATTTACCAGCTGCTACTGGACGAACGCTCCAACACCCTGTGCAAGCTACAAACTGCCTTAGCACCACCCTGCCACCGTGAAGTGTTCTCAGGCTCCAACCTGAAGGATACTCCTCTCTCTTGCCTTGCACCACCCAACCATCTTGTTCAACCGACGTAACACATTTCACAATTTTCAGACTGGATCCACCTGTGCTCAATATCGATAGGAAACGACAAAACAAGCTTTATCGATCAAATCAATCTGCACATCAAACCTTCGCTGTCAATGTCAACTGTCATAAACAATTATGCCTCTGCCCAAACTGCACATCAAGCCATAACTGTCAATATCCACTGTCATACTCAATTCTGCCTTTGCTTAATCTACACATGAAACACTAGCATCAATCAATCTGCTTTTGCATCAACAATCCACTGCTCTTCTGCTCACAATGAATGTGAATTGAAAAACCCTAGCTCAACATAAACATGCCAAAGCTATCTGAATTATTGTTGCACAACAAACTTAAAGTCATCTCCAACTGCTTAAGCTCTTCCTTTTCAATTGTTATTATTGCTGTCAATGCTATTGTAGTTACTGCTGTCACCAACGAGTTCAATCTCCTCAACACTGCTTTGTTCACTTCATGCATCCAAAACACTTGCAAATGGCCATCAAACTTGAGTTAAAACAACTTCAAGCATGTCTAGTAGCATTCAATCCTCAACCTTGATTGCCCAAAATCCTTTGATTTCCAATTTAGATCAATAATGACTGCAGAACCATATTTTAAATTAGCTATGCGACAAAATTGCAATTCCAGGGCACATTATATGATTTGAAAGAGAATTGGTTCCAGTTCTACAAAAGACTACCTAATTCTGAACAAGTTACTGAAAGTGCTACCAATGCATCAATATGAGACAAATGTAAAACTTAACCAAGTTTGCTGTGGCACAATGAGCAACTGTCATTCAACAAACTGGTTGACTTTTCAACCTCCGTGGGTGGGTATCCATGTCATGCTTATAGTGAGTACCACTTGGACTATGCTGGCAGCACAACAATAGATCTTCCTCAAGCTTCGACTTGTGTAGATGACCCTTTGTTATGGTAACACTTATACCACGACCTTGTTCGCAGAAGGCACAAAACCTGCTACGAGGCTAACATTGAATATCACCAACAGATGTATCCAAAATTTAAGCTAAGATTTAATGCTTCGGCTATTTAAGATTTGGCTCATCCACACAGGTTCCACCACATGGTCAGCGTGCAGCATTACGCCTTGATACCTCTGCGCTCTCACAATAGTTATGACCACACGATTTGGGTGTGATTTATTTGACCGCAAAAACGCAATTTGCAGTGTCCACGTATTTTCTCCAATCTTTAGTTAACTTTTTAATTTTAGATAACAATGTATGTTCTATGCTTAAGAGCAATTTACTTCAATTTTCCTAATTAGCCCAATATCGATTTCCAGATTAACAATCACATTAACTTTAACATATTGATAGTAAATGCTGATAGAACATAAACAAAATGCATAAGACAAGCCAAGACAAGAGGACACAATATTTGGCGGAAGCCAGGGAAAAACCCCAATGTGGGGAAAATCCTTTGATCAAATTCTTCTTAGTATTCTTCAACAGTTCAACAAAGAGAGAGAGTACAAATATCAAAATAACTTGTCCAAAACAATCCTGTCAAAATCAACTGTCAACAGCTGTCAACTGCAGCCCTAACCAACGCTGGTCAAAGTGGGTCCAAAAGGTCCTCCAAGCAACTCGGTCAACAACAATACAATTCGGCCTTCCAAGAGAGAGAAAGTCAACCCAAAACAGTCAAGTCAAACCCAGTCAATGCTGCTGTAAAATTTGTGGTTGAAGTCAATGTGAAGTCAACCTCCGTCAAGCTGCTCCAAATGCCTCAAAACCTGTGCCAATCAATGCTGCCTCCTAAAATCAGATTTTCTGCCTGAAAACCACAGTCAAAGGTGAAGGGTTGACCCTCGGTCAATGCTGGTCAATGATGTCCTGAATTCTGAAATCTTACTTGTACTTTGACCCTGAAAACTTTGGCTTCTTGCCACACGTGCGAAGAGAAGAAGAGCTGCTCCAAGTGTTGTACGAACCAATCAAGAGAGGAGAGAGAAAGATGTGTTGAATGAGTGATGTCCAAAATGAGGTAAGGGTCGCTCTTATTTATACAATTTGCTAAGGGTGTAGAGACACATCTGTTGGGCTTCATGAGCCTACATTTGATTATGGCCGACCTCGACAATTTACGCGTGTGAATAATAAATTCAAAATCACACTTCTGCTCGTCCAAACAAGATGATCTTTAGATCAATATTGCACCTCTCGGAAAGAGGAATCCAATAAAAGTATCATCTCCATCATATGAGTTGTCCGAGGTGAAGATTGGTCCTAGTTGCCAATTTTAACACTCCCTCTCAACTAGGGAGAAATACACTTGCCAATCCATCTGTCCCCCTGTACCATCTTTGACATCCCTGCTCTGCACTGCTCTGCTGAACCATGAAGAAATAATGAAGAAGAATTGATCGAGAGCGAGTCACAAGACCTTGCCATTCTCCACTGACCCAAAGTCAGTCCAAAGGTAAATCCTCAATCAAACTTGATCCCCAGATCAAGTGGTTGATCACCATGCACCCTAGCATAGAGAGTATGTGTAAATTTTCGTAGATGTTCTATGCTTGATGCAACTTTACTTTAAACTTGATATCAAATAACAATGACATAAACATGAAAGTAAAACGCTGATAGAACATATCAATAGATCGACAAAAGACAAGCCAAAAATACACTTAACTTGATCAGCAAAATATATGTGCTGTGGTGCGTTATGGCGGTCAACAGGATGCTTCAACTAGCAAAGTCTCCTAACGGTCAGCCAACCAGAAGTGTCACACAACCCTTAAGACAACTCTACAATAGTCAACTCAAAGTCAACGTTGTCCAGTCAACGGTCAACACAGAACAATAGCAACAGAAAGTCAATGCAGCAAGGTCAAAGGTCAACGTCTAGCCTCGATTTTTGTGCCAAAAAATGCGCACTGCAAAAATCGGAATTCTGGGAAAGTTTGAGGTCAAATGGACCAAGTGTTGACCAAAGGCAATGCTGGTCAAAGATGCGCTGAAAACCCTAGAACAAATCTGAAACCCTAGATGTTGTTTTCCCACGTGTGAGAGAAGAGAAGCCTCCAAATGATGATCGAACCAATCAGACACAAGAGAGAAGTGTGTGATGAGTGATGGTGAAATGACCTCCAAGTTTGACCAATATATATCCATCTGTGAGGGTGTGTGACACATCTGTTGGGGCTCCAAGCCTACATTACAATTCTGGCCGACCTTGCACATAAGTGGAATAAATTCAAAATAAATGTTCTGCTCATCTGATCAAGATGATCTTAAGATCGATCTTGCACCTCTCTGAAAGAGGAATCCAATAAAAATATTGGCATCGTCATTTGAGCAGTACAACATGGAGTTTGGACCTAGTTGCCTAAAATTAACACTCCCTCTCAACTAGGGAGAACTCCATCCACCTGTGAAATCCAAACATCGTGGACCATCTCGCCGTAACTTGCTTTGCTGGTTTCTTTATTTCAAAAGGTGAGTCACAAAGACATCACTCCCGGCTGACCCGAAGTTAGCTCAGAGGTCTGAAACCTCTATAGGACTCAAAGGAGTCTCATATTAACCCGAAGTCAATTGGAGGTCCAAAACCTCACTTGGACTCAAAAGAGTCATATACTAACCCAAAGTTAGTTTAACTGACCTGAAGTCAGTTGGAGGTCTGAAACCTCACTAGACTTGATCCCAGATCAAGTGGTTGGACACGTGCCATCCTAGACAATGGACATAGAGAGTACGGAAATCTCCGATGTGTTCATCGGTCTCTATCCACATTTCCCACCTCATTGGCCAAGATGAGAGGTACTTCCCATGAGTCCGGGACTCCATGGGTAGGATGCGTACAAGGCATAGATCAAAGAGAGGTGAACCAACTCAATATCATCACGGTGGAGTGGAAGCACACCAACAAGGTTCGACAAGCCTAGCCCCGTGGTTGCTTATAGCCCTAAGAAGCTATCCCCAAAGCCCCTGGAGCTCCTAGAGCTCATCGTCCAACAAGACCCTCAACATAGGGTCGTTCCACGATTCCAAGATTCTCACGGAAGGTTAGGAACTTGACCTTCCCCAAGGGCTTTGTGAGAATATCCGTGACTTGCTCATCAGTTCCTATATGATCGAGCCTTACGGCGTGTCGCTGTACCATATCCCGGATAAAGTGGTACCTAATATCAATATGCTTGGATCGATCGTGGAACACGGGATTCTCTGACAAACGAATCCGACTCTAGTTATCACAAAGGATAACGGTGGCATCTAGCACATGCTCAAACAACTCACTGAAGATCTTTCACAACCAAGTAGCTTCACAATAGGCCATACACGCTGCAATGTATTCGGCCTCAGCAGTGCTCAAAGCTACCGACTTCTGCTTCTTGCTCGAAGTAGACCCAAGTGTGAAGCATCATCTAGATGTGCTCTTGCGATCCACCACACTGCCAGCCCAATCGGCATCGTAATATACATGGAGTCTCAAATTCCCGGCAGTGTATTTCAGCCCATGGTCTATTGTGCCCCAGAGATATCTCAAGAGTTTCTCGGCACCAACCTAGTGAATGTTATGAGGATCAACCATGTGTTGACTCAAAGTGTTCACTGCAAAACATACGTCCTTTTGGGTGTTCACTAAGAACATCAGGGCCCCTACAAGTTGTCGATACTCGGTAGGATTTGCTAGCACAGGCCCAACAACGTTTACACTCAACTTCTTAAAGTTGAGCTCCATCGGTGTCGACACGGGCTTACAATCCACCATTCCATATGTTTCCAGCAGCTTCACAATGTATTTTCCTTGAGAGAGGAAAATCTTGCCAGGTCTCTGCCAGACCTCCAGGCCTAGGAAGTAATGCATCAGTCCTAGGTCCTTCATCTCGAACTCAGAAGTGAGCTCCCTCTTACACTGATGAACGAGAGGGTCAACACCTGTCAGGAAGAGATCGTCCACATAGAGAACCAGAATGAGAGGCTTTTTTCTATCAACCTTGACGTAAAGGTTTGGATCAACATTACTTCGAGTGAAGTCCAACTTCATCAAGTAACTATCTATCCTCTCATACCAAGCCTCGAGGGCTTGCTTCAACCCATAGAGGGCTTTCTTCAACTTGCATACATGAGAGTCTCTATCCTGGACTTCAAACCCCAGAGGTTGCTCCACATACACCTCTTCCTTTATCGAACCATGCAAAAAAGCGGTTTTCACATCCATCTAATGAAGACTCCATCCTTGCGTAGCAACAAGGGCAATAATAGATTGGATGGTGGTATAGTGGGCCACAGGTGCAAATATATCATCATAGTCTATGCCTTCCTTTTGAGAGAAGCCTCGGGCAATGAATCTTGTCTTGAACTTTTCAACACTACCATTAGATCCATGCTGCCATCTTGAGGTGACAACAACTTTGTTCTCCGGTCTCAGAACCACATCCTATACATCATTCTTCATAATGGACTCGTATTCTTCGTGCATAGCATCCTTCCAGACTTGATGCTTTATGGCTTCTTCAAAAGATCCAGGCTTAGATTGTACGATTGTACTCATGGCTACTAGATACCCTTGGTATCTAATCGGCTTCTTGCTTTCACGGAATGCCCCCCTTGGGGCCATATGTCTCTCGGCATCTTCGAGAGTATCCTGAAGCCATGAGGGTCTTTTCTTCATTGAAGGAGGTGGATCAATGGGGTGCATCGATCCTTCACCATCGGGCATCATCTCATCCTTCGACTCTTCCTACTTCCTTGTTCTTTCATCATTGTCTTCCTTGGAGCTACGAAGATTTATCACTTTCCTGAGGGAAGCATATTCATCGAAGGTGACATCGTGGCGTATCTCCACTTCTTTTTCGACACGACCATGACATACACCTTCATGATCATTTTTGAATTCGGGCATCCCTGTCACCACCTTCCTTGCTTCGGGAAGGGCTGTGTAATGAAGGTGTCCAAACCTCTGGTGCCATAATTTAGTTTGACAAATTGTACTACATGTCATAGCCCCCAATGGACTTCCTCCAACCTGGTAGAGTGAATCAACTCTAAAACCAATAGTGAGAGCTTCCTTGAAACTCTTCTTCCAGATGCGTACCTTTCCAGCGACGAATGCCACCTTGAAACCTTTGTCTTCCATGGCCGAAATAAACACAAGGTTCTTCTTCAAATCAGGTACGTACAATACATCTTGCAAGCGGAGGACTTGACCTTGAGATAAATGGAGTGTCAAAGTCCCTGTCCCTTTCACTGGATAGGTGGCATTATCTCCAAGGATAATTTACAGATTGGTATCCTTCTCAATCAAATCAGAGAGGGCATCTTTAAAACTAGTGAGGTGCCTTGAAGCACCACTATCAATCAACTAGACATCCAAGGTGTCGGGTGGCGATGCAGCAAAGAGGGCAGATACAAGAATGAATTCATTTCTTTCATTGTCAACGACATTAGATTCTTCATACCTGGAATTTCTTGACCTTTTGAAAGGTTGCCCATTTTCATTACGACCAGAGGGAGCCTTCCTCTTCCCTTTGAACCCGTTGTTCCTTCGATTGCCATTCCCCCTGTTGTTGTTGTTATCATCCCCTGGAGAATCCCTTCTATTAGGGCATTCTCTAGCATAATGGCCAAACTTGTTACATGTGTAACATTTTCCTTTCTTTCCTTTGGCCCCTGCTCTTCCATGGTTCCTCGGACCACCATTGTCTCCTCTTGAGTCCATCTTGACAATACTTCATCAAAATCAGGAATCACATTATTATTGAGAATGGTAGTAATGAATACATGCCATTTAGAGGGGAGATCTCCAAGAGCAATGAGAACCATTTCTCGATCAGCTATTATTTCCCCAATGGCGAGAAGGTTATTTTTGATTTCAGTCAACTTCATAAAATAAGATGAACGGATTCATCCCTGCCCTTCTTGAGATTCTTCAATTGGTTCTTAAAGAAAAGAACTTGATTTGCATTTTTGGCCCTGACATATTGACCAACTTATCATACATCTCCTTAGATGTGCCCAACTTAGAGATGTAGGCAACCAGACTTTTATGGATGGAATCTCGGATGATCAACTTAGGTTTGATTTCTCCTTTTCTATACTTCGTCTTTGTGGCAGCAGGTGCAGATGATGGAGGCTCTTGGATTTTACCCTGCACATAGTCCATGACCTCTTGATCTTCCAAGACCAAGTCCAAAGACATCTTCCAAGCATGATAGTCAGACTTGCCAGTCAACTTATCATCAGCTTTGAAGCCATTATAATTTGAGGTACCCATGAGTCCTTGACAAATGTTCTACTTCTTCGGTGATTGCTCTCAGCACAAACTTGGGCTTTGTCTTCACCTTAGCTCTGATTCCATGTAAATTTTTGTAGATGTTCTATGCTTGATGCAACTTTACTTTAAACCTAATATCAAATAGCAATCACATAAACATGAAAGTAAAATGCTGATAGAACATACCAATAGATCGACGGAAGACAAGCCAAAAATACACTTAACTTGATCAACAAAATATATGTGTTGTGGTGCGTTACGGTGGTCAACAGGATGCTTCAACCAAAGTCTCCTAACGGTCAACCAACCAGAAGTGTCACACAACCCTTGAGACAACTCTACAATAGTCAACTCAAAATCAATGCTGTCCAGTCAACGGTCAACGTAAAACAACAACAGAAAGTCAACGCAACAAGGTCAAAGGTCAACGTCCAGCCTCGATTTTTGTGCCAAAAAATGCAGATTGTAGAAATCGAAATTCTGGGAAAGTTTGAGGTCAAATGGACCAAGCATTGACCAAGTCAATGCTGGTCAAAGCTGCGCTGAAAACCCTAGAATAAATCTAAAACCCTAGCTGCTGCTTTCCCACATGTGGGAGAAGAGAAGCCTCCAAATGATGATCGAACCAATAAGACACAAGAGAGAAGTGTGTGATGAGTGATGGTGAAAATGACCTCTAAGTTTGACCAATATATATCCATCTGTGAGGGTGTGTGACACATTTGTTGGGGCTCCAAGCCTACATTACAATTCTGGCCGACCTTGCACATAAGTGGAATAAATTCAAAATAAATGTTCTGCTCATCCGATCAAGATGATCTTTAGATTGATCTTGCACCTCTCCGAAAGAGGAATCCAATAAAAATATTGGCATCGTCATTTGAGCAGTACAACATGGAGTTTGGACCTAGTTTCCGAAAATTAACAGTACGGCAATACACGATGCGTCCATTGGTAATGCTATGGTATCTATCCTCATTTCCCAACTCATTGGCTAGATGAGAGGTACTTCCCATGTGTCTCGGACTACATGGGTAGGATGTGTGCTGGGGCATCAGCAGGGGAAGGTGAACCACTCACCCTGCACACAACGCACCACTAGGGGTAGGTGAACCACTCACCCTATGGTCGCTTATAGCTCCAAGAAGTACCCCCAAGCCCCCTGAAGCTCTCAGAGCTCAATGTCGAACTCATGCGCGACCCTCTAGGAGGGTCTTTTCACGACCCCAAGTCTCTCACGGAAGGTTAAGCATTTGACCTTCCCTAGGGGCTTCATGAGAATATCTGCGACCTGCTCATCAGTTTCAATGTGATGGAGCCTTATTGCTCCTTGTTGTACCATATCCCGGATAAAGTGGTACCTAATATCAATATGCTTGGAGCAGCCATGGAACACGAGATTCTTTGAAAGACGAATCCCAGTTTGGTTGTCGTAGTAGATCACGATGGTATCCAACACATGCTCAATAAACTCACTAAAGAGCTTCCTCAACCAAACAACTTCACAACAAGCCATACTAGTTGCAATGTATTTGGCCTTGATGGTGCTCAAAGCAACCAATTTCTGCTTCCTGCTCATCCAAGAAATCGAAGCAGAACCTAGTGAGAAGCAACATCTAGATGTGCTCTTACGATCCGCCACACTGCCATCCCAGTCAACTTCAGTATATCCATGGAGCCTCAAATTCCCGACAATGTATCTCAATCCATAGTTGATTGTGCCCCGCAGATATCTCAAAAGATTCTTGGTAACAATCCAGCGTATGTGATGAGGCTCGCCCAACAACACTTCCCCATAGCTTCTTGAAGTTGAGTTCCATCGGTGTAGTCACAGACTTGCAATCCACCATCCTAAGTCTTTCAAGCAACTTCACAATGTATTTTCCTTGAGAAAGGAAAATCTCACCTGGATTTTGCCAGACTTCCAAGCCTACGAAGTAATGCATCAACCCTAGATCCTTCATCTCGAATTCAAAAGTCAACTTGCTCTTGCATTGATGAATGAGAGGGTCTGCACCTGTCAAAAAGAGATCGTCTACGTAAAGCACCAAAATGAGAGGCCTGCCATTTTCAACATTGAAGTAAAGGTTCAGATCAACTTCACTTCTTGTAAAACCCAACTTCACAAGATAACTGTCGATCCTCTCATACCAAGCCCTAGGGGCTTGCTTCAACCCATAAAGGGCTTTCTTCAACCTGCATACACGTGACTCTCGGTCCAAAACTTCAAACCCTTCGGGTTTCTCTACATAAACTTCCTCCTTAAGCGAACCATATAAGAAAGCAGTTTTGACATCCATTTGATGTAGATTCCATCCTTGAGAGGCAGCAAGGGCAATAATCAAACTAATGGGGGTATATCGGGCAACTGGTGCAAATATCTCATCATAGTCCACGCCTTCCTTTTGAGAGAAGCCTCAAGCAACGAACCTGGCCTTGAAATTTCCAACACTTCCATCAGCTCCATGTTTGATTTTGTAAAGCCATTTAGAGGTGACAACAAACTTGTCCTTGGGTCTAGGGACCACATCCCAGACATCATTCTTCATGATCACTCATACTCTTCGTTCATTGCATCCTTCCAAACTTGGTGCTTCATGGCTTCTTCGAACGTGCCAGGTTCATATTGAACAATTGTGTTCATGGTAGCTAAGTACCCTTGGTACTTGTTCGACTTCTTACTTTCACGAAATGTCCCCCTCGGTGCATTGTGTCTCTCGGCATCTTCGAGAGTGTCTCTGAGCCATAAGGGTCTCATTTTTGAGGAAGAGGCCTCACTAGGAGGTGTATCAAGGGGATCCATTGGACCTTCAACATCGGGCATTGGTTCATCCTTCGGTTCTTCCTGCTTTCTTGCATCTTCATATTTGTCCTTCTTCGGAATAGGAAGATCTCGAACCTTCCCAAGGGCAACATCTTCATCGAAAGTGACATCATGGCTTATTTCCACTTCCCTTTGACCAGGAACATAGATTCTATATGCCTTTGAAGTTTCACTGGAGCTCACAAATGTTCCTTTCTTCCCAGATACATCCAACTTGCTTCTCTTTTCTTTCGGCACATGAAAATATACGGGACTACAAAAAATTCTAAAGTGAGAAACATTAGGTTTCTTACCGGTGAAAACTTCTTTGGGAGTTTTGGAGTCCAATGCTTTATGTGGGTATCTATTTTGAACGTACACGGCAGTGTTGGAAGCTTCTCCCCATAAGAACTTCGGTAGGCCTTGGTCAAGAAGCATGGCACGAGTATCTTCAATGATGGTTTGATTCTTCCTTTCGGAAACTTCATTTTGTTTAGGAGCATATGCAGTAGTGGTCTCCCTCTTAATGCCAACTTCTCTAGAATAGTCATTAAACTCATTTGACTCATATTCCGTTCCATTATCGGTCTTCAATGTTTTGATCTTCTTCCCTGTTTGATTTTCAACCAAGGCTTTGAAAGAGCGGAACCACTTGAACACTTCGTCCTTCTTCTTCAAGAAATAGATCCAAGTTTTGTGAGAGGAGTCATCCACAAAAATAGCATAGTACAAATATCCTCCCAAAGATGTTACGGGCAACATACCAGACAAATAAGAATGGATCAATTGTAGAATGTCGGTAGTCTTACTATCACTGGAGGGGAATGTGTGAAAATTCCGTTACTCGGAATCCTACTGCAATAACTGATTAAATCTCTCTTTGTTAATTATTGAACAAATTATTTACGGTGTTACACAGTAAATAACGAATTCAAATACACTGCAACCTACACAACATAAAATGCTACGGAAAATACAACGCAAGAAAAACTAGATGCACACGCACATATGTACACAATTATTTTTGGACTAAGTCCTCGGAAAAACCCAACTTGGGAAAACCGGTGCAACAACTGAGGGTTTTAATATGATGCAATTGTAATATGAGTACAAATCCTTGGATGCCCAAACTGGCTATCCACTACAGAGAAATACTGACGAAAGAGTTAGTGAGAAAATCTCACACTATCACAGGTGATCCGACATTGATCTGGGCTCAGGATGAGTTGCCCTACGCTGTCTCTGTGTAGTAACTGCGTCAGCCTACACAGTCTCTGCATCAGCCTACGCAGTCTCTGCGTCACAGCTCGAGGAACTGCATCACCTTCTCCTCCTGATCTTCTGGCCACTGTAAACTCGACTCCCTGGCCCTCCAGACTCACACCTCGACTTCTCGCTCTAGATCTCAACTGTCTCTCAGCAAAATAAGTGACTCCCTCTGCGTGGCACTGCACAACCTCTCTGTGACTCTCGATGTCTTCTCTGCCTTGCACTCCCCGGATCTGGAAACCTTCCTCCGATCTACTATCTCTGCCCCTCACTGCAACGAAATCATTGGATCTCTCTCTGGCAACTCAGTGCTCCTACTCTGAGAATTCGATCTCCTAGCAAAATCGATCTTTGCAAATTTCAGGTGTGTTCTCCATGTGCCCATCGAGTTTCTTCTTATAATCTCTCGTTGACATATCAATGGCTAGGATTAGGTATTGATCGATAGCTCAAATTATCTTGGACTCGATCCACGTCTTTATCTAGAAGATTCACATCCGACTTAATTAATACCCTTTAATTAATCATATTTCCTAAGTTTAGACTTAGGAAATATTAAAAACTGATTAATTATTTTAATTAAGTCACTTTCAGGTGGAATTTCCCCAAATGATTTCTAGGTCTCTGCAAAATCTCTAGGCTAGAGCACATCTGATGTTGCAAAAATCAACACTCCCACTTAGCGAGGAATGTTCTCTAGTACTTCTGTCCTCCTAATAGCAATACTCTGATTCTGTACCACCTCCTGCTACGCTGCTGATGTCTGGCCCCACTGCCCACCAACTACAGTTGACTCTGATGTTGCGCTGCATCTGTGTTGCTGCTGACTCTGTTTGTTGCTGCCAACTACTGTATCTGCACTGCAACATCTGTAACTGCCTCTCATCTGTTGGTGCTGCAATTGAGAGATGTCCATCATACTGAACCAACTGTGTTAAGTCTGATGCATGTGTCACCCGAGTCCTGACTGCTGCTAGTCTCATCGCTGTCACTGAAGCCTCTGCGCCTGTTGACTCTGCACTGTGCTGCTGCATTGCTACCAACTCTGCGCTGCACTGCTCCGTCTCAGACTGCTACTAGCTACTGCATCTGTCACTTCAGCACCTGAATGCACCAACTGTCACTAGTCCATCCTGCAACTATTGTTATGGGTTCCCATAGCAAGGAATTGATCCAAGAGGTGGACTCCTCAAGGATCCTGCCCAACCTGTAGCTTTTTGTGGCTACAAAACCAAATCACCCCACCTCACCCTAGAGGTATGTCGGTGATCATGGCAAACTCTTCCTCCAGTTTGGAGGATAGCTTGTCGATCTATGCAGATGCAGCCTCCTGATCCTGCCTCTCCTTGTTGTCCCTCTTTTTGAGTGAACACTGGGTACTGTGACCAAGTTCACCACATCTGAAGCACTTGATCTTCGAAACATCCTTTCTTCTGTGCTGCTCTTGCTTCCCCTTTGATGCGAGGGCTGCATTCTCCTCTTCCTTCACCTCTGCCTTCGTCCCACTACTACTGCTGCCATTGCTGGTGCTGTTCACCAGGTCTTGTCTCAGCTCCTCCTGCTGCAGATCTGCCCACATCCTATCCCACTTTGGCAATGTTTCTCTGCACAAAATACTTTGGACAAACACTTGCCATTCTTTTGAGATTGAATTTAGAGCTATCCACACCATCGTTGAAGCGTGAGGTGCTAACCCTACAACTGCCAACTGATTCCAGACATCGTGAAGCCTAGTGAGAAAGTGGTCTATGCGTTCCCCCTTTTGCATACGTGTACTCCTCAAATTTTCCTTCAGATACATCTTTCGCTGCTTAGAAGATCCCTTGTATAGCGTGGCAAGGGAGTCCCACATCTCTTTGGTTGTTCTTAGGGCTGCTATGTGAGATACCACATGATCCCGAACTTCATCAAGGATCATCCTCTTCGCCTTTGCCATCTCTTTCTTGTACGTCTTATTCTGATATGGATCTGTGGGGACAGCTACCACGTTATCGATGTAGGTTTTGAGATCGTATTCATCTAGAAGGAAGGAAATCCTTGCCTTCCAGATCGCATAAATGCTCCGTCCAACCGATCATGATCTCTCAACCCAGTTGATGCCATGTCGTCAAACAAAAGTCAAATTCTGCCTCTTCTCCTCTGCAAAATTGATGACTGGCTTTACACACTTCCTATTGGAGTGGGTAAATTTGCTCTCGGCTACTGCTGCTCTGCGTGGAAAATTAGAATTTCCTGCCTAGAAATTCTCTGAGGAAAAAAATTTCTTCAGTGTGCTCTCTTTCCTCCTGACGCTATTTTGCCAGCTACTGCTGCAAAATGACTGCATCCCAACTGAATATCCACTCTGCAGAAAAAATGCTGCTGCTGCTCCCTCTGCCTCTGACAATCCTCGATTTGGAAATTTTGTTCTCTGTCGACTCACTCAGAGAAACAAATTTCCTCAAAAACTGCCCTGCTGGCCAATGGACTGCGCAGCCTCTCTGGGGTTTCTCGCAGTTGCCTACGCAGTGCTTCGAAGCTCCCTCTTTCCTCCTGTAATTGAGCTCTTCCTGCTTCTTCTGCGCTCTGATACCATTTGAAAATTCTGTTACTCGGAATCCTACTGCAACAACTGATTATATCTCTCCTATTTGTTAATTACTGAACAAATTATTTACGGTGTTACACAGTAAATATCGAAATCAAATACACTGCGACCTACACAACATAAAATACTGCAGAAAATACAACGCAAGAAAAACTAGATGCACACACACATAAGTACACAATTATTTTTGGACTAAGTCCCCGAAAAAATCCAACTTGGGAAAACCGGTGCAACAACTGAGGGTTTTAATATTATGTAGTAGTAATCTGAGTACAAATCATTAGATGCCCAAATTGGCTATCCATTACAAAGAAACACTGACAAAAGAGTTAGTAAGAAAATCTCACACTGTCACAAGTGATCCGACACTGATCTGGGCTCAGGATGAGCTTCCTTGCGCTGTCTCTGCATCAGCCTACGCAGTGTCCGCGTCACAGCTCGAGGAACTGTGTCATCTTCTCCTTCTGATCTTCTTCCTATTAGAAACTTGACTCCCTGGCCCTTCGGACTCGCACCTCGGTTTCTGTCTCTGGATCTCGACTGTCTCTCAACAAAATAGCGGAATCCCTTTGAAGCTCTGCGCTGCCTATGCGTGGCACTGCGCAACGTCTCTGTGACTCTAGATGCCTTCTTTTCCTTGCACTCCCTGGATTTGGAAACCTTCTTCCGGTCTACTATCTCTGCCCCTTACTTCTACGAAATCATTGGATCTCTCTCTGACAACTCAGTGTGCTACTCTGAGTATTAGATCTCCTAGCAAAATCGTTCTCTGCAAATCTCAAGTGTGTTCTCTAAGTGCCCATCGAGTTCCTTCTTATAATCTCGCGTTGACATATCAACGACCAGGATTAGATCTTAATCGATGGCTCAGATTATCTTGGACTCGATCCACGCCTTTGTCTAGAAGATTCGCACCCGACTTAATTAATACCCTTTAATTAATCATATTTCCTTAGTTTAGACTTAGGAAATATTAAAAATTGATTAATTATTTTAATTAATTCACTTCCGGGTGGAATTTGCCCAAATGATTTCTAGGTCTTGGAGAATGCATGTGTCTTAGCCTCTCTGCAAAATCTCAAGGCTAGAGCACATTTGATGCTACAAAAATCAACAGAATGGTCCCCTTGTATGTTTCCCTTCGGCACAACCTTGACAAACACCTTCATGTTCTACTTTGAATTTGGGCAAACCTGTGACCATCCTCCGGTGCCATAATTTGGATTGAAGAGAAGTGTTGCATGTCACGGCTCCAAAGGACTTCCTCCAACCTGATAAAGGCTATCAACCCTATATCCAAGAGTAAAAGCATCTTTGAAGTTCCTTTGCCAAATGCGTACCTTCCCATCAATAAATGCCACCTTGAAGCCTTTGTCTTCCATAGCCGAAATAGATACCAGGTTCTTCTTCAAGTCAGGTACATATAATACATCTTGTAGATGAAGGATTTGACCTTGATTTAAATGAAGAGTAACAATCCCTGTCCCTTTCACAAGATAGGTGACATTGTCTCCAAGTATGATCTCCAAATTGGTTTCCTTTTCAATCAAATTTGAGAGGGCTTCTTTTTACCCAGTGAAGTGCCTTGAGGCACCACTATCAATCAATGAATTATTCTATGTGTCCGGAGGAGAGGCAGTACTGAGGGCAGAGATAAGATAAAATTTATTTTGCTTATCTACAACATTAGATTCCTCATACCTGGAGTTTCTTGACTTCTTTGTAGGTGGACCATTTCCATATCATGCAACTGGAGCATTCCTTTTTCCTTTGTTGTTGAACCTGTTATTTCTTTGATTTCCATTTCCCTTGAGATTGTTGTGGTTGTGATCATCATCTCGTGGTGTATCCTTTTTATTAGGACACTCTCGAGCATAGTGGCTCAACTTGTTGCAATTGAAGCATCTTCCCTTTCTTCCTTCTTTGAATCCCCGTATTCCTTGACCTTGTTTCCTTGGACCAACATTGTTCTTCCTTTTAGCATAAGTGGAGAATGCAGTGGGATCATTCCTATTTGAAGGCATGCCTCTTGGTATCATCCTTGTTTCTTCTTGAGTGCATCTAGTCAACAATTCATCAAAATATGGAATCCTATCATTGTTCAGGATAGTGGTATTGAATACATCCCATGCTCGGGGAAGACCTCCAAGGGCAATAAGAGTGAGCTCCCGGTCAGCAATAACCTCTGCAATAGATAGAAGATCATTTTTGATTTCAGTAATCCTCAAAAAGTAGGATAAATGGATTCCCTTCTATCCATCTTGATGTCCTTCAGATTGTTCTTGAGAAAGAGGATTTGGTTTGCATTGCTAACTTTGAACATGCTAACCAACTTGTCATACATCTCCTTAGATGTGTCCAACTCGGAAATGTAAGCAACCAAATGCTTTTGAATGGAATCCTTGATAATATTCTTAGCTTTAACCTCACCTTTCTTGTACTTTGTTTTAGTGGCAGCCAATGCATTTGAATGAGGCTCAACAATCTTTCCCTGCACATAATCCATGAAATCATTCTCTTCCAAAGTTAAGTCTAGGCACATCTTCCATGCATGATAATCAGATTTATCATTGAGCTTGTCCTCAGATTTGAAGTAAAACAAGGAAGCCATTGACTCTTGTCCTTGTCCAACATATCTCAGTGATTGCTTTTCTCACTCTTGCTTGGGCTTTGTCTTCACTTGGGCTCCAATGCCATGTTAATTTTAGATAACAATGGTATGTTCTATGCTTAAGAGCAATTCACTTCAATTTTCCTTATTAGCCCAATATCAATTTTCTAGATTAGCAATCACATTAACTTTAACACATTGATAGTAAATGCTGATAGAACACAAACAAAATGCAAAAGACATGCCAAGACAAGAGGACACAATATTTGGCGGATGCTAGGGAAAAACCCCAGTGTGGGGAAAACCCTTTTGATAAAATTCTTATTATTATTCTTCAATAGTTTAGCAGAGAGAGTACTTGCCCAAAACAGTCCTTTCAAAATCAGCAGTCAACTGCAGCCCTAACCAAAAAGTCAACGCTGGTCAAAGTGGCTCCAAAAGGTCCTCCAATCAACTCGGTCACCAGCAATCCAATTTGCCTTCAAAGAGAGAAAGTCAACCCAAAAGAGTCAAGTCAAACTCAGTCAACGTGGCTGTAAAATCTGCAGTCAAACCTGAAGTCAACGCTGAAGTCAACCTTGGTCAAACTGCTTCAAATGCCTTGAAATCTGTGCCAATCAATCCGGCCTCCTAAAATCGGATTTTCTGCCTGAAAACCACAGTCAAAGGTGAAGGGTTGACCCTCGGTCAACGCTGTCCTGAATTCTGAAATCCGACCTGTACTTTGACCCTGAAAACTTCGGCCTCATGCCACACGTGCAAAGAGAAGAAGAGCTGCTCCAAGTGTTGTACGAACCAATCAAGAGAGGAGAGAGAAAGATGTGTTGAGTGAGTGATGTCCAAAATGAGGTAAGGGTCACTCTTATTTATACAATTTGCTGAGGGTGTGGAAACACATCTGTTGGGCTTCATGAGCCTACATTTGATTCTGGCCGACCTTGACAATTTACACGTGTGAATAATAAATTCAAAATCACAGTTCTGCTTGTCCAAACAAGATGATCTTTAGATCAATCTTGCACCTCTCGGAAAGAGGAATCCAATAAAAATATCATCTCCATTCGTGCAGTTGCCAGATAGCCTTAGAGAAGGCATGTGCCATTGGCTAAAGGTTCGACTTGCTTTTATTTTTATGAGTCACAATAAAAATAAAATTCAGTTTGACCAGCTAATCTTAGAGGCATGCACCACCAGTTAAAGATTCAGTTTGGTTTTATTTTTAGAAGTCAGTAGTCACAATAAAAATAAAATTCAGTTTGTTTTTATTTTTTTAGTAAATTCTATTTTGAGTTTGAGTCACATGCAAACCTATTTTGTTAACCCTACTACACCCTTCTCAGACCTATAAGAGAGGGCAGGGGCATGGATTCATTCATTGAGTCTCGAGTCTAGGAGCTAAGAGTTTCGGTGTACTTTTCCAGTAGATTGTTCATGTTCAGAATTAATAAAAGCAATGACAGGTTTAGACAGTTGTATATTGAATTATGTTCATTGTTTTCTGCAGAATGCATTTATTGCAGTGCTGTTTTGATAGGTTCTTAGTTCTGCCGTTTTTTTAGTTTCTTATAGCAATTGTATTACAGTGCAGAATCTGTTTACCGTGAGCTAGAAAATTTCAACAAAAAAATGAAGCGGCAGCACTAGCCTTGAGTGTACTGGTCAGCATACTAATGACATCATTTTAGAGTTATTCTAGCATCATTCCGGTGCTTGATATGAGATAGTTTATGCTATTACTCTGTTTCTATAATTAAAACTTAAAGGTGAGGTTACTACCTTGTGATTCTGCTTTCTGTTCCAGATTTGGTGCTATTCCAGCGTGAAGAGAAGGTGAAAGGCACAGCTTTTGGTGCCAAATTTAAGTTGCTTTTTGAAATTTAACAGGTGTTGAGGAGTACTAAATAGTGAAGGAGGGTGCTGTTTTTGACAAGGATTTGTTGTCGTTAATAGCTAAGCTAAGTGCTGCCCCTCAGGCCAAGATTGACTTTGCTTTATGCCCAGAATAGATCTGTTATTTGTGCTATGTCTGGCAAATACAAAAAATGAGCATGGTGATACCAAATGTTCCACCAATTTTCTGGGATGTGCAGACGTGGGAACAGGGAACATATATGATATCTAGGGGATATGTAGAAGCACCCTCCAAATTTTATGGAATGTGTAAGCGATGTCAGAGTTTTCAACATAGGGGAACCCCACCCAAAATATTAAAAAAATTGAATTGGAATATATGGAACTTGAATCATAAATGATAAATCATTGAAAATTTATAATCCTATACATAACAATGCAACACAGTAATTAATAAATCATAACTCATGATTCATAAATCATCTACGACTACCACCCTTGTATATCTCATCATATTTAGAAAATTGAAAAGCTAGAGGTAATAACTGCCTTTCCAAGTTTAGAGGTGGATATAATATTTTCCCTGGTACTGTTTGCTAAAAGGATTTCAACAATCAACACCACAACCGTTGGGGTCCATAAAGGGTTTTATGCTCTTGATTAAAACATCAATCCCATACCTTCATACATGCTAGAATTCAATAGAAACCGTGCGATCTGGCCGATCTTAAAACCTTGGTAACTGTTAAGTCTGTTGAATTCTGAATGGGATATGAAATTGTACTTTCTCCATATGCAGTCTGATGAGGTTGCAACCACTCTCAAAAATCATAAAACAATTAATGGTAGTGTTAAAAATTTAAGTAAAAGATGACATTCTTCTTTGTCTTTCTTTTCTCTCCTTTTACTTTAAGAATTTAATATTACTAAATATTATGACAAAGGAGGTTTTGTTGGGGGGAGGGGATGTGGGGGCACTGGTTCAAAATGGTTGGCTTTGGTGAAATGGGAGTGTAGGATCATCTCAGTTCCACTAAGGGGTGTTCCTCTAGTGTGTTTCCTTGCATCTCACCCAAAATGGACATGGGGAATGTTCCTTACCCTTGGGAATGCATCACCATGTAACATTGGTGATACCTTTGCGAGGAGTTGACTGCTATTTTAATTGTGATAACCCTTATTCTTGTCAATATGCAATCAATGAGATTAGGACATTGCCATGGGTCTAAATCTAATTTGCACAAAATGTGGAAATATGTACAAGTTGCTGAAATGGGAATGCTTGGAAACATGAGCTCCCAAAAATTGGTACATAGGGGAAACTGCTAATTTTTATGGTATGTTCTATGTTTGCAACAATTACTTCAATTTCTTATTAGCCCAATAGAAATTCTACTTCAGATTCCAATTGCAATCACTATAGCTTTCAGTAGCAATCATTTAGCATTCATTTTAGATAACCATTGACAGTAATTGTAGATAGAACATCATCAACAATGCACAAGAGGACAAGCCAAGACAATGAACACAGAGATTTAGGCTAATGCCAGGACAAAACCCCACAAGTGGGAAAACCCATCCGATCATTCTTATTGATAAATATCAAATGTTCAGGAGAGAGGTAAAATCCAATTAAGTACAATGATGACCAACCAATATCCAAAACAAGAAGCCCAATCTGATCTGTCAAAGTCTGCAAATCTGAAGTCTTTCAAAAGCAGTCAATATGCCCTAACCAGTCCAGTCAACGGTGGTCAAACAGCAGTAAATAAGCCTCCAATTAATTCAGTAAATGCAGCAAGAAACTTGGCCTCTTCAACAGGTCAAAGTCAGCCCAAAACAGAGAGAAGATCAGTCAAATTTTGGTCAACTGTCTACGGTCAATGTCTGCGGTCAATGCTGGTCAACCTGCCCAGAATTCCTCATTTTGTGTGCCAATGAATGCAGCCTGCCCAAACGAAAATATGCCCAAAAGATCGAAGTCAAAATCTGCTCAGAAAGTCAAAGTCAATGCTGGTCAAAGTTGCAGACAGTTAAGATTTTCAGCCACCTCTAAGTTTTTGCTCATTCCTTGCACATGTGAAGAAACTCTTGTAATTTTCAGAGCTATCGAATCCAAGAGGATGTGATGATGAGATGCCAAAATGAGGAGGCCTTATGGTGTATTTATAGCGGTTGACGCGGGGGCAAAGGGACATGTCTTTTCACCAAAGGGGCTGACTTGAAGAAAGGGTATTTGTATGTGTCCAAAAATTCTGATTTTTGTGTTGAAGGGAGATGCCATCAAGGGTGATCTAATGGAGTGATGAGCCATCGAAGCAGGGGTTTTCAGGAAGGGGAATTAGCTCCTAGTTGCACTCTTTAACAGAAACACAAGAGGATGTGATGATGAGATGCCAAAATGAGGAGGCCTTATGGTGTATTTATAGCGGTTGACGCGGGGGCAAAGGGACATGTCTTTTCACCAAAGGGGCTGACTTGAAGAAAGGGTATTTGTAGGTGTCCAAAAATTCTGATTTTTGTGTTGAAGGGAGATGCCATCAAGGGTGATCTAATGGAGTGATGAGCCATCGAAGCAGGGGTTTTCAGGAAGGGGAATTAGCTCCTAGTTGCACTCTTTAACAGAAACACAATATATAAAATTACAAAAAATGTAGATATATAGTTTTTTTTATTTTAAAAACACTATCTTGCAAGAAAATAAGCAAACAAAGTAAGAATGACACACATAAATGACATTTCAGAAGGAAGCCCTTGGATATATTGACTCTCATAGATGATTACGTGATGCAAAATCCCATAGTTTCGTATCTAGTTGTCTCTACTAAGGCCAATCCTAGACCCTCATACATGATAGAATCCACTGGAAATGCCACAATCCCACCAACCCTGAAATCTTGAAAATTGTTAAGTATGTTGGATTCTGAATGGGATATGAAATTCTAGTTTCTCTATGTGAAGTATGAGTTTGTAAGCACTCTCAAACATCATGAAACAATTAATATTAATTGTAAAAATTCAAGTAAGATAAAGGAGAATGTCAACTTTTACTAAAATAATTTAATAGTACCATCAATTATCAAGGTGACAAACTCCTTAGAGCTCAATCCCCTATGTTTTGTCTTAAAGGTTCATAAGCATGGACAGGGTGATATTTTCCTATGGGTCCCTTGCCCCTCATTGGTAGTGTAAAAAAATCCTTGAATGCAACAAATGGAGTTTAATCTTCTAATTATTTGCAATGTATTTGTCTTCTGTTAATTATTAACGACAAATAATGATTAAATCTCCGATGCATTCTTCACCATAAAAATGATGTGGAAAAAAATTTATGGAACTGAGAAATAGATGCACACACAATAAAATATGACACCGTTATTTTTGGACAATTGTCCTTGGAAAAACCCTGAAGGGAAAAGTAGTGTAGTAGATGAGGGTTTTATTATTATGCAACAAAAATAGAGAATTACAACTGCAGTCTGCAAGCCTTTCTAACTTAGCTCTGACAATTTATCTCAACTAGATATTGGTAAAATCTTTTTCCCTCACAATAACTCTATTTGGCCTTCTCTGGGTAACTCACACCTCCTTGGAAATTCGCTGCCTGATTCAGATATGCACTGTTGCCTCTAGAAAATTCGATCTACCCTGGAAACACCTCCAGGCAAGTTGTCCTACCTCCCTCTACCTCTAGAATCAATTCGCTTTGCCTCCCAGGAATAGATTCGGGCACTAGCAACTGAATCGATGCTCCTTCCAGCAACTCACACTAGGAATTTGGCCAACTCGCACTGCAAAATACGATCTCCTATGCTGGATAGTTCGGCCTCCTGTCCTGACTCTGTATCACTGGAAAACCTCCTGAGAATTTCTCCGAAAATTCTCTCTGTTGCAAACCCCGCTACTGTCTTTTCCCTAACTTCAACTTGTTGAAATATGTAACTAGGTTCGGTCTTCATAATGACATATGTAATCATGATTTTATGTATTTGATGTAATGAGAAAAATAAATTTATTATTGTTATTCTTGAGGCATGGGTTTCATGCTCAAGGAAGTATATTTTATAGGTCAAGCTCCCATTGAGAGCTCCGAGGGCTTGTTATTGAGTCTACAAGTCAAGAAAGTCATTGTCATGTATGAAAGACCCTTCTTGGGCATATTACATATTGTAAAGAAAATTATTTGAGTCAAAGGTAGAGCCAAAAGACCCTCCAAGACCTTGTCTATGTGCTACAATCTAGTCGGCCCTCCAAAGAAGTATGTCGGCCTATCAAGAAGACATGTCGGCCTAGGATCAATGTCAAGTCGACTTACTAGCATGGGTGAGAAGTCTATATATAGGAGGACTTGGCCTCATTCAAAGGATCATCTGACAAGATCACAAAAGTCGGTCAAAATACGAGAAAGAGTCTCACGTCAAGCGAAGAAGGAAGAGGACAAGTGTAATGACCCACTTACAATTACAAATAGAATGTGAATATTAACATGCATACGGGGCATCCATATGGTAGCTACATGTGCATGTATCGCACGTGCTGCATTAGTATGCGTACTAACTAATTATGGAAAATGTCCAAGTATAAGGTAATGGATTAATTATTGAAGTGGTAAGTAAATACCAACGTACCAGAATCTAATGAATATACTTGTGGAGTACTTGTTATAACACCATCATAATATAACTAATACATTATTCAAAATATATAAATACAAGGGATTTGGATTAACTAAAAAAATTATATAATATATATGATATATTATATATCAAATCAAAATAACTAACTGTGTAAATATATAAGTTCTAAGTTATTAAAATTTAAAAAGGGAAACTATATTATTATAAAAGAACTAACCATATAAATCTTAACTAAATGTTAAACTTTAAAAGGGGTATAATTTAATAAAATATTAAATAAATCTTTAATATAAGAAAGGTACTATGTAAGTCAGTTAAATATCACTTTAACGTGATATCAAGTGATGAATGTCAATGTATAAAATATGACTACCTCTTTAAGACACTTTGAGGAGTCACATAACTGACAGAAGGCAAGAATCCATGCCTC
Source organism: Pinus albicaulis (assembly GCA_034641835.2). NCBI lineage: Eukaryota > Viridiplantae > Streptophyta > Pinopsida > Pinales > Pinaceae > Pinus > Pinus albicaulis. The sequence continues at coordinate 73,040,357 of CM076581.1, read as the reverse complement.
ATTGCCGAAGCGGTGGAGGGTTGAAAAGAAGGTGATGTTTGGAATATAAGGGGACAAAGTAGGTATAGGAAGGGGGATGTTTTTACACAACGACATAGGAGGAATTTACAACAGAGAGCCACAGACAAAGAGTGAAGACTGAGCCTTGATTAGTCTTGGAGTTTTGGGCACAGGGCCCAAAAGACCTCTAATTCAGAGTCTTCTAGATCTAGGAATTGGACAGGTTGATCCCAGATAGGCTAGGAGGAAAAAATCTGTTTGGTAGCGGGAGCAGAAGCAATATCAGACCAAAGCACCTTCAAACAGACAATTAGGTATTCTTCTGCATCCCAATTATTTGAATTGAAAATCTGAGTACCTTTTATGGAATGTTTTGATTCAATTTTAAAATTAGGGCACACACATTTTATATTCAGGTTATTTTGCTAAATTGGGATTCACATTCTAGTATATTCTGGTTAAATTCTAAAACTGGGTTTCACATCAAGAGGAAGGATAAATCGAAGTTTTTCAAGGTTTGTTTTGGGCTAATTCCTCACACGTGTGGACTGTAACTAGGGTACATTCTCAGCCACAGAAGGGTGAAATTACGGTTAGGTCGAGAAGGTGTATCAAGGGTCAAAGAAGTCAGAAAATGCAAGTCGAATAGTCAAAGAAAGGAAGCTTGCGCAAGCGAAGGAAAGAAGAAGTCTCAAACTGCCTCAAGTCTTCCACAAGTGCGAAGTACAGGAGGTTGAAAGTTACAGGTAAGGAAGGCCGAAGTTATAGTCAGTATTACAGGTCGAAGTTATTGGTCAAAGAAGAAACTGAAGGTTTCTATAAGGCAAGTTTGATTCAAGTTGAGAAAGTGCTTTAAGGAGAAGTTTGACTTGGTCTTGGAGGGGTCTTGGTCAAGGGTCATAGGTCTTGGAATTCGTCAATTGAAGTTTTATAAGGAGAGAAGAATTATTGTGGGTTTTCCTCTCAAGAGGAGAGGGTTTGACCTTGGCTGATAGCCTACATCTTGTGTTCTCTTGTCTTATTGTTCTTTATGGTTTGGTAGTTGTTTGATGATAAGAACACAATAATAATCAAGTTAAAGAAGAAACTAATCAAGATAAGCAAAAAGATAACACAAGCAGTTATCAAAATAAAAGAAATCATCTAATTTGCTGCCCCTAGATTTCTTAACACAATTGCATCCTTGCTCAATGCTGCAAATTGAGTAAGTCGAACTTCTCACAGTAGAACTGTTGCCTCTCTCCAAGCCCTCGACTTGCTCTTATAATATTTTGTTAGGCAACCAACAACCAAGGTCTAATCCTGATCAATGGCTTAGATCACTTTGACTCTATCAATAGAAGTCTCTAGAGAAAAATCAAATTACCTTAATTAATTAATTAACTTTAATTTACCACTTTTTATAAGTTAGACTTAGGAACTATTTTAATTATGGCAAATTAATTTAATTAAGGTGTTTCCCAAGCTTATCTTGCGAAACCTTTAATGGGTTTTGGAGATCTTGTGTTCCTTAGCCTCTTAGCATCATCTTAGACTAGAGCACCTGTTCGTTGATACCAAATCCACTAATAACTAACACTCCCTCTTAGCGAAGAAGGAGTTCTCCACTACACCCATCTATTCTTTGAAGTATACGAACTTAGCTCTACCTAGAACTTTCGTGAGTATATCAACCATGTGTTGTCTGTGGGAACATGCTGTAGTCGAATTGATCCACACTGCTGGTTTCTGACATTTGTAATACCTCCTTCCTTCACATCTTCATGCTAAATTGACTCCCTGTCACTGGAAATCATTGTGAAAAAAGTACTTTGGAAAACACTGTCCACCATGCTACTGCGCATACTCTGATCTTACACTATTGATGCCTCTGCACTGCCTCTGTGCTGCTTGCAACCACTGCAAGTGTGTGTATTGATCTGCTCAAAACCTGAAGATCACCCTCTAAAGCTAGATTTCCTCTGAGTCTCAAACTCTCTCTGATCTACAAAGTCATTGCAACTGGCTCTGCACCTGTCCCTTGAGTCTTTGACTGCAACTAGCTTAGCATTGTCTACTGAGCACTAGGCTGCGCCTAACTAGCTCTGCAACTGCCTCTTAAGTATCTGACTGCAACTAGCTCTGCACTGCCCCTCAAGAATCTGACTGCGCCTTTGCTGACACTTCGATCCTCTTGCTACTTTACTATTGTGGGCCCCTGTAGCAGAGGTATTGATCCATGTGAATAAAGTACAACAACTGGATCTGATCTACTGATCGAGGCTTGCATGGCTAGATCTAGGCCTTCTGCGGCTCTCCCCATAGATGCTACCCGATTTGGCATACTGGAATATCATAATCCTCCATCTGAGGATAATGCTGCAAACATGGCAAACTCATCCTCCAATTTGGCAGACAAGTCATCAAACTTTGTCGAAGTTGCTGTTTACTGCCCCTTCTTGTCCTTCTTCCTCTTTGGAAACTGGGCGACATAGCGATCAACTTCACCACATCCAAAACACTTGACCTTCGATGGGAATTGTTACCCACCACTTCGTGGGTGATATCCCAGGAGAAATTTTACTCCATGATGGACTTCAACCGACAGCCAGCAACTCCTTGCAGCCTCCTACTAGCTCGTTGTGCCATTTCTCCGCCCCCTGAGCCAACCATGTGGTCCCTCAACCATCTGTATTGATCATATGTTTGAAGGCGAGCCTCTCGAATCTAAAGGTATGTCTTGTCATTTGGTAATTGAGTATTGGGTTTACTTATCATGGATACTTCTGGGCATGGATTAATGGGGGGATTTGGCCAAAATAGTGGGATTAGTCTGTGCTCCTGTATCCTTGATCTCTTTTGGGTGTTACCCTTGCATCTTAGTCTGGTGGGATCTCCTTTATTGACCATTTGGTTCTAGGGTGGTACTACTTGGGAAACCCCGACTTTGGGTGCGTGATCTCGCTCCTTTATCTGCATTTATTACTCCCCTTCCACTCATTATATTCCCATTCATCATTTCTCCCACCTGGCTCCACATAGCCCCCATGGGTCCACATAGGGTCAGCCTCCCTATCCCCTTGCTCCCACCTTGGGTCAAGCTTAGAATGATGCCCCGGAGGTTGAAGCAGCTAAAAGAAAAAGAAAAGCATAATTGGCCACACTTAACAGGAAATTGTACCACAAAATGCAAAAGATGGTTGGGACAAAAATAATAAGCATGTGGGAAAAAGCCAATGCATGACTTTTGCCCCTTACCCATGGCCATCACCCTGGTTTCATAGGCCCTGGATGAGCGTCATCTGTCATATAGGAACCCATGATTCTCCCAAATCCCCGGAGGGCAATGAATTGCCCTACCTTAAAAGGGGTAATCACTTCTATATCTGACACATCATGCTCTTATCCTTGAGCCCCAAGCAGTTAATTAAAGAGAAATCATTAAAGGCAGAAGGCATACAAAGAAGGGTGGAAAAATCAAGGCCGGAGCACCTCATCACCACGATTGCTCCCTCCTACACATCATATACCTTGGTGTGGGCTTCCCCTTATCCGGTTGCCCCTATGCCCTGATATGTGGCCAAAGATTGCCCCTCTCATTCCCTACTTTGTTTCACCTATTTATCACTTAGCACCCCCATTCAAAGGATGTACCTTGGACCTACTATCCCCCTTAAGGCCTGAAACCACTTAATAAAGTACATGGCTAACCCCCTTTGGAATATGGAGACACTAGCCCATGCCAAAGCCCACTACGGAAGGGCATGTCATTGTGAAGTGTCCAATTTGTTATCCATGATTTGTAAGCTCTTTTACACGATTATTCTAATGACTTGTTGTACTGGAAGCCTAGGGGGCACATTGGATCTTATACAAGATTGTAGGTGGTTTCCATTTGGGTTTGGTCTCCCTATATGGGATCCTAATCCCCAGAGAGCTACATTGGCACACATAGGGTGTGCGTAGAGAGCCATGGGTCTCTATAGCAGCAGGCAACACTCCACAGATCCTCATTGGTGTTCAGGGACTACTAGCGATCCACTTTTGTGATGATGGTGATGTGCTTGGTACACAGGCCCCACAGGAGCCCCACACTCTTAGCAGGTGTCCCAGGATGTGTACGATGTCATGGCAACGTTCATTCCATCACTTGAGCCGTTGCAGAGGATCTACAGGTATCTCCGATTCATATGGAGACCCATGGGGTCACTTGTGTGCCCCCACACCCACTGGGAGCACCACAGGTCTACTACTTGGAGAACAAGGGGCCACCCCCTTGCCCATCATATTTCGAGGAATTTATTCCTCATTATGGCACTTCAGGACATTATTAGGCCTTTGGAAGGCCCCACAACATGTACATATTATTATTTGGTCCCTGTGAGGGTTATTTTTTCCATTTATGAGTTAGTTTGGTGGGATTGTCACCAATAGGGGTTTTATTTGCACATTATTTTATCATTAAGGGCTAATGTAGGCCCATAGGATAATTCGAACTCCTTAGGAGGGTATATATTGATGTTAGCTACATTCATTTGTATCATCACTTGAATTGGGATCTCTCTAATCATAGAGAATTTCACATTTTTTCCCTTGGAGGACTTTTTTGGAGATGGATGAATTTTGATGTATGGATTTGGGCTATTTCTCGTCTTGGAGCTTTGTCTTGGAATGAAATGCTGGTTGGATATACTCTATAACATTGTGAGTAATTTTTTTATGTCGTTATTCTAGTTGTTGCATACTGCTAAAATTAGGGCTAGTTGCTGCATGATTAACGTGTAGAATTGAGCATGTTTTAGCTAATTGAATTTATGGGCCAATGTTATATGAATGAAATGTCCTAGAGATTATTTATCTCGATTAGCTTGCGTCATTTGCTTGGAAGTATCAATGCTTGAAAGCCACTTTTCTTTTCTTTCTAACAACATTGGATGAAGTTGACTTTCCAGTTTCTTTTCTTTCTAACAACATTGGATGAAGTTGACTTTCCAGGCCTCCTTGATCAAGAAACCAAGTTCTTACTCATCATTATCCTTGACTCCATATCCCCAAGTGGATTAGGCACTGATCCGTAAAATGGTGGTCATCATTTTCACCATTTTTTACCCTTTTCACCATTTTCCAGGTCTAGCCCTCAAAGGTCACCCAGGGCATCAATTTCTCGAGAATTGACCCAAGGAAAAAAATTGATCTTCAGCATTTGTGGGTCCCCTCCCCCTCGTCCAAGTTTGAGGACATTATAACGGTGGAATCCATGGGAATCTCAAGCCCTAGCTCTAAGATTGAATTTTTCCTATGCATCCCCAAGGCCAGACCTCAACAGGATCAATTCAACCTTTTTGAAGTGAATATTCTTGTTTGGTCCTTTCCCCTCACCTCGTCTAAGATAGGAGCATCATTGGTTGCTATATTCCATCCCTGAACTTGGACTGGGTCCACTTCGCCCTGTGTGTCCCACTTCTCACCAAAGATCATTTGTCAAGGACCATTTAGGAATCCAAGTTTCCAAGGATTATAGGGATTGAGAACCTTGTTTGTGAGCCTATTCCTTATACCTCAACCATCCAATCCTCATCCCTTACCCCTAGTGGACCAAGCCCCTTGCTTGAAAAGCAAACAAGCTCCATTCTTCAATCCACCCTAGGGAAGGGGTTTTCAGGGTCACTCATCACCTATCCATTTACATATGCTTCACAAGTGATTCCTATACTACCGAGACTCCTCCCATCGGTTAAAGTCCGTAAAGAGCAGGGAGTCTTAGCTGTGGTGACAGTGGACTAAGCCTTCGACGTTCCCCATGGTCTAGCATTGCCCTATTAGGAACCCCTTTAGGCCCGCTGCTAGTTTGAGTGGTAACATTTATGGCGCCATTGTCGGAGACGAGACATGTGTCTTTTTCTCCATATGACATATCGACATACTTATTATTGGCGATTCCATTGGAAGAACGAAACCCTAGTTCTTCATTGAACTTTAAGGTCAATGCTTGTAGGGTGAAGCAAGTATTTTTCTAGGCATCTTCAAATTCACTGTGGTGACTCCTATGTATTTGTCATGTATATCTCAAAGAGGTTCTCCTTCTTTGACAAATTTCCCGCTTTGGACATTGCTAGCATCCCAGGGCACCCCAATCATGTCACCGGAACGATCGTACGTGGGTTGCCCGTATTTGATGGTGACCCAAGTTCCACAATTGATCATGTGGAAAGATTTAATGCACATACTGCAAAGGAGAAGGTGGTCCACCAGGATGTCTTTATGTTGTTATTCTTTAGTTCCCTTTATGGTCATAACTCATGGTTGCAAAATCACGAACCTAGGAGCATTTCATTTATTGAGAAGTTTGTTGATGGATTTCTTAGGCATTTTCAAGTATGCCCCGCATTGAGCATTCAATAGGAAGCCTTCATCAAGCATCACCAAGACCTTGAGAACCTAAGTAATAAATGGAAAGATGAGTCTTCCTTGGGTCCACATGATGAAAAGGATGATTTTGAGAACACGTGTTGGGAAGGATGAGTCCATGGAAAGTGAAGTTGAGTCTAACCTTACCTTTCTCAAGGATATTACTCTCGATGAATCTCCTTTTGAGAACCTTGAGGAAGGTGATCCCATTAGCCCCTTGGAAGATGACATTGAAGATTACCTCCACATCGAAAAGGGTAAATGGGAAATGGTTGGTCCTCAATTTGATTGTGCTCCCATTTATGACACCGACAAGGAAGATGAGGTTGAGAGTGATATCCCCTCTCTCTCAGTTATTATTTATGATGACACATCCATCGACACCCTTGAGAGGGAGGATCATTATTTTCCCTTACATGAAAAGGATTATTTTGAGGAGGAAAAAGCTGTTGAATATATTACTGCACCCTCCCCTTTGCCTCATCCCCTTGTTCATCCCCTCAAGTCCTCCACAAGTGATTCCTACACTACCGGGACTCCTCCCATTGGTTAAAATCTGTAAAGAGCAGGGAGTCTTTGCCGTGGTGACAGTGGGCTAAGCCTCCACCGTTGCACTTGGTCTAGCAGTTGCCCTATTAGGAACCCCTTTAGGTCCCCTGCTGGTTTGAGTGGTAACAGGTCCTTCTTCTTCTCTCATTTCGAGTCTTGTCCTTGATTGGGATGTTGGTAATGTTGGCATTGATGCCAAATGATCATGTTATGGATGCTTGATGTCATTAAGGATTGTTGTTGATTGTGTTGAGGCTGATTTATGTTGAAGCTTGATAAGTGACGTGAAATGCAAAGGCTGATCATTATTAACTATGTTGATCATTGTGAAGACTGAACATTGTTAAATATGTTGATTGATTATCTTGATGTATGGTGTACAATTAAAATGAAAAGTGACACATGATATCTTGAGACATAAGCTGGAAAATATATGTTTTTATTAAACAAGAATCTCAAAGGTGTTAAAATGTAGCTGATACAAATCTGAAAAGGTTTCAAGGTTTGTCTTTTGCAATCATTGTTGCTGGCCTATATTATTTCAGCTCTATTTTATAATACAAAATTCTGTTTTCTAGATTTGAAAATAAAAGGCAGATTGTGAAGAACCTTAGAATACCAAGAGACAACTCCTCATTTCGTATTCCTGCATAGAACACAAACCACCAATAAGCTATACTTATAAAAGATACATTATTGAATGAGAAAAGAACTTTTGATATTAAGAAGTTTGTATGAGAGGGTTCATGAGCATCATTCTCGTGAGGAGAAGAGGAGAAAGTAGCAGAAAAGGAACAAAATTGAAGAAGAGAAGCAGAGAAGATGAGCAACAGACTTGACGGCTAAAATTGATTTCAGGTAACCAGAAACCTTGTCTTTCTATTGTGATTGGGAGATCGCAGTCTCCTTTCAAGTTGTAGCGTGAAAAAGTACATGTTGTAGCATGTTGAGGTTGTAGTCTCTTGTGGGTTGTAGCCTGCAGAAAAGCTTTGTGGGAGTTGGAGCTTCCTTGAGGTAGCAAACACCTGTAGGTTGGAGCCTACAAAAAATTTGATGTAATAGGGGAGTAAGAGCTTTCCTTCACATCACTTTCAGCCAAAAAATTCGCGGTTTTCTCCCTTATGGGTTTCCACTTATATTTGGTGTCTTCATGTGTTGCTTGTTGAATGTTGTGTGAATGCTCTTGAATTCTGAATAAGTATATATGCAAATGTCTCTCTCTGGTAGCTGCAAAAGAAACCATTAATAATTGAACATATACATAAGTCATTAGCTTCATAAGAAGATAATAAGAAAAATAAATTAAGTTGAGCTAAATAATTGGAAAGATATAATTACTGATTTAACCCCCCTCTTAGTAATTGCCAAGCATATATCAGTTGGTATGAGAGCCAAGTTCCTTTAGTACCGGTCTAACAACTAGGAGAAGGTCCTAAATCATTAGAATGGCTAGTCAGGAAGGATGCTCAACAATTAGAGCCCCTGTATTCACTAACACAAATTATGCATTCTGGAAAGTGAGAATGAAGACATATGTAATGTCTCTTGGAGTAGAAGTATGGGCTGGTGTGTTTGTGGGATATGAAGAACCGATGACAATGAGTAGTGACAAAAATGACAAATTGGAATTTACATCCAGTGCTAAACTTATGAATTCTATTCTTAGTGGATTAAGTGAATCAAAATTTATTACGGTAATGCACTGTAAAATTGCTAAAGCAACCTGGGATAAACTACAAAGTTAAGATGGCGCAGTTTGAGACATTAAAAACGAATGAAGATGAAGATATTACTAATTTTTTCCCAAGACTAGATGAAGTTTTTAATGTCATGATGGGTCTAGGAGAAACAATCAAAGAGAATGTAATAATCCAAAAAAGATTGAGGACATTACCTTCAAAATTTAATCCTAAGGTTTCGTGTTAATTTTTGGTTAACATGTTCTTTGCTTAGGATAATTACTTCAATGTTCCATACTAGCTCGATTATCAATCCATTTCTTTTCATTAGCAATCACATCAATCATTATCACATTGACAGTAATTGAAGAAAGAACATAAACGAATAATGTAGAGGACAAGCCAAGACAAGAGGACACAAGAATATGGCTCAAGCCAGGGAAAAATCCCAAGATGGGGAAAACCCTTGATCAATTCTTCTTATTATTGTTGCCAAATGTTCAAGAGAGAGAGAGAGAGTACAATAATTCAAGGTCAAGCTTGACTAGAAAATTAGGAGAATCACTATCACTGCCCTTAATCATAGATGCAATTCTGGAGCTGATGTCATAATGTAGAAGAAGCTTGGATTGGTTAGGGCTAATACCTGTCTATCAAGGAACAACTCCAAGCAAGTCAACCATCCATCGATCACCCAAGACTAAATGAGTACATCATATCTTATGTTTACTAGGGCTGGAGTTCCGTTGCTTGCTGGTCCTGGTTAGGGCATGATGCACAATGTTACAACCTTCACAAATACACCTCAAACAACCTACTACAATTGCGGCCACCCTTCATGTTGATCTGTCCTCCTTCAACTTCAAATCTGAGCTTGATCCGGACCCCAAATAAGTCTCCATGCCAACCGAAATAGGTTTGCAGTCCACTTGGGCAATACCTTATCTTATCGGACCATTGTTTAGCAGGATAAGGTATGTGGCCTGCTTGAGAGAAGCTTCTTGTAGATGCGACTTACCTGGGAGAGAGCTTTAACACCATAAAACCAACGCTAAACACCCCAGCTCTTCCCTAAAAGACTAAAAGAGAAGAATAAGAAACAAAAAGATACTTTGTTAAAATATGTGAAAGAAGAATCAAATTCAGAAGAGCTTGTCAAGTTGAAAGCTAAATTAGAAGAGGCAAAGACGGTCGAGGATATTTTGCTTAAACAAATAAAGGAGAAATGTCAGGAGTGTGAAAGATTGGAAGAAGAGGTGGTAACCATTAAGAAAAAGCTAGAGAAGGCATAGATTGAACTAAATATGAATCTTCAACATATAAAGGGATCTGGAAAATTGGATATGATATTAAACGCTCAAAGGTCTTCACTTATGAAAGTTGGATTAGGATACGAAGGAGAATCCAGTGAAAGTAAGATAGAGGACTTTTGCAAAAGCTTTCAAGGAAGATAATGATCTCCTCATCAGTTTGAGAACAAGAATTTGAGCAGCACATCTAATCCACAACAAGGAAAGTTGACAAAATCACTGTTGACAAAAATGAAGAAGTTTCTCGGCTTAAGAGCCATAGCAAAAAATTACTGACACAAATTAAGAAGCTTAAGAAGGACAAGATGTCGTTGGAAAACAAGGTACAACATTTATTGAGAAGGAAGCGTCAAAATCTTCAAATGTAGAAATTCAAGTTGAAGCAAAAGGAATGAATATGAATCCAGTGAATATCACAACTCAAGAAGATGAAAAGCTAGTTGAAGTAAAAACATATTTCGATGTTGCAGTTCAGATGATGAAAATCCAAATGAAGATTCTATAACCAACTCAACAAAATCTGAAAATTTCCACACACATGATAAGGAAAAATCAAACCACAAGAACTCCTTATCGACATCCGAATCACACGAATAGACAACTCAATAAGTCTGCATATATGTATCCCTCAGAACAAAAACAACGAACTTATGTTCCAAAGACTACTAGTGTCAGTGCAATTTGGTCTTGTGATAAAAATTCAAAGTATCAAGTAAGGACAAGATTCCATAGAAGATTAATTTAGGATGGTCAGATTCCTTCTCAGTTTGACAATTTGGTTTGTCACTTAGAGGATCCTATCATCTTGTATCATCGAAGAATTCCAAAAGATGTGTTGAAAAGTAGCGAGTGAAGGTCTTCTTTGACTTGTGCCTTAATCAAAGAGACTACAAGCAGTCTTGTCCTTAGCATGCACAAGTTCATATAATTTAGGACAAATTCCTAAAATTTAGGACGAGTTCCTAAAAATTAGGATAAGTGCATGAATCAATTTAACTCGTGCGATTAGTTGGAGGCTCAGTTGTTTGTCTCCTAGTGCGAGTTAGAAGTCTCAATGGTTATTTGTGGCTAGGACGAGTTACATGAGTCAGTTAGACTCAATTAACTATTTAATCACAAGACCGAGTTCCAAAAATACACTTGCTAGATTTAACATGAACAAAAAGCTTACAAGGAAGACGAAGGCACAAAATTGTTTCATTGTTTTGTGTGAGCACAAGGTTGTGAGACAAGACAATAGAGAGCACGAGTTTGTGTGTGTGAGCTAGCAGAGCTAGGAAAAGCGTGAAGGAGAGGCCTATCCGTATTGTTTAGCAAAGAAAATTCTTGCTGGTATGTGCTAGGAAATAGGAGGAATTTCTAGGGCCAGCACAAGGATTTAGGAGCTAAGGATAGGGTTGTTGCAAGCAAGTTTCAATTAAGTGTGAGTAGAGAGAACAACCTTGTTCTCTAGTGAAACAAATTTTCCTTGTAATTAATTCTATTTGCTCAACTTTGTCAATAAAATTTCTACAGCTAGAAGAGGGTTTTCCCAGTTGGATTCCCTAGAAATTTTTGTGTTTTTTGGCTATTGTGTGACTGTGTTTAATTCTGCTCTATTCCACTATAAACAAGTAGAGAAATTTTGTGTCTTAATCAAAAGAAACTAGTTTTCAGATTGTTCATTAGAGCATTTGCAGAATTTCAACGAGATTTTACAAGATGCGAATAGATTGCAAAACAAAGAAACAAATGACATGCCTTGTCAGTGATAAGCTTCGAGGACAAAGCTTTCTGAAGAGGAAGGCAATGTTATATATATATATATATATAATGTAAATATAAATAATAATAACAATCATAATAATGATTCGTTAGTGATTAGTATAGAAGAGGCATGTCTCTAAGGACATGATTGTTCATGAAGGGGCTTCTACCTAGGTATATAAGTGGGCCGTCATTTGTAACAATCCCATCATCAATTCTTTAATTCACTATTCAATATATATATTCTTATCCTCAATGAATGTCTTCATATTCCAAGTGTTTTGAAGATTATTGTGAAGTACGAACTCTGTTCACAATCTTTTAAAGAAAAAATTGTTCTTATGGGATGATCAAGCAATACAATTTTTTGAAATATTAAAGGAAATAGCATTGGTGTTATCAACTGCTGATTTTTCAAAACCTTTTATAATTAAATGCGATGCTTCTGGGTTTGGATTAGGAGCCATATTAATGCAAGATGGCCACCCTATAGCTTTTGAAACTAGAAAGTTAAATAAGAGGGAGCGTTTGAAATCAACATATGATAAAGAGATTGAAGTGAACAAAGTACCTTCTCAAATTAAATATTCCAGAAGACTTGAAATATCAGAATATACATGAGGATACAAATATTATATTAGAAAGTATGATGAATGAGATGATTGATAATTACAAATGAGGCCTGCTTATATACCTAGGCAGGTGCCTCTTCACGAAAGGTCATGTTCCATCAGACATGCCCTTTCGACCTAACTACTACTAAACTAATTAATCATTATTAATATTATTTCATTCATTACATTGACTTCCTCCTCAAAAAGCTTTATCCTCAAAGCTTGTTGATGAAAAGGCTTGATCTCTTTTTCTACTACACATGTCTTCTCGTCTTGGGGCAGTTATCCTTGTCGATACAAGTTGATATGATCCTTCAAGTGACAAACAAAATTATCGCATTGAGAATGGGTCGGACCATCCTAAATTAATATTCAGTGGAATCTTACGGCGACTTGAAACTTGTGATGAATTATCACTTGAGCGGATTGTACTGATATTAGTATTCTTCAAAACATCAGCTTGTTGTTACGGTTCTGAATACATAGCTTGGTCGAGTTATCTGCTCCCGTGATTTGGATGTCGATAGGGAACTTTTCTGGTTTGACTTCTTTGATTTTTTTTCTAGCGAAGATGTTATTGAGTTGGTTACAGAACCTTCACTTAGAATGTTCCTTGTCTGAATTGCAACATTTAAGTTTGTATTTTCTGGGACTTGCTTGTCTGTTTCTTGAGTTGTGACATTTACTGGATCAATGTTCGTTTTTTCTTCAACTTGAACTTCTACATTTGAAGATTTCGATGCTTCATTGTCGACAAGTTGTTGCACCTTGTTTTCTAATGACTTCTTGTCCTTTTTCATCTTCTTAATTTGCATTAGTAATTTTTTGTTGTGGTCCTTGAGTCGAGCAACTTCTTCATTCTTGTTAGTTGTGATTTTGTCAATTTCCCTTTTGCATATTTTGTATCGCCTTTTTACCTTCTTGAAAATTTACTTTTGAAATTTCTTCTAAATTTTCAGGCATCATTGAATGTGGCTTCAAGTTCACGTCCTGTAGCGTTATTTTCTTCTTTTTGTAGGAGAATGTTAAAAACTTCTTCTTCGTATTTAGGATAAATGAACCTAGGGTTTCCATCCATGGTGAGCCTAACACAATGTCACTATTGTCCAAAAGTGAGGTTTTCATGGTAAATTGAGAAATAAAAGTATAATCCCCAATATTTAGTTGTAGACCTTTTATGTCGTATTTTTTTTTTGTCAAAAAAGTATAATTGGTTTGCAATTTTAGGGTTTATATAATTTTTTTCTTCGGCGGGTGATATAACAATAGTGACATCTTTTGCAACGAGAGTTCCTTTAATTTTAAATAGCACTTTAGCGTCGATGGGTACGGTTTCTAAAAACCTCTTCTGTTTCATTTCTGACTTGGACTCCATTTTGCTTCTTTGTTCAAGATAACTTGGGTTTTTAAAGGTAAAATAATAATTATTTTATATAAACTTTTTTTTTAAAGTCACCCTCTTTTAATGATAACTCCTTTATATATTTCAAACCTTTTCCTTTTCCTATTTTTGTTTTTTATAAAATATTTCTTTTTTCTAAATAAAATATTTAGAATATAATGATTTATCTGCCTTTCCGCTTTTCCAATACTTAAACCTTTAATAACCTTTTTTTCCTTTTGAGCTTTAATAATGATTCCTTAATATTTTAAGAAATCCTTAATAATGTTTTTCCTTTCATTTTTTTGAAAATTACTTCCCTTGCTTGAAATAGTATTTCTTATAAACTTGGTGGTACCTTTTTATGGTTCTTTTATATATATATATTTCTTTTTTTTAAAATAATATATATGCTCTCAACTTTTTAATTTACAATTTATTTTTATTTTCCCTTATAACCCAAACACTTAATAGAATGGAAAAAAATGGCTCGATTTTCTTTGGCATATATTAATTGTTTTATTTTATGACTTTTATGTGATATCCTTTACACCTAATCCGTTTGCCTATAATTCATTTACCTATAATCAAGATTGAAAATAAAAATCGTGTTTAACACTGGTGACAACAATAAGTCGATTTTTATGGAACGACTATGGAATGAGGAAATGTTTGGAATGAAGTCGTTGAAAAATGGTAGCGATGTTCGATAGTAATAGAACAATGGTGGCGGTGTATTGTAGGGGCGAAAGGAATGGATAGGCACGAAATAGGACAACACGGCAACAGACGTGTCCTCTCAATTTCCGCGAGATTTATTTCTGTACGTAATGGATGCGGTGTGGACGACGACTCTATGGCTGACAACAGATCTTGGCGGAGTTTACAGGTTTGCCAGCAACGGTGAGGTAGCTGCTTCCTTTTCGAACGCAGTGCTGCCTAGTTGTGTGTTGTGGAGGGTCACAGTGAGATCAGGGAATTGATAGCCGTGTCACGGTTTTGTGGACAAAGGAGTGGTATGGCGTTTTCCGTGAAGCAATCCTGGTCGATGACGACTTGAAACGTTACGCGTAGCAGTAGGCAGTGTGCTTTGGCAGTGATAGCGACGGTGCGCTGGTTTTTGCTAGTTGACTGCGCCTTCTCAGCGAGGATGGTCGACGAATATTCCTTTGATTTTTTTTTTATGACTTTTCTTTTTTATATATATTCGATTTTTCACTTTGATCTTCAATTTTTTTTTTTTTTTTCTTCTATAATTATTGACCTTTTTTTCTATTTCTTTTCATGTAATATATATATATATATATATATATATATATATATTTATTTTTTTTGACTTTATATATATCGCTCTTTTTTATTTTTAATTTTTTTTTAATTTTTGGTATTCGACTTTTCTCTTATTTATTTATTTATATAAATTCTTCCTTTTTAATATTTCTTCAAATTTTTAATTCTGGCCAAAGGCCTGCTGGTGAAAATGGAGAAACTCCAAGATTGGTAGCGAAATGCTTCGACGACAACGAAGTTGACGATTTTTATGGTCAAGGACCTGGATAGGAGAGCGTGGCTCTGTGCAGCGTGAGCGGCCAGAAGATCGAACTGCTTTGATACCAAATAAGTGAACAAAGTTCCTTCTCAAATTAAATATTCCAGAAGACTTGAAATATCAGAATATCCATGAGGATACAAATATTATATTAGAAAGTATGATGAATGAGATGATTGATAATTACAAATGAGGCTTCCTTATATACCTAGGCTGGTGCCTCTTCATGAAAGGTCATGTCTCATCAGACATGCCCTTTCGACCTAACTACTAATTAACTAATTAATCATTATTAATATTTTTGGTTTTTAAACTCATGTGGTGATCATTTTTTAAAAAACTTCCCGGACTATCCACATTGCTAGAAAACGAGTGTCGACGTTTCGAATCCCAACGGGGATCCATCATCAGGACTTTCTTGATATTATTTATATTATTTTATTCATTACAGAGATGCTTGCTATCATGGATGCCCTAATCAAATGGTGACGATATCTTCTAGGTAGCAAATTTTTGATGCGTACAGATCACAATAACTTGCAATACGTTATACAACAAAAAACACTTTCGATAGAACAACAAAAATGGTTGGAGAAAATAACTACCTTTGATTTGGAAATTCTCCATAAGAAGAGTAAAGACAATGTTGTAGCAGATGCTCTATCTTGAAAAGACGAAGACCCATCATTACTTGCAATCTCAACTATAGTCCGAGAATGGTTAGATGAAATTCAAAGTGAATACGCGGAGAATCTAGATATATGTAACTTAATCAACAATCCTATTCAAAACTCAAAACTCGAATGGAAGAATCGCATCCTTTGGTATAAAGGAAGAATTTATTTAAGTCCTACTTCCAAATTTAAAACCAAAGTTCTAAGGGAGTGTCATGATTCACAAACAACTGAACATGTGGTAGTCTTCAAAACTTACTATAATCTATGACAATCATTTTTTTGGAAAGTGATGTACAAGGAAATTTAAAAATATGTGGAAAAATGCGATAAATGCTCAAGAAACAAAAATGAAAAGAGTTTTACACCAGGATTGCTCCATACCCTACATATCCCAAACCGGAAGTGGGAAGAAATAGTGATGGACTTCATTGATGGGCTACCAATGTCAAACAAGAAGGATAAAATCCTTGTGGTCGTAGACCGATTCAGTAAATATGCACACTTCATGGGCGTAAGAAGTTTAGATTCAATAAAACAAATTGCCAGAATATTTTGCAAATATATTTACAAATTGCACGGGTTTCCAAGGATCATTGTTAGTGATTGAGATGTAAAATTTAAGGGAAACTTTTGGAAGGAGTTCTTCAAACAAATTGAGACATCCCTCAACATGGGCTCAACGTACCACCCCTAGACAGATGGGCAAACTAAAATTGTCAATAAATGTTTGGAAGCATACCTTCATTGTTTTGTAACAGACAGGCAAAACAAATGGTCTGAATGGTTACATCTAGTAGAATGGTGGTAGAACTCAACTTATCACATTTCTGCAATAATGACACCATTTCAAGCTCTCTATGGTTACGAGCCTCCAAAATGGAAGGAATTAGCCATAAATGATATAAAAATTCCAACAGTAAAAGATCAGCTAGAGGAGAACCAAAAAGTTGTTCAAACACTAGAGGAGAATCTCAGTATTGCAAGGAACTATATGAAACAAGAAGTTGACCAATATAGATCAGAAAGAGAGTTTAGCAACGAAGATTGGGTATATGTCAAGGTCCAACCTTACAATCAACAATCCTTAAAACATGAAGAAAAAGCCAAGCTAGCTCCTAAGTTCTATGGACAATATCAAATCATCAAGAAAATCAGTCAAGTAGCTTTTGGTTTGAAATTATCGGAAACAAGCCGCGTCCATAACGTTTTCCATGTTTCCTGTTTAAAAACGATGTTGGGTAAACATCAAGCAACACAAACAACATTTCCTACATTGAATAATGAAGGAGAAGTTGTAGTAGAACTGAAAGCTATAATTGCCACAAAAGAAAAGCGATTACGTTCTCGAGTAATTAAAGAATATCCCATCAAGTGGAAGAGCCTACTGGAAGAAGATGCTTCGTTAAAAACATCCCTCGTTGCCTATATGCTTTGAGGACAAAGCATTTCATGAGGGGAAGGCAATGTTATGTATAAAAATCAAATTATGTATAAAAATTAAATTGTTATGTATTAATTAGGATTAATTTAGGAAGAAGGGGCATGATCAAAAGATAAGGGGTCCTTATTAGGTAAAGGCACCGAGGCTGTATTCAAGCCAGGTGCCATCAATTGTAACATCATCACCCAATTTTCTTACATAATAAAATAAATATATAAATACATCTGTTATTTAATTAGTGCCTTTACAAAAAAACCTCCAAAATAGGTGCCATACATGGCATTGTATTTAAAACCGAACTGGTGACTGGATCGGTCCACCTATCAAACCAATTTTTGAACTAAAACTGGAAAATTCAGACTGGTCAGATCTCAATGAACCAATCTTTAAAAAAATACATACAATAATTATTTTTTAATGCAAAAAACCATTTTTAAGATTTAAAACCATGATTCCAAACCAATAGAGACAAAATATGCAAAGTTTGCTCATCCATGTACCATGTAAAGGTGAATATATCAAAATAGCTCCGAGTGCAATACATATCAACAACAAAATATATAATCAATGAGGCTCTAAATGGCCTCTAGAATCCAAAAACGATGCTACAAGCTAAGGGGTCACTGGCCTACTACAAGTCTACATATCAGTGATCAACATGATCACTCTTCATCATGATCAAAGTTTCAAACTCATCACCACTACTAGACATGGGATCATCAATAGGAGCTAAATAAACATCATCTGGCTCAGAGTTTGATGACCCCTTAGACTCCTCTACAACCTCAGTAGTAGTAGTAGTAGAAACAAAATTGGACTTCAAAACTACAAATCACTGATCAACATGATCACTCATCAAACTCATCATTGATTCAACACTACTAGAAATGGGATCATCAACAAGAGTTACATAAACATCATCTAGCTCAAAGTCTTCAGACTTGGATCGCTCGCAGCTCAATTTTATAATATGGTAGAAATTGAAAAAGTTTAACATGCCCAACCAATGATTTTGGTTTGAGTGAAGGTTTCATCTCCTCAACTTTATAATAATATGGTAGAAAAAGCTTAGCATGCTTAACCCATTATTTTCCTTCGAGTGAGGAGTACCTTTTTGTTAAGGCCATGGTAGAGGAGTTCAACAATCAATACCACCAACAATCAATGCCACCACCAACATAATGGTACTTAAAGGGCTTCATGCTCTTGATCAAATGCCAATCTCATACCCCCATGCATGAGACAAAATCAAATGGAACATTGCAATACCCCAAATCCTAAAATACCGAAAACCATTAAGTCTGTTGGATTTTGAGTAAGATCTAAAATTCTAGTTTCTCCATATGAATCTAATGAGGTCGAAACCACTCTCTAACATCCTGAGTCATTTCATGGTAATTTAAAAAATTTATGTAAAACCATTGATTACCAACATTGCTAGGGTTGAGTTAGGTTTTTTGTTTAGGTTTAGGGTTTAGGAGGGGGAGGGTTGGTTTTATGGACAAGGGGGGCTGTCATGGAATGAAAACCACCCCCAGTTTCCTCCAAAACCACTTGAAAAACTGCCATCGATGGTCCCAGACTCCTTAAACCATTATGGTAATGAATCGGCTGGTTTTTGACAGAACCTGCTAGGTCGAATTGCTAACTTGTCAAACCGGCTAGTTCACTAGCCTTAGTGTCCAACCTAGCTAATAAGCCCGGTTCATGCCCTTGCAGACCTAGGTTTGGCATCAAATCGATCATAGACCAACAGTTCATTAGCCTCAGTGACCAAACCAACCAATAAACCCGATTCATGCCCTTGCAAACCTAGGTTTGGCATCAAACCAGTCATAAACCGACCAGTTCCATCATAAACCGGCCAGTTTATGACCAGTTTGATGCCAAACCTAGGTCTGCAAGGGTATGAAGTGTGTTTATTGGCTGCTTTGGTCACTGAGGCTAATAAATCAACCGGTTTGACTTGGCCAGTTTTGAATACTATGATACATGGTCACCTCATAAGCCCTAAAGGTACATTAAATATAACTGCAAGGAGATTGCTTAAATAAGAGAGTTAGGACCTCATCATTATGTGGAAAAGGAACCGTACATAGAGCACTTAAGTCTTTTATGAATGGGCATATGTCAATGCAAAGACTCTCCTCCAAATAGGTGCTCCAAATTAAGCCACAAGTTGCATGAAAGTGTCCATGGACGGCAGCTAAGTTAAGCCAGCAAAATCAGATGCTAATGAAGGATAGGTAAGCCTCCATAAAACACGTAAGTGGTTTAAGAATAGCGTGCTTCTGCTCATGATACCAGCATGAACAATCCTTAAAACAAGGCACTAAAATACCAGCCTATAACAACCATTTCTGAGCTTGGAATTTCCTTCCAAAAGTGCACTAGAAGGCCCAACCTCACCTGTCTTGAAATAACAATCTTCAAATTTGAATGATGTCAACCCGTTATAGCATGCAAGGATATCACAAAGGTGTCTAATCTCTGCGTACTCTCTTCTCGACATAGCATGCTTTCATGTTTGGAAAAATGCACTAACAAGGGCACATACAGTAGGAACAACAAGGTCTGAGGCTAGCACATGCACAATTCTCAAAGAAGCACTTCCAACTCAGAGAAGGAAAAATGCACTTGTCTCCTAACATTAGCTCAGGAAAAGCGAGTGAAAATTCTCCCATCAAAGTGCTGGCACATGGGCCTGTTATAACACCTGAATAAGCATGGAAAGGCTTTAAAAAAGGTGCCCAAAAACTGGCAGGTCAATGGAGATAACAATGGTGCTTAAGAATTTTTAAAATAGTCCATGAAACATCCTCCAAAAGTGCACCTCAGAAAAGCTTGAAGGCTTGCAAAACAAAATATAAAAAGAAACTTGCAAGCACAACAAAAGTGGAAGAGGGAGAATATGCTCACCTTTTAGGCATTTTAAGTGGAAAATTCCGCCACTAAATGATGGATGGGTACAGAATGTGCGTCTGTGTTGTAGGTGCTCTCTTTCAAGTTAAAAGGCTAGTCCCTTGCATCCTATAACATGCTCCTCAAAAAACTTTTTGTGCTTTCTGTGGATGAGAATAAAGCCTTCTTTATTTTGTCTTTATGGGTTGGCTTAGGGTTAGAAAAGCCATACTTTAGTGGGTTAGTACATCTAGGGTGGGAAAGTTTGGATTTTCTGTTCAATTTTATTTTAAATATCACAATGAATAGCAAAGTTGCAATTTTTGTGGACAGTTTCCTGTCCACGGGATTTAGAGGGTTCCTGTGTACACAACTTATATTTATTGGTTTGCATGCCATATTTAAATTTTAACATTGAAATCATGTGGGACCTGGAATAACAATTTGTTTTCTTCTCCTGGTTGAATTATAAGTTATTTTATGTGCAAGCCTGTTGGAATCATTTTACAAGTTCTAGTAAAAATAAGTTTGAAGTATGCCATAGTGCTCTGTGTTCTATGCCTTTATGATAAAGCCCAATTTAGTATGACAATTTTCATGATTGTGACTTTGGCAGATGCCAAGGTGTGCTGTTTATAAGAGTTTTTCTTACCATGATGCCTCCTCTCACAATACAAAATTTCCTATCTATTCCAGCCCTTCAACAGTCTAGGGTGCTGTGTGCCCAATTGAGAATATGTAGTATTTGCTAACTAGTTATGTATAGTAGAAGGCTGCTCTGTGGACATTTATTTCCCTGATGAGTATCTACAAAATAAAATTCTCTTGTTTTTTATGCAGTGCCAGATTCAGGTTCAGATGACATTGTAGCAGTCTGGCAGATTGATGATGAAGATCATAGTTTTTACACTCGCCCTTTTCGAATCAAATACACACGGGAGGATGTTTTCTTGTCAGTGATGGTTTCCTTCAGTTTAGACGTAACAGTACCAGAGGTAAGGTCTAGGCACAAAATTCTCTAGGTTGGCATAATTAGTTATCAAAAATTTACTTTTAACATTTGTTATAAATGACCAGAGGATACCTAAAGTACTGAAGATGATTTTTATTCACCTTTATTTTATAGAAAGCATGCCATAGGTGATCTAGATGAACTCTGAAGCCTATGGTGCCACTGTTGAGTGCATGGTGCTGTAGATTTATTTAGA
Organism: Pinus albicaulis; assembly: GCA_034641835.2. Classification (NCBI taxonomy): domain Eukaryota; kingdom Viridiplantae; phylum Streptophyta; class Pinopsida; order Pinales; family Pinaceae; genus Pinus; species Pinus albicaulis. The sequence continues at coordinate 73,018,915 of CM076581.1, read as the reverse complement.
ATTCTAGGCACACATACTTTTGCAATTAAACAATTCACTTAATGTAGCTCATTGAAGAAAAATGTCAGGATAGAAGGAACCCAATTTAAAGATAACCAAAATCCTCCACAATAAAGTATATAGGATGTTGGATAAAGTTGTCGTTGATGTCAATAAGATGGCAACCTAGGTGCATTGTTGAAGCATGCCATAGATGAAATCCTAGCTCTTGTTGAAGCATGTCTCTAGCCTAGTCAAAACCTAGCTGTGTTGAAGAACCCTAGATGAAGAATGCATATGAAGCCCTAGCCCTAGCCCTAGATGTTTATAAAACACTGTGTTAAAGATACCCTAGCATTTCCTAAGCATGACCCTAGCATTGTTGAAAATGAAAAAACCCTTGTTCGTAAAGAAAAACCATAAACATGAATGAAGCAAATGCATGGATGCCCTAGATGTATAAATGCTTGGATGAAAATCTAAATGACTGAAGACTTTAGGGCAAAAATGTTGTTACTGTTCAAAGTCATTTTATTGGAGCCCTAGCATTGTTGACAAGGCAGAGAGAAACAATTAGAGAATGATGTACAACCAAACGCGATGAGTATGCCATATTCATGATGATAAACATGGGATAAAAAATAAAAATAAAAACAGGTCGGCTGAAAAATCACAGGTCGGCTCCATTGCGAACAGATGTGTCTTTTCGTATGATCAAACAAGTATAAATAGGAATCTAAACTCTCCATTGGATATTGGATAAATCAACGTTCCCCATGTGTTTCGCGACATGGACTAACCACCCCTTGTGGATCCTTATCTCTGGCGATCTGATCGTTGACTAACACCTGTGGGTTTTGGTCTAATGACAACCGTGATTCCCAACAGGAGGCACATTTTAAAGATAAACTCGGACCTGTTTTGGCACTTCTTTGCAGATCTTGTGGAGGAGAAAAAGAGCTCAGACCTATCACTAATTTCTGAACCTATTGCAGTCATCTCTGTGATCTTTTTGTGTAAACTTGAGCAGTCTCATCCTTTGGAACAACATACTTGGGATATGATCTTGTGGGAGACTAGTTTTTCCACAGACTTTGGAGCTGACCTAGAGAAGCTATTGTAGAAAACTTGTTGAAAACTTTATTGAAGTACTATTGGAAAATTGTTGGAAGTACATTTTGGGAGCTCTTGCAGCTAGTCTCTTTGCACATTTGAAGAGTTGATTTGGCATCAAAAATTGGATTATTGGAAACTTGTGTATTGGAAAAAATTTTAGAGCAGTGAATTGTACGGTGATACACTTTGGAAGCTCTTCTTTGCATATCTTAATTGGAAAGAGGTGTTGAACATATTTATGGAGACATTTTTGAAGCCATCTCTTGAAGTATTTTTGGACATGAAGATTAAATTGGAGAAATTGAAGACCTAGAATTGTGGATCTTGGAGCTATTTGAAGACATCTGAAGAAGCAACATTGAAGAGCACTTGAAGCGACTTTGAAAAGCTTGTTGAAGACCTATTGAAGTTACTTGTGAAGCAGAACTTGGAGTCATTCTTGGAGACATTGATGCATTGTTGAAGCCTTCATGAAGTGACCTTGAAGAAAATTGTTTGGGTGACATGAAGAGCTGTGGAGACACCTTTTGAGAATCATAAAGTTGTCATTGATGAAAGAAGGATTCTTGAAGATCGATTGAGAGCGGTATTGAAGATTGTCAAGGCTTGTTGCAGAAGGTATTGAGGAAGCCTTAAAGAACCATTCAACCTACATTGAAGAGCTGAAGCAGATTGATAGGTTTGGTGCCCTAGAGGATAGGTGTAATATTCCAAAATTTGCATACAGCAAATTGGAATATTAATTTTTGCCGATTTCACCTAGGAGATGAATAAATGGGTAAGGAGGCCCATGAGCAATAAAAACATGCATAATTTCCATCTTAATGTGGAAGGGGATCACCTTAGGAGCTGGATTTTACACTTTCAAGTGTGAACAAGGGCAAAATAGACGTGGACAAAGTCAAGTTTGACTAAGTCAACATGCATTCTTGAGGAGGAAGAGATCATCCAAGTAAACTAGCTCAATGTGAACAAGGATCAACCTAGACACACATATGAGAGTTGGATTGAAGACACCTTGGTGTGAAAGGAGGCAATACAAGTGAACTAGGTCCAGTTGACCTAGTCAACAGCGCTGCTACAAGAGGAGGGAAGCCAACAAGGACAACGCAGTTTTGAAGGAGGAATCTTTACTAGGAAGTCACCTCATCAATATGTGGGTCTGGGGAAGGAGGCTCACCAAGGATAAGAAGGAGGGGATAGCAGCAGGGAATTCATTCAGTATTCATCTATCTTTGGTCTTTTGACTACTTGCATGCTTCAGATGTTTAGCTGTGGTTGCAGCACTGTTTAGTGCCAAGAATTCTCATGCGGGAATTCCATCCTCTTCTTTGGATCAACTTGCTTAAGGGATCTAAAGGGAAGGTTTTGAGTTTCAATTTCATCATCTGGCTTAGGGCCAATCAGCCATCAACATATACAGCACAGTCACCTTCAGAAACTGCGTCTTTTTTGCAGGTGTAGCAGTAGCAGGGTTGAACCCTTGGATTTTGTACTAGTGTTTGAGGAGGAGGTGTTTATTTCCCTCCGGAAGGTTTAATAAGGAGGGCCTTTGGCCATTATTTGTATTGATCAGTTATTTTATGGTATATTCAGTCATGACAAATACAGAGTTGCAGTAGACTGCGTTATTTTCTGCAGTACTGCCTTTGATACATGTGTAATGCCGGAAACCCTTGGCGGGTGCCTTATTTCTTGTGTAAAAGAGGATAAACCTCCATTTCTTTGCTACATGATTAATATAATCTTCAGATTAGTCTTATTTCATCATTTGCTGTAGAAACACTCATGGGAATTACGCTTTACAGTCTTCAGAAATTCTGTAGCTGGAAGTTATGGGGTTGGGGTGTTTTTGAGCTATCTGGAGTTGGGGAGATTTGTTTAAAGTAGCTAGAGTTATTTGTTTCACCTCTAATTCTGTATGTGAGTTGTACATGCTGTATTCTAAGGGATCCAAGTCCCATTCCTCACAGGTATAGCGTTATTTTATGAAGGTAGTTGTTTTATGCCCTATATTGCTACATTTACCCACTTGGGAAGGAGGATATAGGCCATATGCTTGTTGAGGTTCTTTCATCTGCTGGTGAGATGTTATTTTACATCTAGTGAGCTGATCTACATTGCCATGCTCATGATTTGCTGGAGCTCCAACTTTAGAATATCTTAAGATATTCTATTTGTTGTAGAAAATCCCTGTTTTGGGATATTACAATAGGTGTCCTAAAAAAGATCAAGTTGGAGCCCGTGCTAGAAAAGAGGGTTGGTGCCCTAGAGGATCGGGGTCTTCAAGAAGATAAGGTTGGAGCCTTGTGGAAAATAGGGTTGGAGCCTCGTGAAGTCCAAGTTGGTGCTTGGCAGAGTACAGGTTGGAGCTAGGTGGATTGAAAGATTGGTGTCTTTATCTAGGGCTCGATCCCTAAACATTATTGCACTTGATTTATTGTAAAGAAGAGGATTGGTGTCCTCGTTATTTCTGATTAATAAAATTATTTATTCTATATTGTTCATTTTGTGTTCTTTTTATAAGTGATCTAAACTGGTAAAGTAACAATTGTAAAAGAAATACTGATTCACCCCCCTCTCAGTATCAGTATTTCTAACATAGGATTCATTCCTCAACTCTCATATTGGACATTTTAAATTTTGAGCCTACAAACACGTGCTTTCTCATTTGAAATAGAAATTTATCTCAAAATCACCCAAGGCTATTTGGAGCAGGAAACACCATTTCGAAGAAGCTTCTGGGAGTGGAGTGTTTTGGGAGCATTTTCTAAGAATTACATAATTCTGTTGACACTTAATCCGAAAGGATTGGGATTATGGTAAATATTGTAAATAGTTTCAGTTATGAATTGGAGAAAACCAAGAGACCTTGGACTTGGAATCCCAAGAGTCTCTCCACTCATGTATATATTCATGCTTTGGTTAATGCAATTATTCAAGTCGCATTGTAGAGTTACTCACTTGGCCTGACATGGTATCAGAGCCAACTCCTCATTTTTTGGCTTCCCTTTCTGCCCTTGTAACTCCTGTCATTAAAAATCTGTTCTGTTCTCTGCCATATTCTCTGTCCTATGTCTCTTTGCATTCGATTTTGTTGAAGCGTTGAAGGGAGCAATGTATGGTGTGAACAGTGATAGTCATGACTGTATGCTAGTGTGCGTAATAGTTTGTTGGATAGACTGTTTTGAAGCTCTGCGTTGAAGGTGTATGGTGCGGTGGTTGTATGGTCGTGGAATTCGGTCGAAGTTTAATCTTGCGTTGTTTATGCTGCTTTGAATCGACCAGTTTATTCCTTGCGGTGCGTTGCATTCTAATTCCTACAAAATTGTGACTGTGCATTATTCATGATATTCATATGGTGAAATTAAACTGCGTAGAATAACATATAATGTGTATGAAATATCGTGAACTACGTACATTATTGTCTGTGAATCAAACACTGTATGCGTTGAATATTCTTGACACATGATTGTGCATTGATTTGGGTGCAGCGTTGTGCATATTTGAGCTCCACTTCGAAATTTTTATGGACTTACACTTGAAGGCCGTAAACATTAAACATAAGTGAATGGCTTATATTTTATTTTGCGCGTTGAAGTTTTATGGCATATGGTTATTCATATGCGTTAGGTTATATATATCCATAAAGTTCGTATGGTATGAATGGTGCCATAATATATATATATATATATGTGTGTGTGTGTGTGTGTGTGTTTGATGGGTAATGTTCCAAATTTTTAAAAGTTGGAACCATAATATATTATATGTAATGGTATGAAAGTGAATATGGTATATGGCCTGCATCATTATTTGATAATTTTTTGAAGACATAATTGTATGCGAATCAAGTTTATTGCAGAGACACATCAATTTTTGTTGCAACTATTGTAATTTTTTTGGCCCAGTTCATATTTTATGATGCATTCTCTCATCTCCATAGTTGGAGTAATTCTCTCTGGCAAAGAGAACTACCATGAGTGGTCTAGGAAGATAAAACATACCTTAATTTTTAACGAGTTGTGAAAAGGAGTTTTTGAAGGAGAAGGAGGAAATCCTCCCGAGAAGCCCACTTCTGACAAGGAGCTTGCCAATGGGAGAATAAGAGCAACAAGGCCTATGCCTTGATTTCAACATTCGTCAATGAAGAGGTGAGTCGTTATATTATGCCATTCACAAATGCTTTTGAAGCCTTAAAGAAGCTGAAGGATTTATATGACTGACACTCTGAGTTTGAAGTTGTCCAATTAATGATCAAGTTGTTTAATATAGAATTGAAGGATGATGACCCTCTTGCCTTAGCCTCTGAAATAAGAGCCATTATGCATGATATAGAAGCCACTAGTGTCAAAATGGATGTTCCTCTCACTGCTTTTGTCAAGGCATTGTATCCCACTTCTTCCCATTATCTTGAGTCATTACAAGCTAGTGGAAAACTTAAGGAGATTTCCTTTGACTCTCTTGTGGAGAAGTTTTCTAAAATAGAGAAGGATTTTGGGAAGAAGAAGACAATTGCTTAGTCTCCTAAAGAAGCTGCATGCCTTACACAAAAGGAGAAGAATCAGGCACAAGATTCTTCTAGAGGAAAAGGTGGTTGAAGAGGACGAGGAAGGAAGAATAATAGAGGCGGGGGGGCAGACATTTGTAAGGACAAATTCCTAATCTTCATTGCACACGATGTAATAGAAATGGACATGATTCTTCTACATGTAAGCTATCATGGGACAAGATTAGACAGGAAAGGGATGAAGAGAAAGGGGAAGGTAGAGCACCCAAATCTGTTCATTATGTTGTGGCACATTGCAACATTGGAGTAACTGAAGACTTATTTAATTCTTCACTTGCTTCATGGAAAGATGCTTCGTTTCTTGATTTAGGAGCAACTTGCCACATGAAGTTTAGAAGAGATTTCTTTGAAGAATTCACTGACAATGTTGATGGAGCAGTCTACTTTGTAGATAAGTCAAAATTCAAGCCATCAGGGCTTAGCACCATTAGGCTCAAACTGCTTGGTCTTCGAGACTTTATTCTACATGATGTTCTCTACCTCCCAGAGTTGAGGGAAACTTGAGGAGAAACTTGTTGTCCTTGGTTCACATTTTCCAACAAGGACACTCCATTCACATATTTGATGGCAAGATTGAGGTCAAAAAAGCATCAGAAAACTCACTTGTCATGACTGGAATATAAGAAGAAAGAATTTTGAAGCTGCATAAAGTTCGCACTATGATGAAGGTACACTTGCATCAAGTCTTATATGGCATGCTATATTTGAATATCTGAACTACGATAGCCTTCGTTTGTTGAAGAGAAGAGGTGTTAATGGTTTGCCTACCATTCCTAGGAAAGTTATGATGCTTGTATCATAGGAAAACACAACAAACAATCTTTTCATGATTCTCATTCCAGAGTGTTGTCACTCCGTAATTTGTAAGATTGGCAAGAACAAACGACAGAGGACAACATCAAACCACTTTGGAGTCCAGGACCTAGCCTTCCTAGACTCAGAGAGGGCTCTCTCTGTTTTTTATGGTTTAACTTGATAATTCTAAATGCTGATATTAGGCTAGTTATAGAAATTCCGAGGGTTGTTTGTTTGATCGATTGTGTGGTTGGACAGATAGAGCTGTGAAACTAATCCATTGGGCTATGGAGTCATAAAAGGTTGAATTGTGCATCAACTTTTAGGGGCATTCACAGGGCAAGCTAACTATGTAGACTGGATCTTACTAGCAGTGTGAATTTGAGATGGGAGAAGGAGATTAAGGTTCAACTTAAATGCAGAGCAGACCGTCTCTGAATTTTGCATTCAGGTCTTAGAGGAAAACATTAAGATAACAAACACAAACAAAATTAAGGTGCTCTCTTAGCAAATCTTAACCTAAATTTTCTGTTTTGAAATCAGATAAATTGATGCACAGCATGAAAAGACAGAGGAAAACATTAACACAGAGGAAAGAACATCACCATTAACATAGCTCAAGAACCCTGTGAACAATCTCTTATTATTGATGCCCAACTCAAACAATTACAGTGCTCCAATAGTTCTTACAATGCAAGTTCCAACAGGGTCCAAGTTTTCCAACTTCCAACCCATGATACTGCTAAGGCATGTAGTATTTATCTAAAGACTAAGTCGATTGCTCTATCTTATTCGACAACCTTTCATTGATTACAATTTAACAGAAAATGGACAAGTGTGGCCATGCAAGGCCTGATCAGAAATCTTTGACAAAGACACCGCCTGTAGAATTAATTTTGGGCAACTCTTCGTAGATCCAAACGCTTCAATGGCTCCTCAGAAGATCAAACAATAAGCTTGGAGGTGACTGTGATGGTCACGAAGAGGCAAACAATGGTGGCTCTGACATCTGGCTCTGTTTTCAGAAAACCAGCGTTGGGTAATCAAATCTGTGCAGTGCTGGTCACTTTTCATTGGTTGGTGATGGTGCTGATGTGTTCTACTCTTAGTTTTAAAAAACGACCGATTCGAATCGGACCAGGCCTGGTCGATCGAGCCATTAGGCTTGCTGGTTCGACCAGGCACAAGAAACGGCCAATTGGCCGGTTTGTTACCGAGCCGGCCAGTTTTTGTACCGGCTCGGCCGGCTCGGTAACAAACCAGCCGACCAGGCCTGGTCCGAGTTAACTCGGCCGAGCCAATTCCGCCGGCCGGTGGGCCCAAAAAATTGATTTTTATGGACTTGAAACCGAATTTAATTCTGCTGTTAGGTTTGTTTGAGGTTTTTTGAAGAGTTGTGGAGTTGGTTTTTGGAGCAGCTTCATGGTAATGTTAAATTCTCTAAGTAAAAGTGACATTCTCCTTAATCTTCATTTTCATCCTTTTACTTAAATTTTTAACATTACCATGAAATGACTCAGGATGTTTGAGAGTGGTTCCAACCTCATTGGATTTCATATGGAGAAAGTAGAATTTTAGATCTCATTCAAAATCCAGCAGACTTATCAGTTTTTCAGGATTTCAAGATTAGGTTATTGCAATGTTTCCATCGAATTTTGTCATGTATTAGGGTATGGAACTCGTATTTAATCAAGAGCACCAATCCCTCTATGTACCTTGATGACATGATGTTAGTGACATTGGTTATGTTTTTTGTTTTGATCTCTATATCATCATTCTGTATTGGACAGTGCACTAGGTGCAATTTTGATATAATGGATATATTCATGAGCCTACTTTGATCATATGTTGTCTTTTGTGACTTATCTATATTGTAATGCTTTGTGTTTGGAAACATGAATAAAAATCTTTAAATTTATGTTTTTGTACAAAAAAATTAATATTTAATGGATTTTTTACAAAAACCGAGTCATTGAAACCGAGTCGACCGAGTCATTACCGATTCGGAGTCATTACCGAATCATTACCTCGGCCTGGTAGCTGACCGATTCCGTTTTTTAAAACACTTCTACTGCCTTTTCCGCCTCTGTTGGTATACCATAACAGTTCTGCGTGATCGCCTTTTGCCTGACTCGACCTCCTGTGCTTGCACGCCTTGTCGGGGCTTATTTCCCCTAGAAGTCCTTTATGCCATTATAACATAACAAGTTTGGTAAAACACCTTGCTCGACTCGACCCTTAGTGTCTTTTGCTACCCGAGCCTTTCTGGCGCGTTTAACCTTATTTCTTCATAAAATGAGTTTCAAACCTCATATGCTCGACTTGATCCTTGTTACACAAAACATCGTAAAAAACTCATTTACCTAGACCTGAAAATGTTTAGATTTCAGTTATGAAGCCGCATCGCATCCACGCCGGTATCGCACTTCGCATGTTTAACAGTTTAAGTTATGAAGCTACATCGCATCCGCGCCGGTATCGCACTTCGCATGTTTAACAGTTTAAGTTATGAAGAATGTAATCGGCGATGCGATGCGAAATGGGAGGTGATGTGGAGGGAAGGTGGGACCGGACCGCAGCCCGTAGATCGCAACTCTTAACACTTAAACAACGAAGGTAAACTCTAAAGGATGCGAAGTGCGCTGATTGGAGGATGATGTGGCAAGATGGAGCCCACTGCATCGACGGAGTTTATAAATCGGCGAAAGGTTTCTGCGGTAAGTATACGAGGTTTCATATTATATGATACGTATTGCAAGCGACCAGAAGTGGGGGGCGGAGCTGCTGTGGTGGGGCCAACTGCATCACAAGTTAAACTAAATACATTGCGGGCGCTTCCAACGGTAAGTTAAAATATTTGCAATGCGAAACGATGGTTAAACAGGTAAAGTAGAAAAATGAAGCGGAAAGGCGGAAAGGTAAAGTTTGATGATCTTTAAGGGAAATGAAATGAAAAAAGGGTTTGTAATGCAATGATGTGATTCAATCTCTGTTGTTGATCGAAGCTCAAATCCATAGTCCTTACTCCTCCTTTGCTGTGGTTTGCCGATTTTGTTTCTTTGGCAGTGCCCGTTAGTTTCTTGGTTTGTTCGTGGAATACTTTGACTCGTTCACTACTTGACTCGCTTTAACGTTCACGACTCAACCCAAAGTGCAAGACTTGACCCTTTCATGTTCACGACTCTGCCCAGCGCGTTCACTACTCTGCCTTTGCTTGTTTTTTTCTGCCTTAACTACTTCTCTACTGCCTTTGTCTTTGCTAATGGTCTAATGCTCCTTGCTTCTCTGCTGCCTTTGTTCCTTTGATTCTTGCTTTGGAAAAGATTTTGAATATTAACATCTATGTACAGTATGAAAAATTGCAAGGAAAAAGTACACAGTCACCTTGTGATACTGTAAATTACAGGGTTCTAACACAGAGCACATAGAAAGCTTGAACTTATTCATTCTGATTTGTGTGGCCCAATCCCTGTTCCTTCTGCAAATGGTAATAAATACATGATGACATTTATTGATGACTACACCAGAATGTGTTGGGTATATCTATTGAAGAACAAATATGAGGCTTTTGTAACTTTCAAGACTTTTCATGCTTGGATAGAAAATGATGCGCAATCTCATATTCACTCTATTTGAATTGATAATGGAAAAGAATATACTTAAAATGAATTTGAAAACTATCTTTGCCAGCGTGGGATCAAACATCAAACAACCATGCCTTATAATCCTCAATAGAACGGTGTAGCTAAAAGAATGAACAAGACAATCTTAAATATTGTACGTTCATTGATGTTTTTCAAGAATGTTAAGTTGATGTTTTGAGTTGATGCAGTTCTATGTGTTGTGTATATGAAGAATATGTGTCTATCTCATGCTCTCAAAAACAAGTTTTCCTATGAAATGTGGTATGGCCACATTCCTTTCGTGAGTCATCTCAAGGTTTTTGGTTCCACGTATTATGCCTTGATACCTATGGAACAAAGAAACAAACTCTGTGCAAGGAGTCATAAATGCATCTTCTTGGGGTACTCAGATACCTCCAAAGCATATCATCGCTACGATGAAGTAAATAATAAGTTTATAATATCTAGAGATGTGATTTTTCTTGAATCTTCCAAGGCTAACAATGTTGTTGAGCGACAACTTGATTGCTTGGACAAATTCGAGCATGCAAAAACTTTTCAAGGGTTTGATAATGAGATTCCAAATCTTGAAGGGGTGATCACTATACTAGATCAATTTGTGGAATCTCCTTATGCAACACTCTCTCCCTCTCATGAAGCTCCAACCACTGATCAAGAAGACACTTTGAGTGATGTGATTGAGAGAATTGGGAGGCTAAATCTTGATTCAACCCCATCTCAGTTAACTGAGCAGCCTGGGTCATCTCAGAAAGGTCATCCAAAATGGTTCACAAAGACACTTGAAAATATTTGTCTTGATTAGGTTGGAAAGATAGGGACAAGAAGCTCTGTTAGACAGAATGGAGGTGATGTAGATGATTGTGTTTCACCGATTGATATGGATGTTTCTTATGATTGTGAATTAAATTTGTCTATAGATTTCGAGCCAACTTCCTTCAAAGAAGCTGCTTCTAATGATGAATGGAAAGAAGTGATGTGGAAAGAATATGATGCTTTGATAAAGAATGGCACCTGGAAGATGGTTGATCCTCTATTGGGAACCAAATTGATAGGCATGCAAGTGGGTCTTCAAGAACAAGTATAAAGTAGATGGCTCACTTGAAAAGCATAAAGCTATGCTCGTGGCAAAAGGTTTTGCATAAAAGGAAGGGGTCGATTATGAGGAGACTTTTGCCCCCATAGCAAAATGGGCTACCATCTAGATTCTCTTTGCCTTGGCAACTTAGAAAGGTTGGAAAGTCCATCAAATAGATGTAAAAATTGCTTTCTTGAATGGAGATTTGAAAGATCATGTTTTTATGTCCCAACCGAAAGGATTTGTTGTGAAGGGTCAAGAACACAAAGTGTGTAAGCTTGTCAAATTCTTGTATGGCCTCAAACAAGCACCGCGAGCCTAGTACGAGAAATTGATTGAGAATCTTCTGAAACTCAATTTCAAACACTATGATATTGATGATGCAACTTTGCTTGTCAAGAAAGTTGGCAAAACAATTATATATCTTGTGGTGTATGTAGATGATCTTTTGATGACAGGGAGCAATGAGAACTGCATTGCATCCATAGAGAAAGAAGTGAGGAAAGGATTTGAAATGACAACTTTGGGCTATGTTCACTACTATCTTGGTATTGAAGTAACCCAACATCCGAAGTTTATATTCCTCTCTTAGAAGAAGTACATTGGAAATCTGTTGAAAAAGTTTGGCATGGATGAGTGCAATCCTTTGACTACTCCAATGGAAGAGAATTTAAAGCTCACTTCAATTGAAGGAAAAGAATTTGAGGATGCAACAAAGTACAAACAACTCGCAGGAAGTGTCAACTACCTGACTACTACCAGACCAAACATTTCATTTGCTATTGGAATCATCTCCAGGTTTATGCAAAAGCCTTGTGAAGGTAATTTGTTTGCTGCAAAAAGCGTTCTAAAGTACTTGAAGGGAACTCAAGACTTTGGACTCAAGTATACACAGGTGGATGACTTCAGCTTGATTGGATACTCTGATTTAGATTTTGATGGAGATAAAGAAACTGGAGTATCTGCTTCAGGTTATGTTATGAGTCTTGGATCAGGAGTTGTCTCTTGGAGCTCATGCAAACAACTAGTTCCAACAGATAATACAACTGAGGCGGAAATTGATGGTGGTTGCACTGTAATGGTGACGAACAAATGTACAGTTGAGGGGAGTGTTCAACTTGAGAGTCAGCAACAACAAACATAGAGGCGATGGCATACGCGGTGTTTTATGTGCGTGTAGTTGAAGGTTGTGCCGATGGAAGTGGCCAATATGGATGCCACAACGTTTGTGCGGTTGTGGGTGTTTGCAACACTACGATGCACTAGCGGCGACGACGATTGTCGTGTCGTCAGAGGAAGTCGCGACGACTACTGTTTCAATTTTGATTTTTTTGTTTGGTTGTCTTTGCTTTGTTTCGATTTTGATTTTCTGTTTTGTTTTTTTTAAATACGTACCTTTTATATATATATTTTTTCATTTTTTTTAATATATAACTTTTTTTAATAATATATATATATATATATATATATATATATATACAATTTTTTTTTTTTTTTTCACATTTTAAACCTTTTTTTTTAATATTTTTTTTTATAAATATATAATAGAGTTTGTTTATTTTTTTAAAAATCTTTCTATGGCCAACGACATAACAACAAAATGGAGAACCTCCAAATATTTGTGTGGCTAAAAGCTCTAATACCAATGTAACAAACAAGGTTCGTATACGCAACAATAATCTTCAGAATGCTTCGAAGACAAAATCATCCATTGTAGGACAAGTAATTGTATATTTAATATTATATAAAATAATTGATGAGATGATTACAAATGAGGGTGAGGGCCTGCTTATATACCCTAGGCAGGTACCTCTTCACAAAACGATCATGTCCTTAGAGACATGCCTCTTCACTACTAATTATTAGTTAATTAATCATTAATCATTATTATTGTTATTTACATTATTTGTATTATTATATGTATATTTATTCATAGCATTAATTCTTCATCACACAATTACCAAAAATGTACAAAACATGAAGATCACAAAGAGACAAAGAACACAAAAAATTAGGCTCCAAGCCAGGGAAAAATTCCACAAGGGGGAAATCCCAAGAATTTCTCTTCTTATAGAAATAGATCAAAGTGAGATATCCAAGACCCAAGACCAAGAGCAATATTGCCACAAAGACCCAAGTCAACCCTCCTCCAAGTCTTCTCCAACCAAGTCAAAGTCAACAAAAGTCAACGATGGGAAAATCTTTGAAATCTGGTCAAGTCTTGAAATTTCAGCCCCTGAAATTTCAGGCCTGCAAAACCTCAGAAAATTTTGCACATATGAACAAAACTAGGGCAAAAAATTCGTCATCTTTCTCTTTTGACTTCTGTCTCATTTGACTTCGACTATCTTTTCTTCTTGTTTGGCACAAAAATCGATGTGATGATGGTTGAATTGATTGGATCTTGAAGTGGTCGAATTGACTTATATTTATAGTTGTCCAGGAGGTCGAAAAGATGCCTCTTAGGGCGACTAGTCAAGGAGGGCCGACTTGGTCTTGTGGTTGACAATTTGACTCTTTGACTCAAGACAAAAATAAATTTCCTTTTCTTACAAGAAGTCCAAATGGGACTTTGACTCAATTACATTTCTTTGATTCATAATAAATTCTCCTTTGACTCAGTTGACCCTATAAGCATGAAGAACATTTTGACTAAAAATAAAATAATAATAATTGAATATAATAAGTACATCAATAGTACATTTGAATTACATTATGAAGACCGGCACTAGTTACATTTCCAACACTCCCTCTTAAGTAGGGAGGTATTCATAATGACACAACATGATACCTTCCTAGTTTTCTAATAATCTTCATGCAGTTTTGAATCCAACGTGTCATAAAGGGGTTTATCGAACACCTTATGGAGCCAAACTTGTTCAAAGCTGATTGCATAAGTCTTCACATCTTCTTTCTTCGTATAGAATTATCCTTCACATTTTTCCAATAAATCGTATCAACTCCCAATCATCAATGGTATCTTTTTGAACATCTATCCTGTCAACCCAATCAATGTATTCCTGAATCGAACCAATCAAAGCTTCCTCTTTCTAGCTGAGGTAGGTGAACTTCTTGCTTTCATGTTGCCATCTAATTGACTTCTTTGATGCAAACTTTAAACTGCCATCTAATCGATTTAGAGAAGTCTTTGTGCTTTGTTGCATTCTTCCAATTCTTAGTCAAGTTTATGTAGTTCTTGTCTTGACCTGTAAGCTGTATTAGAGGACTATGAAAGAACAAAAGGCAAAGTACAAAGACAATAGCTTCAGTGGTAATCAAGATGTAGAGCACTGGTCTTTTGAGGAAGGTTAGCTCTCTCTTAATCTTGGACCTCTTCACCAACCTTTTTCTTACATTAGCATGATGTCATTATCAAGGGTTAGATCTAACTCTTACAACGAACACGATTAGATAAGGTTTTGTTCCTAAGGTTCGTCTTAATCCAAACTATGCTAGGGTTTACAAACCCTAGATGCCAAAGTCTTCAAGACCTGTCAACTTATAAATTGCAAGTTCTATATATATACAAACCCTATAAATATCATTAGCAAGCTTTCTATATAGAATCCATTTTATTCCTAGTCTTTATATGTAAGGAAAGACTTCAAATGCTAATGATTGCTAAAATATATCTACACAAACCCTTTCTATGATGCATTACTATCTTTCAAGAGACCATTATCTTAGCATCACTATAGATCATTGATTGCAAATGAACATAGTATATACATACCTCTTTTAATTTTACCTGTACTCCGTTATTGCCTTCGAGTATGGTACTACATTGTAACTTCTTGAGGTTGCTACAAAGAGACATGCTTACACTAATTTTGTCCATACTGCTGCAACTAGGTCTTCATATGGTCTTTAAGAGATCAAACATTGATCTCGGTCTTTTGTCCTTCAAGCACAAAGATATCTTTAGGCTGCTTGTAATGTCCTTCATCTTTCAAGCTTTAATATCAGATAGGTTGGCTTCATGGATGAAATTCGTCTTTCTTTTATGTATGAGAAGGGTGTTATTTTCACAAACTTATGCCACAGATTTCCTATAGCTTCATAGTCCTCCTTACAAAGAGATGTAGCGTTGCTTTATATTCTTGTGTCATAGAGATATCCTTATATCTTCATATATAAATTCTATAAAGAACTAGCATCCCTCAAGTTTTTGTTGAGAAAAATGGCACCGAGGAAGTGTTTCTTAGGCATTTATCCTTTTGGCGTGGGAAGATACATTAATAACCTTTTTGTCTTGAGACATTATGTGCTTTATTAATGTCATGGGCATAAAATCACTTTATGAGTTGGTGCTTTTTAATTAAGTCAATTTATGTTTTAATTGTGACTATAGGGAGAAAAACTACAAAGTGCACTTTATAATATTAAATTGACCTTTATGTTTTAAAATCACTTTATGAGAGAAAAAGTGCACAAGGTCAATAACATGTTAAAGTGACTAGGAGGTTCTTTAAGTAAGGGGAACCACATCAGAGAGGGGGTCAAGAGAGGGATTGATCCCCTCACTTGATCTAATGAGCTGAGATTTAATCTCAGATATTAGATCACCAGGGTTAGATATCTTATTTTGTAAAGAGACAAAAATGGAAAAAAGAGGGAAAAGGAGCATCATTCTATTATGAACATTTGAAAGAAGGGTAGAGAGAGCTAAGGAGGAGCTCGAGCCAACCAAGGTGTTGGGAATCATGATTTCCGTTAGACCAAAACTCGCAGGTGTTAGTCAACAATTGCATTGCCAGAGATAAGGATCCACGAGAGGCGATTAGTCCATGTCGCGAAACACACGAGGAGCGTTGGTTTATCCAATGTCCAACAATCTCCCCCCCAACGAGAGCTGGGTGTGTATCGAACTCGTGACCTATGCTCTGATACCAATTGTTGGAAATACTGAGAGGGGGGGTGAATCAATATTTCTTTTCAATTGGAATCAGAGCCATTACCTTCACTCATAAGCCTAACAGCTTGAAGTTTGATCCTTAGAACACAAATGGCAAAGCAAAGGAAGAAAGCCTCCAATCCTTCTAAAGATGTCTCTTCCTCAACCATGAAAAATGAAGACAATCAAATTGGGAAAGTTCCATTGTTCAATGGAAACTTTGATGTATGGAAGACGAGAATCAGAAATTTCTAAGTGGTTGAAGGCATGGAAGTATGGGAATTGGTGATTACTGATAACATTATGGCAGGAGAATCCAAGGAGTATAATACAAGAGTAATGAAATCAATCTTGAATGGGCTACCTGATCCTATAAAGGCCAAAATGGAAAAATTCTCATCAGCAAAAAATTTGTGGGACAAACTTCATGATCTTCACTCAAAAGGAGCATTGACCATGACTGCTAGTCAAGAAGATGATGGAAAGCAAGAAGAAAATCCAGAATCCATTAAGGACACTGAAAATAAGAGTGATGACATCAAGGCCATAGAAGGCCTAAAACAATAAGAAATTAAAGAAGACTTTGAACAAGATCTCCTGACTAAATTTATAGCTGCCTAGGAAGAGATTAACAGTTTGAAAATGGAAAATGAGGAACTTAAGAAGAAAGCGCAAAATGGTGACCAAGACAAGACAAGGAAGGAAGTTGACCTTTTTAAGCTTCAAGTACAAGAAAGAGATGATGAGCTCACCAAACTTAAGGAGGAATTTCATCAAAACAAAAGAAAGCATCATGAAGAAGTCATATCCATGAAAAGTCAATTGGCTAAGGCAAAGAAAAGGGAAGAAACTTTGTCAAGCCATCTTGAACAATGACATGAAGACTTGAACAAACTTAAAGGACAAACTGGTCAATACAGGGAAGAAGTCTCCTCCCTTAAATCTCAACTAGAAGAAGCAAAGAAACAAACACAAGGAGCTGAGAAGGTGATGGAAGCTTTGGTACTCATAAAAGGACGGGTCGATGAAGCAGAAAAGGAAATAAATTCTATGGCATGTCAACTAAAAGAAAAGGATGAAGAGATTTTCCTACTAAAATCAAATGTTATCTCTCTAAAAATCGAAACACATGAAGTAACAAGAATGATGGAAGAAATGAAGAAGCAACTAGTTATGAAAGATGATGACTGTGAAAAGTTGAAAGGTGAAATTTTCTCTCTTAAAAAGGAAGTTGACTTTCTAAATAAGGACTTGAAGAGTTCTCAAACCCTAGATGACATCCTAATTCATCAAAGATCCCCCCTTGATAAGCTAGGTCTTGGTTATGTAGGTGAACCCTCAAACAAAAGTGATGCAAACCCTAATGCTTCAAACAACAAGGATGTGGATAAGATTGGAAGAAACCCTACTTCAAGAAGATATGCTGATGGTGTCAAGGATGCAACAGGAAATGGATATCATCAAAGGATCCCAAGGAATAATGACTTTGGAAGTACATCAAGGCAATCTCTATCCTCCAGGTACCAAAGTATATTTTTTGGTTATTGCTATTCTTGTACAAACTTTGGGCATATGGCAAAGGATTGTAGAGCATACCACAAGGACAAATATAATCAACTCCCTAGAAGAAATTTTGCAAAAAGAAGTCATGATTCCTCATTCATGAACGAGATGGAGTGCTTCAATTGCCATAAAATTGGACATTTGGCTCATGATTGTAACTTGACTTGGGTCCCTAAACAAGCTATAACCATGAAAACCAAGCCAGAGAAGAAAGTTACACAAGTATGGAGAAGGAAGCAGATTGGGTCGGAAAGTCTCTTGAACTCTCAAGCCAACAACACATGTTGTTGATTTGATGAATGCATCATTGGCAGAGAATATTCCAAGTCTTGATGATGAGATTTTGCCAATTAAGGAGAATATCACACATACTGTTAGGGGGAGCTCATGATTCTTGACCATTCTTGCAGAAACTATCCGTGAAAGGCACTATGAAACCCTTGATGAATCACACATGAAGAATCCTGCTATGAGGCATATCTCCCAATGGATGATTGTTGAAGATGTCTTCCACTAGATCACAAGGCAACAATCTTTCTTATCTTGAGCAAAAAGGAAGAGCTAGAGGAGTTTATGCAGGCAGGAGGAGTTGGCTGATCATCTACCTCATCCATTTCCACGAAGGCATGCAAAGGCTTAGGGGGAGCAAGTTCATTAAATAAGAGCACTATGACCGAGGGATCAACATATCTATCTTGGAGAACTATCATCGATGAAGAAAATACGATGGAGCAGCATGTCAAGAAGCAACTTGATAGGGGGATTACTTGGACACCCCATTTGCCATTGATGTAAAAGGGGAAAAGAATGTTGAAGAGGGCAAGAATATTGCCATCAATGACAAAGGGGGAGACCGTTGGTCAAGGTTGTCATTGATGTAATATGGCATTGTTGAAATGGAAAATATTCTTGTGATACTTGAATAACCCAGTGTTACACGGGGACTCGTCCCCCCCCCCCCCCCTAGGGGTCTAGAATCCTCGCCCCCCCGCGATTCGAGGTCTTGGGGACTTCTAGGGGACGTTTCCTGACGCTCCCAATTTTCGAAAATTTGGAGGGGACGTCAAGGGGGACGTTTCCCCATTTGGAGGGGTCGAGGGGGTGTGAGGGGACGGGAGGGGGCGTGAAGTGGTCGTGAGGGGACGGGAGGGGATGAGAGGGGGCAGTTGGGGCCCACATGTAAAAAAAAAAATTTTAAATGAAAAAAATATTAATAAAATCGATTTTTTATTTTAAATTTAATTAACAATGAAATTTTAATTATAAATTAAATTGAATATATATAGGTTAACAATGAAATTTTAATTATAAATTAAATTGAATAAATTAAATTTTAATTATGATTTTAATTATAAAATCATAGGTTTTATAAAATCGGCCATATGATATATATTATACATTTCCGCGCGACCATATGAATAATGATATACATTTGTCATTTTCGCCATAGTCGCCCGCCTGCCAATCGCCTGCCATTGCAGTGTGAGCAGTGAGCACCTCGCCGTCTGTTAGGCGCCATATGATATACATTTCATGATTTCCGCCTGCCATTGCAGCGTGAGCAGTGAGCACCCCGCCGCCATTGCAGGTTGAGCACCCCGCCGCCACTTCAGCTTGAGCACCCTGCATTGCAACAGAGCAAGCCGCCTCCTCGAGCAGAAGCCAAGAAATTGGACTCAAGCAGAAGCCAGTGAGCAGCAGCTGCTGCCTCATCAACAACCTCGGCCTCTGCCTTGACCCTCCTTACAGGTAAGAAGGAAACCCCGGAACTGTCCTGACTGGTCGGCTTAGCCACCTCTGTTCTAGCTATGATAACATTTCCGGCATCAGAAACACAAATAACAAATATTGATTATTGATAGATACCGATTTGTGATTAACGCAAGAAATTTTGTTATGTCGTGAACTCTTACATTTAGATAGGCAGTTTGATGTTTTATTGAGCAGAGTTTGAACAGTCTCTGAAGGGATGCTTTTCTCATCAAAAAAGACCTCATCCTTACAAATCAAACAAAGAATATTGTGAATTATTTGTTCTCAAATATTCATAGATGTTGTTAAATGAGTAGTCCAGTTGTACTATAACATGCTTTCTTTCCTTTAACTTCAAACTTCATAATAGCTTGAATCTATTTCTCAAAAGCATCAACCTTGTCTTCTTTAAACCATGATGGAATATTGCTCTTCTGAACTTCAAAATATGCCATAATAATATCAATTAATTTGAAAATTTCTGAGTTAATAAAATTTTAAAAGTGTATTACTGCTGTCAAAGTGCATTCTGGGCATCTATTTGGTACTACAGATTCTCTGTTTGTGATAAATAATAAATCATAAAATTTAAAAATAAATTGAAGTGCACCTACAACCATACTGTTGCAAACTGTTTGACGAAATGACACAATGAAAAATGAAACAAACTCATAAATTTTGGTGAGAACAGATAATTTAATTTTTAAATTTATTAATTAATAATAATTAGTAATTAGTAATTACTATTAGTATAACAGATTTGAAATTTTCAATGTTCATTGTTTTATAACTTTTATAATTTAAATTTATTTCGAAATTGATTTTTTTTTTTTGCAATTGCAGCAAGTTTAAACCATGAGCCGAACTCAGTCACCTAACCGTCGTGACAGTGAGAGCACCTATAGTGATAATCCGTTAGAAGACGCAGACCAAGAAATTGAAGTTCAAAGCAATCACAAGAGGTCACTAAATTTTGAAGGCCCACCAACAGATCTGGAAAAATTTGCAAAGGGGGCCTTTAATCATCACAAACCACTTCTAATCTATGCAACTAGACTTCCTAAAAAAAATCCAAAAGCTGGAGGTGGCTCATGTGATTGGGTTTGCAATATTTGTGGCCATCACCTTGTTGGCAGCTATACGAGGGTGAAGCAACATATTTTAGCAATCACAGGTAAAGGAGTCAATATGTGTCTCTCAAAGCACATGACTCCAGCTCTAAGAGAGCAACTTTGGAGGCTAGAAAGGGCAGCCACTACAAAAGGAATGTTTTCTAGCAGAAATGTTGATCCATCCAGTGTTTCATCAAAAAAGGCAAAGGGTGCTATAGGTTCCGTAGCTGCATCTCGTTCTTCTGTCATGGGTGCTACAGTGTCTGGGATGTACAATATTATAGATCGAGATGACACAGATGATGCAATTGGCAAATTTCTTTTTGCCAATGGAATTCCCTTCGATGTTGTGCGTTCACCTTATTACAAGGAAATGGTCCAAGCAATTGCAAAAATAGGGCCTTCATATGTACCACCTGGAGAACATAAGCTAAGAACATCAATTTTAGATAGACAAGTGTCTAAAATTAATGTGCAGAAAGAGAGAATGAGACAAACATGGATGAGGTTTGGTTGCTCTATTGTTATGGATGGATGGACTGACATCCGAAAATGCCCACTAATCAACATCATAGTGACATGTGCACAAGGTCCATTCTTTCTTAAAGCTGTTGACTGTTCTGGAAAGCGCAAGGATGCAGCTTTCCAATTTGAGCTTCTTCGAGAAGCTATTGAGGATGTTGGTGTTGATAGTGTGGTGCAGGTTGTGACAGATGCAGCAGCAGTTTGAAGATCAGCTGGGTTATTGATTCAAAACAGGTATCAACATATTTTTTGGACTCCTTGTTGTGTGCATGAACTCAATAATGCATTGAAGGACATGGGAAAAATTCAGTGGATATCAGATTTGGTGACAACTGCTAGAGATGTGCAGATGTTTATCTGCAATCACCACACCTCCTTGGCCATGTACAGGGCTCACACGAGGAAGGAATTCCTCAAGCCCACCGATACTAGATATGCTAGCTATTTTCTCTTATTGGAGAGGATGTTAGAGGTACAAGCACCTCTACAATCCTTGGTTGTGAGTTCAGACTGGGGAAGGTGGTCCGAATCAAAGACGGACTCAGGGAAGAAGGTCAGAAGCCAGGTGTTGGACAATGATTGGTGGGCGGATTGTGCTTATTTGGTGTCATTTTTGAGCCCTATTGTGGAGGTCATTCGTTACACTGATACGGATTCTCCTAGCCTTGGAGAAATCTATGAGACCTTTGATAGCATGTTGGGTCGTGTGAAGGCAGCCATTAAGCAAAGGGAGCCCTCATTAGAGTTCTATACATCCCAGATTTGACCCATCATTCAGCGTAGGTGGGATCGCATGAACACACCTTTGCACATGGCAATATATGCATTAAACCCAAAATGGTATGTTGAAAGGCCTGGGAGAGTGCCTCCTATTGATGTTCCAGAGGTAACGAGTGGCTTCCTAGCTGCAATTGCAAAGATGTACAGTGAGGAGGGGGCAAACTTGCGAAGACAGTTTGTTCAATTTGCATCTCTTAGTGGCCCCTTCAACACACATGGTGCTCGGGTAGATCGTGATGATCTAGCCCAAGATGACCCTGTTGGTTGGTGGAGGATGAATGGGGATGGTGCTCTAGAGCTCAAACATCTTGCTATGCGTGTGTTGTCTCAGATTGCTAGTTCCTCTGCAGCATAGAGGAACTGGTCCACATATAGCTTCATACACTCTATCAAGAGGAATAGGCTTACCTCTAAAAGAGCTGAGAAGTTAGTTGCCGTGCACAGTGCCCTACGTGTTGAGCATAGGAAGACACCTGAGTATTTGAAGGGACCAGCAACCCAATGGGATGTTGATCCAGAGGATGATGCACAGATTGATATGGAGGAGAGGCTTGATGAGACACAAACGGGGTTGGTTGGTGTGCCACTTAGCATGTTTGAGAATCCAAGTGATTCTGATTCAGATGGTGACATGGTTGATCCTGATATATTCGTGCAACAGCTGCATGCAGAGAATAGTGGAGCATTACCTTGAGCATTTATGCTTATTTATCATTATGATGATATCATTTGATATTCATATGTTATGTTTTAAACTTTTATCATTTATGTTTTATGTTTCACTGTTTCAGACATAACTTTAAACTATATGTTTTATGTTTCATTAATGATTATATCATTATACACTGGAGTGACAAAGTTACATATGAATGATGAATCTATGATGTATGTTTTATGTTTTAACTTTTAAAGTTTAAAGTTTTAAATTTGTTTCAGTTAGATGATTCATGATTCATTATTCATCGATTTATAATTTTTAAATTTTATCATTTATCATTTATGATTTTATGATTTATCTTTCATGATGTAAGTGTATGATCATTGATGGTTGTTACCTGTATATACATTCCTTGCAAAAATGAAAAATAATATTATATTATTCAATGATATATCATATATAATATTATAATATTAATATATATATTATATTTTTATTTTTTATAATTTTTTAATTTTATGACCTCGACGTCCCCCCACGTTTCCTAAAAATCGGTAGGGAGCTTTTGTATAGGCCGCTCCCGCGCTCCCTCGCCCCCTCGCTCTCACCTCCAGGGGACTTGGTGGAACATTGGAATAACCCTTCCATGATGTTGCCCTAACCCTACAGAAACTCTAGCTTTACATAATGCCATAGTCTTGCTAAAATGCCCATGAAACCCTAAACATAATTCATATGCTACATGAAAGGATGAAATCTTGAGCATTAAAATGTTAAAGCATGCCCCATGTATATAATTCCCTAGCCCTATTGAAGCATACCCACCATATACGTTGAAGCATACCCACCATATGATAAACACCATATACATTGAACAACCATACCCCAATACCTTAGCTACATTAAACATAATACATATCACATATCAAATACGTGAACACACGCTAAGCTGGTCATTAGCTGGCCCCACCATCATAAGATGGCTCCTTAAATCCAATAGTCATGCCATTCGAACCCCATTGCAATTTATATAATATAAATCAAAGATCACTTGATGAAAATAATCGAATTAAAATAAGAACCTATTAAAAAAAAATGTATTCAACGCTGCATACAAAGACGTATTCAATAAATAATTAAAAATGATTCAAGGAATTTTATACGCGTTATGAAAAAATAATTGGTCGGCTTCACCAAGATATGTTGTCTCTCCAAATCGTAACTTCTCTTTGACCAACAAAAAGTCATAACGCGTATATATATATATATATATATATATATATATATATATATATGGGCCAAATTAACTCGTTGAAGATATCACAGAGTATAAATCGGAAACAACACATACACAGAATTGGAAATAACACATATATGCAGAGCATATCTGGGAAACAACACATATATGCAGAGCATATCTGGGAAACAACGTGGAAGGACAAATCGAAAAAAAAAAGCCTTTGTGGATCTGTGGAAACCTGAAGTGGACACCGCAAGACTGAAGAAAAATTATGTGCAGTCTGTATCATTTGAAGTAGAAGAACTTTCGTTGAAGAAAAAGAGTGAAGGGTTTCAATTTTAAATTGTATTTGTGGCTTGTAGGGTTCGTTTCCTGTGGATATCGACCATATTCGATCTGTGGTATATCTCTGTCTAAGCTACAACACTTAAAGAAGCTAAAATTATTAACCTAAAGGCTCAGAATTGTGCCCCAGACGATTAGCTGTGGAGAATCAAGTATACTTTTGTGGACAGTGACATCTCAGACCTGTAAACATAAGTCATAAACTCGTGGAACAGTTACATAACTTTGTGATAGTGTGAAGCCTCAACCTGTGAATTGTGGACAGTCAGTTCAAGGGCTATACACTTGTTGTAGCCTGGTCACGATTGTGGAGAAACTGTAGCTCAGATAGACCTATGAATTGCTGATCTGTGGAGGAATAACAACTTGGTGCAGTGATAAACTTCAG
The DNA here is from genome assembly GCA_034641835.2 of Pinus albicaulis. Classification (NCBI taxonomy): domain Eukaryota; kingdom Viridiplantae; phylum Streptophyta; class Pinopsida; order Pinales; family Pinaceae; genus Pinus; species Pinus albicaulis. The sequence goes on along the minus strand of CM076581.1, from coordinate 72,994,482 downwards.
TTACAGACCTTGGTTGGAAGAAGGGGTTTTTTGGAGCAGGCCACTAAAGACTTCTGAGCAAGCTTGTTGAGCAAATCTGAAGGCAGCTTGAATGTCTCATTATTGATGATATCTTTTGGAGCAGAGCATTGTAGACATTTTGTTGGGAGTCTCTATTGAAGTCATTATTGAAGATATCATTGAGGTCTGATGGTGTAGACTCAAATTCCTTTTGTAGATGAAAAGTATTGAAGACATCTTTGGAGTTGAGTTGATTTCTTGTGATAGCCATTGAAGGCTTGAGTAGTATTCCTAATTGAAGTATTCTTGAAGAAGTCTTTGGAAACCCTAATTAAAGCATTCTTGGAGATCTTTGGAGCATGATTGAAGTCCTCATGAGGTAACATTTAAGAAATTTGTTTGGGTGACATGAAGAGCAGTGGAGGCAACTTCATGTGAAGAACAAGGTTGTCATTGATGAAGTGACGTGGAGACGAAGTGAGGGGATAGCTGAAGATTGTCAAGGCTCGTTGAAGAAGACATTGGGAGTCGTGAAGTATAACCAAATATATCTTGACGAATTGAAGTAGGAGGTTGGAGCTTAATAGAGACAAGGTTGGTGCCCTGGAAGATAGGGTTGGTGCCTTGGAAGATAGGGTTGGAGCTCTAGAGGATAGGAGTCCTCAAGAGACCAAGTTCAAGCTTGTACCAGATATAGAGTTGGAGCCCTTGAGGTTGGTGCCTTAGAATTGACAAGGTTAGAGCCTAGGAAGTCCAAGTCGGTGCTTTGCAAATATAGGTTGGAGCCCGGGAGATTGAAGATCGGTGTCTTTATCTATGGTTGGAGCCCTACATATCTTGTACTTGATTTAGTGTAAAGAAGATATTAATAAAAACATTTATTCTTATTGTTCATTTTGTGTTCTAAATATAAGTGATCTAACTGGTAAAAATAAAAATTGAAAAGAAATACTGATTCACCCCCCCTCTTAGTATTTCCAACACAAGGAGAGGAGCACATAGGCCAATGTTCAAGGCTTGTGGGAAAAGAGGAGAGCCTCATTCTTCTCATGAGAATTGAGGAGAACGCAGGAGGCAATGAGGAGGAGATCCAGTAGGAGCAAAGAAGGAGGTACCAGAGATTGCAGATTTGGAAGAAGTTTGATATCTGAAGGAGGTAGCCCAAAATTTCAGGAGCAAGGCACAAATTCAGAAAATTTCGGGCAACGTAGACAAGTATCATTGCAGTTGCTCTTGGACGAGTATTTGAAGGAGAGGTACAAGACCATTTTGCATGTCAATTCAAGCCAAGTTGTGGCACAAATCTAGGGAGGGTTCCAAGCCGAGTTCAGGCCAAAAATCTTTGAGGAAAAGAAGGATTGTTTAGTTCGTGTTCTGAGCAAAGAACATGCCATTTTCTAAGCATGCAACAATCTGTTGTTTGAGCAGCTACAAGCCGTGATTTGTGGAGTAGTTTGGCCGAGTTAGAGGGTGGAATCAACCTGTATTTCTTGGGTGAGCATGCCCAGATCAGAGCATCCTGTCAACAAAGTGTAGTGACCTCCTCTGACACGTATTTCTGGATTATTGACAATCAAACAATGGCTTGAGGAGAGCTGATTGAGTGAGAAAAATCGGTCCAGAACCCAATGTAAAGAGGACTTTAGAGGCACTCATAAAGGAGATAAGTGATTTTCTCTTTGTGTAATTATTTCTCCTCAAGAACAAATAAAATCCTCCTTGAAGACTTGTTTTCCCCATGTGGGTTTTTCTAGGGCCAGTTGACCAAAAATAACTATTTACACTGTTATAAATTGTGTGTGTTGCTTGCACTTATTTCTTTTATCACCTGTGAAGGAAAAATTGTAGAGTTGTCCTTATGTTTCAAGGTAAATGCATGCTAACATGTATATTTCAGTTCATGTTATGATGGGGTTTGGGCATTAAACCTTTGCAAGAACTTGAAAATGGGTGGGTTACAATAGTTTAAAAAAAATTCTACATGGTATCAAAGCTTGGAAAGCTTTAGATCTGAGAAAGGAGCCTTCATATATAAGAAAAACATCAGCCAATATTTCAGAGTAGCAAGCAACCATCTGTTAAAATATTGAGAAGACAACCTAAAGTCATTTCCAGAAACCAAAGGACTGTTGGTTGAGAGGGAGAAAGGCTGCCTAGTGACCGAATTTGTGAGAGATATGAAATTTTGTGTTGGTTGGGAGAGTCATGGCGACTGGTATAAGGGAGGAGAACAAATTGGCAGGGGCAGAAAACTTTGCTCCCTAGAAGAAGAGGATGACGCTTTTGTTTAAGGAGTTGGAGGTATGGGACATTGTAGAGAATGCCATGCAACCTCCTATAGATTGTTATGAAACCAACTCACAAAATAGAAAAAAAGATAGATTGATGACTTAGAAATCTGCCTCTTCTAGGGGGAAACCTCCTTTACATTACATAAATGAACAATTCTTGGATAATACAAATGACAAAACCTCCTTTCAATATGTAGATGTACAAGGGGTCACAATATAATCCTAGCCGACATAACAATAACAATGTAAGGGCACAACAATAACAATAGTGGGCTTCTATGGGGAACAATAATAACAATATGGGGACTACATGGGTACAACAATAACAATAAGGGGTTACACTAGTATTATAGGCACCTAGCATGCCCCTCTCCTCCAAAAAAGTTTTGTCCTCAATGCTTGAGTAGTTCTGGATGCTTCTATATAAAATTCTCATCCTCCCAGGTCGAATCTTTAGCGGGTAAGTGCTTCCACTTGATGAGATACCCTGAAATTGATCGATTTCGTAGCTGTCGAGTTCTTTTTTCGTGACTGCTTCAGGTTCCAATATGATTTTTCCTTCTTCGTCAAGTTCTGCAATATTGTTTGAATTGTGAGCTTGTCACCTATAACCTTCTTTAAGCATGAAACATGGAAAACTGGGTGCACTCGAGAAGATGCAGGAAGCTCCAATTTGTATGTCGTAGTACCAATCTTTTGCAACATTTTGTAAGGACCATAATACTTTGGTGATAATTTATTATCTTTCTTAGCTTGCTTGAGGGACATTTGTTTGTATGGTTGTAGCCGTAAAAATACCCAGTCGCCTACATCAAAAATTCTTTCGCTGTGATGTTGATCTGCCCGTTGTTTCATTCAATTCTGCACCAAGGTGAGGTTATCCTTTAAGAGTTGGAGAACTTGTTGTTGATGCTCGATGTGATCTTCTGCTGCTTGAACCTTAGAATTTTCTCTTAAAGATGATGGAGGGTGGATGATATCCATAAAGTGCCATAAATGGGGTCATTTTTGCTGTAGTATGGAAGGAAGTGTTATACCACCATTTAGCCAGAGGTAACCACCTGATCCATTGCGTCTATTTGTCAGATACAAAGCAACGAAGATATCCTTCCAAACATTTGTTCACTATCTCAGTTTGCCCATCAGATTGAGGATGAAATGATGAGCTATGAGCTAATTGAGTACCCAAACAAGAAAATAATTCCGTCCAAAAATTTCCTGTAAAAATGGTATCTCTGTCGCTTACAATAATTTTTTGGTTTCCATGTAGCTTTTGAATTGTTTCCATAAATGCAGTAGCAACTGTACTGCCTTTAAATGGATGAGATAATGCACAAAAGTGTGCATACTTGGCAAGTCTATCAACTAACACCATGATGACAGTATTTCCTTCGGACTTGGGTAAACCTGTGATAAAATCCATTGAAACCTCCTCCCAACGTTGACTTGGAATGGATAAAGGTTGTAATAGATCTGGGGTCTTAATTGTCTCAACTTTATTTTTTTGCTAAACCAAACATTCTGCCACAAAATTTTGAATATCAGAGTTAAGGCCATCCCAAAAAAATTCCTTCTTGACCCTGTGGTAAGTTTTTAAAAATCTTGAGTGCCCTCCTAAGGGAGAGGTGTGCAATTTCAAAAGAATCCTTTGTTTGAGTTGGGAATTCTTACAAAGATATAAGCAATCTTTGTACCACAATGAATCATTTTTCCAGCTAAATGTTTCAGATGTACTGGAATCTTGCTGCAACTTTTGAATGAGTGTCCACACTCTTCATCATTTTTCCATTCATCCCTTGCTTCGATTATCCACTCAGGTTACATAATAGAAATGACACAAAGCAATACTTCCACATCCTCATCCTTTCTTGAGAGTGAATCTGCAACAACATTTTGCTTCCCTTTTTTGTAGATGATTTCAAAGTCATAACCCAACATCTTTGTGACCCATGTTTGCTGCTCTTCTGAAGATAATCTTTGTTCCAAAAAGTATTTAAGACTATCATGATCTATTTTTACCTTGAAGTGTCTTCCCATTAGGTAAGGTCACCATTGCTTTAGTGCATGTAGTGTTGCCAACATTTCCTTCTCATAAATAGGTTTCAGTAAATACTTTCCTTTGATTGGACGACTTTCAAAAGAAATCGGTCTTCCTGCTTGCATTAAAACCACACCAATTACATTTCCTAAGGCATCACATTCCACAATAAAGGTTTTTGTGAAGTCTGGTGTAGCTAAGATCAGTGATTGGCACATTGCCTCTTTAAGATGTTTAAAGGCCTTAGTTGCTTCTTGAGTCCAAGAAAATGCATCTTTCTTCAGTAAAGATGTTAAAGGTGCCAATATTTTCCCATAATTCTTAACAAACTTGCGATAATACTCTGTTAACCCCAGAAATACTCGAAGATGCTTAATGGTTGTAGGGATTTTCCATTCCTTAATGGATTTAATTTTGTTAGGGTCTACCTTAACACCCTCATGAGATACAATATGACCCAAATATTCCACCTCCTGTACTCAAAGAAACATTTGGAGGTTTTTGCATATAATTGTTTTTCCTCCAATAGTTTGAGCATGATGTCAACATGCTGAACATGATCCTTCCAAGACTTGTTGTAGATTAGTAAGTCATCAAAAAATACTAACACAAATTTTCTAAGGGTGGGTTTGAAAATGGAATTCATCAAACCTTGAAATGTGGAAGGTGCATTAGTAAGGCCAAAAGGTATGACCAAAAATTTGTAATGACCCTCATGAGTTTTGAATGCTGTTTTCAAAATGTCTTTAGTCTTCATTTTAATTTGATGATATCCAGAATGAAGATCCAGCTTGGTGAAGTAAATTGCTTCATATAATTCATCCAATAATTCATCAATGACAGGGATGGGAAATTTATCTTTAATAGTGAGCTTGTTGAGCTCCCTATAATTCGAATACATATGCCATGATCCATCCTTCTTGTGCACCAATAATATTGGAGCAGAGAAAGAGCTTTGACTAGGTTGAATTATACCAGCCTCTAGCATTTCTGCAACCATACGTTCAATCTCACTCTTTTGAGCACAATGATATCTGTAAGGCCTGATGTTTGGAGGAACACTTCCTGGAATCAAATGAATAGCATGATCATGATCACGAATAGGTGGGAGTCGTTTGGGAGTCTCAAATACCTTGGAATGATTGTCCAAGGCTTTTTGGAGATCTAGAGAAATAGATGATTTTGATGTTTGAACCTGTAGTGAGCATATTTGTACAATTACGCCTCATTGTTCTTTCTTTAGAAGCTTTTTCATGACATTAGAGTTGATTATCTTTCCTAGCTTCCCTGCGATACACTGTAATTCAACTTCCTTTCCTTCCGAAAACAATTTCAAGAAAAGTTCTTGAAAATTAAAAGCTACCGTCCCCAAATATTGTAACCATTGTACTCCAAGTACAACATCAACACCACTCATTGGGATGGAGAGCATTGGACTATTCAATACATGTTCCCCCATGGTTAGTTTGATATTATGGCACTTTCCAGAGAAATTTATAGTTTCTCCATTTGCAACCATCATTTTACACTGGTGCTGGGTATAGGAAGCAATTCAATTCCTTGGTTACCTTACAATGAATAAAATTATGGGTACTACCTGAATCAATCAACACTATTACATTTTTCTTCTTGATATGTCCTTATATTTTCAGAGTTTGAGGAGTGGTAATTCCTGCCAATTCAGTACAAGATATGGTCGGATTCATTTCTTCTTCCTCTAGGGTTGGTTCTTGGTGTATATCCTCTTCTTTTGAAGTTTCTTGTTCCTTTTCTTCATCCTCTTCACAATCTATGTAAAATAATTTCTTCTCAGCACACTTATGACCTTTAGTGTATTTTCTATCACAACTGTAGCAAAGCCCTTTTGCTCCTTTTTCTTCCAATTGTTGTGGTGTCAACCTTGTAGGCTGTGGAAGTCTAGGAGTAGCAACACTTCCATCTTTATAGTTGTGAGTGGTAGGATTCCTTGTTGCCATAATTTTGCTTTCAATTTTTCTTGCCAACCTGAATGCCTTCTCCAATGAATCAGGTTCCCAAAGGTGAACCTCATGTTGGATGTTATCCTTTAAAGTCCTTATGAAGACATCAATCTTGTGTTCCTCTGGAACATCATTTACCCTTATATTCAATTTTTGGAAGTCCTCAATGTGTTCCACCATTGAACACTTTTGTATGAGATTTATCAATTGGCTAAAGAAGGTGTTGCTCTTTGTATCCTCATAGTGTGCTATCATTTCCTTCGTAAAAATTGACCAAGTGACAATTTTTTTACGAGAGCAAAGCCATCGATGCCATACAAATGTATTTTGTTCTAGATATAAAGTTGCAATGCGTACCTTTTGCGTGTTTTGCACATTATGGAGATCAAAATATTGCTCCATCTGTAGTATCCATGTTACCGGATCCTTGCCATCAAACTTCCTCATATTGATCTTTGGAATATGGTGGGTCTTAATCCAACATTAGAGTCTATGAAATCATGATTAACATTTATTTTGTTCTCATCATGAGTTTCATCTACTACCGTTTCGCCATTAAGAATCATTTCTTGTAGCAGCTTTGTCAAACCTTCCTTCCAACTTCCCATGTCTGCTTTCAGGTTTTCTTCTATACCATTGATCTTAGGTTCCATGCATTTCTTCAATCCATCCATGTCTTTCTACAAACCATCCGTCTTAGCTTCCATTTCATTTTTTGTTACTCTTAGTGAGAGCGAAATTTGTTGCACATGTTCTCGTAATTTTGATATATTATGTTGCACTTCTTCCTCTTCATGAGTCATAGTAGAGCCTTCTAAGGGCTTAATGGGTGTGGAATTCTTTTTGGGGGGCATTTTTACCCAATACTAATATCTATGCTTCGATATGCCCCTGGAATCACTTCAAACTGATTTTTCAAACAAGACATGCAATTAAAAAAAAAAGACACCTTTTCTTTCTTTTGAGGATCTCGATACTGAAACTGATGTATCTCTGTAATTTCGGATCCCCAAGATTTGATATTCGGTCTTGTAGTAGCCCTTTGAGTCTTCTTTTCAATGCCACAGGTCAGACTTAATTTGGATTCTTCAAGCTAAAGTTATGCCCAATCTCCCACAATGGCCTAATTATGGGGTGGTTTAGCATAGCAAACTTGTACGACGTGCCACGTGTCACTGGTTTAACCTTAAGCTCTGAAATTGATACACAAGAAACTACAGTCTATGCACTTTCGGTCACTTTTTACAGAATTCCAATCTGATATCTGAAATGAAAGTTATGATGATTTTCCCTCGGCCACTTGTTTGAGATGAAATTCTAGAGTTTGCAAAACCCTAACTTTCTCAAATCATATCTCCGAAAATATACTGAACCAAGATCTGAATTTTTTACACGAATTTCCTCAGGCTTTCGACTCAAATGGGTTTTTTTTCCAGCTTCTGCACCTTCGTAGAAAAAAAATTATAGTGAAAATGCCAAGATGGCTTGTTTGCAGCAGTGAAACCCTAGAATCCAAAGCTCTAGTACCAAATGTTATGAAACCAACTCACAAAATAGAAGAAAAGATAGATCAACGACTTAGAAATCTTCCTTTTCGAAGGGGAAACCTCCATTACATTCCATAAATGAACAATTCTTGGATGATACAAATGACAAAACCTCCTTTCTATATATAGGAGTCCAAGGGGTCATGATATAATCCTAGCCGACATAACAATAACAATGTAAGGGCACAACAATAACAATAGTGGGCTTCTACGGGGCATAACAATAACAATATGGGGACTACGTGGGCAAAAAAATTAACAATAAGGGGGCTACACTAACAATAACAATAAGGGGATACACTAGTATTATAGGGACCTAACATACATCGTGTTCAGTTGACTGAGTTCAACAAAAAGAATGTAAAAGAAAAGAGAATCATCCTAGATGCCATCGGAGACCTCAGACCACCTATTCCCTCATGTGACAGAGAAGATGTTTGCCTACAAGATGTGGGAGTGCCTAGTCACACTACACCAAAGTTCCAATGAGAACAACAAGATGGTGTTGAGGCAAGAGCTATGAAGCACCAAGATGACCAAGACCGACAATGTGACCTCATACCTCACCATGATCTCATAGGTGAGAGATGAGTTGGCTTTCGTGGGAGAGCATATTCCTGAGAACCAGTTGGTTAAGGATTGCCCTAGATGGTTTCACCAATCAGTGGGATGGATTCATAGATGGCATTCTGGCCATAGAGAATTTTCTAGACTAGAGGAGGATGTGAGATGATTTCATCCAAGAGATTAGGAGTGGCAAGGCTAACAAACAAAGTGTTGAGGTAGGTGAGGAGGAGAATGTTGCCCTTGCGACTAAGGGCAAGAAGAAGAAGAAGGGGTCCACCAGTGGGGCCAAGCAACAAAAAGAGGAAGAGAAGTCTAAGAAGGACATGAGCAAAGTGAAATCCTTTTTTTCTGGGAAGATGGGTCACTATGCATCCAAGTGTCCCGAGAAGAAGGTGAAGAAGGATGTGGCAACATCCTTCTAGGTGGAGGAGTTCGCCTCCAGGTTTGATACAGATTTTGTGCTGGTGGTGAGCTTAGCCACTAGTCCTATATCCACAAGTGTTTGGCTTATAGATAATGGTGTATCCTGCCATATGACTGGAGTGAGGGAGCACTTTATGAGTCTTACAGAGGGTTTAGACTTGGAGGTGGTGCTTGGAGATGACACCAGAGTCAAGAGTGATAGGAGTGGGGATTGTATCCTTTAAGAGGGAGTCATTGCCACCTCTGGATGTGACGAAGATCCTTTATGTGCCGGGGCTGAGGAGGAACTTGATATCGGTTTCCTATATTGACGATAGGGGATATATTGTGTTTTTCTGGGATGGACAGGTGTTGAAGTATCCTATGGGATCTAGCATAACATTTGCTAGAGTTATTGGTGTTCGTGAGGGGAGACTTTACAGGTTCATGTTTCAACCTTCCAGGTTGTGAGGTCACAGGAGGGTGATTGTGTAGAGCAACAAGCTCCCTGGAAGGGGAGAACATTAAAAGTTTCAGGGTCCACTGGTACAGTTTCACAGAGGTTAGGAGGATTACTGGCTTCTGGGGTGACAGGTTCACAGAGTGCAGGATCTCTGAGTGTAGGATCTCAGAGTAAAGGAACACTGAGTACAAGATTGCTATAGGCTACAAGGTCATCTTAATCTGGGCTGTTAAAAGATGGAGAGGAGATTGCCACAATTGTGCTGGAGACTTCTTCAGGGAGGAGAAATCTGGGAAGGCTTTATGGTACCTTGAAGGAAGCGCATGAATTAGTGAGGGGGAGAAAACCACCAGAGAGGTGATGCAGCAAGAGCAACAGGTGACAAGATGGTACCAAGGGGTGAGCTTATCCACTTCAAAGATAAAGATGGAGTGGTGGGAAATAACTACCTCAATAAGAGGGAGTGTTAAGAAAAATGGTACCAAGGAACCGTTTCCTAGGCATTTATTGTAATATTCCTAATAGAAATTTACAGTGATAACAAAAGACATGCCATAATTTTCAACACATAAATTTATTTAGCAAACAAATATATAAACAGAAAATTTGCCCAGAACACCAAATTGGCCAATTTTATTAAATATGAGTGCTGGAGTACAATAGAAGATGGAGGGTGTGCAGCTGGGCTTGCACAAGGAAAGCTACAAGCCTTAGGTGATCAGTACAAAAGTGCCCAACTGTTGTAGAAATGCTGCTCTCCAGAAAACTGCGCTAGCCCTCTGTTTCTACACTGCTAGATGACTTCAGACCCTGGTTTCCCCCCTCAAAACAACCCATAAAATTCTGCTAAATTAGGGGTGCACTCCTTACCACAAACCTAGAAAAACCCAGGAATGGTTTTCCCTTGTTTTGACCTTCCAAATTTGGCCTCCCACAACTTGGCCTTCCTCCAAACCAGAAATCTGCAGCTTTAGCTAAGTCTGTCAATTCCTGCTCCCAAAATGCTAGCATTGCCCTCCAAATAAGCCTCCAACCAAAATTCCAACAACCCAACTCCTCAATCCTCCAGCCAAGGATCTCCCCAAATGATCCACACCAATCACTGCGCAGTCCTGTAGGGGATGACACAGTCTTTGAGCTCAAAAATTTGTTCTGGAAGTTATGCTGCCTCCCCTGCTGAAGCCTCACTCCTTTAGGCTGGAAATGGGTCAAGGAATACTCTGGTAACTGCACAAACCCAACTCCCAACTTCTCCGTTCCTCCAAGGCTGCGTGGTCTCCTCTACTGCGTACTGGCTGACCCAGAACTGCATGAATCCCTGTAGGATGTATCTCTTTCGGTCTCAAGATAAAATGGAAGCATTCCTATGGTGGCACTCGAGGTCCACCGAAGAAAGGATGAGCTTCACTCCTTGGGAAGCTCTTGTGCTAAATAGCACATTGTGGCTCAGCTGAACATTGTGCTTCACTTCTCTTATTTATGTTCACTAGCCTTGAGTCTCATGTGGGCCCCATTTCTAATTTCGACCTCACTTAGGAAAATCGAACTGCCTTCCATGTGGTGGATATTATTTGTGGGTGAGTGGTCTCCACATTCCACTAAAATGCTCATTGACCCACTTTTCCTAAGTTTCCTTCACCAAAAGCTGCCTTAGACCAAAATTGACAAAATTGTTCTTCTTACCTTAGGAAAAGAATTAGGAAGGGACATTACAATCCTCCCCTCCCGGATGTTGCCTGTCCCCAAGCAACTGCAAAGCCGGATGCTATAAAATCTATTCACTTTCCCATGTAGCATCCTCCTCCTGCAAGTCCTTCCACTTGACCAAATGCTCCCTGATCACCCTGTTTTTCAACCTCCTCTCCCATGTCTCCAATATGAACTCTGGTGTCAAAACCAAATGCCCCTCGTCATCCTATAGAGGAAACTTAGTTGCGGCTATGACCTGCTGCCCCAATGCCTTTTTTAGGCATGAGACATGAAACACGTTGTGGATCCGGCTCTTTGAAGGCAGCTCCAACTCATAAGCCACCTCTCCAACCCTCCTGACCAACTTGTAAGGCCCATAAAACCGAGGTCGAAGTTTTTCTGCCCTCTTCTGCTTAAGTGAAGACTGTCTATATCGCTGCAAGCGTAGGTAGATCATGTCCCCTACCTCTGTTGGAAAGTGTAACTAGGTTTGGTCTTCATAATGACTAGTAATTATGAATTTATGTTATGAAGAAGGCAAAGATAATAAAATGTATTTTGTAATACTTGCATCATGGGTTTCATGAGCAAGGGAGTTTTTATTATAGGTCAAAGACTTTTTCTTCATGTCTTTAAGGGTTTGTCACCTTGTCATAAATATATAATTCAGAGCCATGTATATGAAGTGTTGTTACACTTATAAAGGACAATCATTGATGTAATTGTATGCTCCAAAGGCCTTGTCAAAGTACTCCTTGAAGACGGCCTAGAAGATGCTGGAGATGCTCCTTATAAAGTCGACTCAAATATGTTGAAGATATTCCTTGGTAAGGTCGACCTACCCTCAGATGACTATGTCGGCCTAGGACAGAGGAGATAGCCTCTATAAATGGAGAGATATTCTTTGGTAAGGTCGGCCTACCCTCAAATGACTATGTCGGCCTAGGACAAAGGAGTTATCCTTTATAAATGGAGAGACCGCAGCCTCATTTGGAGACCATCAATTCGGATCATGGTCTGAGATTAAAGTGTGGATTAAGGATTACTGTTGGTGCGAATCTAGAAGGATAAAACTTCGAAGAAAAATAAGGATAATATATCTCTGTCTCGGGTCTATTACATCTCGATCAAGTTTTGTGGAAGAAGTGCGAAGTATAGTCTACAATCTAGTGCGAGGAAGGTCTAGGGCTGTTATAGTATGAAACAAGTCTACACTCTAGTGCTGAAATTAGTGCGAAGTAGGAAGACTATACAACGTAAAGAAAGGGACTACTAGGTGTTCAAAGGGAGACAATATAAGTCTCTGTCTTGATCTTAGATAGCTTAGAAAAGGATCAAAGTTATACACAACGTAAAGGGGGGTTTCCACTATAAGAAAGAGACATTGAAATGGTGTATCAAGTGTGTATAAAGAAGAACTAAAAGGAGATCTCTAGGAGGCCAATATAGATTTGAAGAAGGAAGAAAGGAACATATTGTCAAGGGCTGTTAGACTAGGGACCGAGTTCCCTAGTGTTGGTGCAGAACGGTGCAGAAAAGGTGATCAACATAAGGACTCAAGAAAGAGCAGTGACAATGTCTTGAAGGCATACTAGTATCAAGGGTCTATGTCATGGTCATGGTACTTGTCAATTGAAGATCTAGAAGAATAATTACTTTAAGGTTATCCTCTCCAAGAGGGAGAGGTTTTGGCCCTGGCTTGAAGAGCCAAAATTTTGTGTCTCTTGTGTTTTGATAATTGGCTTGATGAAAGACATAATAAGCTAATGAAGACAAGATCTATGTAATAGAAGCATAACAAGTATAACACAAGCATTTATCAAGTAAGAGAATTGAATTAAACTATGCCCTACCAAATTTTCAACATGGTATCAGAGCTAAGGTGCTAGAAAGGGCTATTTTGCAAGAAGACACACAAGGATCAAAAGATCAAGGATCAATTTTCAAAAGAAGGATCTACTTTGTAAAAGTCTAGATCTAAGAAGATCTTCATTCATTCAAGAAGGAGCAGTTTGCAGGAGAAGTCCTCAAGCCATCTCAAGAAGACAAAAGATCTTACTTAAAGGACTTATACATCAAGGTCCTTTCGAGAAGTGATCTTTATCTTCAAGGAATCTAAAGCTATCTCGTGATTGAAGCCAAGTCAACACTATTGAAGTCATCATCAAGCCATTCTTGATCATCATAATCATTAAGGATCCAAGGCGATCTACTGCTTTACACCACTCTTAAAGAAGTCTATTTAAGAGGGAGCTCATGATGCTATCTACATTATCATCAACAAGGAAGTTGATAGAAGATGAAAAATATCTACTCAAGTAAGTATCTTTTTGTCGTTTTGCAAAGAAAGCAACAAGCTGGTTAGGGTTTCAAACTTTCTTGCCTGGGAGAAAAAGACAATGAAGTCATGCCAAACAAATGAAGGGAGAAATAAGAGCCCAGAGGATTCTTATAAAATCCATAATGGACTCTCTCATCCCCCATGTATCAAAACTAAAATCTTCATAAGAATTATATGACAAAGTTGGTGGAGCTATTCTCAGTGAGTACTATAGGAGAAGTAATATCTCTGAGATAAGAACTATACAGGTTGAAGATGTCAAGAGAAGGGATAACTTAATACTTTATGAAGTACAAGATCAACTGCAGGAATTGGGAGAAGTAATGTCTGATAGAGAAATGACTACAGTAGGTGCTGAATGCTCTGCTGGAGATGGGAAAACTTCACTTCAAGCATATATGAAGAAAGAAGCAACACCATTCCAGGACCTATGGTCTCTATGTTAGATAAAAGAGACTAGTTTGAAATCTAAATTGATACAGGATCAAATGAAGAAAATCAAGCATATGCTGCCATGTCAAGGAGGAAAGGAAAGTTTGGTAAGTTTGGTCCTCAAAAGTAAAGAAGAAACATGGATAGATACGATGCTATGGTTGTAATGAACTTGGGCACTATAGAAAGGATTGTACCAAATCTAACAAGGACAAGAGGAGAAAGGAAAAAGCCCATATTGTTGAAGAAAAGAAAGAACCTGATGCAAAGAAATCTAAGAAAGAAGAAGTGAAATTTCTCTACTATGATTAAGATCATCTTCCTCTTTAGGAGGTTTCTGTCGGTTGTAAATAGTATGTTAGGAAGCATTGTGTGTTAGATAAATGCCTTACTCTAGGATTTGCATCATGATAGAAGCATTGGAGAAGGAGCACTTGTCATAGGAGGATGTCTGCATTACACATATGCAACAACTCTGCCATGAAAGAAGTGGCTCCTGGGAACATCACTAAAACAACATTAATGAACGGTAGTCATCTAGATCAAGGGTCATCATTCAATAATCAATGTGGAAACAGATGTTGATATATTTTTTTTAATGGAGTCCTCTTTGGACTCACTGGTTAGAAAGAAAGCAATAGGTTTCCTTGAGACTTCTAAATTGCAGAATTCTGGGATTAGAAATGATGACATATTGATGAAGCAGGTCAAGGGAATGAAACTCTCCACTCCAAGGAAATCTACTACAGGATGACTCAACGAAAGGAAATGAGGTACATATATATTTATGCTGATACTGGATGCTATGTAGATAGGTCATATTGTTGTAGGTAGAAGAAGTATAATCAAAGAAAGCAGAAACTGTTCCGATGCACAGGTTGTCAATAGACATGTTCCATACCAGATGAAATCAACATAATATGCTCATATGGAATATGAGGTGATTATATACTATCAAGGAGCTGCACATTGGAAATTCCTGGGAATGAAATAAAATTGTGTGGAGAAAGAGAGAAAAAGGAAGAGATTGCGAAAAAGTGCAATCATGAAAAGAGGCAGTCAACATCTAAGGAAGCCAAGAAGACTTGACTAGAAAATCTCCTGGGAAGATATGTAGACTCCGATAAGAAGTCCGGAAAAGATGAAGACCCTTGGCAATGCATATCTTTTGGAGATGTGTCAACATATACGAGGGATGTCGATGCCTACAAGAAGGATGTCGTGGTGAAAGATCGTCATTGAGGTAACTTTTGATTTAAGTATTCATATTTATAATTGAATAACATCTGTTGAGCTTATGCAAGGCTGCCAAATGGAAGTAGATGTCTTCCAAAAGTTGATAACCATATCACAGGATGAAAGATCCCAGGAAGATATATGGTTCGAAAGAAAGCAGCATAACATGAAGCTAGACCAGATGAGAAGACTGATGGATTAGCTTCTGATAGAAGACATGGCTCTTGGATGAAAGTGATGGATGATCTGTGCCCTAAGAAGAGACCCCAAAGTTGAAGGCTCCTCAATTCATGACATCAACGGAAGGAGTCCTTCATGAGAAGCTAAATGTTTTCATCATTGTTGATGCAGGTCCTTGACTAAGAGGGAGCTTGATAATAAGTTCTTACTTAGAAGAAACTCTATGATTCCTAAGCCAAGAAGAAAGCTCTGGTGCATTCTTTATATTCCTTTGTGGAATATGTTGTTCTCCCTAGTTAAGAGGGAGAGATAGACACATCATTCTGGTCTTCACCTAGAAGACAAAATGCGAGATTGGGTAATCATCTGGCATCCGATATTCTTTTGGGATGCATTAGGGCATCTATGGAAAGACTAGTCGTGAAAGGATGGATATTCTTTGAGGATTAGCTATCCCGATAAGAATAGTCCTTTAGAGGTCATACTCAGTGAACACCTGGGTGAAGTATGTACCTTGGAGACAATGATGAAGGTGTCTATAATCATTGGTCTCACCAACATTGTAGCTCATGGTCTCATGGAGAGATGGAGTTGTTAGTCAAGGCTGTGCACTGTGACAATGCTCGATAATATGATGCTATAACAGATGGATTACCAATCAAAATTCTTCTTATGAGATTCTTTAGATTGAAAGTGACCATGTGCCATTATGAATACCTCCTTAGTTAAGAGGGAGTGTTGGAAAGTGTAACTAGGTTTGGTCTTCATAATGACTAGTAATTATGAATTTATGTAATGAAGAAGACAAAGATAATAAAATGTATTTTGTAATACTTGCATCATGGGTTTCATGAGCAAGGGAGTTTTTATTATAGGCCAAAGACTTGTTGATGTCTTTAGGGGTTTGTCACCTTGTCATAAATATATAATTCAGAGTCATGTATATGAAGTGTTGTTACACTTATAGAGGACAATCATTTATGTAATTGTATGCTCCAAAGGCCTTGTCAAAGTACTCCTTGAAGACGACCTAGAAGATGCTAGAGATGCTCCTTGTAAAGTCGGCTCAAATATGTTGAAGATATTCCTTGGTAAGGTCGGCATACCCTTAGATGACTATGTCGGCCTAGGACAGAGGAGATAGCCTCTATAAATGGAGAGACGACAACCTCATTTGGAGACCATCAATTCGGATCATGGTCTGAGATTAAAGTGTGGATTAAGGATTACTGTTGGTGCGAATCTAGAAGGATAAAACTTCGAAGAAAAATAAGGATAATATATCTCTGTCTCGGGTCTATTACATCTCGATCAAGTTTTGTGGAAGAAGTGCGAAGTATAGTCTGCAATCCAGTGCGAGGAAGGTCTAGGGCTGTTACAGTATGAAACAAGTCTACACTCCTTGTAAAATCGGCTCAAATATGTTGAAGATATTCCTTTGTAAGGTCGGCATACCCTCAGATGACTATGTCGGCCTAGGACAGAGGAGATAGCCTCTATAAATGGAGAGACGACAACCTCATTTGGAGACCATCAATTCGGATCATGGTCTGAGATTAAAGTGCAGATTAAGGCTACTGTTGGTGCGAATCTAGAAGGATAAAACAATAAAGAAAAATAAGGATAATATACTTCTGTCTCCAGTCTATTACATCTCGGTCAAGTTTTGTAGAAGATGTGTGAAGTATAGTCTGCAATCGAGTGCGAGGAAGGTTAAGGACTGTTACTGAAGCGAACAAAGTTCCTTCTCAAGCTTAAATACTCCAGAACACTTGGAATACAAGGATATCCATGAGGATACAAAAATTATATTATAAAAGATATGAGATAGATAGATAGATGATAAAATGTTACAATGAGGCCCTGCTTATATACCTACGCAGGTGACCTTTCATGACTGGGCATGTCTCTTAGACATGCCCTTTCACTAACTTAATGACTACTTACATAATCCTTAATTGACTATTTAATAATTATATTTGTTATATTTGTTATGAATTATATTCATAACATTGCCCCTTCCTTCAAAAGCTTTGTTCTCAAAGCTTATAGTTGACACTTTTCTTTAGTTCAATCTTGCACCGTTTTCTTCATTTGCTTTCGTCACAATTTAATATATCAACTTTTATTTATTTATTTGTTATGAATTGGCCCTTCCTTCATAACTTTGTCCCCAAAGTTTTATGGATAATAATTTCTTCATCTTGTATTTGTTAAAATACTATACTTTTCAGGAAATCTTCCTTCTTTCCTTTCCGAATTGGATTTAATTTCCTTTTCATCAATGATTGATTTCATTTTGTCTGTTGAATTGAGTTTTTAGGGTTTTTAAGGTAACCCTTCCTAACTTTCTCTTCTTCTTTTTGATGAGGTTATTATTCCTTCAATTTTTTTTTTTAATAATTTAATAAAAAATGAAGTGAACAAAGTTCCTTCTCAAGCTTAAATACTTCAGAACACTTGGAATACAAGGATATCCATGAGGATACAAATATTGTATTATAAAAGATATGAGATAGATAGATAGATGATAAAATGTTACAATGAGGCCCTGGTTATATACCTATGTAGGTGACCTTTCATGACTGGGCATGTCTCTTAGACATGCCCTTTCACCAACTTAATGACTACTTACATAATCTTTAATTGACTATTTAATAATTATATTTGTTATATTCGTGAGTTATATTCATAACAGTTACAGTATGAAACAAGTCTATGCTCTAGTGCTGAAATCAGTGAGAAGAAGGAAGACTATACAACGTAAGGAAAGGGATTGCTAGGTGTGCAAAGGGAGACAATATAAGTCTCTATTTCGATCTTAGATAGATCAGAAAAGGATCAAAGTTATACACAACGTAAAGGATGGTTTCCACTATAAGAAAGAGACATTGAAATGGTGTATCAAGTGTGTATAAAGAAGAATCGAAAGGAGATCTCTAGGAGGCCAAGTATAGATATGAAGAAGGCATAAAGGAACATATTGTCAAGGGCTATTAGACTAGGGACCGAGTTCCCTAGTGTTGGTGCGAAACGGTGCAGAAAAGGAGATTAGCATAAGGAGTCAAGAAAGAGCAGTGACAAGGTCTTGGAGGCGTAGTAGTATCAAGGGTCTATGTCATGGTCATGGTACTTGTCAATTGAAGATCTAGAACAAGAATTACTTTCGGGTTTTTCTCTCCAAGAGGGAGAGGTTTTGGCCCTGGATTGAAGAGCCAAAATTCTGTGTCTCTTGTGTTTTGATAATTGACTTGATGAAAGACATAATAAGCTAATGAAGACAAGATCTAAGTAATAGAAGCATAACAAGTATAACACGAGCAATTATCAAGTAAGAGAATTGTATTAAACTATGCCCTACCAAATTCTCAAAAGCCTAAAACTGTCTCCACCATGTGCTTATCAACATACATCTTTTGCTGATTTTGAGCCACCTGCAAGTTTTTCTTCAGAGCTCGGAGAATCTCCTGGCTCTCTTGAACCCAATCCTTTGCCCTTGGCACCCTGCTATCTCCAAACATCATGTTAGAAAAATAGAGTGCATCATATCCATAGAGTGCTCAGAAAGGAGACATATCGATCGACATGTGATAAGTGGTGTTGTAGCAAAACTCCCCTAGATGAAGCCACTTGGCACACGCTCTCTGCTAACCCGTAACATAGTTGCATAGATACCCTCCAACCACATGTTCTCGATCTTGGTCTGCCCATTTGTTTGGGGGTAAGCTAGTGCTGGGTGTAAGCTCTGTCCCCACCAACTAGAACAACTCCTGCCAGAAAGCCCCCATAACCTTGCTATCCCTGTCACTAACAATGGTCTTGGGAAGACCATGTAATCAAAAGACCTCTTGAAAGAAGAAATCGACCACCTGGGAGGCTGAAGATTTCGATGGGATGGCGAAGAAATGGGCAAACTTGGTCAACTTGTCAACCACTACGTAGATGCAATCTCACCCTGCACAGCTAGAAGCCCCGTGATAAAGTCTATGGATACACTATCCCACTTCCTCTCTGGAATGGGAAGCAACTGTAATAAACCGGCGGGATGTGACAACTCCACCTTGTTCCTTTGACAATCCACACACTCCTGCACGTGCCTCAACACATCTCCCTGGAGCCCCCACCAAGAGAACCTCTTTCTAATAGCATGATATGTCTTGAGGAAGCTTGGATGTCCTGCTTGGGGTGAATCATGGTCTGCCTACATAATCCTCTCCTTGCGCTGAGATCCTGGCACCAAATAGATCCTGCCCTTGTAGTAGATCACGTCATCCATCACCCGGAATTTGTCATTCCTGTGTGTGCCGTCCAAAATCTTGCAAGCCTGCCTATCTTTGGAGTACTCAACCAAAAGTTGAGCCTTCCAGACTTGCATAACGTCCATCAAGGATAGTACCGCGAGCCTCCTAGAGAGGGCATCGAGCACCACAGTATGCTCCTCGTTCAAATACTCGATCTCAAAATCGTAAGCCTAGAGCTTACTCACCCCTTTCTGTTGTCTCTCCTGCAATAACTGTTGCTCTAAGAAAAATCGAAGACTGTTGTGATCAATCTTCACCTTGAGCCGATTTCCCACCAAATACTGCATGAATTTGGCCAGTGCATGCATCACGACCAACATCTCCTTGTCATACACTGAGTACAACCGCTCATGAAGTAGCAACTTCCTACTCTCAAATGTAATGGGATGGCCTCTCTGTGTCAAAACAACCCCAACTCGCTCACTGGAAGCATCACACTCTAGCACGAAAGGCCGCGTGAAGTCTGCAAAGCTAAAACAGGGTAGCTGCTCATAACCCTTAAGGCGCTCAAAGGCCTCCTGTGCTACCAGGGTCTGCCCAAAATCTCCCCTCTTTGTCAAATCGGTGAGAGGTGCTGCAAGCTGTGAGAACCCTCTCAAAAATCCACTGTAGTATGTGCAAATTCCCATGAACCCCCTCAACTCTGTGACGTTCATGGGTGTCGGCCAATCCAATATGGCTCAGATATTCTCCTAGCGTTCCTTCACTCCGTCCTCCCCAATCACATGCCCAAGGTACAACATCTCTGTTAGTCGAAATTCACATTTGGACATCTTTGCATACAACTGCTGCTCCTCAAGTATGCGAAGCATTACCTCCAAATGCTAAAGGTTCTCCTCCTAAGTCTGGCAATAAATGAGTATGTCATTAAAGAAAACAAGGACAAAGCGCCTCAACTACCCACGAAACACGTGGTACATGCACGACTGGAGTGTAGCTGCAGGTTTGGGTAGCCCAAAGGGCATCACCTAGAACTTGAAATGTCCATAGTGGCAGTGAAAGGAAGTCTTAGGGATGTCTTGCTCCCTCACTCGGATTTGATGATACCCTGAATGCAGATCTATCTTAGAGATGTATTTTTCTCCCCTAAGCTCATCCATCAACTCGTCATTGCGCGAGATGGGGTATCTGTTCTTTAGTGTCTTCTTATTGAGGGCTCGGTAGTCAATACACATGCGTAGTGTCCCATCCTCCTTCACCAGCACCACGGAAGAAGCGAAGGGACTTGAGCTAGGCCTGATGTGACCTAACCTCAGTAGCTCTTGGATGGCCCTCTCTATCTCGTCCCTATAGGAATTTGGGTGCCTATACGGGGTGGTGATGACTGCGTTCACTTCATCCTCCAACACAATAGTGTGCTCAAATCCACGGTCTGGTGGTCTGCTTGGAGGGATCTCCCCAAAAACCCCTTCGTGCCTCTACAACAAGGCCAGTATGTCTGGATCCACAAACTGTGCCTAAGCCCCTGTCTCTAAGATCCTCAACTCAACTGCCCACTCCACATCTCCTTGCCGTAGATCTGCTTCCATTCGATGAGTTGAAACTGTCTGAGGTGGATAAGAGTGCATTCCCCTTGATAATACCAGCTTCCCATCTGGCCCCATAAACTCCATTTCCAACTTCTGTGAATCAGTGGTGACCCTCCCCAATGCGTACAACCACTGGAAACCCAACACTAGGTTGGTGTCTGGGACATCAACTACAAAAAAGTGATTCGTGAACGAGTAGTTCCCCATCCTCAAAGTCAGCCTGGGAACATACTTCGTGCACTGCATGGTCCGGTCTCTGGCACGAATACAAAGAACCCCGCAAATGTCTCTGTCTGGATGCCCCTGTGCTCCACCATCTGAGCATCAATAAAGTTGTGGATGGCCCAACTGTCTACTAGGATTGACACTCGCTGCTCCTGTATTGTTCCCTTGATCCTGAGTGTCAAGTACTTCGGTACTCCCCGAAGTGAAGCGAGGACTCCCCTGGCTGGGGCAAACGGTCCTCCTCTAGGTGGTGGTGGCCCTCTTGATGACGATCCTCCCTCATCTTTCAGTTCATCTGCGATCTCGGCCTCGTCATCTGACTCACTATTTGAAAACACCTAAATGAAATGGGCCTTGCCCTTGGTGCACTTGTGCCTAGGTGCCCAAGGCTCTTGGCACGTAAAGCACAACCTCCTCCTCCTAAGGTCCCTCTGAGTCTTATCGTCCAACTGGCCACGTCCTTCGTCCCTCTGTGGTGGCCTAGTGTCTCAGTTCCCCTATGGGGCCGTGGCTCTAATGGGAGCGAAAGCCTGGTTCTTGGGCATTGCATCAATCATATCCCGGGTCTTGGAGATAACATCCAGAAGTGATGTGGGTTTGTAAGCCCTCACCCAACCACACACAGGTTCAACAAGCCCCTCCACAAATAGCATAATCAACCGGGCCTTTGAGATATTTGTCACTATCACTGCCAATCTCTGGAACTCAGTGATGTAAACTTCTGCGCTGCCAGTCTGCCTCAGGTGGGCTAACTCCTAGAAATGCAAGTCCGAGTCTTTCCTCTCAAATCTCTCTAGCAGCTTTCGGGTGAACTCAACATAAGTGGTGATATGGATGTGTCCCAATGTGATCAACCCATGATACCACCACTCCTGGGCATCCCCTTCCAAATGAAGGGTGGCAAACCGTATAGCATCAGCTTCCCGCATGGTGTTCAGATGGAAATATGTGTCTAGCTTTTGGATCCGAGCCCTGGATGAACTCTTTGCTGGCCCATCAAATTTTGGGAGTGTAACCTTCCCAGCTATTCTCTGCACATCCTGGTTGGACATTCCCCCTCTGTAGTGGGCCTTAACCCCTGTAGTACGACTCTCCTTGAGGTGAATGTACTCCCCAAAAGACATCACCCGCTTAATCCGGGTATCCAACCCCTCATACTCATCAATAATAGACGCAATTGAGTGGACCAAATCTGCAACCGGGTCTGGTTCCCTCTCTAGTTCGGGCTCATCCACAAAATGAGGCAAAGTGGGACGACCAACCTGCCCACGCTGGGGAGTATGTGGGGGCTGATAAGTACGGCTGCCCCCTCTTGCTCTAGAACCCCCATCACCTTGAGGCTCACCCTCTAGCTTTCCACCCATTTGTAGCCCCATCACTTGCTACATAATGTCCATCATAAGTTGCCCTTGCCTCAACATCTGCTGATTAGTCCTCAACAACTCCTCCAAAAATTGGTTCGGGCCCATTTTCCTTCGTTGTTCATTATCCTCCTGATTGTCCATTCCACCTCTACGGTTCTCCACCTTGGTGTTTGAAAACAGATCTGGGTCATCTTCTCTACCTCGACCCTTGCTTATGCCTCTACCACGACCTCTCTGGAAGACTACTCCTTGATATCTAGGTGGCATCACATGCTCCTGTTTCCCACCCTAGCTAAGAACATGCTTTGATACCACTATAATATTCCTAATAGAAATTTACAATGATAACAAAAGACATGCCATAATTTTCACCCCATAAATTTATTCAGCAAACACATATATAAACAAAAATTTTGCTTGAGACACCAAATTGGCCAGTTATATGAATGCAAGAGTGCAATAGAAGATGGAGAGAGTGCACCTGGGCTTGCACAAGGAAAGCTACAAGCCTCAGGTGATCCATATAAAAGTGCCCAACTACTGTAGAAATGCTGCTCTGTAGAAAACTGCGCTGACCCTCTGTTTTTGCACTGTTGGCTCACTTCAGACCCTCATTTTCCCCCTGAAAACAACCTTGAAAATTTTGCGAAATTAGGGGTGGACTCCTTGCTACAAACCCATAAAAAACCTATGAAGGATTTTCCCTAGTTTTGACCTTCCAAATTTTGCCTCCCACATCTTGGTCTTCCTCCAAACCAAAAATCTGCACCTATAACTGAGTCGGTCAATTCCTTCTCCCAAAATGCTAGCAATCCCCTCTAAATAAGCCTCCAACTAGAATCCCAACAACCCAACTCAATCCTTTGGCCAAGGCTCTCCCCAAATGACCCACACCAATGACTACGTAGTCCTCTAGGGGATGACGCGGTCTTTGAGCTCAAAAATTTGTTTTGGGTGTTATGCTACCTCCCCTGCTGAAGCCTCACTCCTATAAGCTGGAAATGGGTCAAGGAATACTCTGGTAACTCCACAAACCCAACTCCCAACTTCTTTGCTCCTCCAAAGCTACGTGGTCTCCTCCACTACATACTGACTGACCCAGAACTGCGTGAATCCCTTTAGGATGTATCTCTTTCGGTCTCAAGATAAAATGGAATCCTTCCTAGGGTGGCACTCGAGGTCCTGCATTGGGTTTTTCCGGGGACATTGGTCCAAAAACAACGGTGTCACTTGTGTCTATGTTTTAATCTTGTTCAGATTTTGTTCCCACACTTTTTTTTCTTTCCTGCAGTTTATTTTTGAAGGTTGTAGTGTATGAGATTTCGCTGTTTACAGTAGGAAACCGTAAATAATTTTTTAAAAGGAATTAACTAGATATGACATTTCTCATCAGTGCTGCAGTAGGATTCTGGGTAATACGAATTTTCACATGGTATCAGAGCTTGTTTAAGCTAAGTGCAGTAGGAGAAAAAGAACAGATCCAACAGATCCAACGTTGAAGGAGAAGCCAAGGATCAAAGAGCTGTGTAAGCAGCAGATTGATCTCCTAGGTGATTGTGCAGTCCAAGCTAGGAGGGCTAGTTGCTGCGAGGAAATCTTTCTCTGAGTGAGTCGACAGAGGGGTAGGATTTTCTAGATCGCAGTTTGTCCAAGGCAGAGGGAGCAACGTAATAGTTTCAACGCCGATCAACAGCTGGAGGGACACAATTTTTGTGCAACAGTGATTGCTGGTGTAGAAGTGTCAAGAAGAGTAGCTGAAGACATTTTGGGGATTTCTGACCTTAGAAAGTTTCACGCCCAAGAAACTCTGATTTCCCGTGCAGAAGCAACAAAGTTCGTGAACTGATTGGCTTGCTCCAACTGGGAGTACGTACAACCAACTGCGTAGAGGGTTAGAGGCAGTAGATCGACAACATGTGGGGGATTATCTTCCTCAGAGAATTCCTAGCCGGGGAATTTTAGTTCTGGATAGCTGAGCAACAATATTGTGTGGCAAATCTACTATCTCTAGCAGGGAGTGCATAGGCCAGGCCAAGAACTGCGCAAAGGAGAGAGAGGGAGCTAGTTCTATTTATTTTTCAGTCGGCAGAGATGGCAACAAGTGGGATGAGAGATCAAGATCGGTTGAAGGGAGCCTCCAACTATGTGATCTGGCAAGCAAGGATTAGATGCCTGCTGGATGAACATGATTTCAAAGCCTTAATCGATGGTGTGGTAGCTGAACCTGGAGATGCAGATTCTCTGAAAGCGTTCAAAAATTATATGGCTAAGGCAAAGTGCTTGATCCTTGACAGGCTGAGGGATCATGTCGTGTGTCAATCGCTAGTAAAGGGACTGCTAGAGAAATGTGGCAGGCCCTGGAGGAGCTATATCAGGGATATTCCGTGTAGCAGAAGATGTTCTTGTCAGAGAAATTGCAGACTACAAGGATGCATAAGGGTGAGCGCATTGATTCGTTCCTGTTTAGACTTCAAGATCACAGAGATCAGTTGGCAGTTGTAGGAGCAACTCCTCAGGCCACAAAGATGGTCAGATTGGCCCTCAAATTAGTGTCTGAAGACTATCAAGTCTTTGTCCAGAGTATCATGGGCAGAGAGAATTTGTCGTACTGGGAGGAAATGTGGGCAACTCTTTAGTAGGAAGAGATGAGGAGGGACTTACTCAAGTGCCAACTTGAGGGCAACAACAACAGTGGGAAGAAGCCGAAGGAGGAAGAGGAGAATGTAGCCCTTGCATCAAAGGGGCAACAGGAGCAGCGCAAGAGGAAGAAGGACCTTTCCAAGATCAAGTGCTTTCGGTGTGGCGAGATGGGACATTATGCCACACAGTGTCCTCTCAAGAAGAGAGTCAAAGATGAGAAGCATGATCCACAGGCTGCATCTGCAAGGATTGATGAGGAGGAGTTCGCCATGATCGCTCACATATCGCCAGGGGAGCGATGGGGTGATCTAGAGTTGTAGCTCAACAGAGTTGCAGCTGGGCAGGATCCTTGAGGAGTCCACCTCTCGGATCAATACCTTGCTACGGGTGCCCAAATCTGAAGTAGTAGGGTTGACGAGTGCCAGTTGGTGTAGAGGAGTGCAAAAGTGACAGTGGTTAGTGAGCGCCAGTGTCTGAGCAACACAAAGCAGAGTTGGCAACAATGCAGGAAGGCACAGTGCAGAAGTCAACAACAACACAAAAGCTTCAGAGGACATCGCAGAGACTAGCAACAGTTAGATCTTCAACACCGAGATGCATCATGCTGAACATTTAGTTCAGTATTGGATGTTTTTTAGTTGCAATGCAGTGGCAGTTGGCAACATCATGCAGGGTCAACAACATCACAGATGCAACAACGCAATGTTGGTGAGCACATTCCTCGCTAAGAGGGAATGTTGATTTGGGTAGCATCAGATATGCTCTAAGTCTCAAAATTTGCAGGGAGGCTTAGACACATGTATTCCAAGGAAACTAGAAATCGTTTGTGAAAATTCCACTCACAAAGTGTTTAATTAAAATAATTATTTATTTTTAAAGGGGCCCCAAGTGTAAACTTAGGAACATAAAATAATTAAAGGGTATTAATAAAACAGAGTGCGAATCTTCTAGAGGAAGCGAAGATCAAGTCAAAATTTAATCTTAGAAATTTATTAACGATTTAATTTCGACCGTTGAAGTCTCAACGAGACAATTATAAGGACTTGAAGGGTCTTTTGGAAAAGAACACTGAAGGATCAAGAGATCAAAATTCTTTAGTGAGCAGTGCTAAGGGAGAAAATCGATCAAGAGATCTTTTGCAGAGAGGGGCAGTAATTCCAGTTGGAAAGTCTATTCTTGAGCCGAAGAGTACACAACAGAGAAGACAGAGAGCAGTACCAACAGAGGCAGCATAGAAGTTACGTAGAGCCAACAAAGGCAGCGCAGTAGCCCAGAGGGAGTTCGAGTTTCAGCTGAGGATTAGTTAGATCCAGTGCCGGAGAGCTGGGGTGTGAGACCAGAAAGGGGCCAGAGGGTCAGATCCAGCCAACAGAAGAGCCGGAACGTATAAGCCACACAAAGTGACCTCGAGACTGCGCAGAGGCTGTGGAGGGCTTGCCAGTCCGCGGTTTTGGCCAGTTGGGCTTCCAGTGTCAGTGTGTGAGGTAATCTCACACACTTTCTTGTGAGTCAGATTCTCTGTGAGGATAGCCAACAAGACATCCAGTTTGTATTCAGAAAATTACTGGATAATATATAAACCCTCAGCTGCTGCACCAGTTTTCCCGCATTGGGCTTTTCTGGGGACATTGGTCCAAAAACAATGATGTCACTTGTATCTATGTTTTACTCTTGTTCAGATTTTGTTCCCGCACTTGTATTTTTCCGCAGATTATTTGTGAAGGCTGTAGTGTATGAAATTTTGCTGTTTACAGTAGAAAACTGTAAATAATCTGTTAAAAGGAATTAACTATATAGGAGATTTCTCATCAGTGCTGCAGTAGGATTCCGGGTAATACGATTTTTCACAAGTATGCCCAGATCAAAGCATCTTGTCAGCAAAGTGTAGTGACCTCCTCCAGCACGTATTTCTAGATTATTGACAGTCAAACATTTGCCCAACTTCTTCTGCATCAGAGCTGTAATGAAGCCCAAATTCTTTGCTTGAGGAGAGTTGACTGAGTGTGAGAAAAAGCATTCCAAAGCCCAGTGTAAAGAGGATTTTGGAGGCACTCATAAGGGAGATAAATGATTTTCTGTCTGTGTAATTATTTCTCCTTAAGAACAAATTAAATCCTCCTTGAAGATTGGTTTTCCCCTTGTGGGCTTATTGAAGGTCAGTTGAGCAAAAATAACTGTGTACAATGTGTATAAGTTCTGTGTTGCTTGCACTTATTTCTTTTATCAGCTGTGAAGCAAAAAAGGTAGAGTAGTCCTTATGTTTTAATTTAAATGCATGCTAACATGTATATATCAGTTAATCCCGCGAGGGTTTGGTCGAACGGTAGACATCTCGCATCGTAAGGAGTATGTCTTGCAACATAGGGGCGTCTCAGCCTAGGTTTGAATCCTCATTTATCTAGGAGTTGTTCCTGCAGGCAGCGACTTCTCTCCAATGATTATATAAAAGCGACGACCAGACTCGATCTCGGGTGGCGTCTCAATCAACCTTCCTTGTCTCCAATTCCGCTGTACAAAAAAAAAAAAAAACATGTATATATCAATTCATGTTATGATGGGGTTTGGGCATTAAACCTTTGCAAGAACTTGAAACTGGGCGAGCTACAGCAATTTTTAAAAATTTCTACATAGTATCAAAGCTTGGAAAGCTCTAGATCTGAGAAAGGGGCCTTCAGATTTAAGGAAAACATCAGCTGATATTTCAGAGCAGTAAGCAAACTTCTGTTAAAACAGTGATAAGACAACCTAAAACCATCTTCAAAAATCCAAAGGACTATTGGTTGAGAGGGAGAAAGGCTACCTAGTGACAAATCTGTGAGAGAGATGAAATTTTGTGTTGCTTGGGAGAGTCATGGCAACTGGTATATGGATGGAGGACAGATTGGCAGGGGCATAAATCTTTGGCCTCTGGAAGGAGAGAATGACGCTTTTGTTTGAGGAGTTGGATGTATGGGACAATATGGAGAATGTTATGCAACCTCCTACTAATCTTGTTTAGTTGACCGAGTTCAACAAAAGGAATGTAAATGCGAAGAGAATCATTCTTGATGCCATCAGAGGCCACCTATTCCCTCATGTGACCAAGAAAAGGTTTGCTTACAAGATGTGGGAGTCCCTTGTCACACTACACCAAAGTTCCAATGATAACACGAAGATGGTGTTGAGACAGAAGCTAAGAAGCACCAAGATGACCAAGACTGACAATGTGACCTCATATCTCATCACGATCTCATAGGTGAGAGATGAGTTGGCTGCCGTGGGTGAGGCTATTCCTGAGAATTAGTTGGTAAGGATTGCACTATATGGTGTCACTAATCAGTGGAATGGATTCATGCATGGCATTGTGGCCAAAGAGCATTTTCCACACAGGAGGAGGATGTGGGATGATTTCATTTAGGAGGAGATGAGGAGGAGTGTCAAGGCTGACATCTAGAGTGGTGGGGTAGGTGAGGAGGAGAATGTTGCCCTTGTGACTAAGGGCAAGAAGAAGAAGCAGGGGTCCACTAGTGGGGCCAAGCAATAGAAGGAGGAAGAGAAGTTTGAGAAGGACATGAGCAAAGTGAACTGCTTTGCTTGTGGGAAGATGGGTTATGCATCCAAGTGTACTGAGAATAAGGGGAAGAAGAAGGATGTGGCAGCATCAACCGAGGTGGAGGAGTTCGCCTCTAGGTTTGATTCAGAGTTTTCACTGGTGGTGAGCTTAGTCACTAGTCCTATATCCATGAGTGTTTGGCTTATAAACAGTGGTGTATCTTGCCATATTACTGGAGTGAGGGTGCACTTTATGAGTCTTACAGAGGGCTTAGACTTGGAGGTGGTGCTTGGTCATTGCCACCTCTGAATGTGCAAAGGTCCTTTATGTACCGGGCCTAAGGAGGAACCTGATATCTGTTTCTTGTATTGAGGACAGGGGATATGTTGCGTTGTTTTGGGATGGACAAGTCTTGATGTATCTCGTGGGATCTAGCATAGCATTTGCTAGAGTGATTGGTGTTCGTGAGGGGAGACTTTACAGGTTCACATTTCAGTCTTCCAAGACCGTGATGAGGTCACATGAGGGTGATTGTGTAGAGCAAGAGGCTCCTTGGAAGGGGATTGTTAATTTGGCAGCTTAGTAACAAATTCTAGCCATTGCACTAGATTCCTCTTTTCAAGAGGACCAAAATTAACTTTTGAAGCACTCAATTTGGATAGAAAACCCACATTGGCACATTTGTTCAGGTCAGCCTAGAAGCAAAATAGGCAACCTTCCAACGCATATAAATACAAGTCAAGTTCTCATTTGGCTTCACAATCGCTTAACACATTTTCTCTCTTCTTCATTGTGTTATCACCAATAAAATTTCATTTTTCATTAGGAAGGTCATTAACAATAGGTTTTATTGTCTTGGAAAATTAATTCATGAAATTGATAAAATTTTATGAATTGGTCATAATCCTAAGTTTGAAGAGTCCCACTTGTCATGTCATCATGGTCAAATCCATAAAAATCCAACAAAAATCTTCATACATTGGTTCAAATTTCGGTTTAGGCAACCTGTCTATTTTTTCCCGAGTCCACAGCGAGATTAATGGAAAACAGGTTGTTTTCACTATGGACTCACTTGACCAGTTCGTAGCGAATCTGCCAGAATTATAATGAAAAGCGCTACGAAATCATGCTTTTTTTGCATTGGTAAAGAAAAGGGTGAGGTGTCGAGTTTTAAGTGGTTAGAGGTCAGTCTGAGGTCACGTGATCAGTTAGAAGAGTCGTGCAACATGCGTAATCATCTTTGGTCATTCATCATTTCACTTAACCTCACTTATTTGTCTTCATCCCTCTCATATTCGAAACTTACCTTTTAAATTACCCTTGAGAGCTGCTGTCTGTCATCTTTCTCTCTTACCTCTGTGTATAGCTATTGTCATCATCCTTAGGGAGGTTCAACTTTGTTTGCAAGCTTATTGCTGTGTAATTCTCTTCTTTGTAGGTGTCATACTATCAAGAAGGCCAGTGTAGTATTAAGAGAGATGGCCATGCAGAAGAAGACTAATAAAGGGGGCTCAATTGTCAAGTATGAGCCCATGGATCTAAAATTGCTCAATGAGGATCCTAGCTTTGTAGAAGCCTTCACCAGTGTTGGGTGCATCAGGTTCTGCCAGAAATTACAAGTGGGGCTGCAACAACAGCTTCAAATGTGCAAGGAAAACAAACTGTTGACCCCAAATACCCATTGTGGAAATATGTGACAAGAGAGGGAGGGGCAGGAAAAAAGGGAGGAGGAGGAAATTGTTCATGGAAATGCAATTTTTGCAACGACCATTTCACTTGCACATATTTCCGTGTGAAAGCTCATTTGTTGGGTATTCCAGGTTGTGGCATTAAATGTTGTACAACAATTGAATCGACACAGAGGAAGGAATTGGAGAAAGAGCAATATATTAGTGAGGAAAATGTGGCATCAAAAAAAAAAAAACAAGAATGATGACCCCCTTCCATTCTTAAGGAAAAGCAACAACAAGTTCCCTTTTGAGACTTTTAGTAGGGGAGAATCAACAAAGAGAAAGGCAACTGCAGTTGGTCCAATGGACAAGATTTTTCAAAAAGAGAAGAGGGAAGAGCTTGATCTCACCATTGCATTTTTTTTCTATCAGAACTTCATATCATTTAATGTTGCACGGTCACCTCTATTTATTGAGATGTGTCGAGCTCTTAGTCATGGGGATCCATCAGGGTATGTGCCTCCTGGGTCAGAGAAGCTCAGAACCACATTGTTGACAAAGGCATAGAAAGAGGTGGACAAAATGCTTGAGCCTATTAAATCAACATGGCCAACATCTGGGGTTAGCATTGTTTTTGATGGATGGACAGATCCAGCATGCCACCCACTCATCAACTTCATGATGTCATCCTTGAATGGTCCAGTTTTCTTGAAATTAGTGGATGCACTTGGACAGTACAAGGATGTACAATATATGGGTGAGTTATTTATTAAAGTTATTAAAGATGTAGGTGTCGATTCTTGTGTGCAAATCATTACAGATAATGCACCTGTTTGCAAGGCTGCTGACATGATTGTGGAAGCAAAATATCCACAAATATTTTGGACACCTTGCATTGTCCATTCATTGAACTTGGCACTGAAATCTATTGCTTCTGATGTGCTTTGGATTGGAGCCATTATTGAGGATGCACGACATATCCGCAATTTTGTACAAAACCATACAAATGCCCTCACTATCTACAAGGAGTACAACAATCTATCATTGTTGAAGATTTCAGATACACGGTTTGCCTCTTCATTCATCATGTTGAAGAGGTTGAGGGAGGTCAAGACTGCTCTTGGGTCCATGGTTATTTCAGAGTTTTGGTCTTTTTGGAGAAAGACGGATCAAGCAGCCTCAAAGAAAGTAAAGGACACAGTGTTGGATGATATATGGTGGAAGAAGGTAGATCTAGTTATTCAGATCATGGAGCCTGTCATTTCCTTGCTCCGATTTGTAGATACAGACCAACCCATCCTAGGAGAGGTTTCTGAGGGATGGGATTCCATGATTGAGTCTGTGAGAACCATTGTTTTATAGAGTCAGTGCCCAGAGTATGAGACATCACCTGAGGCCTTCTTCATCGGCATACAGGATATTCTTGTCAGCAGATGGGACAAGAATTGCACACCTTTACATTGTTTGGCTCACTCCTTGAACCCAAAATACTATAGCCATGAGTGGTTGAATGGTGGACCTTCCCGCAGATTCCCTCCTCACATGGATGGTGAAATCTCACAAGGGAGGAAAGATGCATTCAAGAGGATTTTTCAGGAGAGGGCATCCCTTGATGAGGTGGAGGATGCCTTTGCAGAGTTTTCCACTAGCACTGGGCGATTTGCAGGCTATGATGTGATTCGAGACAGGGGGGCTAAGAAGCCCTATTCTTGGTGGGCAACTCATGGGGCAACAAGCCCTCCTCTACAGCAGTTAGCCATGAGGCTCCTCTCTCAGGTGACTTCATCCTCTTGTTGCGAAAGGAATTGGAGCACATATGGGAATTTGTATAGTGTGAAGAAGAGCAGGCTTGAGCAGTCCAGGGCAGAGACAATGGTGTATGTGCACACCAACCTTCGTCTCATCTATAGGCAGAGGGAGGATTTGTTGAAGGGAAAGACAAAGATGTGGGATTTCTTTCCTGATGATATGGGTCTGGACAACAGTGTTGAGTTGGCATTGGCCAACTTGGATCTCAATGCGCCAGTGCTAGAGCTTGTCACATTTGATGATGGAGTAGAGGCGTCATCCTCCACACCAGCAGATGCAGAGATGGCAGAGGAGGATGCATCAGAGCCAGAGGAGAGCAGTGGTGAGCATGATGATCGGGATGAGGACAGTGATGCTGATTATGATGATGAGGATTGATGACTCATTGACTTTGAGTCTCTGACTCATTGAGGCTTCAGGCTTGTAGTCTTGTAGACTATATTTTTTTTGTATTTTGTTTTCTATTTCTATTTGCCATTGGCAGTGTACTTATGTAACACATTTTGATTCTGATGACTTAATGAGAAAACTACAGTATCTTACTATCTTCAATCTTGTCTTTCTGAGTAAATTTGACAAATGTATGATGTATCAATGTATCAATGATCATGTATGAGTATCTAAGATGATAGATCTTAAATCTATGTTTGAATCAATGAATTTGTATGAATTTGTGTAAAAAATATCTAATTTTTAATATATTAATATATATATTTTTAAAATATATATATATATATATATATATATATATATTTTAATAAAATAATATATAACGTATCGTATCCCAGAAGTATCTTGCTCCGGGGTCACTGTACCAGAATCCGATTCCTCAAATCCCCGTATCCCTGTATCCCCGTATTGCCCAAGCTACTGAGATTCCGAGGATGGGAGAAGAGTGGTTTATAGCCACTAAGTTCAAATTACAGGACTGTGATGAATTCATGAAACCTGAACACATAGGAGTGGATATGACATTTGGGATCCCAATGAGCTGCCTTAAAGAAAAGCACTCCAAACTACTGCTTGTAATTCAAAAATACTTCACATGTGAAGGGAGTTTCCATATGATTTATCAATATCATTTCAGACTCTTGCTACATTTCACTAGTAAGCAACCTCTAAACCTTCCATTTTTCTTATTTAGAAGCCTAGGCAACATGTTAGACAAAGTTCAAGCTAGGCCAAAAGGTAGTGAAACTTCAATTTTTCATCATGGATTGATCAAGCCACTGGTGTTGGAGGAGTTGAAAAAGCTGAATAGAGACTGGGCCACATTCCTATTTCTTAGTGGTTATGAAGTATATGCATTAACACCCAAGAAGACACCTAAATCAAAAGCTACTCCTTCAAGCAAAAATTATAAACCTATAGATGAAGCAGAGAGTGTAAATGAAGAGGAAATGGAGCCCATTGTAGAGCCTATGGAGGTTGAAATAGAGCATGCACAGGAAACAGAGGTTCCACAGGCCACACCTACAAATAGCCCTCAAAGCCCATCAGAAAGAGTGGAAGAATAACTAGGAGCCAAACACTGGGGAAAGGAAACCTTGAGGACATTCTTCAAGCCATTGACATAGAAGAAACTCCAGTGGTCAAAGATGTGGATGTCAAAGGAAGCAAGAAGAAAAAGAAAGGTCTCACTGCCAAAAAACTTGACTTCTTCGGAGAAGATGCAGGTTTTGTATTCCAACCAAGAAAACCACTTACCAGGTTGCAACTTGCCAAAGGTGCCATAATAAAAAGACTGAAGTGACAGACAAAGGCAAACAACCTATGGCAGAGGATATCATTGACTTATCTCCAGCAAAGGAAGAAAGGTAAAAAGAAAGTTATTGAAAATACTGAAGTGCAATTTTTCAATGAGCAGCTGAGAGAAGCCAAGGAGGAAGTTATTGAAACCGAGTTGGAATTGGAGGAAGCCAAGCTAGACAGAAAAATGGTGGGGAGTTCAAAGAAAAGGTAAATGAGCAAATCAATCACTATGATGAGGCTTTGACTAATGCAAAGAAATTGCTGAAGAGAACCCTTCCTCTACGCAGGGTAATGGAACATACAAGGAAGAGGAATATTTGGTTGCAGGTAGAGAGAAAGAAACTTAAAAGTCAAGTGAAAGAGTTAGAAGGGCATATGGAGATGATACAATCAGAGCTCAAAAAGAAAGGTTTAAAAATAATAGTCATAAATGAACCTCTAGAAACTGAAACCTCTGCTGCCAAAGGTGAAGCCTCTAAGGTTTGAAGGGGGGATAAAATACCTTTTTGATATTTTTGCATCATTTTGGATCATCACTTGCAGAGCCATGGGCAAATTTTAAAGAAGGAAAGCAAAATTTTCAAGTCTGTTGCCAATTAGGCAAGTTCGTAGCATGTCTCAAGCTTGAAGCCCAGAAATCGCTACGAACTCGCTGTAGGATCTTTTTTGCTATAAATCACAGGTATTGTTATGATGGAGGCAGGTAAAGGTTTGTATTTAGTTATTTAGACTCGTTAAACAACTTCAGATCAACAAAGGGAGCAGATAAGTTGCATAAATGGTCGAAGTCAAAGGTGCTACGAACTATCGCTACGAACTTGCCTAAAGTCCCCTGTTTTTGCAGCGAAGGAGTTTTTTGAAGATTTTTCAAATTTTGATGGTCTTTTTGAGACAAGCCAGCCACGTGGAAAGGTCAGAGCTCATCAGGTGAATGTTTTGATAAACACATACTCTTCGACAAAGCCTTTCATATTGCCAACTCATCATGGAGGATTCATCAATCATTATGACACCATCTCCTAAAAAGTAGGAAGACAGGTCTCCTGACTTGGTGGGAGCAATTATCTTTTGGTCATGGTCAGTGCCACCTAGGCACATGACCTTCTCGATGTAAATATGCAATTTTAAAGTATGTTATTGTAATAAAGATATTGTAGAGTCCTATTAGGTTTCTAAGTCCTGAAATTAGCACTTGTCAGTTTTATATCCTTGTAATATGCTTATGTTTAGATTAGGTGTCATTAGAAGGACTCAAAGGGTCAGCCATGTTGGTAGACCCAATTTAAAGATGCCTAAGCCTATTAATAGGCAGATAATTGAAGAAGAGAGGGTTGATTGATGTTTACTACAGACCTACTATCGTAAAAACTTTTCATCAGTAATATACAATGGTAGTTTGGTTTTCTTCACCTAAGATTCATTGATGTTCTCATGAGTATTTGTCTTATGTATTCTGCAATATTATCTTCAATATTCTGATGTTTGATTACTTAGAATTCATGTATTACATGCTCTAACTTCCTTCAAACACTTAAACTACTGTGAATGTTATCTTTTGATCAGAACATCTATATGCCTGAACTTCCATAAGAAGAGTTCATATGTCATTGAGTTCTTTTCACTGACTCCATATGCCCAATGGTAGTGATTTCTCCACATCATTCACCTGCATAAAAAACACATTTAAAATCCAATTTCAGAGTTAGCCATCTGTTGAGCTTCTTTTAGATAATGTTATCTATATCCTTGAGAGAGCTCCCTCGAGTTGGAAAGGCTAATTTTCAGCTAAAAGCAGGTTTGAAATAGTTTTTCTAGGTTGACTGTTGAAGCAACCCATCAGTATCAATTTAGTGATAACACATTGATTGGTTCGTACAACTCAATAATTGCAGGGATCTCTCACATGTGCGTAGGAGGAAGTCCGTTTTTTGATTGGCTGAGTTTCTATTTTGTTCCGCGACGTTGACCAACTTTGACTTGAGTGAATTTGGCATGGTTAGACTGCGTTGTTTAGTGGAGTACTTTTTTCTAGCAAGCTGCATACTTTGGCAAAAAATCCAGGACTTTTGTCCACTTTGACTGCTGACCTTTCACAGAAATTTGACCTCAGATCTAGCAGTTGGTTTCTCTCTCCATTGACTTGTTCGACTTGTTGATTTGGAACTATTTTGGGCTCACCTTTTTTTCGTAAGGTTCATTCGAATCTGTTGATATACAAAATAATATACATACTGGAAAATAAGAGCCATCAAGGGGGCCTGCAATGGGTGTCCCTCGAGGCATTCTAAAAGCAAAAGTTTAAACAGATGGTGGGCTTCCCAATAGAGGGAAACCAACCCAACCATCGAGTCTTTTAGACCATCAAAGTTTGAAAAAGACCTTGGGAGTCTGTGAAGATGAAAAAGACTGAAAATCAAACTTAAACAACTTAAACAAATAAACCAAACTAAGGAGGAGGAGTTTCCTAGATTATCCAACATGCATAAGGAGAAGAGAGAGAACTCGTGGAGTGGCTAGGGGTTACCATGTGACTAGTGGTCTGCCAAACAAATTGATGACTGACACCTCCAGGAACGTGGAATTGATGGATGCCCTCGCTCGTTGACACGTCCCCCATCTCCATGCCAGCAACACGAACCTGGTTCACATCATGAAATTGATGCTCGAACTTGGGCCGCTTTAATTGAGTCGAATCCAGCACATGAGGACAAGGGAGCTTGAGGGCAGAGATGGGATTAGGACGAATGATTTCTAGAGCATGACGCCCTCCCAGCTGAAGCAGAAGCAGAAGCTCTCGATCATAAAAGACCTCCTCCATGGCCTCCCGAGCCAACTCCAGAGCATGGTTGCCCCCTATGATTTGTAAATTGAGCCTATCTGTCGAGAGTTGATGCTACACCAGGGACCATGCAAAAAACAATCTCATCATCCAATACCTGCTAGCCATGGTAATTCTCGACGCAACCTCCACAGAAAAAGCTTCCAGCTCCAACAAATCAACCAAACTCCAAATGTGAATAGGAATCTGAGTCGAAGTTTCCTGCGCTGTAATCCTCTGTAGTGTCTCCGACGGAGTCGATAGGAACTTGAGCGCCCATTCTCCCACTGTGGATACAACACATTTTGAGATGAGGCATCACTGGGCTCCTAAGGCAATCCAGAAGTCAATTTTTCACAGTTTCTAGATCTTTTAGCAGAGCCAACACACCCATCAAATTCAGAAGAATGATTCTCCATACTACAAGACCGGAAAGATAAGGGGCATGGCGTGTGAGAATGTTAACTCTTCGTGCATGCGACACCAACTTGTCAACCTCCTCTCGATCCTCCAAGTACAGAGGATATCGCCGCCAACGTTTCACCATAGCTCTCGCAATACCTCCCCACATCAACCACATTAATAACCTCAACCACAACATCCACATTAATAGCAAGGGGGATGAAATGGAAGTCGTGTCAGCTAGATCGTGCATGCGATCCAATTGTTCGTCCTCTAGGTTCCGTCTCGTCAAGGCCACCTGTATCCGAGTTATTTTGGGCTCATCTTAATTAGCAAAGGAGGTCGCATTAATTGATCCAGGACTGAGCTCTTTTGGAGATCATTTGACTGCGGGCTTAAGTTTGGTTAGGACACACTTTGACAACAGTTGACTACTGTTGACTTGGGAAGATTTACAGGAGGACCATATTTGACTTTTGTTGACTTCATCTCTCTCTTGTCTCTGATTTGGATAGTTTCTTGGCATATTGACTTGATTGGATTTTGGATATTGGTTTTGGATATTGGCTAGTCAAAGCTTGACTTTGACTCCCAGATGATGTACTCTCTTTGTTGTACATTAGAAGACAATCTAATAGAAGAAGAATTGCAAAGGGTTTTCCCATGGTCATTGACCAAACATTGTGTCTCTTGTCTCTTGGCTCTTTTTCATTGTGCATATTGTATAATTGTTGTATTATTATTGGTTAATTGAAGAAGTGGAAATTGTAAATTGGATGCTATTGGAATTTGTTGAAGTGATAGTTGTAGCATAGAACAATTCTAGAAGAAAAATTAACATGGTATTAGAGTTGAGGTGAAGATAAGCTCAAGAAACATAGAGCAAGAACATCTATCTTCTAGCAACTGATTGAAAATTCAATTTTGGTTTGGTAAAAATGTCTACGTCATACTTCAAGGATAATGAAAGGCTAGCTAATGCATCTAAATTTGCATCTTGGAAGGCCAAGATTAGTGTCACCTTATATGAGTATGATGTCTTGTAATATGTGGAAGGAAAGATTTCAGCACCACCAGAAAATGCTACTCAAGCTGTCATGTCCAAGTACAAGAAAGGTGAGATTAAAGCTACGAAGATCATTATTGACTCGTTAAGAGATCATCTACTTGTTTATTTATCATTTTTGAAGACATCCAAAGACATGTACAATAAGATTGTTGGCATGTATGAAGTGAAAAATTTGAGCCACATTATGGATTTGAAAAAGCCAAATGAAGGAGAGCCTACTACCTTCGTTGCTCAAGGAAAGAAGAAGAATAAGAAGAAACGAAAGGGAAAACCATCTAATGCAAGAAAATCTCCTCAAGCCAACTGAGACTCCAAGAACCCAAGAAGACGAGATAGAGATGTTGAATGCTACAATTGTCATGAAAAGGGTCACTATGCTCGAGATTGCCTTGAGAAACGAGATGCTCCAATGAGAAATACTTCAAGGTCCTACAACAATAACCGTGGCTACAACAACAATAGGTCATATGATAAAAGAGATGGAAGAAGGAATGATAGAAGAAGGGACAGTACCGATGATTGAGAAGAAGGCTATCGTCCACAAAAGAGGTCAAGAAATTCTAGGGATGAAAGTAATGCAACTAATCGATCTGAATATATCCTTATTTCTACACTTTGTAGTTCCTCTCCTCCAAATACTTGGGATAGTTGGTTGGTTGATAGTTGGGCCTCTCATCATTTCTCTAGGTATAAGGAAGTTCTCTCTAATTTGGTAGAGAGGGAGTCAAGGGGAGTCAAGTTTGAAGATTATTCTTGGAGATAACCCCACTCATCTTGTTAAAGGATTTGGGTCTGTTAAATTTCACTTGGACTCTGGGAAATCTGTTTTGCTTCATGATGTGATGTATGTGCTGAGATTAAAGAACTTGGTATCTATATCTGCTTTGGAAGACAAAGGAATGAGGGTTGCTTTCATCAAAGGAAAAGTTCTTACTTGGCCTGTTGGATCCTCTGTGAGAGATGCTTTCACATTGGGATCTAGATTTGAAGGACTTTATAGAGTCATTGGAAGATCTTCTAGCAATGGTACATGACACTAATCATCAAAGCGAGCTGTGCCATCGTAGATTGGCCCATCTACATTATGAAGCTCTTCCGAAATTGAAGAAGTTGGTCTCTGGGATTCTTGATGTTCAAGCCCATCATGATGGAGTGTGTCCAAGATGTGCTAGTGGAAAGAAGACAAGGGGACCATTTACCTCTAGCAAGAACAAGTCTAATGACATCCTCCATCTCATTCATTCTGACATATGTGGTCTGATGCTTGTACATTCTCTTGGTGGCTATCTCTACTACTTTACCTTCATTGATGATTTCTCAAGGAAAACATGGATATATTACTTGAAGGATAAGGATGAGACCTTCGATATGTTCAAGGACTTCAAGGCTTTGGTCGAAAATCAAACAGGGAAGAAAATTAAGAAATTTAGGTTCGACAACATTGGAGAGTACATTTCAAATGAGTTCATATACTTTTGCAAGAAAGAAGGTATCAAGAAGGAGACGATTGTGCTGTATAATCCCAAACAAAATGGAGTGGCTGAGAGAAAGAATAGGTCTATTGTAGAAGCAGCTTAAGCCATGCTCGATGATCAAAATTCGCCGAAGTTCCTTTGGGGTGAAGCAACAAATACTGCAGGGTATGTTGAAAATAGGGTACCTCATCAAGCATTGGACAACAGGACCCTTGAAGAAGTATTCACAAGTGTCAACCCCGACATTGGTCACCTTCGTATATTTGGCTACCCCGTATATTTTCATGTGCCGAAAGACAAAAGAAACAAGTTGGAAGCCGCTGGAAGAAAATGTACGTTTGTCGGGTATTGTGAAGATTCTAAAGCTAAGTCACCGGATACTCCTAAAATGCCCTCGAATCCCCGAATCCCCGTATCGGACACCTACTCGTACCGGATTTGGCCCCAATTCAAAGGATACGGCGTATCCGTACGGGGTATGGTCGGGATACGGCGTATCCGAAAAGGGATACGTCGTATCCCGACCGTACCCCGTCAGATACGCTGTATCCCGTACAACCGGGTACAGCCGGGCCCGCGGCAAGCAAAATCGCGCTATTTTTTTTATAAAGTGCGGTTTTTCCTCTTTATTTTGTCATCCATTTCATTTGTGAAGTGAGAAGGAGAGCTAGTGTGAGCAAGGAGCAAGTGTGAGCAAGGAGAAAGGGAGTTCTTTCGAAAAGATTCGAGCATCCGGTAAGTGCATTGTCCCTCTATATTTTGCATTTAGTTTGTTGTTAGTGTTTGCATGTGCATATGTTTTATATATTTAGTTGTTTTTGTTTATTTTTTACAGTATTCATGGCTCAATCAAAGGCAGCAAGACAGGGGCAAAGAAAGGGGAAGAATGTCTCCATTGGAGATGCCCCTCCTGTCCCTCTTTCATCAGGGTCTTCAAGTATTCCATCCATTGGAAGTGGGGTTGCAACAGTAGCTTCAAATGTGCAGGGAAAACAAATTGTTGACCCCAAATACCCATTGTGGAAATATGCGACAAGAGAGGAAGGGGCCACAAAAAAGGGAGGAGGAAATTGTTCATGGAAATGCAATTTTTGCAATGGCCATTTCAATGGCACATATTTCCGTGTGAAAGCTCATTTGTTGGGTATTCCAGGTTGTGGCATTAAATGTTGTATAGCAATTGAATCG
This sequence comes from Pinus albicaulis, assembly GCA_034641835.2. Lineage (NCBI taxonomy): Eukaryota > Viridiplantae > Streptophyta > Pinopsida > Pinales > Pinaceae > Pinus > Pinus albicaulis. The sequence continues at coordinate 72,953,543 of CM076581.1, read as the reverse complement.
CCAAATAGGAAGAAATTGGAGAAAGAGCAGAGTATTGGTGAGGCAAATGTGGCAGCAAAATCAAAAAAATCCAAGACTGATGACCCCCTTCCATTCTTGAGGAAAAGCAGCAGCAAGTTCCCTTTTGAGACTTCTAGCAGGGGAGAATTAGCAAAGAGAAAGGCAACTGCAGTTGGTCCAATGGACAATATTTTCCAAAAAGAGAAAAGGGAAGAGCTTGACCTCACCATTGCATTTTTTTTCTATCAGAACTTCATATCCTTTAATGTTGCACGGTCACCTCTATTTATTGAGATGTGTCGAGCTCTTTGTCATGGGGCTCCATCAGGGTATGTGCCTCCTAGGTCAGAGAAGCTCAGAACCACATCGTTGACAAAGGCAAAGAAAGAGGTGGACAAAATGCTTGAGCCTATTAAATCAGTATGGCCAACATCTGGGGTTAGCATTGTTTCTGATGGATGGACAGATCCAGCACGCCACCCACTCATTAACTTCATGGTGTCATCCACGAATGGTGCAGTTTTCTTGAAAGCCGTGGATGCACTTGGAGAGTACAAGGATGCACAATATATGGGTGAGTTATTTCTCAAAGTTATTGAAAGTGTAGGTGTGGATTGTTGTGTGCAAATCATTACAGATAATGCACCTATTTGCAAGGTTGCTGGCATGATTGTGGAAGCAAAATATCCACAAGTATTTTGGACACCTTGCATTGTCCATTCATTGAACTTGGCACTAAAATCTATTGCTTCTGATGTGCTTTGGATTGGAGCCACTATTGAGGATGCACGACATATACGCAACTTTGTAACAAACCATACAAATGCCCTCACTATCTACAAGGAGTACAACAATCTATCATTGTTGAAGATTGCAGATACACAGTTTGCCTCTTCATTCATCATGTTGAAGAGGTTGAGGGAGGTCAAGACCGCTCTTGGGTCTATGGTTATTTCAGAGTTTTGGTCTTTTTGGAGAAAGATGGATCAAGCAGCCTCAAAGAAGGTGAAGGACTTAGTGTTGGATGATATATGGTGGGAGAAGGTAGATCTAATTATTCAGATCATTGAGCCTATCATTTCCTTGCTCAGATTTGCAGATACAGACCAACCCATCCTAAGAGAGGTTTATGAAGGATGGGATTCCATGATTGAGTCTGTGAGGCCCATTATTTTACAGAGTCAGTGCCCAGAGTATGAGACATCACCTGAGGCCTTCTTCACCGTCATACAGGATATTCTTGTCAGTAGATGGGACAAGAATTGCACACCTTTACATTGTTTGGCTCACTCCTTGAACCCAAAATACTACAACCATGAGTGGCTGAATGGTGGACCTTCCCGCAGATTCCCTCCTCACATGGATGCTGAAATCTCACAGGGGAGGAAAGATGCATTGAGGAGGGATTTTCAGGATAGGGCATCCCTTGATGAGGTGGAGGATGCCTTTGCAGATTTTTCCACTGGCAGGGGGCGATTTGGAGGCTATGATTTGATTCGAGACAGGGGGGCTAAGAAGCCCCATTCTTGGTGGGCAACTCATGGGGCAGCAAGCCCTCCTCTACAGCAGTTAGCCATGAGGCTCCTCTCTCGGGTGACTTCATCCTCTTGTTGCGAGAGGAATTGGAGCACATATGGGAATTTGTATAGTGTGAAGAGGAGCAGGCTTGAGCAGTCCAGGGCAGAGACAATGGTGTATGTGCACACCAACCTTCGTCTCATCTACAGGTAGAGGGAGGATTGGTTGAAGGGAAAGACAAAGATGTGGGATATCTTTCCTGATGATATGGGTCTGGACAGCAGTGTTGAGTTGGCATTGGCCAACTTGGATCTCAATGCGCTAGTGCTAGAGCCTGTCACATTTGATGATGGATTAGAGGGGTCATCCTCCACACCAGCAGATGCAGAGATGATAGAGGAGGAGGATGCATCAGAGGCAGAGGAGAGCAGTGGTGAGCATGATGATCAGGATTTGGACAGTGATGTTGATTATGAGGATTGATGACTCTGACTCATTAAGGCTTCAGGCTTGTAGTCTTGTAGACTGTAGTTGATTTTGTATTTTCTATTTCTATTTGCCATTGGTAGTGTTCTTATGTAACACATTTTGATTCTGATGACTTAATGAAAAAACTACAGTATCTTGCTATCTTCAATCTTGTCTTTTTAAGTAAATTTGACGATTGTATCATGTATGGTGTATCAATGTATCATTGTAATTTGTATTATAGTATCAATGATGATGTATGACTCATGAGTATCTAATATCTATGTTTGAATCAATGAATTTTGTATGAATTTGTGCAAAAAATATCTAATTTTTAATATATTAATATATATATATATATATATATATTTTTAAATATAGATATATTTTTAATAAAATAATATATAACGTATCGTATCCCAGAAGTATTCTGTTTCGGGGTCACTGTACCCGTATTCGATTCTTCGAATCTCGGTATCCCCGTATCCCCGTATCAGGTGACTTAGTTCTAAAGCATTTAGAATATATAGTCCTGGTCAAAGGAACGCTGAAATTAGCAGGGATGTATCATTCAATGAAGATGCTGCCCTTGGGAAAGCAAGGGACCTTCCTCCACCTCCTCCTCTTGAGAAGGAAAGTGATGATATGGATATTTTAGACGGTCCTTCCGTCCCTAAATCTAAGAAATACATTGTTGATGTTCCCATGGAGAGCATGGATCCCTTGGATCCTCCTCCTTGTGATCCCCTACCAGGAAGAGTTCACTTTGGCTTTGTGACACGTTATATGATGCCGAGAGACACATTTCCGCTAGAGAGACCTTTAGAGAAAGCAAGAAGCCGTGCAGGTACCAAGGATATGTTGTAGCGATGAGCAATATGATTCAAGTTGAGTCTTCCACCTTTGAAGAAGTCATTAAAAAACAAGTCTCGAAGGATGTTATGAACGAAGAATATGAATCAATTATGAAGAGTGACGTACGAGATGTTGTGCCAAGACTGAAGGGGAAATCCGTGGTGACTTCAAAATGACTATTCAAAATCAAGCATGGAGCCAATGGAAGTATTGAGAAATATAAAGCAAGGTTCATGGCTAGAGGATTCTCCCAGAAAGCGGGAGAAGATTATGATGATATATTTGCTCCTGTGGCTCGTTACACCACCATTCATTCGATAGTTGCCCTTGCTGCAAGTCAAGGATGGACCCTTCATTAGATGAACATGAAGATGACATTCCTCCATGGCATGTTATGGGAGGAAGTTTATGTTGAGCAACCACAAGGATTTGAAGTAGATGATCAAAAGACACACATTTGTAGGTTGAAGAAGGCATTATATTGCTTGAAGCAAGTCCCCAGAGCATGGTACGCCCACATAGATAGTTACTTGGTGAAGCTTGGATTCACAAGAAGCGACATCGATTCCAACCTCTACTTCAAGATAGTCCAAGGCATGCCTCTCATTTTGGTATTATATGTTGATGAATTATTCTTAACAGGTGCAGACCCTCTCATTCTTGAATGTAAGTGGGAGTTGGCTTCTGAATGTGAGATGAAAATCTTATTTTGATGCACTATTTCCTGGGACTAGAAGTGTGGCAAAGGCCCTGTGAGATTTTCCTTTCACAAGGAAAATATTTGTAAAACTGCTAGAGAGATTTGGCATGGTTGAATGCAAGTCCTTGCCTACACCTATGGAGATGAATTTCAAGAAGCTATGTGGAGAGGTTGCCGGACTAGACCTAGCAATCCCATCCAAGTATAAACAACTGGTTGGTGCTTTGATGTTCTTCGTGAACACTCGTCCTGACATATGCTTCACAGTTAAGACTTTGAGCCAGTTTATGACCAAGCTTTACCATGTACGTTGGGTCACTGCCAAGCATGTACTGAGATATCTACATGGGACTATTAACATTGGACTGAGATATGCCACTAGAGATGTTAGACTACATGGATATACAAATGCAGATTGGGCTGGAAGTGTTGTTGACAAGAAGAGTAATTTCGAATGCTGTTTAAATCTAGGATCTGCCATGATATCTTGGATGAACAAGAAGCAAAAGTTTGTAGCCCTTAACACAACTGAGGCCGAGTATATTGCGGCTAACTTGGCAAGTTGTGAAGCCGTTTGGTTGACGAATCTCTTTGGGGAGCTATTTCAGCAAGTCTTGGACATGATAATTATCTATGGCAACAACAAGAGTGAGATTCGTTTGTCAGAGAATCCTGTGTTCTACGACAAGTCCAAGCATATTGAGATCAAATATCATTACATCTGAGACATGGTGCAGAGAGGAGCTGTGATACTCCTTCACATTTCGACAGATAAGTAGATAGCTGATATTCTTACCAAGGCTTTGCCTAAAGGAAGTTCTCTGTCTTCAGACAACATCTTGGATTGGTTGAGATGATCCTTTCGTATAAGGGTACTGGCTGATCAAGAACACTGAGCAGTGCTCTTCCCCCTTGGTTGAGCTCCCAGGGTGAGGAATGGAGCTGATGGGCTCCTGGGGATAAGAGTGTTAGAGAATTAGAAAGTTGGAAAGATCCTCTTGTTCTTGATTATTTACTTGTGATCTTTTTTAGTTCTTATTTTGTTCTTCTTAGTTCATCAAGCAAATATCAAAGTAAATGCACATAGATCAAGGACACCATATGTAGGCCAGCAGCTAGGGAAAAACCCCACTCTAGGGGAAAACCCAGTCAGTAATTCTTCGTTCAATAGTAATTCTTGAGACTCTAGACCTTGACCCAAACTTTCTCCACACCAAGTCAGCCTTCCTTGTGATCATTCATGAATCTGGCAGCAACAGTAGCAACAACAACAATATGATGACCTGAAACTTCGACCTTGCTTCTAGAGACTTCGATCTTGAGGTAGAGACTTCGATCTTGCTTCAAAGACTTCTATTTAGGCCCAATGCAACTTCTCCATGTGGCAACATCCAACATAATCAACTTCTACTTGGTACTTCTCCTTCATGGCAATAAGCAGGCACCGCGACCAGCTGAGCAACAAAACTTTGGGAAACTTGGTCTCCCAAACTACTGCTTGAGATGTGGAAAGTGGTGCAGAAATTTCGTTTTATTCAACTCTATAAGTATGCAGTAAAACCAGAAAGTCCTCCAAGATTTCGCAATTTCTCCTTGTACCCTCTTCCAGATCGAATTTTCGTGTTAGAGATTGATGTCTCCAACTGAGTTTGATTCCACTGTATATATAGGCTTCTGATGGGTTCAAATTCCTTGAGTTGAGGCTGAATTGATCAACTTTAGCTCGACTTGGTGTGGAGGCTTCATAAATTATATTTTACTCAATACTTGACCTAATTACATGATTGAAAAGCCCAATATGGATCCATTTAAATCTGCAATAAACCTATAGACTCAGAATAAAACTTAGAAGTCCACAATAGGGACTTTGACCTAAAATAAATATGACCCAAGCATGAAACCCATGCTTTAATAAGTCATTTAATAATAATATAAAATTCTTTTCTTTATTCTTTTGACAATTACAATAAAGATTGAATCAAGTAGAATTTATGAAGATCGAACCTAGTTACATTCTTCAACACTCCCTCTTAACTAGCGAGGTATTCATAACTCAATAGTACAAGGTAGTTCTCAACTATATGAACCATGAAGAAGTTTTAGACACTTAAATGTCATGGACTAGATTCTTGACTAGGGAACTCTATCCATTGGTCACTCAACACTTTAGGCATTGCAATGCCATGGACTAGATTCCTAAGTAGGGAAATCTATCCAAGTGGGACTAAGATGGACTAAAGGTTTTAGCCTCTATAGGTACCATCAGGCTTACTTACTAACCATCAACCCAGGGAACTAGGTGCACATCCACCTGATGCCACCCTCCCAACCAGTCATCAACACAAAGTGCCGACTTGATGTCTTTCTAGGCAATGCTTCACTCACAAAGCCTCAACACAACATTTTCAGGCAATGCTTCACTCACAAAGCCACAACAAACCTTGATCCAGGAGATCAAGAGCAACCAATCTCTCCCAATCAAACTGATTGGTAACCAACATTCTATCAAGTCCTTCGAGAGATTCACCTATGCAAACACAAACCCTAATCATCAATAATGCATAATCAAAACAAACTATGGGGTTTCTATGATGCCCTTCAACTAATTCCAGTAGGACTATCAATAGAATCTTTCAAGAGAAGATTCCTCTTCCTACTTTACATGTGGCAACATATATATCCATAATATATTCTCCAACCATGACTATGATTCTTACTCATGGACTTCACTAAGACTTACGGTTGTTAGTCCTGGTCTAGTGCATTATACATGAAGTAGAGAACCATAATCATATCTTCTTTTATCCAGGCTCCCTCTTAATCTAGGGAGATCAACTTCTATCTAGGCTCCCTCTTAATGTAGGGAGACTTAACTTCTTGTTTAGGTGTTGGAGAATCTTTCATGGCTTCCATCCTTTTCATCATACTTATCAACTTCTCATCTTTATTTTGTACGTGCACAACTATAGACAACAAGTACAAACAAAACTATAGAAGCATAAAGCTAGTCATATCAGAATCTCGGAAGCATTTTCATTTTTATACATATCAGATACCCAAACAAGAGACATATACTCTTTAACATTTTGTTAGGGACTTTCATCATAAACCCTATACAACTTCATAATGTCTTTTATTCTTATCTAGGGTTTCAATGTTACTTCCAAGGTATAACATACCTCACTACAACATATAGCAAACCCTAGAACCAACATAGATTTATAAGATAACCTTTAAAGTTCACATGATAGACTTTTCACTAGGGATTCATACAAATCCTAGATTTCATATAATAAAGTCAATCAAGATTAATCACAACTCAGACATCATCATGATCAACTTTCACTAGAGTTAGATGCATACCCTAGATTTCAAATCTATTATCAAAACATATCATGAAGAGCTACTAGAATTCAACAAACACATCTTGAGTAACTTACACTAAGTTTTGATGTAAGCCCCATATTTTCCACTCATAAATTCTCATCACACACTATATAGATCAAACTTAACATTCATACTAGAGAACTTAATCATCACTAGAATTTATTTATAGACCTTGGACTTTTCAATCATCATCCTAGATATTTTCAAACTTGACTAAGGTTTGTTTCTAAACCCTAGATTCTTAGGACCATTAGAAAATGGGTCAACACACATATCTAGGAGATCATCATTATAGGCACATCATATGTTAGACAATATTAGACACACATTGACCTAGACTAGGCTAGGGATTCAATCAAGAGAACATATACCTAGGGTTTCACTCCTAGGACTTTTCATAAGGATTTTGCCTATAGGCCTAACCCAAACCTAGGGTTTTGGTTCATTGACAAAGAAAACCCTTATTATATCAAACTTCAATGGTTCGAGATTTCGAACAATCATCATTTCAACTCCAACAAGTTTAGAGCTTCCATGGTCATATCAAAATCCCAAACACGGCATTATTAATATATCAATCAAAATACTAATTTTCACAAGTAGCCCTAAATAGGTTTAGGGTTTCACATGTAAACAACATACACTTAGGTTAGGGTTTTCTAGGGAACCTCTTTAAGGTTCTATACAATCAATTTGAGGTGTATAAGGTGGGTAGATTCATCAGGTGATGAGTCATCCCAAACAAGAATCCTTATGGGATTTGCTAGTGCTAGATATATCAACAACTAGTAACATATGAAATAAGTATTTCAAAGAAAGTAATAAAACTATACATTTCAATACATACCTTTGATTCTTTGACAAACCTTTTAACTTGAGTGGCCTTCTTGTTTGAGCCTTCTTCATGATTCTTGGACATTCAACAGATTGATTCCTAGACAAGGAATAGAGGTAGACAAGTGATTAGTACATAATATAATCAAAATATTAAACAAGTACATGAAGACAAATAGAGGGAATGAGATAGTTATCTTGAGGAGATGTTGTGGGCTCCCACCCAAGCTTGAGGTAAAACCTAAAACTTATAAAACGAAGAAATACATTTCCAAGAAGATGTTAAACCTATACATAACACATATAAATAGAATATAAGAGAGAAGAGGTTTAGCAGTGCAAATCTCTTAGTGTTCATTTTGTAGCATTGGAAAGTGTTCCAAGTCTCATATTTTGAGAGGAAGCTTGGACATCAGTATTGCAAAGAACCCAGAAACCGTTTGTGGAAATTCCACTCGGACTATGCTTTACTAAAATATTTAATTATTTTAAAGTGATCCCTAAATCTTCTAGAAAACAAAGATCAAGTCATCTTTTAATATGAGCCATTCATTAAGGATATAATCTGGGTCGTTGATTCATCAACGAGAAGACTATAAGAGAAGGCTTGAGAGTCATTTGGAAAGCAAGTCAGGCACATTCTCAGTACCCCGAAGGAAATCGATTCTAAAGCAAAAGAATTTGATTTTGCAAGGGAAAGGTTGTAGAGGCCGAGCGTATGCTTAAGGAGGAAGGGAGGTCAACAATGTTGATTTATGGTAGCATCTGAGAAGCTCTAGCCTTTGTAATCTCAGATATAGGCTATGACACATGTATTCCATAAAACCCATAAATGGTTTTGGAAAATTCCACTTAGAGACAAACTTTTTAATTAAATTAATTAATCATTTTTTAATGTTTTCCTAAGTCTAAACTTAGGGAAACTGATTAATTAAAGGGTATTAATTAAACTAAGTGTGAATCTTCTAGATAAAGTCATGGATCACCTCCAAGTTAATCTTAGCCCTTGATTATGTTTTAATCTTGGCCGTTGAAGGTTGAACAAAAGAATATAAGGAGGGTGAGGGGCCTATGGAAAACACATTGTGACACTTGAGCCATTGAGCATTTTCGAATTTGTGTGACGAGACACAACTTTTGATTAAGAATCAAATCACTAGGGCAGGGTTTGCTAAGTGATTGTGATTCAGTAATCAGATCCAGAGAGGGGCAGAAGCAGAGATTGGTCAGGAGGACCAGGAGTGCATTTCAGAGAGAGGTAGTAGTGACGCAGAGAGAGACAGCATAGTTTTTTGAAGGAGTGACGCAGATCCTGCAGGAAATCACGTAGAATTAGCCCAGTGTCTCTTGGAGTTAGTCCGGAGATAGCTAGAGGCTGATGTTTCAGATCTAGGAGGGCCAAAATCCAGTCTCAGATTAGCCAGATCAGTTGCAGTAAGGGGTGACGCAGTTCCTCAAGCTTGCCCACGCAGGCTTACGCAGATCTAGCGTAGGCAATCACGCAGAGGCAGTGAGGGCTTCACCAGTGCTGTTTTGATTAGTTGGAGACTTGCAGAGTGATATATATCTCACAATTATATTTTCCGTCTAGATTTCTCTGAAGGGTTTGCCGGATGTTGGCACCCTAGTTGTATTCAAAATTCTGCTGCTTAATAATACAAACCCTCAGATTTGCTGCATCTGTTTTCCCAAGTTGGGATTTTCCGAGGACTTAGTCCAAAAATAACTATGTCACATGTGGATGTTTTTCATTGTATTTTGTTCAGATTGTTTCAACACTTAGATTTATTCTACAACATTATTTGTGTAGACTGCTTTAGAAATTACTTTGATATTTCACTGTAATAAAATAATTATGAAACATAATAGAAGAAGTAATTCGGATTTGTTGCAGTAGGAATCCGGATCTAGGATTTCTCACAAGCAACAGAAGATGAAGGCTGGAAGAGGACGCAAACGGGACAATGCTGAGCAGCAGCACTGGTCCTCCACGCAGAGTGACGTAGTCCAGCGCAATGACTGCGCAGAAGACCACGCAGAGTGATGCAGAGGGAGAAAGGGTGCTTCTAGTGTGTCAGAAATTCTCCCAAAGGGTTCGGAAAGATTATCTCAGGGGTATTATAGACATCTGCTTGCCAAATCTCTGTAAATATTTTCCACTGCTGACGAATAATACAAACCCTCTTCCATGCACTAAAGTTTGATGACCCAACCAGCTTGTTGCTTTCTTTACAATAAGGCATCTTGACAGATAGGGTCATGAATACTTACTTGAGTGGATTGGCTTGCAACTTCCTTGATGATGATTGAGAATGAAGTCAAGGGTTTCTTTTCTTCAATGTTGGTGTACTTGAACCCTTGATTATAAAGAATATCTTTAGAAGTTGAGGTTCTCTTCAAACAATGTCTTGAGTGCAAATATTTGATGGAAAAGATTATTTTCTTGAATGAGTTGATCTTTTGAATGAGATAGGAGATCTCACTTGAAGCAGCTAGATAGTCTTCCTTGCAAATTGATTTGACTTTCCAACCCAAACTTTGATCTTTGCTTCTTTGTGTATCTTTTTTTGACAAGTAGTCCTTGTGTTTAGCACCTTAGCTCTGATACCATGTTGAGAATTTGGAGGGTTGGAGATTAATACAAATTCTCTTCTTGATAATTACTTGTGACCTTATTTGTGATACTTATGTCTTCTCTTCTTTTAGTTTAGTTAATCTTTCATCAAGTCAATTATCAAAAGGCACGAGACACAAAAATTTAGGCTCCTAGAGCCATGGCAAAACCTCTCCCTCTTGGAGAGGAAAACCTGCAAAGAATTCTTCTTATAGATCTTCAATTGACAAGTACCATGACCCAGACATAGACCCTTGACCTAGATATGCCTCCAGGACCTTGATTCTGCCTCTTCAACCTTGGATCTTCTCTTCACCAAATTACTTAGATTTGCATTAGCACTAGAGACCTTGCATATGCTTGTAGTTGAATTGCTTGAATAGTAGGAAGGTAAATCATAGATTTACCTTCCTTACTATTGTTGTCTTTTCTCCTTATGATTACCACAAATTCCCTCTTCAGGTTAACAAGCCTTGCACTTATCCGCAATTTAACTTGTACCCTTGATGTCCACAATCCTCTCCATGTATTACTGTTTCAGATCCGCATTTTACACTGTCTCTTATCTGCACTTATGTTCTTCTTTTATCTGCACTGTATCTTAGTATATATCCGCACTATCTCTGTTGTAGGTTCACATGTATCTGCATTCCTAAATTCAGATAAATCCACAAATCTTCCTGAAGTTTAACTCGCAATTCCTTCTGAGATGGTTCCATATTTACTGTAGTGATATCCGCAATTCTTTTACTGAGATTTGTCCGCAGTGTAACCTTGTATATGTACGCATTTAGTTCTGTGTTATTTGTACTTGTTGCTTCCACAAAACAGTCAACAAACTGCCTCAAGCTTGTCCTCAATATCACAGAGGAATACACATTTAGTTTGAGTGTTGTACGCAAGGCTTGTGCTTCCAAATGATCCGCAGACTAGGCCTATATATAGTCAGTTGTTCTCACCTTTTAGGCTGACCATCAAATATGATTTAGGCCGACTTCACCATAGCATGTAGGTCGACATGACTTGTAATTTCTTCCACTTTCCAAGAGGTGTTACTTCAGTAACGTAACAAATTGTCTTCACTATATTATGAAGCTTGATTTCAACATTATATGAGGGTTGTCAAGGTCTTCGGAGCACAAACTAAATCCTTCATGAATATTCATGAATATGACACCTAATTATATTTATTCCTAGAAGACATAAACCTAATAGACATCAAGAAGAAGTCTATCTACATAATAAAATCTTGCTCATGAAATCCATGAAGCAAGTACACCAAAAATACATTTTATTATTGTTAACATCTTCTATACATAAATACATAATTACATAGTCAACATGAAGACCGACCTAGTTACACTTTTCAACACTATGCAATCTTGCTATCTTGTACCATCCTGTCATCCTGTGTCATCCTGCTGTCCCTGTACTCTACTCTGCTGAACCATGAAGAAATAATGAAGAAGATTTGATCGAGAGTGAGTCACAAGACCTTGCCACTCTCCACTGACCCGAAGTCAGTTTAGAGGTAAAAACCTCAACCAGACTTGATCCCAGATCAAGTTGTTGGACACAACCCATCCTAGACATAGAGAGTATGACAATACACAATGCATCCATCGTTAATGTTGTGGTCTCTATCCTCATTTCCCAACTCATTGTCTAGATGAGAGGTACTTCCCATGAGTCCCAAAATACATGGGTAGGATGTATGTGGGGCATAGATCAAGAGAGGGTGAACTAGCTCAATATCATAACTGTGGGGAAATAACACAACAACAAGGAAAGGCGAAGCTTTCCCTGTGGTTGCTTATAGCTCCAAGAAGCTATCCCCAAGCCCCCTGGAGCTCCCAAAGCTCAAAGTCCAACTCAAGTGGGCTTCGTGAGAATATATGTGACCTGCTCATCAGTCCCAATGTGATGGAGCCTTACAACGCCTCGCTGTACCATATCTCGGATAAAGTGGTACTTGATATCAATATGCTTGGAGTGGTCGTGGAACACGAGATTCTCTGAAAGTCGATTTCCACTTTGGTTGTCACAATGGATCACAGTGGTATCCAGCACATGCCCAAACGATTATCTAAAGAGCTTCCTCAACCAAACAACTTAAAAACAGGCCATACTTGCTGCAATGTATTCGGCCTCGGCAATGCTCGAAGAAACCACTTTCTTCTTCCTGCTCATCCAAGAGATCGAAGCAAAACCTAGAGTGAAGGAACATCCAAATATGCTCTTACAATCCACCACACTGCCTGCCCAGTCAGCATCAATATATCCATGGAGCCTCACATTCCTAGTAGTGTATCTCAGTCCGTGATTGATTATGCCTCAAAGATATCTCAAGTGATTCTTGGCAGCAATCCAGTGATTGTGATGAGGCTCGACTATATATTGACTCAACGTGTTCACTGCAAAACGTATGTCCAGTAGAGAATTCACTAAGAACATCAGGGCCCCTATGAGTTGACGATACTTGGTAGGATTTCCCAAATCATGCCCAACAAGACTTCCACACAATTTCTTAAAGTTGAGTTCCATCAGAGTAGTCACGGACTTGCCGTCCACCATCCCAAATCTTTCAAGTAGCTTCACAATGTATTTTCCTTGAGAAAGGAAAATATCACCTGGCTTTTGCCAGACCTCCAGGCCTAGGAAGTAGTGCATCATTCCTAGGTCCTTAATCTCAAATTCAGAAGCCAACTCCCTCTTACATTGATGAATGAGAGGGTCTCCACCTATCAGGAAGAGATCGTCCACATAGAGAACCAGAATGAGAGGCTTTTCATTATCAACCTTAAAATAAAGGTTTGGATCAACTTTACTTCTAGTAAGGCCCAATTTCATCAAGTAGCTATCGATCCTCTCATACCAAGCCCTGTGGGCTTGCTTCAACCCATAAAGGGCTTTCTTCAACTTGCATACATGTGAATCTAGATCTCAAACTTCTAACACGAAAGGTGGTTCCACATAGACCTCTTCCTTAAGCGAACCATGTAAGAAGGCAGTCTTGACATCCATTTTATGTAGACTCCATCCCTGTGATGCAGTAAGGGAAATAATCAAACATATGGTTGTGTAGTGTGCAGCAGGTGCAAATATTTCATCAAAGTCTATACTTTGCTTTTGCGAGAAGCCTCGGGCTACAAATTTGGCATTGAAATTTTCTGCACTTCCATCGGCTCTATTTTTGATCTTGTAGAGCCATTTCGAGGTGACAACAGACTTGTCCTTTGGTCTAGGTACCACATCCCAAACATCGTTCTTCATGATCGACTCATATTCTTTGTTCATTGCATCCTTCCAAACTTGGTGCTTCACGACTTCTTCAAATGTTCCAGGCTCAAATTGGACGATGGTGCTCATGGATACTAAGTACCCCTGGTACCTGTTCGGTTTCTTACTTTCACGAAATGTTCCCCTTGGTGCAATATGTCTCTTAGAGTATCTGTAAGCCATGAGGGTCTTCTCTTTGTAGAAGAAGACTCTTTAGGAGGTTGATCAATAGGATCCATCAGATCTTCAACATCAAGCATCTATTCATCCTTCGGTTCTTCTGGCTTTCCTGCATCTTCATCTTTGTCATCCTTTGAGATGGGAAGATCTCTAACCTTCCCAAGGGCAACATCTTCGTCGAAGTTGACATCATGACATATCTCCACTTCCCTTTGACCAGGCACATAAATTCTATATGCCTTCAAAGTTTCACTATAGCCCACAAATGTTCCCTTCTTTCTAGAAGCATCTAACTTGCTCCTCTTTTCTTTCAGCACATGAAAATATACGAGACTTCCAAAAATTCTAAAATGAGAAACATCAGCTTTCTTACTAGTGAAGATTTCTTCGGGAGTTTTGGAGTCCAAAGCTTGATGTTGGCATCTATTTTGAACATACACGACAGTGTTGGCAGCTTCTCCCCATAGGAACTTCGAAAGACCTTGGTCTTGAAGCATGGCACGAGTAGCTTCAATGATGGTTCTATTCTTCCTTTCGGCAACTCCATTTTGTTCGAGAGTATATGCAGTAGTGGTCTCCCTCTTAATGCCAACTTCCCTGCAAAAGTCATTGACCTCATTTGAATCATACTCGGTTCCAATATCGGTCCTCAAAAGTTTAATCTGCTTCCCTGTTTGATTTTCAACCAAGGCCTTGAAGGTGCGGAACCATTTGAATACTTCGTCCTTTTTCTTCAACAACTATATCCAAGTTTTCTATGAAAGTGACTTAATATAAGCATCCTCCCAAGGATGTTACGAGCAACATACTAGATAGATCATAATGAATCAATTGTAGAATGTCGATAGTCTTGGTATCACTTGAGGGGAAGGGTCCCCTTGTATGTACCCCTTCGGCACAACCCTGACATACACCTTCATGATCAGCTTTGAAATCGGGCATAACTGTGACCGCCTTCCTTGCTTCAGGAAGAGCTTTATAATGAAGGTGAGCAAACCTACGGTGCCATAATTCCGATTGAAGAGTTGTGTTGCATGTCATGGCTCCCAACGGACTTCCTCCAACTTGATAGAGTGTATCAACCCTGAAACCAAGAGTGAATGCTTCTTTGAAATTCTTCTTCCAAATGCATACCTTTCCATCAATGAATGCCACCTTGAATCCTTTATCTTCCATTGCCGAGATAGACACCAAATTCTTCTTCAAGTTAGGTACATACAACACATCTTGTAGATGAAGGACTTGACCTTGATTTAGATGAAGAGTCACAGTCCCTGTCCCTTTCATGGGATAGGTGGCATTGTCTCCAAGCACGATCTCCAAATTAGTTTCCTTTTCAATCAAATGTGAGAGGGCCTCTTTATATCTAGTGAAGTGCCTTGAGGCACCACTATCAATCAACCAATTATCCAGGGTGTCAGGAGGAGATGCAACAGAGAGGGAAGATATGAGAATAAATTCATTTTTCTTGTTATCAACAACATTAGGTTCATCATACGTGGAGTTCCTTCACTTCTTGAATGGTTGACCATTTCCATTTCGTGTAGCGGGAGCCTTTCCCTTTCCTTTGTTGTTGAACCTTTTGTTCCTTTGATTTCCATTTCCCCTGAAGTTGTTGTTATTGTTGTAGTCATCATCTCGGGGTGAGCCTTTCTATGCTTAGAGCAATTTACTTCAATATTTTCTTATTAGCCCAATTTCAATTCCAGATTAGCAATCACATTAACATTGATAGTAAATGCTGATAGAACATAAACAAATAACCAGAAGACAAGCCAAGACAAGACAACACAATATTTGGCGGATGCCAAGGAAAAACCCCAATGTGGGGAAAACCCTTTGATCAAATCTTCTTATTATTCTTCAAAAGTTCAGTAGAGAGAGAGAGAGTACAATATACAAATTTGCATTTGTCAAACAACAGTCAATAAGATTCCCTAACCAGAAAAGTCAACGTTGGTCAAACCAACAATAAATCTCCTCCAATGAAGCTCGATCAAACCCAATCAACTCGGCCTCCAAAGATAGTCAAAGTTATTCCAAAACAATCATGAAAAACTTGGTCAAACCTGGTCAATGCAATAGTCAACTCTACGGTCAATGTTGCGGTCAAATTGCCCAGAATTCTCAGAATTCGTGACAGTTGCGGCCTTGCAAGATCGGATTTCTGCCCAATAAATTGAAGTCAAAGTATGGAAGTTGACCCAAAGTCAAAGCTGGTTAACGCTCTGTTTTCTGCCCTAGAAACAGTCCGAAAATTGCAGCTTCCTTTCCACACGTGCGAAGAGAGAGAGAGACTCCTTGAGGTTGTACGAACCAATCAGAGAGGACAGATATTGTGCGATGAGATGATGTCCAAATTAGGAATGGCTCCTTTTTATATCCATCAATGAGGGGTGGAGACACATCTTTTGGGGCTTATGAGCCTACATTACAATTCTGGCCGACCTTGACAATTTGCACATATATGAGAGAATAAATTCAAAATCCAACTTCTGCTCATCCAAACAAGATGATATTTAGATCAATCTTGCACCTCTCGGAAAGAGGAATCCAACAAAAATATCATCTCCATCATATGAGCTGTCCAAAGTGGAGTTTGGCCCTAGTTGCCAAATTTAACAGTGATGGATATGAGGTCTATTAAAGGAGATAAAGTACCGAATTGCAACATTCAGGAATGAAACTGTTTGATGCCTACTTAGAGGATGGTAGTCGTAATGACTCGGGAGTGTGGCGTTGTGTGGAAGGAGATACCAGACTTGACTCGCCAGTGCAACATTGGGTGGAAGGAGATACCATATGCAGAGGGAAATGAAATCTACATGTAGTCCATTTTTAATAATCTTTTAACCCTCCAAATGAACTTGAAAGAAAACCTTGACAAATTCCATCGAAGTCAGATGAATTTTATGCTGAACTTAAATGATTTTATTCCATTTATTTGGAAATCCGATGAATTTCAAACTTTGACTTTAAAGTTTGCTAAAACCAGCGACTTAGAATATGGGATAGCTGAAATGTTAATCTTCCCACGGAGTATGAAACACAAACTTATTTACATTTAAAGCTAAAAAATTGCCATTTGGTTGGATGTTCAACTTTATGTATTTTAGCAGACTGAAAGTTGTATTATGCAATTAGAAACCTCAGAGTTGGATTTAGGAGTAATGAACTGTCATGTTAAAGTGTGAGTTTTAACCTGAGTTATTGGAGACATCCCTCCCAAACCCTAGAAACGTCGTTCAATGTTTTGGAAATAGAAACGGGTACGATACGACACATAAACGACATGGAAACCACACAGAATCATTTCAGTTATTTGGAAATGCAAGATCCTAATTCTGAAGCTTTTCCATTTTTTTGGAAATGCAGGAGCCTATTTTTGAAACGTTTCGGGCATTTTGAAGGGTTTTGGATCCGTTTCCAAAGTTTCCTGACTTGGATATGACATTGAATGCCATGTCTCGTATGATTTTGTTTGATGAGGAGGCACCAATAATTGCATCTTCAAGTGGACATGGCAGCAATGCTCCCACTCATGGAGAGGATCCAAATGATGATGTGAATCTTAATTACACGGATGAAAACATTTTTGATATGTAACATTTTTGATGATCTGTAAACTTTTGAACAATGGACATTGAATACCATAATATGTCATATGATAGTAGACTGCCAGTCATAGTTCAATTTTGGAATTTGTACCATGTAGTGTGCATTTAGCATTATTAATTTTGGTGATGATGTTGATGATTGAAATTGGAAACAGAAATTGATGATATGTTGAATGTTATAATAATCTCTAATGATGATGACAATGTTTAAGCTGAATTGGTGATGATGATTTGTTTATGTGGAATTCATGATGATGATTATGTATTTTTAAATATAGAATCTAGATTCTAAAAGATGAATGGTAATATGAAAATTTTATTTTGTCATATATATATATATATATATATATATATATATGTTGTTTCCTTGCCGTATCGTATCCAGATTTTTTGAAAATTCGCCATATCCGTTTCAAACCCCATTTCCATATCCGTTCCAGTGCAACCTGGGTTTTAACCAGTGTTGCAAACATCTTGAATCTTGATAACATCCCAATTTTATCTTGAAATCATGATTTTCTGGCCTAGCCGATGTTTGCCAATTTTTATAGATATTTTGATGGTATCTTGATTTTGCCGATGTTTGCCGATTTTTACCGATATTTTCCCGATTTTTACGATTTTTTGGTTTTTTGGACCCTTGCCGATTTTATCCTGATGCCGATGTTCGCAACATTGGTTTTAACCCTCTGGGTGGAGGCTGCCCAAATTGTGTTATATCATTCCCCAAAGTGTGCTGGCCCCTGGTTAATACTGAGGGTTGGGTAGCTATCAGATACAAGTCTTTCCTTGAACGGAGCCATAGAGCAGGAATATTTCAAGCTTGTATATTATATCTTGGTCTTTTGTAATTTTTTTACTTGTTCAATTTACTTTATTGGTTATAATTAGTAATTGTTGTGTATTATATTCATTATTTTCTTTTGATCAGTACAAGGCTATCCTCCCTGAGTCTATTCTATTCAAAGAGCTGTGTCTCTTGAATCAGTACTACTTAGTATACTTTTATTGTTCATCAGGTTTTCTCATAGATCACTATTTTATTGACCAACCATTGTTTATTGTTTCAGCGGCTCTTGACATCTGGAGTCATATTAAAGTTTGAACTATTATATGCCTCATTTTATGGAGCTTTGTAAGTAGATGGCCCGTTTTTGAATTTTTTTTTTATTCTCAGTGAAATTTCAATAAATGCTGAAATCTTTTAAAATGAATTCTACTCATATTACTTCTTCGGCAGTTTGGCAGTTCAAAATCCTCTTGACTTTTCTCCTGCTTCAGTTCATGAAGTCCGTGTCCCTCCCAAAGCTCTTCTGGGTTTGCACAACTACTGTCCTCTTCACTTCGATGCATTACATATGGTGTTGGTTGATTTAAGTGTACATATTGTTCTTTACAAAGCTGTCACAGTTTTGTCTTCAAGGTATATGAAGAAAATATTCAATTCTTTGGATCAGAACATAGTTAATTAGGGCACTTCCTGTTGATATTTAAATCATTTCCCATGAGCTTATATATTTTTTCAAGCATTTTGGCTATCATATTAGTTTTTTAAGATCTTATAGCTGTCCATGAATATTCTCATATGACCATCACATGATGAACTGCAATTTACAGTGATGATGATCAATCAGAGGATAGCCTGGGGGAGTTTGCCTCAGTGAGTAAACACGTATGTATCCCACAAATTCTATTTTCATTGATGAATTTTCAGATTGGCTTACGTCTTTAATCTGTTATTTCTTCAAATATGAATAGTGATGTCATATTAAAGTTTTTGTTTTGCATTGTCCTTTGTTTATGTAGCTATTCAACATATGTAAGTATGTGTCACTGTTATTTTTTCCCTTAGTTTCAGATGGAAAATGAGACTTATTTTACATATATTGAATGTAGCTGGATAAAGAGCCCACTTCTCTATGATCTATGGCGTTTTTCCTAGATGTTTTTATCCTGATGTGAATTCTAAGACCAAAAGCGATTGAAGTGCAATTGTGTAAACTTAATGCATGCAGTGTTAAGATCCAATGAGTTAGGTGCAATTGTACTTTACCTTTGGCAGTTCATCTATGAAGTTCAGCACCCCATAGTTTTACTGATAACCAAGTCTGATGTTCAGTTTTAGTGATATAAATAGTTGTAATGATCTGATATTTTATGCCCTAAATCTGAATATCTCAGGAAACAGAGGTTTGATTCTGTTTAGACAGTTGTCATCTATAATAAACTATTTGTCAAGTTCTAACTCTTGTATAGTAAAATCTTGAAATAGGAAATCCATGCAATTTTTTATTTAATCTAGAAGTGAGGCAAACATCTTTTACAAAAGGGAAACACCCAATGTTGTGAAAATCACAATTTTTTCCACTTGACAATTTAATCAGTGATTTTTTCCAAAATGAAAAAATCGCGATAAAATCATAAAAATCGTGATAAAAATTGTAAAAATCGCAATAAAATCGTAAAAATCGTCAAGAAATTGTGGATGCTTTAGATACCTAAAAAGTTGGAAAAAAATGAATTTTTAAATATTTTTTTAATGTTGCCGATATTTACCGATTTTATCTTGATCGCGATTTTCGCAACATTGGAAACACTCAATGTACTTGAATTGCTGAAGATCCAAGTTACTTGGGAGCGGGAGTGGGGAGCATCATTTTCAAAAGCTCCCGGTTAGGGAGCGAATTTTATATAATATATATTTTTATATATTTTGATGCATATATGTCAACAAAAGCATGTAGAATGATGAATTAGATATAAAAAACATTAAACCATGGATTGAACCATATAACATCAATCATCTAGAAGTTATAATCCTCATCAACCACGTCCACAAGTTAGTAACATAATACAACATATCAAGTCTCATGATTCATCAATCTTAAAGTCTCAAAATTCGATATATAATATTTATCATCAATGGTACTAAGTTGCACTGAAACGGATACGGGAACGGATACTGATACAAGGTTTGAAACGGATACAGCAAATTTTCAAAAAATCTGGATACAGATTTCATAAATTCATATTACCATTCATCTTTGAGAATTAGGATTGCATCTAAATAGTAAAAATACATAATCATCTATGATTCTATCATGTATCATCTATTCATCAATTATCATATATGTATTATGATTTATCATCTATCATCATCATCTATGATTCTATCATCTATCCTCTATTCATCAATTATCATATATGTATTATGACTTATCATCTATCATCATCATCAATTCAACATATGCCATAAAGTTATAAATTCATAAATGATGGTTCAAGTTCAACATATCATCAAGTTTTTGTTTCTAATTTCAATCATCGACATAAATAACATTTACATATCATCAAATATGTCTTCAAAATCATTCATGTCACTAAGAAGTTCAACATCTTCTCCAGAAGTGGGAACATTGCTGCCATGTCCACTAGAAGATCCACCTATTGGTTGTGAAAATTCTACTGCAGTGTATTGGTTTATTTATCCTACTTGATTTAGTTAATACAAGTTATTTTCAGAAATTAGATTCAGAAAATATCGAAAATAAACACAACTACAACCTACACATGCAAATCCTTTATTGAATAATACGCTTATGAAACAAAGTGACACATGGATTTTTGGACATAAGTCCTCGGAAAAACCCAAAGCGGGAAAACCGGTGCAACATATATGAGTTTATTATTAAGTAGTTCTGAGTACAGTAAATCTGGGTTCCAGATCTAGAAAACCCGACAGAGAATAAAAGAAATTAAATCTGCAGCTAACCTGAAGTTCTAGTGCCAAATATCTGACTGATCCGCACCCTCAAACGAGATTTACAAGACTCAGCCCAGATCTAGCCCTAGAAACCCTCAGCGTTGCCCCTGAAGCCCCAACGTCAACCTTGCTAATCTTAGAATGCTACTGCGTTGCCCAGAGAGGGACTGCGTAATCCCTGGAAGGGTGATGCAGGCTTTACACTGACCTAGAAGCCCTTCTGCATAAATCTGAAACCCTATGGAGCCTCAACGTTGGCCTGCATAGTACTTGCGTAGCTGCTACTCTGCTTCCATGCGTTGTCCTTGTTGCTACTCCTCTGCCTCTTACTGACTCTTGGCCCTAGAATCAGATCATTCCCTTGGCCAATACTACCCCTCGCTGTAGGAATTCTTAGCAAACCCGCTCTAGAATTCCAGATCTATTCCTCAGCTCTGCAACTGTGTGCCTCCTCCAATTGACCTTCAAGCCTTTCTCTTATACTTTTTGTTGAACCCTTCAACGACCGAGATTAAATCATTCATCAACGGTTGAGATTAAAAGGTTGTTTGATCCATGTGACTTAAGACAATTTCAGCACATGTATTAATTAATTCACTTTAATTATTTAATTTTCCTTAGTTTAGACTTAGGAAATCCATTAAAATAATTAATTATTTGAATAACTTGAACACCAGCTGAAATTTCTCAAATCCCTTTCTGGGTTTTGGAAATCAATTGTGTCGTAGCCCCTCCACAAAATTTCAGGGCTAGAGCACACCCGATGCTACACTAACTATACAAAATCTCAACATTGGTGATTCCGCATCAAACAAAGTCATATGAGACCTGGCATTCAATGCCATATCCAAGTCAGGCAACTCTGGATCCACATCCCATAATTTGGCGACCCCAAATTTGTATTCATCTCTCTTTTGTGACAAAAGGCTAAGGTTTGAATGAACATACACTAGTTCCTTAGCCTTCTTAGAGCCCAATCTGTTTCGCTTTGCAGAATGGATGAAGCCATATGTACTCCAGTTCCTTTCTGCTGAAGAGGAACTAGCAATCTGTGACAAGATCTTGATGGTCAATTTTTATATATGTGGAAGTTCCTCACCATAGTAGTTCCACCATTCAATTGGACTCATTGCCCTCTTGTCCTGCATACAATCAATATCAGAACCCCAACCCTTTGATCTCACAAAATGAGCAAACTCTGAACGAATTCGATGCCCAATTTCAGGATCTACAAAAAGTTTTCTAAAAGCCTTTTTATATCCTTGTGAGACTTCTAGGTCTTTGCTTGGTGCAGTTGTTTCAAGAACACTTAGCAACTCTGCAACATAATATTTTGGATTCACTGCATAGGCCAAAAGGTGTAATGGCGTGGTCATCTTGTTCCACCTTTTGGTCAATATATCTTTTACTTCTCTGTAAAAGAATTCATCTGGGTCATTCTCCTTGGCATTTATAACCACCCTTATCTTCTTTATCATGGAATCAATGCCCTCATACACCTCTCCCAAATTAGGCATATCCATGTCAAACATACAAAGCAAATCCACTATTGGCTTAGTAAATGCTAAGAGGTACTCAACCTTCTCCCTCCATTTATCATCAACAACCAATTTTTTCACTTCTTGTGCTCTATCAGATTGAGATTGCCTCCATTGATTCCAAAGAGAATTGTATACCATTGATTGTAATGCATCTTTCACCTGCATAAGCCTTGTTAAGACTATGATGTGAGAGACAAATCGAGTCTTGACAACCTGCAAGTGCCAAATTGCCAATGTTTCAATAAATTAAAAAATAAAAATCATAATTTGATTGAATAACTATTATGATTCACGAATCATGACATTTCAGAATCCAATTTACATATTTGAATTTATAGTCATAGAAATTAGAATTTATGAAATAAACTTTAATGTTTAGGTACCTTAAGGAGCTCCAACTTCGCAAATTCCCTGTAGATGCCTTGGGACATGTCGTGGTTTGTGATGAATGCTTGAATTTCTTTTGCCACTTCAAACATAACACGAATCCACTCGATTTGCTTCTCCATCTTGCTCAACATGAGGTTCAATGAATGTACAACACAAGGGGTCCAAAAGATGTATTGATATTTGCCTTCAATAATTAGGCCTGCTGCTTTACACATTGTTGCATTGTCAGTTATTACTTGGACAACATTTTCTGGCCCCACCAATTCAATTGCTTCAATCGAGATGTCAGTAATGAATTGAGAACCTTTCATCTGCCCCTCACAATTCACTGCCTTCAAAAACATTGCCCCCTTTGGACTCTGAGCAGTGACATTGATCAAAGGCCTATTCCTTTGATCTTTCCATCCATCAAAAATGATGGACACCCCTGAAATGTGTCATGATTTACAAATGGGGCTTAATTTAGCCTCCAAATTTAACTTTTTAGCACTCAACATTGTAGTGCGGACCTTCTCATATCCAGGGCTTGTGAACCCTTTTGGGGCTTCATTCACTACTTTTATCATCTTTGCCCAGTAAGGAGATCGCACAAGGTTAAAAGGAAGGCCATTTGCATAAATGCATTGACCAATAGCTGCATTTGCAATCTCTCGAGCATCATTGATGTAGGGGCATTAGACACTAGCCAGCAATGTAGGAGGTTTGTCCACATGTTGTGGCTAGTAGGGGTCGAAAATATTTGAATTGTAACAGCTAGGTGTCAATACCTCAGCTGACTGTATCATTTAGATTAGTTAGAGTCGTAGAAGTCGAATAGTTCAGTTAGTCTATCTGTCATATTTCAGTTAGTTGAATTATTTTAGTTCAGCTGTTGATTTTCTAAAACGGTCCTCACCGAGGAACCGAACAGAAAAATGTTCATGTATATAAATGTAATCCCTCGGATGTATATAGAAGAAGCGGAGGAGAAGGAAGAAAAGGAGAAGAGATTTTGCAATAAAATTTGTGTATTGAACAATCGCTTCCAGTTAAGTGAATTTCGTTTCCGTTGGCTATCCACCTGTCTTAAATCGTTATTCGAGAGGAATTTGTTTAAGTTGTGAGGCGATTGAACACTGTCTTGTTGAATTAAGTCATTGCACAATCGTTGTATCTCTGTGTTCGTTGTTTCCTTGAATTACTTGAATAATTGGAAACCCCAACCACAGACGAAGAGTGAGTGTGAAACCGTGGTCGTGGAGCTCTGTTTAATGATAATAGTAAGCCGAATTGATAAAAACCCCGCCTAATAAGAAGAGGAACTGTCTTGCTGTTGATTGAGTCCTGAACCATGGCTAGGCCGAGGTAACTGAATTAAAGGGATAGCGCAACCCGGACAAACCTTGGTAAATCACTGTACAAAACCACTAGTGGATTCGCAAACCCGGATTGTCCATATCGCACCGCTCTTGCGGAGTAGGCGGTATTTTCTGAACGCGAGCGATTCCATAGGGTAAGCGACACGTGGCGAGGTGGACCCTTGGAAAACCACCGTTCAAACCAGAGGAGCCGAGCGATATTGCCGAGAGCCGTTGATGTGGGAAGGGGCCATCGGACGGTGGTCGTTTGATAAAGGTGCGTGGAAGATAACTGGTATGGGGCATGCGTCTGATTGGGCCATCGATCGTAGAGGCGGGGCCAGGAGCCACGGTTTATTATAAGCCGTTTGTTTAAAAGGCGTGGAGTATTAATATAAAATTTGAAAGGGTTAAACATTTGTTATAAGGTTTGGAGATATAAATAAAATTGCAAAGGTTGTGGATAACGTTTATTTATCAAATTCCATGAATTTGATAAATAAATTTCCGAGGAAAATATAAGTAGATCACGTGGATTCAAAGAACGGGGTTTGACAAGGAAAACACTGACAGGACCACGGCTACAGTGACCATCTCTCCTTAGAGGAGTCTGAATTCAGTTTTGTTGCGTCATTAGTGGTATCAGACCCATTGTTTTAAGGTTGTTTTTGCAGAAAGCTGACATGGAAATCCGAGTTGGTAGAGGTGCTGGCAGAAGGAGACCCGTTGCCAACGCAGAGGTGTTGGGGATGTTGCAGAGGGTCGAAGCCAGAATGGATGCCATGGAGCGAAGACAGCCCAGAGATCCTGAAGACATCAGCGAACCTGAAACAGAGGAAGCGGAAGAAAATGTTGAGATTCCTCCTAACATGAGGCTCCTTAGAACTGTTCTGGGAACTGCAGTTAAGCCCAGAATTGAAGTGTCGAGTTATGCAGGGGGATTGAATCCAGAGGAACTGGTGGACTGGATCAATGAAATGAACAAGTGCTTCGATTATGAAGAAATAAGTGAAGCTAAAAAGGTCAAGTTTGCGGTGACAAAGCTAAAAGGACATGCTGCACTTTGGTGGGATGGAGTGCAGGCAGAAAGGAGGAGAGTTGGCAAGCAACCTATCAAGAGCTAGACTAGAATGATGGCTAAATTAAAAGGTAAATTCTTGCCTAGTGATTATCAGCTGACATTGTATAAGCAAATGCAGAACCTGAGACAGAGGTTGCTGACAGTAAAAGAATACACCGAGGAATTCTACAGAGTAAGCATAAGGGCTGGGCAATTCCAAGACACACCAGAGAAGACTGCCAGATATGTGAATGGTCTCAAGCTAGAGATCCAAGATGAGATTGGTCTCTTGTCTCCTAAGACAGTGGAAGAGGCCTACCAGATGGCCTTGAAAGCAGAGGAGAAACTCCTGAGGAAACAGTCTGCCAAGAAGAGAGGTACTTTCCATGGAAAGGGAAGTCAGGGTGGTAGAGGAAAGCCTACTACACCCAGGGATGGAGCTAACAGTAGCTCACCTCAGAATGCATCTACAGAGGATGATGTAACAGGTAGAAGGGGTTCTTACAGAGGAAAAGGAAGAGGAGGCAGAGGTAGAGAGTTGAGGTGCTATAGATGTCAGCAAGTGGGACATAAGCACTATGAATGTCCAGAGAATGTGGGTGCTGTTCCAAGGAATGCTGTTGTTGCCCAGGCTGGAGAAGAGGCAGAAATTGAAGAAGAAATTCTTCCAGAGAGGGGAGAATCCTTGGTGGTAAATAAGGTCCTATTGAAGCAAGCCAAAGAGGTCACTGAGCCTGCACAAAGGAAGACTTTGTTTAGGAGCATATGCAAAGTCCAAGGGAAATGCTGCCAGCTAGTCATTGATAGTGGCAGCACAGACAATCTGGTTTCCACTGAGGTAATAGAAAAGTTGAAGTTGAAGACAAGGGAGCATCCAACTCCCTACAGGGTGTCTTGGCTGCACAAAGGGCACCAGCTGGTTGTGAAAGAACAGTGTGAGATAGAGCTGCAAATGGGCAAATATAAAGATAAGGTCCTGTGTGATGTAATGCCCATGGATGTGTGTCATATACTGCTAGGGAGACATTGGCAGTTTGACAGAGCAGCAGTGCATGATGGCAAGAAGAACACTTACAAGTTCTTCAAAGATGGGGTACATCATACATTGATACCCATGGAAGAAGGAGAGCCATCCAGCGGAGTGATTGATCCGTAGACCTTGTTGCTGAGCGGGAAGGAATATCTACAGCAGATAGAAGAAGAAGAGGTAAGCTTTGCTTTAGTTTGCAAACCTAAAGTAGTTCTTACTTCTACAAAGATTTCTGATTTGCCAATAGAAATCCAAGAAATGTTAGATGATTATTGTGACATTATTGTGGATGATTTACCTGATGAGTTGCCACCTGTGAGAAAGATCAGTCATCAGATAGATTTTATCCCTGGTTCCAATCTGCTGAATAAGGTAGCCTACAGAATGACTCCCAAGGAAAATGAGGAAATCAGGAGACAAGTACAGGAGTTGGTGTATTTGGGTTTTGTTGTTTCCGCAGAAGGATTGAAGATGGACCCAGAAAAGGTTAAGGCAATTGTGGAGTGGCCTTCACCCAGGAATGTTTTTGAGGTAAGAAGTTTCCATGGACTTGCCAGCTTTTACAGAAAGTTTATAAGGAACTTCAGTAAGATCAATGCACCCATAATTGAAACAATAAAGAAGAGCAAACAACCATTTAAGTGGACTGCTAAAGCAGAAGGTAACTTTAAAGTTTTGAAGCAAAAGATAATGGAGAAAACTGTTTTGATTCTGCCTGATTTTACTAAACCATTTCAAGTAAAATGTGATGCCAGTGGGGAGGCCATTGGAGCTGTGTTGAGTCAGGATGATAGGCCTGTAGCCTATTACAGTGAAAAGCTAAATGACACCAGAAGAAAGTATTCCTCTTATGAGAAGGAATTCTATGCAATTGTTCAGGCACTGAAAAAGTGGAGACATTATTTGATGTCCAGGGAATTTGTATTATATTCTGACAATCATGCTTTGCAATATATTGTACAGTAGCCCAAGCTGAAACATAAGCATGCCAAATGGGTTGAGTATCTCCAAGGTTTTAATTTTGTTTTGAAACATATAAATGGCCAAGCCAATAAAGTAGCTGATGCTTTGAGTAGAAGGCACATGCTTGTTCAAGAAACAAATTTTGAAGTTGTAGGATTTGATTTTCTCAAAGAGTTGTATAAAACAGATCCAGATTTTAAAGAAGCATCTGAGGCATGTAGTAACCCTGTTTTAACAGATAGAAGCCAGTGGCTGGATTATTTCCTGTAGGAGGACTTGTTATTCAGAAGAAGCCAACTGTGTGTACCAAGATGTTCCATGAGAGAAATTTTGATCAAAGAGAAGCATAGTGGTGGACTTGCTGGACACTTTGGTACTGATAAGACTTGTGAGCAGCTGAGTTACTTCTATTACTGGCCCAAGATGAGAGCATAAGTGGACAAGTTTGTGAAGAATTGCAAAATCTGTCAGTATGCTAAAGGAAGGAGCCAGAATGCAGGATTGTACACTCCCTTGCCTATTCCAGACAGGCCTTGGGACATGGTGAGTATGGATTTTGTTTTAGGGTTTCCCAAGACTCAGAGAGGGAATGATGCAGTCTTTGTTGTAGTGGACAGATTCTCCAAAATGGCACATTTTATTCCATGCTATAAAACTAGTGATGCCATCCATGTTGCTAACTTGTTTTTCAAGGAAGTGGTTAGATTGCATGGGTTGCCCAAGAGTATTGTTTCAGACAGAGACATCAGATTTGTGGGTCACTTTTGGAGGACATTGTGGAAGAAACTTGGTACCAAACTGAGTTTCAGCTCAACTTATCATCCTCAGACTGATGGTCAAACTGAGGTAGTGAATAGGAGTCTGGGAAATTTGTTGAGAAGTCTTGCAGGAGAGCATCCCAAGCAGTGGGACCATATTTTTCCCCAGGCGGAATATGCATATAATGACTCACCAAACAGAAGCACAGGGCAGAGTCCATTTCATATTGTTTATGGAATGCACCCCAGAGGAATATCAGAGTTAAGAAGTCTGGGAAAGGCAGAGCTAAGGAGTGCAGATGGTGAGGAATTTGCTTCAGAGATCCAGGCCATACATGAACAAGTGAAACAACAATTACAAGGCAGCAGCATCAGATACAAAAGCAGAGCAGACTTGAGCAGAAAAGAAGTTCATTTTGAAGTAGGAGATCAGGTTTTGGCACATCTGAGAAAGGAGAGGTTCCCAAAGAAGCAGTATAACAAACTGAAGTTCAAAAAGATTGGGCCATGCAAGATACTTAGGAAGTTTTCTGCAAATGCTTATGAGATTGAATTACCTCCTGATATTGGAATATCTCCCATTTTTAATGTTGCAGATTTGTACAAGTATGAAGATGATGGTGCAGAAGAAAGAATAGCAGACAAGGGACAGATTGAATGGAAAGAGCAGCTACCTCCTCCACAACCATTGCAACCAGAGAAGATATTGGACAAAAGAGTGTTCAAAAGGACCAGAGGACGAGAGTACTTTCAGTACTTAATCAAATGGAAGGACAAACAAGAGGAAGATGCCACTTGGATGACTGAAGGAATGTTGCAGAGGATAGGCAGATCAGTGGAAGAGCTCATGGACAGGAGCCCATGAAGAAGATTGCCCTCGGGAGTCTGATGTAGGGGTATTAGACACTAGCCAGCAATGTAGGAGGTTTGTCCACATGTTGTGGCTAGTAGGGGTCGAAAATATTTGAATTGTAACAGCTAGGTGTGAATACCTCAGCTGACTGTATCATTTAGATCAGTTAGAGTCGTAGAAGTCGAATAGTTCAGTTAGTCTATCTGTCATATTTCAGTTAGTTGAATTATTTTAGTTCGGCTGTTGATTTTCTAAAACGGTCCTCACCGAGGAACCGAACAGACAAATGTTCATGTATATAAATGTAATCCCTCGGATGTATATAGAAGAAGCGGAGGAGAAGGAAGAAAAGGAGAAGAGATTCTGCAATAAAATCTATGTATTGAACAATCGCTTCCAATTAAGTGAATTTCGTTTCCGTCGGCTATCCACCTGTCTTAAATCGTTATTCGAGAGGAATTTGTTTAAGTTGTGAGGCAATTGAACACTGTCTTGTTGAATTAAGTCATTGCACAATCGTTGTATCTCTGTGTTCGTTGTTTCCTTGAATTACTTGAATAATTGGAAACCCCAACCACAGACGAAGAGTGAGTGTGAAACCGTGGTCGTGGAGCTCTGTTTAATGATAATAGTAAGTCGAATTGATAAAAACCCCGCCTAATAAGAAGAGGAACTGTCCCGCTATTGATTGAGTCCTGAACCATGGCTAGGCCGAGGTAACTGAATTAAAGGGATAGCGCAACCCGGATTAACCTTGGTAAATCACTGTACAAAACCACTAGTGGATTCGCAAACCCAGATTGCCCATATCGCACCGCTCTTGCGGAGTAGGCGGTATTTTCTGAGCGCGAGCGATTCCATAGGGTAAGCAACACGTGGCAAGGTGGACCCCCGGAAAACCACCATTCAAAGCGTGCCATCGCACGTTATCGTTCGACTAGGGGAGCCGAGCGATATTGCCGAGAGCCGTTGATGTGGGAAGGGGCCATCGGACGGTGGTCGTTTGATAAAGGTGCGCGGAAGATAACTGGTACGGGGCATGTGTCTGATTGGGCCATCGATCGTAGAGGCGGGGCCCAGAGCCATGGTTTATTATAAGTCGTTTGTTTAAAAGGCGTGGAGTATTAATATAAAGTTCGAAAGGGTTAAACATTTGTTATAAGGTTCGGAGATATAAATAAAATTGCAAAGGTTGTGGATAACGTTTATTTATCAAATTCCACGAATTTGATAAATAAATTTCCGAGGAAAATATAAGTAGACCACGTGGATTCAAAGAACGGGGTTTGACAAGGAAAACGCTGACAGGACCACGGCTACAGTGACCATCTTTCCTTAGAGGAGTCCGAATTCAGTTTTGTTGCGTCAATCATTATTAAAACTCTTTTCAAGCGGTCCCAAATTAGACCACTTTGAACCAACAAATCCATGAGAATGAAGTGGAAGCTTTGATGAAGATGCTTCCAACCTTGTTGGGTGTTCTAATTGATAGGTAGGATTTGCCTCATTTGATTTAGCATCCGCCTCATCTTGTTCTTTTTGATATTTTGCAATTTTTGTTTTGCTTAAACCATTTCCATCTGTCCCATTCTCTTTAGGTGGGCCACTGCATACTCGAACTCCATTTCCTTTTAATCCAAGTAAATGTGCTTTGACCCGTGTGTATGGCTAAATTCTTTTTTACACTCACTGGAAACCCAAGCCAATGATCCCCCTCCTTGGATCTTCCCAACAGTAGTTACATATAATGTTGCACGAAGCAGGGACGAAGCGGGGACGCAGAAGCGTCATTTCCAAAAAATCTAGGAAGCGAAGCGTCTCGGAAGCGTCCACTATATATATACATATATATTTTTATTTTTTTGCATTTATATTAAAAAAACATCCAAAATGCCAAATTATTTGTAGAAGATATGGAAGCATGCATATTTGTACATAAATCAAGATAGATATGACATCCATTGTACATTAATGATTAATTATTCGAGCATCAACCATCTAGAATCTAGATTCTTCTCCTCTTGTCTAGCCTTTGCCTCTACCTCGATTATCGAGGGACGTTGGTCAAAATTTCTCAATTTTGATCAAACTACTTAAGGCAAGCCTTAAAATATGGTAGGAAGAACTTAACATGATCGATCGATGATTTTGACTTGATTGAAATGTAACTTTTTGCTAACGACATGACAAAGGAGTTCAACAATTAACACCACCAACACTGGGGTACATATAGGGTTTGGTGCTCTTGATTAAATGCTAATCACATACCCTCATACATGATATAATCTAATGAAATGCCACAATACCATTGATCTTGAATTCCTGAAAACTGTTAATTCTACTAAATTTTGAATAGGATATGAAATTTTATTTTCTCCATATGAAGTCCGATCAGGCAGGAACCACTCTCAAACATCTTGAGTCATTTCATGGTAATGTTAAAAATTTAAGTAAAATGATGATTACTTTAAGAATTTAACATTACCATGAGAGAGCATCTAGGAAGCATCTAAGGAGCATTACGAGGGCACCGTGGGAGTGTCCGAGAAGCCCCAACCCAACTTAAGTCAAATAAAAAATAAAAAATATTTAGAACTTTGTGGAACTCTATGGAACCACTTCTCCCTTCAAATCCGTTCCCGATCCGCGAAGGATCCGTCATCAGATGCGCGGATCGGAAATTTGGAACCGCGGATTGGGCCGGTACAGTTCCGAATTTATAGGAACCATCTTCGTCGACCCGATCCGCAGTTCTGAAATTCCGAATTGTGGATCCGACGATGGATCCCCCATGGACCCATCCGAGACGCAATTCCTGGTTTGGATCCTTGGGTGTGGGGGGGGGGAGGGACGTTTCCTACAACACTGGTTACATATTTCCAAAGTGGTGACTTTGGATATATGTTGCAGGAAACGTCCTCTCCACCCCCATTTCTGGCAAAAAACGAAACGGAAACGCGGAAACACATACCATACGGCCTGGAAACGCGTTTCCAACCATACTAGCAACGTTTCCCATACGGGAAACGTTGCTAGTACGGCCAGAAACGTGTTTCCAGGCCGTACCTCCGCATTTCCTTCCCCTTAAAGCGATTTAACTTGTTTTTTTTTTGGTTTTCGTGCTTTTTAATATTATTCTAATCGTTTATGGATGCTTCTAGATGGCTTTTTAAAGCCTATGGCCCTAGTATTTATATGCGATTCATGGTAATGTAATTTTCATTTTCATCTTTTTACTTAAATTTTTAACATTACCATGAAATGACTCAGGTTGTTTGAGAGTGGTTCAGACCTCATTGGATTTCATATGGAGAAAGTAGAATTTTAGATCTCATTCAAAATCCAGTAGACTTATCAGTTTTTCAGGATTTCAAGATTGGGTGATTGCAATGTTTCCATCGTATTTTGTCATGTATTAGGGTATGGAACTCGTATTTAATCAAGAGCACCAATCCGATATTCCGATATTGCTATTTTCATTGTGTCTGTTATCATTCATGAGTAAATGTGTTGTAACTTGTAATAGTTTATGCTTTGAATTTATCATGTATCATGTATGTTTTAAACTTTTATGGTTTCACATAACATTTCTTAAATGTCCTAAATTCTAATATATATATATATATATATATATATATATATATATATATATATATACCGCGTTTCCCCATTTCCAAAATTTGGGGAGGTTGCGTATATATATATATATACCGCATTTCCCCATTTCCAAAATTTGGGGAGGTTGCATTTCGCTTCGCTTCCTGTTTCGGAAAGTCGTTTCCATTTCCCCGTTTCGTGCAACTTAGCTTTGGATCAACTTTAGGAGTAGATTCAATTTCATGTTCCACTTCATTTGCCTCACGAATGTTTGAACTTGAAGTTGCCATGATGATAATGTAAATGAAACTGCAAAATAAAATTGACAAATATCAAATATGTTTTTCAAACCAACAATCAAATTAAATTACCTTGATTAATTTAAGACATCATTGATGTACTATAATTAAAATCATTTATTGACATTCAGAGTATAGGACCTAGGTTCAGCCTTCAGGTTTGTGTCCCCTACAACAAGAAATCTTCATATTTTTTAACATTCATATTTGTGACCAAGAATCTTCCGCATATCATGACATGACTTCCTCAATCTATTAAAGTTTTAAACATGTGGCCAATGGTAGAATGTTTTAACTTTTTTCATTCCCTAAGATATATGCAGTGTACACTTTCCAAATCATAAATGTCTACCTTGCATGCCAAGCATTGGACCTGTGTTAAAGAGAAGTCACCTTTCGGCTAGTCCTGAAACAACACAAGGCTATCTTCCTTGTGATAGAATATTTTTTTCTTAAGTATTTGAACAGCTTTCCATACCTTCCTTGAAGACATCACATCATCATTTAAGGACATGGGCCAAATTCTAGCTCTGTATATGACCTCTCCATGTAGTTTGGTCAACTGAGAAGACATTTCTGATTTATTTATATCAGATTTGCGGGTCAAGCAATTGCTGGCATTATTGCTGGAGGAGAATATACACTGCTGTAGCTTACCTGAGTTATTTCCAGAGGAGAAACCAGATCTATGTGGCTGTAACAAATATCTATCAGTGGTATGCACCTATTTGGAATTTAATACAAGTTTAGCATTGCTATTCATATTATCTTTGGGCATCTATTTGGTACTTTGCTTGCTTATTTAAGATAAATTATAAAAAATCCACCTACAGATTGGCTGAGAAAGTTAACGCAGATTTAGAGGTTAAGGTCAGAGGGAGTCTTTTAATTATTTAAGGCCTTCTTTGATGGAAATGAACCCGATGTTTTGACTTCTCAGAATGGTTCTCTCATAAATTATTCACGACCAGATTGGTAAAGCTTGGCTCATGGAGTATCAACGAAGAAATAATGGTAAACAATGCGCATACTTGTTGTCTAATCATACAACACCTTTGGCTACTGGCATTTTGGAAGAAGGAATAAATTGTGAATGTGTCTAGGATGCTCCCGGATCCAATTCACCATAACAGAACACATTGGAACAACAGGAAGAAAAACAAGTGTCTTCATACTTAGAAATTAAATTAAAAAAAAAAAAATGAAAAAAAAAACAAAAAAATGTAAAAAATATGACTGTACACACCTTGTTGACTTTACAGCCACGTCCGACTCCAAACTCCATGACTCCACACTGCACAGGACTGTCCACAACAATGATGGCTCCCACAACGAAGTTTGGACCACAGGCTACAACACTCAACACTGTCCACAGCAACGATGGCTCCCACAGGTGACAGCGAAGTTCGGACCACAGCACTCAGCACTGTCCATAACAACGATGGCTCCCACAGTGAAGTTCGGACGATGGATGACTGACTGTCCACACCTGCGATGGCTCCCACAGCGGCGACGAAGACTCCCACGATGACTGCGGTCTAACTTCTGCTGCAGCGAAAAAGAAAAGTAAAGCTTAAGCACCTGGCGTAAAATCTAAAAGGTTTAACCCAAGGCTAAAACCTAAAAGTTCACCCGGTCAAAGAAAATCGCAAATCCGTTCATGGCGGTCAATCGGAAAACATTTTAAATTTTCCTGAATCTGTTTCCAAAATGTCAAAAACGTATTTCATTTGGTCGGAAACGACATTTTTTTCCGAAAACGGTCGAAATACATTTCCCACCTTTTGCCCGCTGTTTCCGAATTTCTGAAATTCCATGGATACGGATCATGGCCGTTTTTCAGGTGTTTCATACACGTACAGGTATCTGAAATGCCAAAATGCGTTTTGGGAGGGTTTGACCCACGTTTCCGGTAACTTAGCATTGATAACTAAAGGTGTAACTTGTACTTGTAACCATTACCATTACCAAGTAACCAAACGATAGCAAAGAATATCTAATATGTAATGAAATATTTCAACTTTCACGAAGCATCATATTTATAATTCATTCCCAATGAGTTATAATTGCCAACTTCAAACATCACACTTAAATTGTCATATTATTGTTTACAAAAAGTATCATAATAAATATGAAAGAGTCAACAGTTATAAAAACTACTAGAAACTAGAAAAGGCAAGTAAACCTATTATCTATTGCTAATACTTGGGCCTCTTGCCGCCACGAGAAATGTCTAATTTTTGAGAAAGCATGTAGAATGATGAATTAGTTATAAAAAGAATAAAAAAATTTATTAAACCATATAACATCAATCATCTAGTAGTAACAATTTTCATCAACCGCAGGTCCACAAGTTACAAGTTTTGATTTATATAGCATGTAAGGGTGTACATAACCAAAATAGCATCGAGTGCAATCCATCTCTGAACCGAAAATACATCAACAAACAGGGTCTAGATGGTCTCTATCATCCAAAAAAATCATGCTACAACAAATACCTACTTATCATCAAAATCATTACCTATCTTGGGATATTTGTCATTAATATCTCCATCTAAGCATTAACATAAGATAGAAAAATGTAGCATGCCAAGTCAAGATATTGTTTGAGTGATGGGTACATTTTTAGTAGGGTCATGATAGAGGAGTTCGACAACCAATGTCACTAACATCAAGGTACATAGAGGGATTGGTGCTCTTGAGTCTTGAGTCTTGACGAGTTCCATACCCTAGTACCTGACAAAATTCAACGGAAACATTGCAATCCCCCCAATCTTGAAATCTTGATAAACAGATAAGTCTGTTGGATTTTGAGTGAGATCTAAATTTCTACTTTCTCCATATGAAATCCAATGCGGTTAGAACCACTCTCAAACATCCTGAGTCATTTCATGGTAATGCGAAAAATTTAAGTAAAAGTGACATTTTCCTTTATCTTTCATTTTGAAAATGAAAGATAAAGGAGAATGCCACTTTTGCTTTAAGAATTTAACATTACCATGAATTGCATAACAATACTAGGGCCATAGGCTTGAAAATGAAAGATAAAGGAGAATGCCACTTTTGCTTTAAGAATTTAACATTACCATGAATTGCATATCAATACTAGGGCCATAGGCTTGATCATTAGGTTGCCCCACTCAAAAAATCTTGTTTCTTTGAAAAAAATTTGGGTTTGGAACGTGTTTGCATTAGAAATTTGTGAAAAAACTAGGGAGAAATTTTTTTTTAGGGAGCGCGCTTCAGGAGCGAGTTCAAGGGGGGGTGGGGGCGCTCCCCTGCAACTTTGCTGAAGATTATCCAAGAAAGGAATTTTTAAGTTTTTAATGATTTTTCTATAATCGTTTCTTAGTATTTCAATTTTATTTTGTTCATATCTTTATCGAGACAAGGTGTATAGTTTTCTTGTTGAATTTTGGTATTATGCTAACTTAGAACATATTTTGCATCTAACATCAATCTGTATGCCATTCTTTACATGCTTTGAAATCTCAACAAGTACAAGCTGCTAATTTTGCAAAAATAATGATGTTTGTGTAATACTTGTGTGCTTGATGATAACAATGTAAGATGAGATAAGATAATTTTTCCAATGTCCAACAAAAGTAGGTCAATGGCACAAAAAGATACATCCTATTAGTACAAATTTCTGCATTGTAAGAGATGAACTTTGAAGATAAAACATTGAGAAATTAGTGCAACTTGTAGGAGATTTTGCCAAAATTCTCACCAACAAATTTCCTCTTAGTTTGCGCTGGTGCTTGCTAAACTCAAAAGCCGGGTTGGGGGTTGGGGAAGGGGTGAGTGGGTTGTTCACCAAGAGTTTATGCATTGCTAGCACTATCACCTTGTAAATCTGCAAATAGAACCGATATCGACCACATAAAGTGTCCTTTGGCACGTGATCAAGCAACCAAAGGTGAGATGATACATATTTGAAATAAATTGATAGAAATTTCCCACATGCAATGGCTTAAAGATGGTGGAGAAATAGAAATAGAAAGGCGCTTTAAGTGATAGTATGTAACATCCCCAAATGGGGATTAACAGTAAATAAAGTGTAAATAGAGAACAACTACAACAAAATGGAAAACACCATTAAAAATACATGAACTGAAGCTAAAATCCAGTGCTGAGCCATTTTATTAAAATGCTTGGAAAGAGTACAATATGGTGCTTAGTAGGATAGCACCTAGGCCTGCTCAAGGCAGGCTGAAGAACATCTCTAATCCTAGCAAATCATCTGTTGAAGTATGCTCTGCATGGCTCTCCCACTACGTTGCCCAGTTTTGGAATTTGCTGTTGTTGCTGCTTGGTTTCAGACTGCTGGTTGGCCTAGCTCCCGTGCTCAGAAAATCCGGGAATTGGTCACCAGACTCGTCTTAATAAACCCCCCAAACCCCGCGAAGGAATTGGCC
The DNA here is from genome assembly GCA_034641835.2 of Pinus albicaulis. NCBI lineage: Eukaryota > Viridiplantae > Streptophyta > Pinopsida > Pinales > Pinaceae > Pinus > Pinus albicaulis. Next base: position 72,916,082 of record CM076581.1, on the reverse strand, counting down.
AAATGTTGACCTCGAAATTTCGACCCAATTTCCCTTCGCTCCTCTAGCTGCTAGCTGAGTTCGGATCTCTATTTGGCACCTCAAATATGGCCAGAAAATTTTGCGAAATTAATCTTGGCTTCTCCTCAAATAACCCAGAAAAACCCAGAAAGGGTTCGCCCAAAGCTTAACCTCGGAAATTGGCCCTTTTGGGCTTGGCTCAATAAACTATTAGGGAAATCGAACCACTAGAAGGGATTGCTGGAAAATGCCTTCAGAATGCTGCAATAGTCACTGGTATGAGGTGGCTAACCTCCCCTCCAAATCTCCCCTAGTGTGAATTCCCTTCTCTCCAACCTCCCGGCACAAACTCCACACTACACTATGTCCTCCCCTACGCAGTCTGCTCCTCCTCTGCGCAGTTTAGAAATGGCTACGCTTCCTCTTGATGTTTCTGATGGAAAATCCCCTCACAAATGGTGGAACTCCTCTCCTGAGCGGGCACTCGAAGTCTCCCAAGGTAGAGGTTGAGATCTTTGCTTGAAGATCTCGTGTGCTAAACAACACTCCAGACTTGGCTCTCCAGCTCAAGCGTGCTTTCTCAAAATGACAAGAAGAAAATAGCTGAATGAATGAATGCCGAATGAGCCTTCCCTTCTTCCTTTTATCCATTGAGGCCCAACATATGCCTTGGGTCCCACCTTGACCCGCGTTGCCTCTCCTTGGCCAATCACGTGTTGCCTTCCTCTAGCCAATCTCATGCTGTCCTTTTCATGCCTCTTCTATGCTGCCAGCTAAGGCCAACTCGACCCCACCACTAGAGCCTCAATTTTCCCTTAGGGACTTTAGGAAAAGACTTTATTTGTCCTAATTATTAATTATGGGTCCCCTACCCACTTTATTTCCACCCAACATTAGGATTTTCCAAAATTAATCAAAATCAATATCCCAATTAGCTGACTGCTAATTTGGGGATATTACAGTCCTTTCCGCCAAAAATTGCTTGTCCTCAAGCAATGGTTGAACAAGCATCCTCTCTAGTTGACACTCCCCACTACTATCAATGCGAAGTTGTGCCAGGGTCCTAGATGCGCCACTGAATCATCCCTGACCTCTGCATCTCTCGGATATGAAGGGATCCCTCAATACCCTGATCCCAATCCATCATGTCCAACAGTAAGCTCCCCCTGCTCCACTCACCATCCTGCCAGGAACAAGTAGCAGAAGCCCTCTGAACATCATCAGTGAGTAGGGAATCATGATAATGTGGCACTATACCCAACTCCTCATGAAGTTTCCCTACCAAGTAGTCCATCCCACACACTCCAAGAATAAACCCTTGAAGATACTGCGTAATCCCTGTAGAGATAGCGTCTCGCTCACATGAGCCCCTTTTGCTATCACCCTGCTGACCAACCTGCCATACTAATGAAGTCCCCCACTCCATCAGTGACTTGCTAAAGCCCAATGGAAGATCTACATGATCTCGCCATGTAGTATACAGCTCACCCCTAGAGGTTATCGAGCTGTGTAGAGTTGTAATGCTCGGGTCCCCTGCTAATCCTGTAGAGGTGCCACCATGTTGTCGCTGTGCTACTCTGACTATGAGTTTATCCCCATCGTGCGCAGAGTGTATCCCTCTCTCTCTGTGAAGGCAAAGCTCATCTTGCTCGGGCATCTCCATGATGCTGATATCTACCCCTCCACTGCTGATCATGACCCTGAGCAACAACATGATAAGTTTGTCTCGCCATGCAATGGAGGTCTCAGTGCTCCCCCACATGTCAAACCCAAGGTGGACTGGATCACCGTTTGCTCTGTCCCTGCTCATCACAAAGTGGAGTGATCCACCTGCCCAATAGACCCCTAGATCCCCCAACCATACTGGGAGCTCGAAATTCCCACTCCTCGTGGGATGCCGTTGCGTAGCATTGCTACCTGCTAGAACCCATCTAGCCCTCATCTCTGACCCCTGTATGTATCCTCTGGGTGGACCCCAAGTATCAGGAGTCTGTGCCACACATGCATACCTGCCTTGCTCCTGCTAGACCACGTCGTGATATCTGCTATCCCAACTCCTGCTGATACACCTGGATACTGCTCGAGTTTGGGTACCCTCCTGTAGGCGAAGTTTACCATCCACCGTCCCTCAAATGTGAGCCCAGGGGTGGAACATATGCTACCTTGGCAATCAACCATGCCATCACTAAGCCTGGACCCGTCAACTCGTGCACCTACCAAGTGTCTCAACTGGAGAGTCTCCTCCCGAGTCATGACATGCGGTATCTCATCCAACTGTTTAGGGTGAGCCTCCCATGCCCTATTGCTTGAATGGAGAGTGTCAAGGGGCACCAACCAAACACTCCGTGACCATAAGCAACACTGGAGGATGATGGGTAGGTATGTCTAAAAGGGTGTGACCAAGAGTCTACTTGAATGCTCAAGAGTAATCCTCCAGATGACAATCTCTCTGCCTTGGATCTACTGATAACACCCTCGTATCCCTGTCTCCGCTAAACGTGACATCTCTATATGCTCAACAATATCCTCATCGATCCTAGGTAAGCTACATCCCATGGTATACCAACTGCTCCTATCCATATGTCTCTTTGGAGGCAATGCTCCAAGAGCCCACTGCTCCGCATCATGTGTCACTGCATACCACCAAGTATCACGACACTCCTCGACCTACCACTGTATGCCGCAACGTGCCCTTGTATGTCAAAAATCCTAGATCTGGATTCCTACTGCAACAAATCTGAATTACTTCTCCTATTATTTTGATGATTATTTCATTACATTGAAATACCGAAGTAATTACTGAAGCAATCTACACAGATAATGCTGCAGAATAAATCTAAGTGCTGAAACAAACTGAACAAAATGTAATGAAAAACAACCACATTTGACACAGTTATTTTTGGACTAAGTCCCCGAAAAAACCCAACTCGGGAAAATCGGTGCAACAGATCTGAGAGTATGTATTATTAAGTAGCAGAATCTTGAGCACAACTAGGGTGCCAACATTCGACAAACCCTTCAGAGAAATCTAGATAGCAAAAATAATTGTGAGATATACCTCACTCTGCAAGTCTCCGACTGATCTAAACAGCTCTGGTGAAGCCCTTCTCTGCCTTTGCGTGAGTGCCTACATTGGAACTGCATAAGCCTGTGTGGGCAAGCTTGATAAACTGCATCACCTCTTTCTGCAACTGATCTAGCTGATCTGAGATTGGATTTTGGCCCTCCTGGCTCAGAAACCCCAGTCTCTAGCTATCTCCGGACTGACTCCAAGAGACATTGCGCTGCTTCTGCGTGATTTTCTGCAGGGACCGTGTCACCCTTTCAGAAAACCACGCTGTCTCTCTCTACGTAAATGCTGCCTCTCTCTGAAATGTACTCTTGGTCCTCTTGACCAGTCTCTACTTCTGCCCCTCTCTGGATCTGATCACTGAATCAAAATCACTTAGCAAACCCCTAGTGATTTGATTATGATCAAACGTTGTGTCTCTTCACACAAACTCGAAAATGCCAAATGCTCAATGTGCTCAATGTATTTTCCATAGGCCCCTCACCCTCCTTATATTCTTTCGTCCAAGATTAAAACATAATCAAGGGCTAAGATTAACTTGGAGGTGATCCATGACTTTATCTAGAAGATTCACACTTAGTTTAATTAATACCCCTTAATTAATCAGTTTCCCTAAGTTTAGACTCAGGAAAATATTAAAAAATGATTAATTAATTTAATTAAACCATCTCTAAGTGGAATTTTCCAAAACCATTTCTGGGTTTTATGGAATACATGTGTCCTAGCCTATATAAAAAGTTACAAGGCTAGAGCACATTCGATGCTACCATAAATCAACACTCCCTCTTAGCGAGGAAAGTGCTCTAGCAAAACAACTCAATGTGCTGCTCTGACTTCTGGAACATCTGCTACTATGCTGTTGATGCTGCTCACCAACATTGCACAAAAAAAAAATGTTGCATCTGTACTGCTGCTGACTTTGCATACTGTTGTCAACTGCCACTGTACTGCAACTCCCTCTGAATTTTGCAACCATGCTGCTGCACTGCGTGAGCATTGCTCTGCACTGCGTTGTTGCTGCTCATTTGCTGCTGCTGCTGCTCAACTCCTGTTGCTGTTGCTCAACTATTGCTGCTGCTGCACTACTTGCTTCAGAAAAACATTCGAAATTGGACAAGTAGATCTGTAACTGAAAAAATAAGACTGACTGTTGCTAACTTCTGCACTAGCTCACTGAAAATACTGCGCTTTTGTTGCTCTGCACAGCGTGAGCACTGCACTGCACGAGTGTGCAATGTGCTGTTGTTGCTCAATTGCTAATGCTGCTGCTCCCTCTCTGCGCTGATTAGGATCTAGTATTGCTAGTCACTGCATCATCTCATCATCTTCTGCTACAACTGTCCAACCTGCTACTTCCTTTAGGCTGTCGTAGCTCACATGTGATCCAAGAGTTCGGAAATACTCAAGGATCTCGCCTCTTGTAGATTCTGGATCTACAACTCCAAGTCAACCCATTTCTCTCCTTTTAGAATATGAGCAAACATAGCACAATCTCTTTCTGCCTCAATTTTGGCAGCTCTTGCTTGAGGATCTTCCTTCTCCACTTTATCCTTTTTCTTAAGAGGACTCTGTGTGGCATAATGTCCCATTTCCCCACACCGAAAGCATTTGATCTTAGACAGATCTTTCTTCTTCTGCATTTGTTGCCCCTTTGATGCAAGGGCAGTGTAATCTTCTTCCTCCTTCTTGATTTTCAAACCGCTGCTGCCATCCTCCAAATGGATTTTGAGGAGGTCTCTCCTTAGCTCTTCTTGCTACAAAGCTGCCCACATTACTGCTCCCTCTCTGCGCTGATCAAGATCTAGTACTGCTAGTCACTGCATCATCTCATCATCTTCTGCTACAACTGTCCATCCTGCTACTTCCTTTAGGCTGTCGTAGCTCACATGTGATCCAAGAGTTCGGAAATACTCAAGGATCCCGCCTCTTGTAGATTCTGGATCTACAACTCCAAGTCAGCCCATTTCTCTCCTTTCAGAATACGAGCTAACATAGCACAATCTCTTTTTGCCTCAATCTTGGCAACTCCTGCTTGAGGATCTTCCTTCTCCTCTTTATCCTTTTTCTTAAGAGGACACTGTGTGGCATAATGTCCCATTTCCCCACACCGGAAGCATTTGATCTTAGAGAAATCTTTCTTCTTCTGCTTCTGTTGCCCCTTTGATGCAAGTGCAGTGTTATCTTCTTCCTCCTTCTTGACTTTCAAACTGCTGCTGCCATCCTCCAAATGGATTTTGAGGAAGTCTCTCCTTAGCTCTTCTTGCTGCAAAGCTGGCCTCATCGCTTCCCATCCTAGAAGCCTTTCTTTGCCCAAAATGCTCTGGACAAAAACCTGATAGTCTTCTGAAACAGAGTTCAGAGTGAGCCTTACAAGCTCTGAGTCTTTAGGTGTTGCTCCTACTGCTGACAGCTGATCTCGGTTATCCTGAATACGAGACAGGAAGGAGTAAAAATGCTCTCCTTTCTTCATTCTGGTATTACACATCTTCTCCTCCAGGTACATCTTCTGCTGCTCGGAAGATCCTTTGTATAGCTTTTCCAACCCTACCCACATCTCTCTAGTAGTGTCTTTTGCTGCTATGTGAGGTACGATGTGATCCTTCACACCATCCAGGATCAATCGCTTGGCTCTTGCCATATTCTTCTTGAATTGTCTCAGATGTGCTGCATCCAAAGGTTCTGCACATGCGCTCTCTATGAGGGCTTTCAGATCATGCTCATCAAGGAGAAACTCAATCCTTGATTTCCAAATGACAGTTGGAGGCATCCTCCAATCTATCTTGGTCACGTAGTCCTTTGCTAGCCATCTCCTCAACTGTCGATTTCTCTCTCTAACCCTCTGCTCAGCTAAACTTATGCACTCCTTGTGGAGTAAGTCACTGCTTCTGCTGCTGCACGGGAGAAACTGAGTGTCTTTGAGTAAGAAACTCTCTGAAATCAAGAAATCCCCAATCTGTGTTTTTCAGAATTTTCTGACGCTTTATGCACTAGCTCTTACTATTGTGCAGTAACTGCATCCTTCAGCTATGCTTGGACTACTACGCTGCTTTTTCTGCAACTGAAAAATGCTTACCCCTCTGTCAACTCTCTCAGAGGGAGCCTTTTTCTGCACTGGATTGCCCTTCTGGATTGGACAACGTAATCTCTGGGAGGGTCTGCTACTGCTTACGCAGATCCGAGTCTCTTCTGCGCTGATATGCTAGTTCATTCTTGTTTCTCTTGCTCTTCAGCTTGAATAAGCTCTGATACCATGTGAAAAATCCTAGATTTGGATTCCTACTGCAACAAATCTGAATTACTTATATTATTTTGATAATTATTTCATTACATTGAAATATTGAAGTAATTACTGAAGCAGTCTACATAGATAATGCTACGGAATAAATCTAAGTGCTGAAACAAACTGAACAAAATGTAATGAAAAACAACCACATTTGAGACAGTTATTTTTGGACTAAGTCCTCGAAAAAACCCAACTCAGGAAAACCAGTGCAACAGATCTGAGGGTTTGTATTATTAGGCAGCAGAATCTTGAGTACAACTAGGGTGCCAACATCCGGCAAACCCTTCAGAGAAATCTAGACAACAAATATAATTGTGAGATATACCTCACTCTGCAAGTCTCCGGCTGATCTAAATAGTGCTGGTGAAGCCCTTCTTTGCCTCTGCGTGAGTGCCTACGCTGGAATTGCGTAAGTCTGTGTGGGCAAGCCTAAGAAACTGCGTCACCTCTTTCTGCAACTGATCTAGCTGATCTGAGATTGGATTTTGGCCCTCTTGGCTCAGAAACCCCAGTCTCTAGCTATCTCCGGACTGACTCCAAGAGACACTGCGCTGCTTCTGCGTGATTTTCTGCAGGGATTGCCTCACTCCTTCAGAAAACTGCGTTGTCTCTCTCTGCGTAAGTGCTGCCTCTCTTTGAAATGCACTCCTGGTCCTCCTGACTAGTCTCTGCTTCTGCCCCTCTCTGGATCTGATCTCTGAATCACAATCACTTAGCAAACCTTGCCCTAGTGATTCGATTCTGATCAAAAGCTGTGTCTCCTCACACAAACTCGAAAATGCCAAATGCTCAATGTATTTTCCACAGGCGCCTCACCCTCCTTATATTCTTCTGTTGACCGTTCAACGACCAAGATTAAAACATAATCAAAGTCTAAGATTAACATGGAGGTGATCCATGACTTTATCTAGAAGACTCACACTTAGTTTAATTAATACCCTTTAATTAATCAGTTTCCCTAAGTTTAGACTTACAAAAACATTAAAAAACGATTAATTAATTTAATTAAACCATCTCTAAGTGGATTTTTCCAAAACTATTTTTGGGTTTTATGGAATACATCTGTCCTAGCCTGTATACAAAGTTACAAGGCTAGAGCACATCCGATGCTACCATAAATCAACATTTTACACCAATGGATACCCTCGACAACAACTATACCGTCTTGTACCGTCATGTGTCCATCCTGCGTAGCTGCACCTGTCACTCCCCGCGTGTACTCACTGCGATGGGAAGCACTCCTACTCCACAACGTAGTCCGACATACTACAACACACCCCCATGCATCTCCATGCCCATCTATATACCACTGCCCAATGATAGATGCTCCTACACATCCTAGGGTGTGATGGCCTAAGGCTGTATCCCTATGCTTCGGCCCATACTCGATTGGTACCATCATTTCCACTGCCGCATCACCATACTCTCTAATGAATGGATCTCCCTTCCAAATCCTTCCTGAGGGACCTAAGAGGTGAATCTCCCTAAGTACCAATAGCGATGCCAATCCTACTCTACTCCTTCGTGTCCTCCGTGCCCCACACAAATGCGAAGAATTTCCAGCTCCATACAAGGCACTGTCTGGTGGCCTACCAATGTCCCCTCCTTTGTTAAACTCATGCCATAGTATGCTGATCATCCCGTGATCCTGTGTACAATCCTCGTACCAAGACAACTCAAGTAGTTTGTACCTAAACTGGTTGGACACTAGTGTTGGCCGAAACTCCCCTAGTGAATGTGCACACTCAACTGTTAGGTCAACTGTACCCTCCATGTCGTAGTCAACGACATATCTGGGAAGTGAAAGGTAGTCTTGCTCGGATCCCAATGCCAGTGCGGGTTCCGGTAACCCCAGTGCCTGGAAGCTCCTGTTAAGCTACACCTAAGTGCATCACCATCTCCATAACCCACTCCCTCGGGTACCAACTCAGAATCTCTTGCCATCCAACCCCAAGAGAAGGATCAAATGCGTGAAATCCTACACCTAGAGCAACCTTGACATGCAAATGTTGTACCCTGTGCAACTCAAGTCGTCTCATCTTGCTATCCAAGTCAACGTATGAGATCTAACCAGGTAGCTCAGTCTCTCTCTCTCCAGTGGTCAAAGGTGACCCAACCGTGCTGCTAGCCCAATCTATGCATGCCTGATGTGGGCTGCTCTGACGCTTCAATGTGCCCTCCAGCTGTACCATAAGTTGCTCAGGTTGAATCATCACAAGTGACTCATCATCTTGAATATCTCCCATAGAGTCCCCTGATACCACATGCACACTAGAATACGAAACCGGCCTACTGTCATCAACTCTGCATGACTGCTCATGCTCCCCAGAAGCATCCTCATATGACCCCATGGATTCATCCAAAGAAGAGTCCTCATCCTGACATACAGAAGGAATGTCTTCTTGCTCTACCTCTGTATCTCTTAATGCCTCATCAAAGGTGGATACATCTCTTGGCACCTCACCCATTTGCTGCGTGCGATTGTCACCCAAAAACTCGGACACAACTCTAGTCATCACCTCAATGGATGGCTCTATTGGGGTAGGTTCTACTCTCTCCACTAAGATTTTAACCGACACGATCAAGGAAGTCTCCAACAAAGGTGAGTCTTGCATCACACTAGGTGTATCTACGAGCTCCCCACAATCTTATGTGCCCTCATCCTCCAAGTGCGAGGTAGCCATTTTGATAGCTTCCCCCTCTGTTATTCGGTCAAGCTGGAAAGAGGTATCCAACTTTTCCACATGATCCCGAGCCGTGCAATCAATGGAACCATCATACGTGGGAAAAGGTGTCCTCCCAATGGTACCCTGCAACTCTGAACTCTGCGTGCTAGACCCCCCACTGTTCCTTCCTTCTTCATCCCGCCTAAGCCGACAGTAATCTCTGAAGGACAAAGTTGCTCTGAATTTCCCCCCCATGGACTGCCATTTTCGGAAATAATCTCCCATTGGTATAGGATCATGTCGCCTGTTAGGTCCTTGTAATTTGTTAGATTGGTGAGAACAAATGAACAGGGGTAACATCAGACCAGTCTTTGGAGTCCTAGGACCTAGCCTTCCTGGACTCAGAGAGGGCTCTCTCTATTTTGTGCAAAGGATGTGAACTTGTTTGCTTTTAGGGTTTGATTTTAGGATAGTTGTTAAGTTTAGGGTTTGTTTGTTTGTTTGGGTTGGGTAGATGATCAAGTAGAATAGATGGAGTAAGAGATCTTCAAGTCATTGGGCTATGGAGTCTACAAAAGGTCATGGACATTTCAACAATGAATCAGGGTGCATCATAGGGAAAATCTAACATGGTCAAATATATCTTCAAGGTTTGTGTGAGATGAAATGAACATCAAGTTTGTGAACATAGTAGGTGCAAAAGGGCAGTTAAGAATCCTTGAACAAATACCTTTAAACAAGAAGGGTCTTTTAACACTACTCAACATAAAGAAGTAATCATAAGATAGGGAAAACCAATAACTCTTTGATTAAACTCAAGCAAATAAGCATTTAAGACAAACAATCCAGTGAACTATAGAAGGAAAGAAACTTGTATAACTTCTAGTGATTTCACCTTCAAGATTAGAAAACATTTAAGATAGACATATAACATAGATCAATGAAGAGGGAACTCCTAAACATCATTGATCATAGCCATAAAGACCTCCAAGGCAACCTTTCAAGAATGGACAAAGGGCATGATCAAAACATAAACCTCTTTGGCTAAACCTAATCAGTGATACTTCAAAGAAAGATCTTAAGAACAATTTTTAAGTAACATCAAACACGCAGGGCTAGCCATAAAACATCTTGACATTTACTATATTGGATCATTCATGAGATAAACAAGCATAAGTGGGTCTAGAGAGCAACTAAGAATTCTCTAAACTGACCTAGCAGAGGAAAACATAGAGGCAATAGAGGACAAACAGAGCTAAGGTGCCTCTAAACAACATTTATTAGCCCAAATCCTTTGTCCTACTGTAACATAGAAATATGAAACATAATGATAATAGAAGAAAACATGAACTAAATAGGAACACATCACCATTAACTATGCTCAGGGATCCTACAAGCAAGCCTTCTCCATTGTTAACCAAGCCAAGCCATCCACAAACACCAAGACCAATTTCTCTTCAATCTCCAAGTCTGTATTACTCACAAGAGTCATCCAATGCCAACCTTTTACAATAAGGCCCTCATGCTCTATTTATCTAGCAAAGGAGGGCAAAAACCCTAACTAGGGTTTGAAAATGTCATAAATACCCATAAATACCATTTATGTCCAAGAGACCATGCAAGGCCCAAGACATAAAATATCTAATGAAATAAATGCAAAACTAACTCCTAACACCTAACTTTGGAATGATTTGCCCCAAAAAACATTAAAATATTTTTTTGCCATAAATGAGTGTCTTTTGTTGACTTTTGCACATAAGGGTGCAGCAGTGAGGTCTGAAGGCGCAGTGCCTGCATACGAAAATTGGGTCCTCTTGCAGCCAAGTTTTGAAGGCCTTCCCAATGTTAGAATTGGCTCCGTGATGGCTCGCTGGAAAGCCTGTTGAGTCTACTTTCCAAAATTGCCCTTGGTTTTTTGATTGGGCTCCATTGACCTATTCAAAAAACAAATCTCCCAAGGTTGCTGAAAGCGTAGTGCCAACCCTGAAAACATGGGAGAAAGGTGAAAATCGGCATGTTTTTGGGCCTTTTGAGGGACTAAAAATGCTCCAAATGCTCTGAAATTTGGTGTGCATGATGTCTTTGGGCCATTGAATCCAAAAATGTAAACTTTACCTCCATTAGATGCTTGTAGGAAAAACATAGCGCCAAGGGTGCTGCGCTTTCGGCCCTTAATATCAGTAAAAAAAACCAAAAATGTCAAAATCTTGCCAAAATTTGCAATTATCTTCCTCATGGGGTTTGGGAGGCCTGTAGAGAAGCTTCAATAAGGATTCCAAGGTTTGCTTGGTCTTTTGCCTCCTTGAGTGCTTGAATTTCGGTAAGGGCTCCTTTGAGCTTGGCCCTTGCAAATTTGTTCCTCAAGGCATAGTGCTTGGCCATATTTTTCTGTAGGCCAAGGTCCCTTTGTGTCTTCTTCAACTGCTTATTTTCTTCCTTATAATACTTAATGATATACTTTGCCATGCCAAGCTGTCTTTGTAGGTCTCTGACCCGAGCATCCTTGCTTTGGAGCAAGATGCTTGTAATCCTCTCCTCATCTTCATTTTCACTATCAAGGTCAATGAATTGGCACTCTTGTTTAGTTTGATGCTTGCCTTTCTTATCTCCAACAATGACCTTTTCCTTGCCTTTGTCAAGCTTCTTTGTTGATGTAGAAGGCATGGCCCCTTGCCTTTTAGAGGCAGAAAACACATGCCTACTCCCTCTTTGATAAGTCAAAGAAAAAGGTTTGATTGTGCTCATTTTGGTGTCCTCATTTTTGTTGCCATTTCGACTGTCATTATCACTGATATCCTTACTATCCTCATGGCTTTTATGGCTGCTGTCATTTGTCCCCATGTCTTCCTCTTCACTGATATCTGCCTCCTCACTGATTTTTGCACTTTCATTTTGCTCTTCATTATTGCTAGGAGACTCACTGTTTTTACCGTTATGATTTTCACCATGGCTCTTTGTTTCACGGCCATGTTCCTTATTGTCTTCTTCCTCTTCACTGATATCTGCCTTCTCACTGATTTCTGCACTTTCATTTTGTTCACTGACTTGTGGGCTATCCTTGTCACTGATATTGGCATTATTTATATCAGCCTCACTGCCTTCTTGGTTCTGTGAGCTGTTTCCAACATCATCATCATTATTTTGGTTGCTTCCTTCATCATTTGCCTCATCTTCATTGTCATCTACCTCCATGTCTTCTGCTTCATTGCTGACCTCTGCCTCTTCACTTTCCTCATTACTGTTTGTTTCATCCTTATTGCTTGAGTGATCAGTACCTTCTCCTTCATGGTAACTTGCTTGTCCACTGCCAGTTTCCTCTTGATCTGATGCATTGGGAGAGGGTGAGGAAGGAGGGTTTTCTTGAGGTGAGGGTATATGGGTAGATGGTGAAACATGATTAGTAGAAGACTATGTTGCACGAGTTTCCGGTACGTGGGTACTTCGGGTACGTGGGAACGAGTATCTGGTACGGCTAGAAGCTTTGCCCAAATTTACAGGAAACGTCTAAGTTGGGAGCGGCAATAATATAATATATTAAAAAATCAAATTTAATATATATGATTTTTTTTAAATAGTGTAAAGGTTAAAGTTTTAACTTTTAATGTACCTACCAAATTGAAATTTTAGATGATTCATCATTCAAGCCTCAAGAGACAACCACATAAAGTTAAAACCAAAACTAAAAGGGAGTAGAGTTAGAATTATTTAATGGAATAAAAACTTATCACTATGACATGTGGATGTGGTGTGTTAGAGAGTCTGTTAGGTTGCATTAACTTTTCATAAATTAAATAAATTTGATGTCAAAATTCCCACAGTGACTTATATTTTGGTTGTAAAAGCTATAAATTCTTCAACGCCTTAGGATTCTTAAGGGTTAAGTAAAATCAAAGTTAATAATAATATTTTTATTCTAATAGTTTTTTTTGTTATAGATTTTTTAATAGTAGATATAAATGAAGCCTTAAGCTATATCAACCACATTAATATTTTCAATGTAATTGTATTAGTTTATATATATATATATATATATATATATATATATATATATATATATATTAATTTGAAATATTTTCATATTGACCAAAAAAATGTAAATACATATAATATGTTTTTTTCTTTTGAATTTTTATTTTTTCTATTTATAATTAAATAAAAAAATTTAAATTTATTTAAAATATATTTATATGAGCAGGAAAAACAAATTTCTTATCTTTTTCTATATATAACTATAAATAAAATACAATTTATTTAAAATATATTTAGAACCGTAAAAAAAATAATAAAATATTCTTACCTTTTTCTTTTAAATTTAAAATATATATACTTTTTTCTCTGTTGTAGTAGACTTTTTAATTCCAAGGGAGATTGTGATAGAAGATATAATTCCAATAAATATTGTGATTGTTTGTATTTATTTATTTTTTTAATACATAAATGTATAAAGCTTTTTCAAATATTTTTAAGATATTTGGATAATGCAAATAATATAGTTTAAATATGTGATTTTAGTAATCTTTTATAGAATTTTGAGACAAATTGATTAAAAAAAAACTAAACATAAAATACATAAAGAAATAAACAAATAAAAAAATAAAAACATATAAAATTTATGAATAATTACATTATTTGTTTTTTAACAAAATAATTATATGGAATTTAAATAGAGTAAAATTTCAATATTAAATGGAACAATTTATCCATCTACTTATTAGCTAAATATTTTTTTTTATCAAAATTGTGAGATTCTGAATAATAACCAAAACTTCTCACATCATATTTAAAACAATAAATTAATAAAACTAAATTTCAGAAAAACCAATTAATTTACATAATATAACTATATTTTACAAAATTGAAAATACAATTAAATTATTAATTTACACTTAAACTGAAATTAAATAAAAATAATATGAAAATCATTTTTTTATTTGCGTATTATCTCTCGTGACCCTATATTATCTCCCTGTATCTCCCCACCGCACCTCGTGGGATCCATACACTGAACCGTCCTGAACCATTTTTTTTATAAAATTCGACAGTCATTCAGAAGTCGTTTAGATATAGGAATGTAAAACCAAATGTCAAAACCTAATATCTTCCAGCTACAATGACAGCTCCACACGTTCCACGTGTATTAACAAATTAGGAATTCACATATATTCGATACCTGCCATGACGTTTCGACACATATTCGCCTCACAGTTTCAATGAATAACAAGTTCCGGAAACGGCAAAAATTTAATGAAAGAAGCTCCCGAAAAGCTCCACCGTTCCCGATGAAGCTTCCGCCCAATTTGGAGCGTTTCGTACCAGCTCCAAAGCTCCTAGGAGCGGCGGAGCTTGGGGTACTTGCCCTCCAACGACAGGGAGCGGTACCCGTGCAACGTTGGTAGAAGATGATGGGGGAGTAGGGGGAGGAGGATGAGATGAGGGAAAATTTTGCTGAGGATGGGGCCGTGGATTTGTGAACACTTCATGAGCAATGAACACCTCCCATGGTATGCCCTTTTGCTCCAACTGATGTAGCACAACCATCTTGATCAAAGAGTGATGGAACAAACTTTGCATTTGCTGGGAATAGTTCCTCTTTTGTACAACATAAGACATCTTGTTAATACTCCTGTAGAGGTAGTAGGGTAAATGAAGCATCTTAACCCTAGTAAAGTGCATGAGCAATCTGATATGATAGGAGTAAAGTCTAGAGTACCTTCCCTTACATGTAAAATATTTCATGATGACCCTCATCAAGGGTGCATACCTCTCCAGCAAATATGAAAAAGGGAAGATAGATTTGCAGTCTTCTTTGTACCTGGGTTTAAGAAATGGCTCTGTTGGAAATACTGAGAGGGGGCTGAATCAATATTTCTTTTCAATTGTTATTTTTACCAGTTAGATCACTTGTATTTAGAACACACAATGAACAATAAGAATAAATGATTTTATTAATTTCTTCTTTACAATAAATCAAGTACAATATATATAGGGCTCCAACCCTAGATGAAGACACCAATCTTCAATCTCCTGGGCTCCAACCTGTATTTGCCAAGCACCTACTTGGACTTCCAAGGCTCCAACCTTTATTGTGCCAAGCACCAACTTGGTCTTTCCAAGGCTCCAACCTTGTCAATTCTGAGGAACCAACCTCAAGGGCTCCAAACCTATATTTGGTACAGGCTCCAACCTGGACTCTTGAGGACTCCTATCCTCTAGGACTTTGACCTTGTCTCTATGAGGCTCCAACCTCGTGGGCTCCAACCCACAACTTCACTTCGTCAAAATATCTTTGGTTATTCTTCACGGCTCCCAAAATCTACTTCAACGAGCCCTGACAATATTCACTTAGTCTTCATTGTAGTCTCCACATTACGTCATCATCATCTGAATGTCAACTCATGATGACTTCAGTAATGCATCATGATTTCCAATAATGTCTTCAAGATTAGTTAAAGCTTCTCAACAAGATGTCTTCAATATCAGGTCCAATGTATCATCAATAAGTTCCAAAGAGATCTTCAAAATCACTACTCCTTCAAGAGTACTTCAACCTTGTTTAAAACCAAGGTCAGCTCCACTACAGTTCCTCAACGATGTTCTTCAAATTTGGTCACAAGATTGTCTTCACACAAGCCTCAAATTATGCTTCTAATTCCTTTCAATAACGCACCAGTGTAAACAAGGATGTTTCAACAAGTTTTGCTCTAGGCCTTATCAAGGCTTCAATAGATCTTTAAAGATGCTTCACTTCAATTCTCTTAAGCAGCTGCAAAGACTTTAATAAATCTATCACTAGATTCCTCCAGTAGTTGCTCAATCAAGGCCTTCTAGAATGCCTCTCAAGGTTTGCTCCAAAGAAGACCACAGGTTTTATTCTGTTTATCAAACGTCTTTAAGTGCTTCAAGGGTTCTTCAATAGGCTGCTGCAAGTACTGCTGCAATCCTCAAACAATGTCAATATTGTGTGCTTAAGAATGTCCCAAAGGCAGCTCCAAATTCACTTCAATATATACTGCTTTAAGGTTTCTTCAAGATCTGTTCCAACAGCTCTTCTAGTTTTGTCATGTTCTTCTCCAAAACTGTTACAATTTTGTCTTGAGGTGATGTCTAAGTCACTTCTTCAAAAACCTCAAATGATGCTCAAAAGACTGTCAATAATTCTGAACTGTAATCTTTAGCAAACAGAGCGCAGTCTTTTGCAATGATGACTGTGCTCCTTTAAGAGACTGTTCTCAAATGTCAAGATCCTAAAATGAGGTTTGGTACACAAAACGAGGTGCAGAGATAAGGTGTTCCAGAAAACCCAAGGTCTGTTCCTGTAGTGGTTTATACTGACCCGAAATTGCAGAGATGTTATAGGTCCGAACTTTCAGATCTGCAGGTCTGTGGTTTTGTAGTCCGAGCTCCTAGTTAGTGCCTTCACAAGTGTATATAGTTTTAAGAAAATTTCCCAAACAGAAATCTTTTAACCCAAAACAGTGAATTTCTGTCTTCTCGGGCTCTTACAGTTCTGTATCTCATCTCTGGGAAATCACCGAATTTTTTTATGCTAAAATGAGGTGTTTCAACGTCAATTAATACTAGATTTCGACCCTTGACACGTCTCATGGAGAGAGGCCGACATGAATAACTGTGTATAGGTCGGCTAGATTTAAAAAAATATGATATATTACCTTAAAAAATTAATTTCTCTTACACTACTTGGAGTTGGAGGCTAAGTGAGGGCTCGTTGGAAAGAGGAAAGAGTCCTCTATAAGATAGTGAAGGAGCCATAGTGAAATGATGTCTTCAAGATGTCAAAAAATAATTTTCTTTATGACTGTTTGGAATTTTTAGTGCAGAAGGTGATTAGGACAGCAAGAGGTCATTAATGGCTTCTCCAGTGTAATGTATCCAGCAATGTCATTATATGTCATTAAGTATGGTGAGGTCATTCATGTCATATATCCCATCATTGTCCATGTCGTCATCATGTATGTCCTTATGTGTGATAGTGTAGCATCAATCATGTTACCAACCATGTCATAGTGCAGCATCCATTAATTTCCATCCAGAGAGCCCATCATGAAATATATATTTCATCAATGTAAGGTCATTCATGTATAGTCCTCCATATGTCATCAAGGGCTTGTATATTAGATACATCATTGGCACTTAAAGGCTAGATCACTATGAGCATCAATCATAGGCACATGGTTGACATGACATCTTTAGACTTCCTTATTAAGAGTAAGGACATCATCCGGGTTTTAGGTCATCTTCATGGTTAGTTCAAGGACATCATCATTAGGGTATTCTGATCAATGGACATTTAGGCAACATCACATATCATAAGAATTTGCCATCACGAACAATGCGATATTGACATCTTGGTTAATGCCATATTGACATCAATGACAACCTTGATTAACAGGCTCATAGCTGCTTATGTCTAAATTGGCTCTTTTGAACTATTTTTCACCAACATTAGGCATCCCAGTGGCAATAGAAATGGCATCTGATGACAGCTCAAAGTTTATCCCTGCAAGATTTACTTGTTTCTCATGGAGGTTGAGGATAAATAACCTAGTGTGCTCAGGGTGACTTTGCACTTGTTGGACTCTTTCACAAAAATGAAAACACCCCACATTTTTGAAACATGCGACAATCATGGGAGAGGCATTAAGCTCCATTGTGTTTTGGGGTTCAAACCTATTAACCTGCCCATCTCTGTGTTGAGACCTCCTAGGCACTTGGCCTTCTTCACCACTACCATTTCCTCCTTCTCTTGACATTTTGATCACTTTTGCCTTTGAAAACCCTAGCTTTGTTTGTGAAGCTGATATGAGAAAGGAATTGGAATGAGGGTGAAAGGGCAGTCTTTTAATGGTGAAACATGATCAGTAGAAGATGATGGGGGAGTAGGGGGAGGAGGATGAGATGAGGGAAAATTTTGCTGAGGATGGGGCTGTGGATTTGTGAACACTTCATGAGCAATGAACACCTCCCATGATATGCCCTTTTGCTCCAACTGATGTAGCACAACCATCTTGATCAAAGAGTGATGGAACAAACTTCGCATTTGCTGGGAATAGTTCCTCTTTTGTACAACAGAAGACATCTTGTTAATACTCCTGTAGAGGTAGTAGGGTAAATGAAGCATCGTAACCCTAGTAAAGTGCATGAGCAATCTGATATGATAGGAGTAAAGTCTAGAGTACCTTCCCTTACATGTAAAATATTTCATGATGACCCTCATCAAGGGTGCATACCTCTCTAGCAAATGTGAAAATGGGACAATAGATTTGCAGTCTTCTTTGTATCTGGGTTTAAGAAATGGCTCTGTTGGAAATACTGAGAGGGGGGTGAATCAGTATTTCTTTTCAATTGTTATTTTTACCAGTTAGATCACTTATATTTAGAACACACAATGAACAATAAGAATAAATGCTTTTATTAATTTCTTCTTTACAATAAATCAAGTACAATATATGTAGGGATCCAACCCTAGATGAAGACACCAATCTTCAATTTCCTAGGCTCCAACCTGTATTTTCCAAGCACCGACTTGGACTTCCAAGGCTCCAACCTTTATTGTGCCAAGCACCGACTTGGTCTTTCCAAGGCTCCCACCTTGTCAATTCTGAGGCACCAACCTCAAGGGCTCCAACTCTATATTTGGTATAGGCTCCAACCTGGTCTCTTGAGGACTCCTATCCTCTAGGGCTCCAACCCTATCTTTCAAGGCACCGACTTTGTCTCTATGAGGCTCCAACCTCTTGGGCTCCAACCCACAACTTCACTTCGTCAAAATATTTTTTGTTATTCTTCACGGCTCCCAAAATTTTCTTCAACGAGCCCTGACAATCTTCAGTTAGTCTTCATTGTAGTCTCCACATAACGTCATCAATGACAACCTTTTCTTCGTAGAAGGTGTCACCGCTGCTCTTCATCGTACCCAAACAATTTCTCCAATGTCAACTCATGATGACTTCAGTAATGCATCATGATTTCCAATAATGTCATCAAGATCAGTTAAAGCTTCTCAACAAGATATCTTCAATATCGGGTCCAATGCATCATCAATAAGCTCCAAAGAGATCTTCAAAATCACTACTCCTTCAAGAGTACTTCAACCTTGTTTAAAACCAAGGTCAGCTCCACTACAGTTCCTCAACAATGTTCTTCAAATTTGGTCACAAGATTGTCTTCACACAAGCCTCAAATTATGCTTCTAATTCCCTTCAATAACGCACCAGTGTAAACAAGGATGTTTCAACAAGTTTTGCTCTAGGCCTTATCAAGGCTTCAATAGATCCTTAAAGATGCTTCACTTCAATTCTCTTAAGCAGCTGCAAAGACTTTAATAAATCTATCACTAGATTCCTCCAGTGGTTGCTCAATCAAGGCCTTCTAGAATGCCTCTCAAGGTTTGCTCCAAAGAAGACCACAGGTTCTATTCTGTTTATCAAACGTCTTTAAGTGCTTCAAGGGTTCTTTAATAGGCTGCTCCAAGTACTGCTGCAATCCTCAAACAATGTCAATATTGTGTGCTTAAGAATGTCCCAAAGGCAGCTCCAAATTCACTTCAATATATACTGCTTTAAGGTTTCTTCAAGATCTGTTCCAACAGCTCTTCTAGTTTTGTCATGTTCTTCTCCAAAACTGTTACAATTTTGTCTTGAGGTGATGTCTAAGTCACTTCTTCAAAAACCTCAAATGATGCTCAAAAGACTGTCAATAATTCTGAACTGTAATCTTTAGCAAACAGAGCTACTATACTAGTAGCAGTCTTTTGCAATGATGACTGTGCTCCTTTAAGGGACTGTTCTCAAATGCCAAGATCCTAAATGAGGTTTGTTACACAAAACGAGGTGCAGAGATAAGGTGTTCCAGAAAACCCAAGGTCTGTTCCTGTAGTGGTTTATACTGACCCGAAATTGCAGAGATGTTATAGGTCTGAAGTTTCAGATCTGCAGGTCTGTGGTTTTGTAGTCCGAGCTCCTAGTTAGTGCCTTCACAAGTGTATATAGTTTTAAGAAAATTTCCCAAACAGAAATCTTTTAACCCAAAACAGTGAATTTCTGTCTTCTCGGGCTCTTACAGTTCTGTATCTCATCTCTGGGAAATCACCGAATTTTTTATGCTAAAATGAGGTGTTTCAATGTCAATTAATACTAGATTTCGACCCTTCATTAAGAGACACGCCTCATGGAGAGAGGCCGACATGAATAACTGTGTATAGGTCGGCTAGATTTAAAAAAATATGATATATTAACTTAAAAATTGAATTTCTCTTACACTACTGGGAGTTGGAGGCTAAGTGAGGGCTTGTTGGAAAGAGGAAAGAGTCCTCTATAAGATAGTGAAGGAGCCATAGTGAAATGATGTCTTCAAGATGTCAAAAAATAATTTTTTTATGACTGTTTGGAATTTTTGGTACAGAAGGTGATTAAGACAGCAAGAGGTCATTAATGGCTTCTCCAGTGTAATGTATCCAGCAATGTCATTATATGTCATTAAGTATGGTGAGGTCATTCATGTCATATATCCCATCATTGTCCATGTCATCATCATGTATGTCCTTATGTGTGATAGTGTAGCATCAATCATGTTACCAACCATGTCATAGTGCAGCATCCATTAATTTCCATCCAGAGAGCACATCATGAGATATATATTTCATCAATGTAAGGTCATTCATGTATAGTCCTCCATATGTCATCAAGGGCTTGTATATTAGATACATCATTGGCACTTAAAGGCTAGATCACTATGAGCATCAATCATAGGCACATGGTTGACATGACATCTTTAGACTTCCTTATTAAGAGTAAGGACATCATCCGGGTTCTAGGTCATCTTCATGGTTAGTTCAAGGACATCATCATTAGGGTATTATGATCCAATGTTCCATCAAGTACCCTGGAGGTGGGAGCGAGGGGGCGAGGGAGCGGCCTATACAAAAGCTCCCTACCGATTTTTAGGAAACGTGGGGGGATGTCGGGGTCATAAAATTAAAAAATTATAAAAAATAAAAAAATATATTAATTTTATAATATTATATATGATATATCATTGAATAATATAATATTATTTTTCATTTTTGCAGGGAATGTATATGCAGGTAACAACCATCAATGATCATACACTTACATCATGAAAGATAAATTGTAATATCCCCAACGGGAAATAGACAAGATCGCACAACAAAACAACAAGCAAAACAACAGAACAAAATGCTCTTAACTAGAATATGGAATAAATAGACATAAAAATACCGTAACGCTAAAAACATTTTACATTAACTGAATACATGTAATAAAGGCCAAAAGGTATGGGACGTGGAACAAGAGTGTGCAAAACTATCCTGCCCAGGCAAGTGGAGGATCCCTGTGGATAAATGCTACAACAAGAGACTCGCGTCCTAGTCACGGGAGCAAACTGCCGTAGAAAACTGCTGCTGCAATGTGCCGGAACTAGGGGCTGATCCCCACACCGGAATGAGCTGAAAATCGGAAGGCTAGCTGTACTCAACCCTCCGGACAAAACCCAGAAACCGTGAAGCAAGTGCTCCACCTCCGAAAATCCACCAAACAACCCCTCCTCAATGAAAACGCTGTCTCTCCTAGGAACAGCGCAGAAGCTCAAGGAAAACGCTGGGGAAAGAAGCCAAAATCCTCCTGCAAAACCTCCGGCTGAAACAACAATCTCTCGAGACTGAAAAACGCTGAAAACCAACACCAAATCACCTCACAACTGCGCTGCACAACAATGACTGCGTCCTCCCTGCTGAAACTGCGTCCTCTCTCCTGAACTGCGCAGTCACTCCAAGGGGATGCTCCTCTACAAACGTCCACCCAAAATCCACTGCAAATCACCTACAGAAACTGAAGGAAATACCTTGCTCGAGCAGGCACTCGAAGGCCCCCGGAGCCAAGGGCGAGATCTCCGACTGGAGACACTCAGTTCGCACTAAACAGTGCTGCAGACCGACTAAACAACCGGCGTGCTGAAGTAGACAGAAGTCTAGATCTCAATATCAATAACATATCAATAATGCCAAATGGAGTGAAAACCCCACCTTTTATAGTGCTAGCTCCCTCAAAACCCTAACTGCGTCCTTAACCTCCTCCTTGACCTGCGCAGTTACCTTAGGAGCCCGTGAGGCCTTCCCTCATGTGTGTGTGGACCCCCAAGGCCACTCCTTTAAGTCACAACGTTCATCAACTAGGAAAGCACTTTATTTTATTAAGTGAGTGACCCCTTAATTCTCACTTTATTTATTAATTTAACTAAAGGCGGCAAAACTATACAAAAATGAAATATTCCAATTAGCAGTGCTAATTAGGAATATTACAGTCTCCCCCGGCAGAACGTTGCTTGTCCTCAAGCAACTGAAGTGATGGATGCTGCAGTATCCTCTCATCCTCCCAAGTAGCATCCTCATCCGGCAAGTTCTTCCATCTCACCAAGAACTCCCTGATCTTCCTGCTCCGTAGCTGCCTCTCCCTAGTGTCAATAATAGCCTCCGGCTGCAACACCAGATGCCCCTCATCATCCGTGGGTGGTAGCTCCTCTGTAACTGTCACCTACTGGCCCAGTGCCTTTTTCAGGCATGATACATGGAAGATGTTATGAATCTTGCTGCCTTGGGGCAGCTCCAACTCATATGCAACCTGCCCGATCCTGCGTATCACCCTGTATGGCCCATAAAAGCGGGGCTTAAGCTTTTCCGCCCCCTTCTGCTTGAGTGAAGACTGTCGGTATGACTGTAGTCGTTGGTAGACCAAGTCCCCTACCTCGAAGTGTCTCTCCACCCGACCCCTATCAGCATACAGCTTCTGCTGATTCTGTGCTGTGGCTATGTTGTCCTTGAGAGCTCGGAGGATATCTTGGCTCTCTTGGATCCATAACTTGGCTCTCGGAGCCCTGCTAACACCAAACATCATGTCCACAAAAGATAAGGAATGATATCCATATAAAGCATAGAAAGGTGACATACCAATAGACATATGATGCGTCGTGTTGTAGCAGTACTCGCCCAAATGCAGCCACTTCAGCCATGCCCTCTGCTATCCACTGACGTAGTTACGCAAGTAGCCCTCCAACCACTTGTTAACTATCTCGGTCTGCCCGTCCGTCTGGGGGTGATAACTAGTGCTCGGTGTCAACTCGGTCCCCACTAGTCGAAAGAGCTCCTGCCAGAATCCGCCCATGAAGCGGCTGTCCCTGTCACTGACGATGGTCTTGGGTAGACCATGTAATCTGAAAATCTCCCTGAAGAACAGCTCAGCCACCTGCGCTGCTGTGTGATGTGCGGATATGGCGAAAAAATGGGCATACTTCGTCAGCCGGTCAACGACTACGAAGATGCAGTCCTTGCCCTGCACCATGGGCAACCTTGTGATGAAGTCCATCGATATGCTCTCCCATTTCCCCTCCGGAATGGGAAGAGGCTGCAACAACCATGCTGGATGGCTCATCTATCCCTTGTTTCGCTGGCAAACATCGCACTCCCTGACATGCTGGAGTACGTCCTCCTTGAGGCCCTTCCATGAGAACCTCTCCCGAATGGCCCGGTAGGTCTTGGTGAACCCCTGATGGCCCGCCAATGGAGAATCGTGTGAAGCCTGGAGTATCTTCTTCTTGAGCTGAGATCCCTCAGTCAAGAAGATCCTGTCCCTGTAATAGATGATCTCATCGACCACCCTGTACCTGTCATCTGCTACCTGCCCGTCCAGGACCTCACATGCAAACTTGTCCTTGGAGTACTCAACCAGCAGTCGAGCCCTCCAATCAGCGTCCAAGCTCATAAGTGATAACGTGGCCGGTCTACGAGAAAGGGCATCAGCTACCACGTTATTCTTGCCCTTGACATACTCGATGTCAAAGTCGTAGGCTTGGATCTTGCTGATCCACTTCTGCTGCCTCTCCTGCAACTGCTTCTGCTCCAGAAAGTACCTCAGGCTGTTATGATCTGTCCTCACCCTGAATTTGCTGCCCACTAGGTACTGCCGGTACTTGGCCAATGCATGCATGATGGCCAACATCTCCTTGTCGTATATGGGATACAACCTCTCGTGTGGAAGGAGCTTCCGGCTCTCAAAAGCAATCGGGTGACCGCCCTGCATCAAAACTGCACCAATCCCCTCTCCTGATGCATCACACTCTAGGACAAAGGGCTGTTTAAAATCTGGCAACGCCAACACAGGACAACTGCTCATCACCTCCTTGAGCTTGTCAAAAGCTCGCTGTGCTGTGTCCGACCAACTGAATGCCCCCTTTCTCGTCAAATCTGTGAGGGGTGCAGCAAGCTGAGAGAAGCCCTTGACGAACTTCCTATAGTATGTGCAAATGCCAATAAATCCCCGAAGCTCCGTCACATTCCGCGGCTCTGGGCAATCCCTGATGGCCATGATCTTCTCCTCGTGGACTCTCACCCTGTCCACTCCTATAATGTGCCCCAGATACAGCATCTCTGTCAACCTGAACTCACACTTGGAGAGCTTGGCATAGAACTGCTGCTCCTCCAAGATGTGCAAAACTGTCTCAATATGCTGGAGGTGCTCCTCCCAAGTCCTGCTGTATATAAGTATGTCATCAAAGAAAACCAACACAAACTTCCTCAGATGACCCCTGAAAATGTGGTTCATGCATGACTGGAAGGTAGCAGGTGCATTGGTCAGCCCGAATGGCATGACCAGAAACTCAAAGTGCCCATAGTGACACCTGAAAGCGGTCTTGGGAATGTCCTGCTCCCTCACGCGAATTTGATGGTACCCGGATCTCAAGTCAATCTTTGAGAAGAACCGTGCCCCTCTCAACTCATCCATCAGCTCATCGATCCTGGGGATGGGGTACCTGTTCTTCAGGGTCTTCTTATTCAGAGCCCTGTAGTCAATGCACATGCGCAATGTGTCGTCCTTCTTCTTCACCAGCACTACAGAAGAAGCGAAAGGACTCATGCTGGGCCGAATGTGACCAAGGGCCAGCAACTCCTGAATAGCCCGCTCTATCTCGTCCCGATAGGCCTTGGGATGCCTATACGGTGTGGTAATCACGGCCTGTATCCCCTGCTCAAGCTCGATCGTATGCTCAAACCCCCGATCCGGTGGCTGCCCTGGTGGAATATCCCCGAAAACCGCTGCATACCTATCGAGAATAGACTGCAGCTCAGGATGCACTGCCTGCCCTGTATCTACTGCCTCTGAAGCTCGCAACTCTACCGCCCACTCTATATCTCCTTTGCGGAAGGTCGCCTCCATCCTGTGTGCCGATACCGTCTGAGGCGGGTATGTGTGCTGTCCCCGGATCTTCTCATGCCTCCCCGTCTTGGGATCATCCCACTCCATCTCTAGGGCCTTCCAATCTGTCGTGACCTTCCCTAGAGTGATAAGCCACTGAACACCCAATATCAGGTTGGTGTTCGGAATGTCCACCACAAAGAAGTGATCTGTCAATGTATAAGTGCCCATCGTCACTGATAACTCCGGAACATATCGAGCACATGCCATGGTCTGATCTCCTGGGACCAAGACGAAAAACCCATCAAAGCCCTCTGTCTGTATGCCTCTCCGCTCAACCATCTGGGCATCAATAAAGTTGTGGGTGGCCCCACTATCAACTAAGACTGAAACCCGCTGCTCGCGCACTGTCCCTCGTACGCGCAGTGTCAAGTACTTGGGAACTCCCCGCAATGCGGCTAGAGCTCCCCCGGTGGGTGCAAACGATGCCCCACCTGCTGCGGGTGGTGGAGGTGGTAACATACTCTGCGCTGCATAACAATCTCCTGCCTCCACGTCATCCTCCTCATCCTCTTCTCCACTGCTCTTGGAGAAGACCTCAATGAAATGTGCCTTCCTTGCCGCACCCCTGTGTCCTGGTGCCCATGGCTCCTGGAAAGTGAAGCACAACCGCTTCCTCCTCAGCTCTCTCCTAGCCTCATCATCAAACTGCCCTCGTCCAGGATTTGCCTTGGGAGGCGGAATCCTCGTGTCCTTACCCTTAGGCTGGAAGGCCTGTCTCTGGGGATAAGGTGTCCGAGTCCTGGGTAAGACATCCTGTAAGTCCCGAGTCTTGCTGATGGCATCCTGAAGGGTAGCCGGTTTGTTCGACCGGACTAGGCCACGAAGTGGCTCTGACAACCCCTCCACAAACATGTAAACCATCCGAGCCGCAGATAAATCAGGTACCATCACCGAAATCCTCAAGAAGTCTGAAATGTATGTCTCTGCACTCCCAGTCTGTTTGAGCTTTGTCAGCTCAACAAAGTGCTGCTCCGGATCCCTCCTGTCAAAGCGCTCTACCACCCTCCGGGTAAACTCGGCATATGTCGTCACTGCAGAGTGCCCGAGTGTCGTCATCCCATGGAACCACCAGTCCTGGGCCTCACCGTCCAGATGTAATGTTGCCACCTTAATGGCCTCTGACTGCGACATCGGGTTAAGTTGGAAATAGATGTCCAGCTTCTCCACCCAAGACTTTGCCGAACTGTTTGATGAGCCATCAAACGTGGGCAAATGAAATCTACTAGCTGCGCGGTGGTCATCACGGTGGTGCCTGTGCCCTCGGTGATGATCACGGGGTCTAATGTCATGCTGGACCTGGATATAGTCTCTGAAGGTGAGAGAATCCATGAACGCCGGTCCGTAAGCCTGGTACTCTGTAAAAAGGTCAGCCATCCGACCCGGATCTATCTCTCGCTGTACTGCTGTCCCTGCGTCCTCTGCCAGGAAGGTAGGCATGGTAGATCGCGTGGGTGCTGGAATATCCCTCTGTGCACCTCCCTGTACTCCTGCCCCTGCGTCATCTGGCAAGAATGTGGGCATAGTGGATCGCGTGGGTGCATGAGATGCCACAATGGGGATATCATCATGCACTGGCACGTGGTGAGACATACCCGATCCCTCACCGACCTGGAAAACCCTGGGAGGTTCCCTCTGTCTGATCTCTATGGCCGTGAGTCTCTGTGTCATCTCCTGCATGTGATGGAGGAGCGTATCCCATCTCCTTGAACCCTCCTCGTCTGCCATCGGGTTCCGCTGCTCTGTGTCCCTTGCAGGCTGCTCCTGCTCTGAATCTGTCTCAGGTGGCTCCTGATCAGAATCCCTCCCTCCGAAGGGAAACTCCCACCTACTCTCAACGTCTCTGTGTCTCCTCTGATCAAAGTAGGGATTATCCCCGAGCGTCATAGACTGCTAGCACCACAGGCTGAGCCAGAACTATGCTCTGATACCACTGTAATATCCCCAACGGGAAATAAACAGTAATATATAGCAAAACAACAAGCAGCTAAATAGAACAAAATGTCGGAACTAGAGTATGGAACAAATAGACATAAAATACCAGAACGCTAAGCCATTTTATTAATCTGAGAATACATATGTATGGGTACAAGAGATAATCAAAATGAGTGCACCTATCCTTGCTCTAGGCAAGTGGAGACCCTCTCAAAATAAGAAATGGCTACAACAGAGACTGCGTCCTAGCTGCTGGAGAAACTGCCGTAGAAAAACTGTTGCTGCAATGTGCTGGAACTAAGGGCTGATCCCCACACCGGAACGAGCTGAAAATCGGAAGGCTCGTTGTACTCAACCCTCCGGACAAAACCCAGAAACCGTGAAGCAAGTGCTCCACCTCCGAAAATCCACCAAATAAACCCTCCTCAGTGAAAACGCTCTCTCCCAGGAACAGCGCAGAAGCTCAAGAAACACGCTGAGAATAGGGCCTGAATCCTCCTGCAAAACCTCCGGCTGAAATAGCAATCTCCTCAAGGCTGAAAAACGCTGAACCCACTGCCGAATCACCACACAACAACGCTGCTCAACAAAGACTGCGTCCTCCCTGCTGAAACTGCGTCCTCTCTCCTGGACTGCGCAGTCACTCCAAGAGGCCAGCTCCTCTGCAACGTCCACCCAAAAATCCACTGCAAACCACCTACAGAAACTGAAGGAAATACCTTGCTCGAGCAGGCACTCGAAGTCCCCCGGAGCCAAGGGTGAGATCTCCGACTGGAGACACTCAGTTCGCACTAAACAGTGCTGCAGACCGACTAAACAACTGGCGTGCTGAAGTAGACAGAAGTCTAGCTCTCAATATCAATAACATATCAATAATGCCAAATGGAGTGAAAACCCCACCTTTTATAGTGCTAGCTCCCTCAAAAACCCTAACTGCGTCCTTGACTCCCTCCTTGACCTGCGCAGTTACCTTAGGTGCCCTCGTGAGGCCTCCCCTCATGTGCATGTGGACCCCCAAGGCCTTCCCTTTAAGTTACAACGTTCATCAACTAGGAAGCACTTTATTTTATTAAGTGAGTTGACCCTCTATTTCTCACTTTATTTATTAATTTAACTAAAGGCGGCAAAACTATACAAAAATGAAATATTCCAATTAGCAGTGCTAATTAGGAATATTACATAAATGATAAAATCGTAAATGATAAATGATAAAATTTAAAAATTATAAATCGATGAATAATGAATCATGAATCATCTAACTGAAACAAATTTAAAACTTAAAACTTTAAAAGTTAAAACATGAAACATACATCATAGATTCATCATTCATATGTAACTTTGTCACTGCAGTGTATAATGATATAATCATTAATGAAACATAAAACATATAGTTTAAAGTTATGTCTGAAACAGTGGAACATAAAACATAAATGATAAAAGTTTAAAACATAACATATGAATATCAAATGATATCATCATAATGATAAATAAGCATAAATGCTCAAGGTAATGCCCCACTATTCTCTGCATCCAGCTGCTACACGAATATATCAGGATCAACCATGTCACCATCTAAATCAGAATCACTTGGATTCTCAAACATGCTAAGCGGCACACCAAACAACCCCGTTTGTGTCTCATCAAGCCTCTCCTCCATATCAATCTGTGCATCATCCTCTGGATCAACATCCCATCGGGTTGCTGGTCCCTTCAAATACTCAAGTGTCTTCCTATGTTCAAGACGTCGGGCACTGTGCACAGCAACTAACTTCTCAGCTCTTTTAGAGGTAAGCCTATTCCTCTTGATAGAGTGTATGAAGCTATATGTGGACTAGTTCCTCTCTGCTGCAGAGGAACTAGCAATCTGAGACAACACACGCATAGCAAGATGTTTGAGCTCTGGAGCACCATCCCCATTCATCCTCCACCAACCAACAGGGTCATCTTGGGCTAGATCATCGCGATCTGCCCGAGCACAATGTGTGTTGAAGGGGCCACTAAGAGATGCAAACTGAACAAACTGTCTTCGCAACTTTGCCCCCTTCTCCTCACTGTACATCTTTGCAATTGCAACTAGGAAGCCACTCTTTACCTCTGGATCATCAATAGGAGGCACTCTCCCAGGCCTTTCAACATACCATTTTGGGTTTAATGCATATGTTGCCATGTGCAAAGGTGTGTTCATGCGATCCCACCTATGCTGAATGATGGGTCGAATTTGGGATGTATAGAACTCTAATGAGGGCTCCCTTTGCTTAATAGCTGCCTTCACACGACCCAACATGCTATCAAAGGTCTCATAGATTTCTCCAAGGCTAGGAGAATCCGTATCAGTGTAACGAATGACCTCCACAACAGGGCTCAAAAATGACACCAAATAAGCACAATCCGCCCACCAATCATTGTCCAACACCTGAAGCCTGACCTTCTTCCCTGAGTCTGTCTTTGATTCTGACCACCTTCTCCAGTCTGAACTCACAACCAAGGATTGTAGAGGTGCTTGTACCTCTAACATCCTCTCTAATAAGAGAAAATAGCTAGCATATCTAGTATTGGTGGGCTTGAGGAATTCCTTCCTCGTGTGAGCC
Organism: Pinus albicaulis; assembly: GCA_034641835.2. Lineage (NCBI taxonomy): Eukaryota > Viridiplantae > Streptophyta > Pinopsida > Pinales > Pinaceae > Pinus > Pinus albicaulis. Next base: position 72,886,257 of record CM076581.1, on the reverse strand, counting down.
CTGTACATGGCCAAGGAGGTGTGGTGATTGCAGATAAACCTCTGCACATCTCTAGTAGTTGTCACGAAATCTGATATCCACTGAATTTTGCCCATGTCTTTCAGTGCATTATTGAGTGCATGCACACAACAAGGAGTCCAAAAAATATGTTGATACCTGTTTTGAATCAATAACCCAGCTGATCTACAAACTGCTGCTGCATCTGTCACAACCTGCACCACACTATCAACACCAACATCCTCTATAGCTTCTCGAAGAAGCTCAAATTGGAAAGCTGCATCCTTGCGCTTTCTAGAATAGTCAACAACTTTAAGAAAGAATGGACCTTGTGCACATGTCACTATGATGTTGATTAGTGGGCGTTTTCGGATGTCAGTCCATCCATCCATAACAATAGAGCAACCAAACCTCATCCATGTTTGTCTCATTCTCTCTTTTTGCACATTAATTTTAGACACTTGTCTATCTAAAATTGATGTTCTTAGCTTATGTTCTCCAGGTGGTACATATGAAGGCCCTATTTTTGCAATTGCTTGGACCATTTCCTTGTAATAAGGTGAATGCACAACATGGAAGGGAATTCCATTGGCAAAAAGAAATTTTCCAATTGCATCATCTGTGTCATCTCGATCTATAATATTGTACATCCCAGACACTGTAGCACCCATGACAGAAGAACGAGATGCAGCTACGGAACCTATAACACCCTTTGCCTTTTTTGATGAAACACTGGATGGATCAACATTTCTGCTAGAAAACATTCCTTTTGTAGTGGCTGCCCTTTCTAGCCTCCAAAGTTGCTCTCTTAGAGCTGGAGTCATGTGCTTTGAGAGACACATATTGACTTCTTTACTTGTGATTGCTAAAATATGTTGCTTCACCCTCGTATCGCTGCCAATAAAGTGATGGCCACAAATATTGCAAACCCAATCACGTGAGCCACCTCCAGCTTTTGGATTTTTTTTAGGAAGTCTGGTTGCATAGATTAGAAGTGGTTTGTGATGATTAAAGGCCCCCTTTGCAAATTTTTCCAGATCTGTTGGTGGGCCTTCAAAATTTAGTGACCTCTTGTGACTGCTTTGAACTTCAATTTCTTGGTCTGCGTCTTCTAACGGATTATCACTATAGGTGCTCTCACTGTCACGACTGTTAGGTGACTGACTTCGGCTCATGGTTTAAACTTGCTGCAATTGCAAAAAAAAAAAAATCAATTTCGAAATAAATTTAAATTATAAATGTTATAAAACAATGAACATTGAAAATTTCAAATCTGTTATACTAATAGTAATTACTAATTACTAATTACTAATTATTATTAATTAATACATTTAAAAATTAAATTATTTGTTCTCACCAAGATTTCTGAGTTTTGTTTAATTTTTCATTGTGTCATTTCGTCAAACAGTTTGCAACAGTATGGCTGTAGGTGCACTTCAATTTATTTTTAAATTTTATGATTTATGATTTATCCCAAACAAAGAATCTGTAGTACCAAATAGATGCCCAGAATGCACTTTGACAGCAGTAATCTACTTTTAAAATTTTATTAACATAGAAATTTTCAAATTAATTGATATTATTATGGCATATTTTGAAGTTCAGAAGAGCAGTATTCCACCATGGTTTAAAGAAGACAAGGTTGATGCTTTTGAGAAACAGATTCAAGCTATTCTGAAGTTTGAAGTTAAAGGAAAGAAAGCATGTTATAGTACAACTGGACTACTCATTTAACAACATCTATGAATATTTGAGAACAAATAATTCACAATATTCTTTGTTTGATTTGTAAGGATGAGGTCTTTTTTGATGAGAAAAGCATCCCTTCAGAGACAGTTCAAACTCTGCTCAATAAAACATCAAACTGCCTATCTAAATGTAAGAGTTCACGACATAAAAAAATTTATTGCGTTAATCACAAATCAGTATCTATCCATAATCAATATCTGTTATTTGTGTTTCTGATGTCGAAAATGTTATCATAGCCAGAACAGAGGTGGCTAAGCCGACCAGTCAGGATAGTTTCGGGGTTTCCTTCTTACCTATAAGGAGGGTCGAGGCAGAGGCCGAGGCTGTTGATGAGGCGGCTGCTGGTCGAGGAGGCGGCGGCTGCTGCTCACTGGCTTCTGCTCGAGTCCGAGTTCCTGGCTTCTGCTCGAGGAGGCAGCTTGCTTTGCTGCAATGCGGGGTGCTCAAGCTGAAGTGGCGGCGGGGTGCTCAACCTGCAATGGCGGCGGGGTGCTCACTGCTCACGCTGCAATGGCGGGCGGAAATCATGAAATGTATATCATATGGCGCCTAACAGACGACGGGGTGCTCACTGCTCACGCTGCAATGGCGAGCGATTGGCGGGCGGGCGACTATGGCGGAAATGACAAATGTATATCATTATTCATATGGCCGTGCGGAAATGTATAATAAATATCATATGGCTGGTTTTATAAAACATATGATTTAATAATTAAAATCATAATTAAAATTTAATTTTTTCAATTTAATTTATAATTAAAATTTTATTGTTAACCTATGAATATATTCAATTTAATTTATAATTAAAATTTCATTGTTAATTAAATTTAAAATAAAAAATCGATTTTATTAATATTTTTTCATTTAATTTTTTTTTTTTTACATGTGGGCCCCAGTCGCCCCCTCCCGTCCCCTCTCGTCCCCTCACGCCCCCTTCATGGCCCCTCACGCCCCCTCACGCCCCCTCAACCCCTCCAGATGGGGAAACGTCCCCCTTGACGTCCCCTCCAAATTTTCGAAAATTGGGAGCATCAGGAAACGTCCCCTAGAAGTCCCCAAGACCCCGAATCGCGGGGGGGGGCGAGGATTCTAGACCCCTAGGGGGGGGGGGACGAGTCCTCGTGTAACACTGTTATGATCAATGGACATTTAGGCAACATCACACATCATAAGAATTTGCCATAACGAACAATGCGATATTGACATCTTGGTTAATGCCATATTTGACATCAATGACAACCTTGATTAACAGGCTCATAGCAGCTTATGTCTAAATTGGCTCTTTTGAACCATTTTTCACCAACATTAGGCATCCCAGTGGCAATAGAAATGGCATCTGATGACAGCTCAAAGTTTATCCCTGCAAGATTTACTTGTTTCTCATGTAGGTTGAGGATAAATAACCTAGTGAGCTCAGGGTGACTTTGCACTTGTTGGACTGTTTCACAAAAATGAAAACACCCCACATTTTTGAAACATGTGACAATCATGGGAGAGGCATTAAGCTCCATCGTGTTTTGGGGTTCAAGCCTATTAACCTTCCCATCTCTGTGTTGAGGCCTCCTAGGCACTTGGCCTTCTTCACCACTACCATTTCCTCCTTCTCTTGACATTTTGATCACTTTTGCCTTTGAAAACCCTAGCTCTGTTTGTGAAGCTGATATGAGAAAGGAATTGGAATGAGGGTGAAAGGGTAGTCTTTTAATAAGTGAGTGAGAGGGGTGAATGAAGGTGTAAGTGTATGGAACAGAGCCTTTAAGCTTTGATGGATGGTCAACTTCAAATCATTGCAACCACACTACTTTATCCCTGTTTGACTGATATCTTCTTGTTTGCAGATGAGGTAGGCTTTAAACAGGTTTTTAGCATGAACACTTAGGTTTTCGCTCCTTTAGGGTTTTCTCAATTTCTCTTGACTTTAAACCATCAAAATGCACTAGAGGGAAAGGTATGACATCCACTTAACAATTTAGAAATTCTTTGAAGACCTTTGATGGCAGCTTGGAGGTGTTTCTAAGGTCATTTGAGTGTTTGCAGGTGCAGGAGGAGCTTCAGGTCCAACCGCAGCGCCTAAATGCGTATTCAGGTGGCCTGAACGGACAGTCGGGTGGCCTGAACGCACAGTTGGGCTTCCTAGGTGAACGCGTAGCGCGTGCATGGGGTGTCGGGCCTGTTGGGTTTGCCGAAAACGTAGTGCTTGAACGCCTCTGCACGGGCTTGTCAGGCTTCCTGGATGAACGCCCAGCGCGTGCCTCTGAACACGCAACACAGTGCAAATTTCCACAGGAAACTTCTCCCAAGGTGCAATGCTCAACCCTGAACGCGCAGCGCCGGGTAACTTGCCCGAAATTTGACTGAAATTCACAATTTTCTCTCTTGGATGTTTTGATGATCTTTGTAAGTGCACAATATGTTATGCGAAGAACAAAATGATCCTTTATAGTCTAGGAAATTAAATTTAACTTTGATAACCCACTTTGCTAATGTTTTTACTCCCTTTCTTTTAACTAATATCCCTTTGACCTTTTTGCTTGTAGGTGATAAAAAACACTGAAATAGCCTTTTCCCTTTGCTCTTTGAATCATGACAAATTCACCTTTGACAATTTTGGAGAGGGCTGCACACAGTGGTATTTTCAAGGCTATGTTTTTTCAATATAATTTTGAACTTGCCTTTCTTCCATTTTCTCACTAACAACCTTACAGTGTTGGTATGCAGGTTTGCTAAACATGGTGAATTTGACCTCTTTAATCTTGGAGGCTTGATATGTCTGCTTTTGACACCTTTGAGACAATCACTCTTTTGCCACTACCATGGGTTTTAAACAATGCCTTTCACCTCCCTAGGCCACTTCTGATTTGCAGGTGCCTAAATTTATAATTTAAAACTTGTCCACTGATACTCTTTGTTGAAATTTGGGTACCGGGGGACAGGTGGTTCCCAAGGCTTTGATCTTTGGCTTGGGGAAAAGTGTCCAAAAGAATTTAATTTTTCTCCTAAAGTGACTTTATAAAGTTATAAAGTCAAATCTAATTTAAAAGTGACTTTAAGTGATAAAGTTACTAAAGTGACTTTATAAAGTTATAAAGTCAAATCTAATTTAAAAGTGACTTAAGTGATAAAGTTATTAAAGTCTAATTTTAAAGTGACTTTTAATAAAGTCAATGTAAAATTAGAAAGGAAAAAGTGACTTTGGAAATAAATGACTAAGTGGGTCTTTATTAAAGTGGGGTGAATTAAAAAATAGAAAGTGAGATTTAAATGAGCATTTAATCTCAGCCCTAGATCTCAATCTATTTTAGCCATTGGATTTAGGGATTCCCCAAAAGTCACTTAGGGTTAGATTAAAGAAGGGAAAGGAGGAAAAGGTCATTCATTCTTTCATGAGCAGATTGAGAGAAGGAGAAGGAGAGAGCTGGAGATTTTTCTAAGCAGTGAGAAGGAGGAGGGCAGCAGCAGTGATATTCAGCGAATCCGTACAGCAAGAGCAGAGCATGAAGTTTGAGGCAAGAGGGCACGAATTTCGAGGGAGGAAAGACAGCATTTAATGCTGCACGTTTTTGAGGTCCGTATAACAGTTTGAAGGTACGGAAATCGAGGTCCGTACAACAGGAGAGAGAGGGCTGTTTTCTGAATTCGTACAGCAGAAAAATCAACACTGAAATCGAGGCCATACAGTGGATTTAAGGCAGCCATACAGCACGTTTTTCGAGGCAGACGTACAGCCGTACAACACGTTTTTCGAGTCAGACGTACAGCCGTACAACATAGATTTCAATGCTGTCCATACAGCATTTAATGCTGGACTGTTTGCTGTAATTTCTGTTTTTTGTGGGCACGGAAACCGAGGTGGAGTTTTGGCACGGTTTTCGAGATAAGTACAGTTTTTGAGGTTGCTGTAATTTTTGCTGTGTATATTTCTGTCTCACTGTAAAAAGCATTTTTCAGAAAAATAAAGAGAAGCTTTCAGACTGGTTTTCCCCAAGAGTTGTAGGGGGTTTTTCCAGGGTCACCTTGACCAAAAATCACTGTGTTATCATGTGTTGAATGGTTGTTTGTATCTGCTGATTTTTATTTCTGCATTTTCCAGCATTCTGAAAAATTTCCAGAATTTGTGTTTTCAGCAATATTTATTTTCCAGCTTGTTGAATGTAAGGTTATGGGAAAGGGCATTTAACAAATCGGAGAAATAAGGTGAAACTGAAAACCGGGGTGGGAAAAACAAGAAATTTCTACATGGTATCAGAGCTTGAGTGCTGAAGTGCAGTTTGGGACAGCAAGGAGAAAAATACAGCCTGCTGATTTTTCACTCAGAAAATTCCAGCAAGCTGATTTTTTCACAAACATAATTTTTACCTTTACTACAACAGTGCTATTTTTCAGTTTTAGGACAACAGGATGTCTTTGGGACTGAGGGTGGAGGATAGGTTGGATGGGCATACCAATTACAGTGTTTGGAAGGAGAGAATGCAGAGTATCTTTGAGGAGGCGGAAGTTTGGGACATAATGGTGCATACCGCACAGAACCCTGTAAATGTGCCTACTGATGCTACTCAGTTGGCAGCATATAATAAAAAGAACAACAAGGGTAAAAGACTGATTCTAGACGGAATCAAAGACCATTGCATTCCTCATGTGAGAGGAAAGAGAAATGCTCATGAGATGTGGATAGCATTGACCAACCTCTACCAGAGTACCAATGAGAACCGGAAAATGGTCCTGAAGGAGAAGCTGAAGAACATTAAGATGGGTAAGACTGATAGTGCAGCTGGATACCTCACAAAGATTACTAATGTGAGAGATGAGTTGGCAGCGATTGGAGAGGCCATTCCGCCCACTGAGTTGGTGCGGATTGCAGTGAATGGCCTCCCCAGTTCATGGATGAACTTTGCTGATGGGGTTTGTGCACGTGAGACCCTTCCCACATGGGAGAGGTTTTGGGATGATTGCATTCAGACAGAGATCAGGAAAGGTCAGCTTGGAGCAGCCAAGCCAGTTGAGCAGGATGAGGATGTAGCACTGTTGGCAGGTCGCAAGAAAGGCAAAGGGAAGAAGCAGGCTTCCACAAGCAATGGTGGGGGCAAAGGCAAAGGTAAAGGTAAACAGGATAACACACAGAAGGACTATTCCAAGGTGAAGTGTTGGAATTGTTAGAAGATGGGACACTATGCAGTTGTGTGTCCGGAGAAGAAGAAGAAGAAGGGGAAGAACCAGAGCATGGCAGCTTTAGCAGAGGTTGAGGACTTCTACAGATCGTTGACAGAGAGTTTGGGTTCATCACAAGGTGAGTCCTCGCAGTGCGACCATCCGCTAAGCAGGTTCGGAGGGAGCATGCATTTCCCTCGATTAGCGGAGCATCTTCGGGTATCTGGTATGTGGACAGTGGGGCTTCACGTCACATGACAGGAGTCCGTGAGTACTTCTCAGAGCTTTCAGAGAGTGGCACTGATATAGAGGTAGCACTCGATGATGACAGAGTTGTTAGAGCAGTCGGTGTGGGGACACTGACATTTTAGAGGGAGGCCAAACCTCCCTTGAAGGTGTCAGATGTTCTTTATGTGCCAGGGATGAGGAAGAACCTCATATCCGTCTCAGCTTTGGAGGATAGAGGATATGAGGTACTGTTCAGGGGAGGATAGGTGCTGATGTATCCCAGGGGCACTCCAGCTGATTCAGCTAGAGTGATAGGTTTACGCCATGCAAAGGTGTACAAGTTTTCATTTCAGCCCCTTTTGGCATTGAGTAGTAGTACCGACAGCAGAGCTAGCAGTTCTGAGCTGTGTGAGATTTGGCACCGCAGGATGGGGCATATGTATCATGGAGCCTTGAGGACCTTGCGGGAGATCACTACAGGTGTGCCAGATTTCAGTACTGATCACTTTGATACTTGCAAAGGATGTGCGATGGGCAAGTTTGCCAAATCCCCTTTTCCCAGCAGTGACAGCAGAGCGACTGGGATACTTGATTTGATTCATTCCGATGTGAGTGGTCGGATGTCTCATGTTTCCTGAGTGGATATGAGTACTATGTGTTATTCATTGATGACCACTCCAGGAGTTCCCTCGGATTTATTTCTTGAAGACCAAGAGTGAGGTCTTCAAGCGGTTTCCCTAAATAGTTTAGAGCTCTTAGGAGACACGAGTAGCTCAAGATCAAGTCCCCGGGTGGCCTGGCCAATGGGGGAGAGTACACCCTTGGAGAGTTTGTCGACTATTGTGCTGAGCGTTGCATTAGGAGTGAGTTCATCGCTCCTCACAACCCCCAACTAAAGGCGGAAAGGAAGAACATCCATCGGGGAGGGGTCGCCATGGAAATATGATCAGGGGTTCCCATTGTTTTTGTGGGCAGAGGCCTGCAACACAGCTGTTTATTTGCAGAACATGAGTCCGCATCGTGCCTTGGGGCACATGACTCCGGAGGAGGCTTTTTCTGGGAAGAAGCCTGATATTGGTCATCTTCGTATCTTTGGGTGCATCACATACTCCTACATACCCAAGGAGAAGAGGACCAAACTAGAGCCCACCGCAGAGAAGGGTATCTTTGTGGGCTACAGTGAGACCTCCAAGGCCTTTTGGATTTACATTCCTGCACAGAGGAAAGTTGTTGTCAGGCGGGATGTGAAGTTCGAGGAGGACAGGGCCTTTAGGAGGTCACGGGAGTTAGAGTATCTGGATCAGCCAGACCCTCAGCAGCAGTTGAGTCAGTCACAGGGATCCAGTGGGCAGGGATCAGGAGGATCCGGAGGGACATCTATGACGATGTCAGGTCCGTCAGTGGGGAGTGGCTCGCAGAGTCAGAGGGGTGGTGCTATGGGCAGCACGCAGAGCAGTCCACAGAGCAGTTCACTGGGGAGTCCACCGATGGACAGTTCACACGGTACCTCAGCATCTACAGGTTCAGGTGCAGGCAGGAGGACAGCAGACAGACAGTCAGGAGTTCAGGCTCCTGATGTTGAGGAGGAGTTTTATTCTCCAGCGGGAGAAGTGTGCTTAGGGAAGAGGAAGCCCAAGTGGCTTCAGGACACCTTGAGAGATGCCACATCTGTTGCTGAGCCTAAGAGGCCGGTCAGAGAGAGCAGACCACCTGAGAGGTTTTGTAGCTATATGGCAATGGCTACCATCATCCTTGACTCTGAGCCTTCTAGCTATGAGGAGGCAGCTAGCCAGCAGGTCTGGAGAGAGGCCATGCAAGAGGAGTATTCTTCTATCATGAAGAATGATGTTTGGGAGGTGGTGCCGAGGCCCGAGGGCAAATCCGTGGTTACTTCCAGATGGCTTTACAAGGTAAATCATGCTGCAGATGGCAGCATTGAGAAATTCAAAGCGAGGTTTGTGGCTAGAGGGTTCTCCCAGGTAGAGGGAGTTGATTATGAGGAGACCTTCGCTCCCGTGGCTCGATATACTTCGATCCGCTCCATTATATCGATAGAAGCAGAGATGGGTTGGAAGATCCACCAGATGGATGTGAAGACCGCATTTCTCAATGGCTTCATACAGGAGGAGGTGTACATTGAGCAGCCACAAGGTTTTGAGGTGCATGGGAAGGAGTCCCATGTGTGCAGACTGAAGAAGGCCCTTTATGGCCTGAAGCAAGCTCCCAGAGCTTGGTACTCCAAGATAGATACATACTTGCAGGAGATGGGTTTCACAAAGAGTGAGGCAGATCCGAACCTTTACTATATTGTGATAGGTGAGGAGCCTCTCATTCTGGTGCTGTATGTGGATGACTTGGTCATTACAGGTGCAGAGAGACTCATAGAGCACCGCAAGAGAGATCTTGCGGCGGAGTTTGAGATGAAGGACATCGGCTTGATGCATTACTTTTTGGGTTTGGAGGTGTGGCAGGAGGAGGGGCATTTCTTCCTGGGGCAGGGGAAGTATATTGTGGACATCCTTGGCAGATTCCACATGAAGGATTGTAAACCCATGTCGACACCGATGATCACCAACTGGAAGAAGCTTCATGCTTCGGATTCCGAGTTGGTGGATCCCACATTGTACAGACAGCTGATTGGTTCTTTGATGTATTTGGTCAACACTAGGCCAGATATTTGTTTTGCAGTCAACACGATGAGTCAGTTTATGTGTGAGCCTAGGAAGGTTCACTGGGTGGTTGCAAAACACATTTTGCGGTACTTGCAGGGGACAATGGATTATGGTCTGGACTACAGGCAGGGGGATGGAGTGAGATTGGCAGGTTACACTGATTCTGATTGGGCAGGTTGTGCTTCTGATAGGAAGAGCACTTCAGGGTGCTGTTTTGGGTTGGGTTCGGCAGTAGTGTCATGGTTCAGCCGAAAGCAGCAGTCAGTAGCATTGAGTTCAGCGGAAGCAGAGTATATGGCAGCCAGTATAGCTAGTTGTGAGGCCATCTGGCTTCGCAAGATGTTGTTTGGCTTATTTGGTCAGCCGTTGAGACCTTCAGTGATTTACTGTGATAATCAGAGTTGCATTAAACTCACGAAGAATCCAGTATTTCATGACAGGTCAAAGCATATCGGGATCAAATATCACTTCATCAGAGACTATGTTCAGAAAGGAGCTGTGAAGCTTGAGTATATTCCCGCTGATGAGCAGGTTGCAGATATTCTTACCAAAGCCTTACCACGGGGCAAGCATGTCTACTTCAGAGACAAGATGGGTGTGGTGAGGAACACCTTCTTCGGTAAGAGGGAGTGTTGAAATTTGGGTACCGGAGGACAGGGGGTTCCCTAAGGCTTTGATCTTTGGCCTAGGGAAAAGTGTCCAAAAGAATTTAATTTTTCTCCTAAAGTGACTTTATAAAGTTATAAAGTCAAATCTAATTTAAAAGTGACTTTAAATGATAAAGTTACTAAAGTGACTTTATAAAGTTATAAAGTCAAATCTAATTTAAAAGTGACTTTAAGTGATAAAGTTACTAAAGTCTAATTTTAAAGTGATTTTAATAAAGTCAATGTAAAATTAGAAAGGAAAAGTGACTTTGGAAATAAATGACTAAGTGGGTCTTTATTAAAGTGGGGTGAATTAAAAATAGAAAGTGAGATTTAAATGAGCATTTAATCTCAGCCCTAGATCTCAATCTATTTCAGCCATTGGATTTAGGGATTCCCCAAAAGTCACTTAGGGTTAGATTAAAGGAGGGAAAGGAGGAAAAGGTCATTCATTCTTTCATGAGCAGATTGAGAGAAGGAGAAGGAGAGAGCTGAAGATTTTTCTGAGCAGTGAGAAGGAGGAGGGCAGCAACAGTGATATTCAGCAAATCCGTACAGCAAGAGCAGAGCACAAAGTTTGAGGCAAGAGGGCACGAATTTCGAGGGAGGAAAGACAACATTTAATGCTGCACGTTTTTGAGGTCCGTACAGCAGTTTGAAGGTACGGAAATCGAGGTTCGTACAGCAGGAGAGAGAGGGTTGTTTTCTGAATCCGTACAGCAGAAAAATCAGCGCTGAAATCGAGGCCGTACAACAGATTTAAGGCAGCCATACAGCACGTTTTTCGAGGCAGCCGTACAACAGTTTTGACAGGCCGTACAACACGTTTTTCGAGGCAGCCGTACATCCGTACAGCATTTAATGCTGCACTGTTTGCTGTAATTTCTGTTTTTTGTGGGCACGGAAACTGAGGTGGAGTTTTGGCACGATTTTCGAGATAAGTACAGTTTTTGAGGTTGCTGTAATTTTTGCTGTGTATATTTCTGTCTCACTGTAAAAAGCATTTTTCAGAAAAATAAAGAGAAGCTTTCAGACTGGTTTTCCCCAAGAGTTGTAGGGGGTTTTTCCAGGGTCACCTTGACAAAAAATCACTGTGTTATCATGTGTTGAATGGCTATTTGTATCTGCTGATTTTTATTTCTGCATTTTCCAGCATTCTGAAAAATTTCCAGAATTTGTGTTTTCAGCAATATTTATTTTCTAGCTTGTTGAATGTAAGGTTATGGGAAAGGACATTTAACAAATTGGAGAAATAAGGTGAAACTGAAAACCGGGGTGGGAAATGAAAAATTTCTACACTCTTTACCTCTTTCATTGATCCTTAGGCATGGTATACTTACTTTTGACAAATTTTGGGATGTCACACACAACAATCTTTTCAAACGTTCTTTCTGCTGTCATCATGGAGGCCTACCATCTTCACTTCACCTCCTTTGACTATCTTTCCAAAACCCTAGGTTTTTGGGCTGCTTGAGAACAATTATCAGTGTTGTCTTCTAAGTTCTCTATAACCCTTTCAAGTTCATTCATTTCTGTTCAGTTCACCTCACCTTTTTCCCTTTTTCATTTATAATTTCTAAAAAACTTCTTCCATGTTTGATTTCCTTGGTGTGCCTCCTTTATGTGGTTTGCTGCATTGGATCCTTGCTTGGCACACTGTTGGCCCAATCAGGCTTAGAAACCTTGATTCTTCTTGAACACAAACTGCTTCCTCTATCTTTGCTGTGAATGTCCTTATTGAGGAGCAGGGCTCTTACCTTACCAATTTTCACCTGATAGTAACTTTAACACTCTTGCAGAAATGTCAAAATGCATAGTTTCCCTTTGCAGAACTTGAACTTGATAAGGTGGTCCTCTTTGGAGATTTTTCTGATCTTTCTTGGACAACTATGTGCTGATCTTGTTTTGCATTTGAACCAACTTCTAGCACAGGAAAAACAGAGCTTAAAACACCAATGATGACTCTAAAACCTATGTAATCCTAATGATCTAGTGGGAGAGTCCTTTGACTTGGTCTTTGACTGAAAATTGGTTTGGGGTCTTCAAGTGTAAAAATAGAGTTTTTGGCAAATTGATGTATTGAAGATCCAAAATCCAATGTACTTGATTTATCTAAAGATCCTACAAAGATATTTTTGAGGCCATCAATGCTTGAGGAACCTGGTGAACATGGGAAGTAACAGGTTGTTTGGTAATCTTAGATGGAAAGTGGGGGGTGTGGCAAAGGCAAAACAAAGTGCTGAGGTTACAGGTGGGAAAATAGGATGTATATGAGTGGCATAAGCTCATGAGGGGTCTTTTAGGAGTGGTAGGTTGACCATGGAATGACAAAATAGTAGAATAGTGAAAAATTTGGTTTAAGGATAATGAACGCAGTGAGATTTCTAAAACTCACAATATTCGAGAATCTTGTTTTTAGAAATTTAAGACAAACATTTAGTCATCTACAAATAGCAAAAATTATTGATGATTAACATCGCCCACCTTGCTCACTCGGTACTGAAGGTAAGAATGTAGGCATCATGATCCTGGTTGGCCTACTGAAGGCTGGTGGGTGAGTGGATGGTAAAGGGTGGTCACACTGTTGTGAGACCCCTGAAGTCTCCCCAAATAGGAACTCATGATGGATGCTCTTATCCCTATTCTGTTGCTTGAGTCCTTCCAACATTTCCTTCTGTTTTTTGGCTAAATCATTTAGGGCCTATAAGATGATACCAAATGTTGATTCCGCTTTTCTCCTTGACAACCCCATATTTGCCACCTCTACTGCCTACCTTCCTTGTTCATAGGAAAATATCCCCATGACTGAGTCAAGAACAAAGCTCTAATACCATTGTAATATCCCCAAATGGGGATTAACAGTAAATAAAGTGAAAATAGACAACAACTACAACAAAATAGAAAACACCATTAAAAATACATGATCTGAAGACAAAATCCAGCGCTGAGCCATTTTATTAAAATGCTTGGAAAGTGTACAATATGGTGCTTAGAAGGAGAACGCCTAGGCCTACTCAAGGCAGGCTGAAGAACAACTCTAGTCCTAGCAAATCATCTGCTGAAGTATGCTCTGTATGGCTCTCCCATTGCACTGCCCAGTCTTGGAATTTGTTGTTGCTGCCTGGTTTCAGACTGTTGGTTGGCCTAGCTCCCGTGCTCAGAAAATTCTGGGAATTGGTCACCAGACTCCTTTTAATAAACCCACAAAATCCCGCGAAGGAATTGACCAAATGTTGACCCCGGAATTTCGACCCAATTTCCCCTCGCTCCTCCAGTTGCTGGCTGAGTTCGGATCTCTGTTTGGCACCTCAAATCTGCCCAGAAAATTCTGCGAAATTAATTTTGGCTTCTCCTCAAATAACCCAGAAAAACCCAGAAAGGGTTCTCCCAAAACTTAACCTCAGAAATTGGCCCTTTTGGGCTTCGCTCAATAAACAACTGGGAAAATCAAACCACTAGAAGGGACTGCTAGAAAATGCCTCCGGAATGCTGCAATAATCACTTGTAGGAGGTGGCTAGCCTCCCATCCAAATATCCTGGTGTGAATTCCCTTCTCTCCAACCTCCCGGCACAAACTCCACACTACACTGCGTGCTCCCCTAGGCAGTCTGCTCCTCCTCTGCGCAGTCTAGAAATAGCTACGCTTCCTCTTGATGTTGCTGATGGAAAATCCCCTCACAAACGATGGAACTCCTCTCTTGAGCGGGCACTCGAAGTCCCCTGAGGCAGAGGTTGAGATCTCCGCTTGAATATCTCGTGTGCTAAACAACACTGCAGACTTGGCTCTCTAGCTCAAGCGTGCTTTGTCAAAATGACAAGAAGAAATTAGCTGAATGAATGAATGCCAAATGGGCCTTCCCTTCTTCCTTTTATCCATTGAGGCCCAACGTATGCCTTGGGTCCCACCTTGACCTGTGTTGCCTCTCCTTGGCCAATCACGTGTTGCCTTCCTCTAGCCAATCTCACGCTGTCCTTTTCGTGCCTCTTCTACACCGCCAACTAAGGCCAACTCGACCCCACCACTAGAGCCTCAATTTTCCCTTAGGCACTGTAGGACAATTCTTTATTTGGCCTAATTATTAATTGTCAGTCCCCTACCCACTTTATTCCACCCAACATCAGGATTTTCCAAAATTAATCAAAATTAATATCCCAATTAGCTGACTGCTGATTTGGGGATATTACATAGTATTATCAAAATAAAGGTCTAAGGGACTTCTAAAATACTATGCAAAGAAACAACAATGTACCAGCAAATTCCAAGAGCTAGAAAGAAGGCAGATTCAAATATAGTCAAATAGAATATTAAACAGGACTAATGATAATCCCTGCACAAAGTAGTAGAAGCTAGAGTAGAATGGAAGAAAGAGATGAAGAGAGAATGTTGTTGCTGCTGCTGAAGAAAACTCAATCCCTGTTCAGTGCAACCTCCTCTTTTTAATGATCTATGAGGTCAAATGACCTGTTACCACATAATCTAGCAGGCATAGTTCAAAGCCCCACTAGGCAAATTAGATCTTATGGCAACAAGAGGTCGGGCATCACTGTTACCTCAATGGCCTTTCTCCATTTGTTTAGTGGTGAATTAATTCCCACAAGGGAGGCTTCCCTATAAAGATCACATAAAGATATTCAATAGGAGGATTTAAGGTGATGCAAGGTCTAATGATTGGGAAAGGCACTCACATAGCTTAGAAAGGCTAAGATAAGATTACTAAAGTTCAAGCACTCTTTCCTAAGACCCTTAGATAGATTTGTGAGCTGTTATAAGTAAATATTTGAGAGATATTGAAAAATATGGCATGCAATGCCATATAACAGCTAGAAGAAATATCCTTTCAAGGATGGATCAACAAAGGAATAAGGCTATCAATTAGGTAAGCAAGTCTTAGGGCTAGGCAAGTGAGTTTTTATGGCTCAAATATGCATAAAACAATAATAAAGAGATGATGTTAGCCCTATTTATAGGGTTTTACCATGCAATTAATGCTATATTTTGTCTTTTCAAGTAATTAAATGCAGTCCATATCAAGAGGGCATGACACATCAAAATAAAATTGCTATTAAATACAAGTTCAAGGGAAACCCTAACTCAAGTCCTAACCCTAACCCTAGATACTAAGAAATTAGAGAGAAAAGAGAGAAAATATATATAAGAAGGGTTGATCAACAACTTTTAGACTAGTGGCTTGGTCTAATTAGGCAATGGAGTCTTTAGGGAAAAATATATGAAGATGGCCTTCATGAAGAGGGTGAGAAAGTAAGAATCTCTACTTAGAAACACTAGTGACTTCCTTAGATGGGAGAATTTTAAGTTCAAGTGAGGCATATATTTTAAATTTCTCTTAAAGGATTCAAGGAAAACAATTTTACATACCTTGAAGAATCAAGATTTCAAGAAAAATACTGCAATTTTAAGATGGCACACATAGAAACACTAATTCACATAAGATAGCATGCAAAAATGGAAGAAGATAAACAATAAACTTACAAAAATTCCACAAGGATATCTTCAATAAATCCCAAAGAAGTTTCGTCTTGCAAAATTCCTCAAAAGATAATTTGCTCCATAAAACTATATTGCGACAAAGGAGAAAGACAACAATAGCTAGTGTGCATTTCCAAAGAGAGAGAAATGTGATGGATGATGATGATGATGAATAAGAGAATGAGACATCCCACTATTTATATGAGGGAAACCAAGTCTCATTTCATTAATTTTACAAGTAAAAGCCCTAACACAAGTTTACTTGATCATTCAACTAGGTTGAAGGCTAGAAGTTGACCTTGAGATAACTTTTAAACATAATAATATGCCAAAAATAACCTACACATGTGGGGATAAATGATATCCACCATGAAATCATTCTCCAAGAATGGAGAACAATGCATCAAGCAAGTGATGGAATGGTCCAAAGGTGCTCCTCACTCTAAGAAACCCTCAAAATGCATGTGTACATCTCTAAAAGGCACCTCCTTGAACATGATGTCATCCATAAAGAGGCCTACGTCATCCGCCCAAGGCATGTAGGGCTGACGTGGCACCATCTAGGGCAAGCATTGGCATCAAGGAAGAAGGTGGTAACTTTTCCAAGTCATCTTAGTGACAACCATTCTCATATGTGCTCCAAAATGAGGCATCGTCCATCAAACAGAGTCAAGGCTAGCTCGGGGATGTTCAGGGTCCATTGGGACACATCATCAAATAGTCCAATGCCCAAGCTCTCAAACTTTTAGCATTTCAGCATCTGGATGTACATCAAGAATTGTAAAAGCATGTAGAAATTTCTCAAGGCCAAATGCTCTTCTCTAGAGGCACAACGTTGGGGCCACATGGTCATCTCTACTCTTAGAATGGGGCAAAGTATCCCCTCGAAGGTGCTGGAAAGGAGTCAAGTTGTCCCTCAAGGGATTTGTGTTGCATGTGTGACACCACTTGAACAAAACCTCTAAAGATCAAGTGAGATCAACATTATTTGGGACATAAAAGCATTAAAGCATCGTAATGGACCATATCTAATAGTAGGGGCACATAAATACTTCACACACAATTCACCTTCAAATGTCTAACTAGCTTAATCCTTGTAAAAAAGTTACCTCACTTCTGTTAGGGATGATTAGATCAACAACCCTATTAAGTGTTTCCAACACCTAAAGAAAGTGACATATCCTAGGTAGACCCATCAATCCATAAGTGTGTGTGGTAAGGTGGTCATGGAGTGGGAAAGACTTCAATGAAGATGCCACAACCATAAGACCATCTAATGGGGGTCCAACATCCCGAGTGTAATGATGTAAGGAGGGAGCAATCATGGAGGCATGAGTTACCCCTTTCCTTGGCCTGCTTTTTCCACTCCTTTGGTGCACCTTTTACTTTAATGATTTATCATTTTTTAGCACATAGCTAATGAGCCCAGTTTTGTTGTGCTTTTCCAACACCCCTTTAAGATGCAACAATTTCTTGATCATCGAGGTTGGGACATTCAAGAGTTTCTTTATTTTATATGAAACATTAAATCCTTGAGGAACTAGGTCATGGCTAATGAGGGGGGTAGAGCTTGTAAGGCCAGGAGTAACTCCGAATGAAATTCTTGCCTTTGCATTAAGATAAAACATAGATATATACATGGAGAGGGAGACTATTGGGTTTCATCTCCCAATGTCTCTTTGTCTCTCATTTCTCTTTATTTTTGCTATTTACAATATTTTGCATGGATTTACCTAATTCCAAAGATTAGGTGTAAACATTCCCCCCCTTAATTTGAAGGGATGTTGGAGAGTCCAAGCATCATTCTGAATCTTTCAAACTTTTCCCTTCCAAACGCTTTGGTGAAGAAGTCTGCAATCAGCTCATTTGTGGAACAATGTCGTAGGTGGATTGTTTTGGCCTCAACATGATGTCGAACCAGATGGTACTTTGTATTGATGTGCTTCGTTCGATCACGAAATTTCGGGTTCTTGGCCAACTTTATTGCAGAAGTGTTGTCAATCAAAAGAGGAGTTGAATGCATTCGTTTCTCATGCAAATCTTCTAGAATTTTCCTGAGCCACACAATTTCCTTTGTTGCTTCAGCTGCTGCCACATATTTCACCTTAGTTGTGGAATCTATTGGAACTGATTGTTTGCGTGACCTCCAGGAGACAACTCCTGGTCAAAGACTCATAACATAACCTGACGTAGATACCCTAGTTTCTTTATCTCCATCGAAATCTGAATCAGAGTATCCAATTAAGATGAAGTCACCCACCTGTGTATACTTCCAAAGTCTTGAGTTCCCTTCAATTACTTTAGAAATCATTTTTGCAGCAGACTAATTACCCTCACAAGACCTCTTGCATAAACCTATAGAGGATTCCAACAACAAATGAAATGTTTGGTCTGGTAGTAGTCATGTAGTTGAGACTTGCTACGAGCTGTCTATACTTTGTTGCATCCTCAAATTCTTTTCCTTCAGTGGATGTGAGCGTTAAGTTTCATTCCATTGGAGTAGTCAAAGGATTGCACTCATCCATGTCAAACCTGTTTAACAAATCTCCAATGTACTTCTTTTGAGAGAGGAATATAAACTTCGAATGTTGAGTTACTTCAATACCAAGATAGTAGTGAACATAACCCAAAATTGTCATTTCAAAACCTTTCCTCTGTTCTTTCTTTATGGATGCAATGTAGCTCTCATTGTTCCCTATCATTAGAAGATCATCTACATACACCACAAGATATACAACTGTTTTGCCAACTTTCTTGACAAACAAAGTTGCATCATCAAGATCAAAATGTTTGAAGTTGAGTTTCAGAAGATGCTCAGTTAACTTCTCGTACCAGGGTCGCGATGCTTGCTTGAGGCCATACAAGGGTTTTACAAGCTTGCACACTTTGTGTTCCTGACTCTTCACAACAAATGCTTCTGGTCGGGACATAAAAACATTCTCTTTTAGATCCCCATTCAAGAAAGCAGTTTTTACATCCATTTGATGGACTTTTCAACTATTCTGAGCTGTCATGGCAAAGAGTGTCCGGATGGTAGCCCATTTTGTTGTGGGGGAAAAAGTCTCCTTATAGTCGACTCCTTCCTTCTGTGCAAAACCTTTTGCTACAAGCTTGGATTTATGCTTGTCAAGTGAGCCATTTGCTTTATACTTGTTCTTGAAGAACCCACTTGCAGCTAATTGTTTTGGTTCCCAATGGAGGATCAACCAGCTTCCAGGTACCATTCTTTATGAAAGCATCATATTCTTTGTGCATCACTTCTTTCCATTCATCATGAGAAGCGACTTCTTTGAAGGAAGTTGGTTTGAAATCTGTAGACAAATTTAGTTCACAATCATAAGAAACATCCATATCAACAGGTGAATCAGGATTGTCTACATCACCTCCATTCTATCTGGTTGAGCTTCTTGTTCTTGTCATTCCAACCTCATCAAGACGAACACTTTCAAGTGTCTCTGTCAACCATTTTGGAGGACCTTTTTGAGATGGCCCAAACTGCTCAATTGACTGAGATGGGGCTTGTTATTGCCTTGCCGCCTACACCTACCTACAAGTTAGTGAGAAAAGCCTTTAACCCCACAAGGCGTGGTTGGTGGCAAGGAACTCAGAGAAGGGGCTGTCACACTAATCCCAACTCTCTCCGTTTAAGCTATCTCCTAGGTTAACTATGGGGGTGGTCCCTAAATGGAAAACTAAGTTAAAGATTTGAGTTTCTAGGAGAATATTAGAGTGAAATTGGATATTTTTGAAGATTCATGAGCATTTATGAGCAACTTTGAAATAATGACAAATCATTTAACTAGTGCCTTTACAAATAACTTGCTCAAAAGTAAAAAAAATGCTCAAAGAGATGAGAATACAGTAATGTTGAAATGGAAACAAAAGACTATTAGCACAAGATATGATAAATGCTGTCAAGATAAACAAATTTATGAATCAAAACACATGAATCTTGTTCACAAGGAAACAATTAGTGATCTAAATATAAACCAGATGATAAAAGGACTTGAAAGTTAAACCAACATGCATTTAGCTTTGCAACATGAAATAAGAGTACTTGAAAGGAAATGAGATTCATCAACCATCCGTGAACATGATGAACATTAGACATGAAATCGAGTTTTCTAAAGTAGATAATGTCAAAGTACAAGAAAATTAAGCTAAACTTGTTGCAAAAGAGATTACAATACTTGCATGAAAGGAAATGCTTCTTGAAAAGGGAAATGATATTTCATGTGAGACTCTGAACCATCAAGAGAGCAAAATTCAAGAACTTGCAAGTAAGCTAAATGTGATGAAAAATGCTCTTGGTTTATTTTATTAATTAGTTCTAAAGCAAGGTTATAATTCAACTCTTTAATCCTCAGACCTCACCCTCGCCCAAAGATATGGATCCGACAATGAGGAGTTAGTAGAGGAGTAGAGGGTCCCTAAAATGGCTATTCAACCAACTTATGTTGGAGGTAAAATTTTGGTGATTTGCTTGGGGCATGCATTTGTGGTTGTAGAGTTTCTCTAACTTGTTGTCTTGCAACTACTTGCAGGTTTCATTCTCAGAAAATTACTTACAAGTTTGTGTGCAGGACCTTGAGGGTTCAACTTCTAGATTATTTCCTTCCCTTGGCCGTGTAACTCAAAGAGGCTTTGCCTTGCTTGTTCTTCCTCGAAAATCCTGCATTTTGTTGGGCTTTTGTAGGCCTCAAATTCCAGAAATTTTCAGCAAGGAAAGATCTATGGCTCAAACCAACATTGTGAAGACTTTCCTTAGATTTTAGATAAAACTTCATAGTTTTCTCCTTCTTGTAATAACTAATAAAATTCTTGGTTTTGGGAGCGTGGGTTTTACCCATTGGTATCCCTATCTCTCCACTTTTTTGGAGAGACTTTGTGGCTTGATCTTTGATCTTTTTCACTTGCATGCACATCATTTAATTGAGGAATTAACACAATCATTCATTACACTCATTTTGCATGCACCTAAAACTAATTTGCTACATATTTCTAGTCATTTTACTTTCATAGTAGCTTCAAACTTTTGCATGCATGCACTTTTAAAGTTGTCTTGAATTTTGTTCCAAAACCACTTATGCTTCACCTTTAATTACATATTACATGCAATAAGTATTTGGGCAAATTTTCTTCATAAAGTAGCATTCTACTTCATGACATGCAAATACATCTCAAGTTTGAAAGTTAATTTTCATTGTTCATTAATTTACTTACATGCCCCAAGCAATCACTAAAATTTTACCTCCAACATAGTTTGGTTGAATAGACGTTTTCAGGGACCCCTTACTCCTCTACTGACTCCTCACTGTGTTTGGGCGAGGGTGAAGTCTGAGGATTAAAGAGTTGAATTATAACCTTGCTCTAGAACTAATTAATAGAATAAACCAAGAGCATTTTTCATCACATTCAGCTTACTTGCAAGTTCTTGAATTTTGCTCTCTTGATGGTTCAAAGTTTCATATGAAATATCATTTCCCTTTTTCAAGAAGCATTTCTTTTCATGCAAGTATTGTAATCTCGTTTGCAACAAGTTTAGCTTAATTTTCTTGTACTTTGACATTATCTACTTTAGAAAGCTCCATTTCATGTTTAATGTTCATTATGTTCATGGATGGTTGATGAATCTCATTTCCTTTCAAGTACTCTTATTTCATGTTGCAAAGCTAAATGCATGTTGGTTTAACTTTCAAGTCTTTTTATCATCTGGTTTATATTTAGATCACTAATTGTTTCCTTGTGAAGAAGATAACTACATGTGTTTTGATTCATAAATTCATTTACCTTGAGAGCATTTATGATATCTTGTGGTAATAGTCTTTTGTTTTCATTTCAGGATTACTATGTTCTCATCTCTTTGAGCATTTTTTTAAACTTTTGAGCACGTTATTTGTAAAGGCACTGGTTAAATGGTTTGTCATTATTTCAAAGTTGCTCATAAATGCTCATGAATCTTCAAAAGTAATCCAATTTCACTCTAATATTCTCCTAGAAACTCAAATCTTTAACTTAGTTTTCCATTTAGGGACCACCCTCCATAGCTAACCCAAGAGATAGCTTAAACGGAGAGAGTTGGGATTAGTGTGATAGTCCCTTCTCTGAGTTCCTTGCCACCAACCACACCTTGTGGGGTTAAAGGCTTTTCTCACTAACTTGTAGGTAGGTGCAGGCGGCAAGGAGAGTTAACAACGCTTGATCAAGATTTAGTCTCCCAAGTTTGTCAATCACATCACTCAAAGTGTCATCAGTGGCTGAAGCTTCATGTGGGGAAGAGAGTGCTTCAGAAGAAGATTCCACAGATTGATCCAGTATAGGGGTCACCCCTTCAAGATGTGGAATCTCATTATCAAACTCTTGAAAAGACTTTGCATGTTCGAATCTATCCAAGTGATCAAGTTGTCGCTCAACAACATTGTCATTCTTGGAAGATACAAGAAAGATCACATCTCTAGATATTATAAACTTCTTATTCACTCCATCATAGAGACGATATGCTTTGGAGGTATTTGAGTACCCCAAGAAGATACATTTGCGACTCCTTGCATCGAGTTTGTTTCTATGTTCCTTGGGTATCTGGGCATAACAGGTGGAACCAAAAACCCTGAGATGCCTCACCGAAGGAATGTGGCCATCCACATTTGATAGGGAGTCTTGTTTTTGATAGCATTAGATGGACACCTATTCTTTATATACACAGCATATAGAATTGCATCAACCCAAAAGACCATTTTAGCATTCTTGAAAAATATCATGGAATGTACCATATTTAAGATTGTCATGTAATATGTTCATTCTTTTAGCTACTCCGTTCTGTTGGGAATTATAAGGCATAATTGTTTGACGTTTGATCCCATGTTGGCAAAGATAGTTTTTAAATTCATTTGATATATATACTTTTCCATTATCAGTGCGAATAGATCCAATATAAGATTGTGCTTCATTTTCAATCCATGCGAAAGTTCTTAATTGTTTCAAAAGCTTCAGATTTGTTCTTAAATAAATAAACCCAACAAATTCTAGTGTATTTATCAATAAATGTCACCATATATTTATTACCATTTGTGGAAGGAACAAGCAATGATTGTATAAAATCAAACATGGTGTGGATGGAAATATTGAAAAATATAAAGCTAGATTTGTGGCTAGAGGCTTCTCTCAAAAAGAGGGAGAAGGCTATGATGAGATTTTTGCACCTGTTGCTCGATATACTACCATCTGATCCATTGTGGCTCTAGTTGCTAGTCAGGGATGGACTCTTCACCGAATGGATGTGAAAATTATTTTTTTTGCTTGGCTTCCTCAAGGAAGAAGTATTTGTGGAGCAACCACAAGGCTTTGAAGTGCATGATAGTAAAATTCATGTTTATAGATTGAAGAAAACTCTCTATGGATTGAAGCAAGCCCCATGAGCTTGGTATGCCTGCATTGATAACTTCTTGATGAAGCTTGGTTTTACCAGAACCAATGTTGATCCATTGTGGCTCTAGCTGCTAGTCAGGGATGGACTCTTCACTAAATGATGTGAAAATTATTTTTTTGCTTGGCTTCCTCTAGGAAGAAGTATTTGTGGAGCAACCACAAGGCTTTGAAGTGCATGATAGTAAAATTCATGTGTGTTGACTGAAGAAAGCTCTTTATGGATTGAAGCAAGCCCCATGAGCTTGGTATGCCCGCATTGATAACTTTTTGATGAAGCTTGGTTTTACCACAACCGATGTTGATCCAAATCTCTACTTCAAGACGATCTAAGGTATGCCTTTAATTTTGGTATTATATGTTAATGTCTTATTCTTAATTGGTGAAGACGGTTTGAGGTATGCCTTTAATTTTGGTATTATATGTTAATGTCTTATTGTTAATTGGTGAAGAACTCTTATCCTCTAGTGTAAGAGGGAGTTAGCTTCTGAATTTGAAATGGAAGATCTTCATTTCATGCACTACGTTTTGGGCCTAGAGGTATGGTAGAGACCATTTGCAGAAGGAACAAGCAATGGTTGTATAAAATCAAACATGGTGCGGATGGCAATATTGAAAAATATAAAGCTAGATTTGTGGCTAGAGGCTTCTCTCAAAAAGAGGGAGAAGACTATAATGAGATTTTTGCACCTGTTGCTCAATATACTACCATCCGATCCATTGTGGCTCTAGCTGCTAGTTAGGGATGGACTCTTTACCAAATGGATATGAAAATTGTTTTTTTTTCTTGGCTTCCTCAAGGAAGAAGTATTTGTGGAGCAACCACAAGGCTTTGAAGTGCATGACAATAAAACTCATATGTGTAAACTGAAGAGAGCTCTCTAGGGATTGAAGCAAGCCCCATGAGCTTGGTATGCTCGCATTGATATATTCTTGATGAAGCTTGGTTTTCCCAGAACCAATGTTGATCCAAATCTCTACTTCAAGACGGTCCAAGGTATGCCTTTGATTTTGGTATTATATGTTGATGACTTATTCTTGACTGGTGAAGAACCTCTTATCCTATAGTGTAAGAGGGAGTTAGCTTCTGAATTTGAAATGGAAGATTTTCATTTGATGCACTAGTTTTTGGGCCTAGAGGTATGAGAGAGACTTGGTGAGATTTTCCTTTCTCAAGGAAAATATGTTGTTAATCTTCTGGAAAGATTTTGTATGACAAAATGTAAGCCCATGAACACACCAATGGAAATGAATTTCAAAAAGTTATGTGGTGAAGTTGCAAGACCTGATTTGGCTAATCCTTCCGAGTATCGACAACTGATTGGGGCATGTTCCTGCTCAAACTATTGGGGGTCCTAGGAGGGGATCATTGGAGGGCAACTACTAGGTCAAGGCAACAATGGAGCAATAGCCCACTGCCACCTCGGCTAAGACTTCCTACTCTTTACAGACTTTCATCGATGGGAAGAGACCTGGTATAATAGGGATCACGAAAATGAATGGATCAATGATAGGATGAGAGGTGATTCTAGAATCCTATTCACAAGAGAGGCTCAAATATATGGCTTGCTTGCTTGGAAAGCAGGATGAAATGCTCTCTAGGAAGGGCTTAGGGGAATTCTAAGAGCTAGGGTTTGAGTATATGACTTGTCAAGAAGATTCTTAGCAACTAAAATCCTTGTGGAAACTTGGATTCCAAGTGGTCTTTGTGAAATTGTCTTCAATAAGATGTGGTACCACACGGGACCAAGTGGACCCAGAATTAAGTCAAGGGGATGGAATTTATCAACCAAGGGTGTGCTTGACCTAATTGAGGCGGAGAAAGGGATTAAAGGAGAATTTTTCTTTGAATTTGATGCAATAATCCTAATGAGGTTACTAGCCAAGGGAAACCTAGGGTAAGAAACGGTCCTCGAGCTAGGGCTTGCGATATCTCGAATTCCCACCGTCGGATTTCCTTCAAATTTGGAGGGGCTCTAGAGAAAACTCTATCGCAGTTGTGGACCAAAAATCGAAGTATTTGGATGAGATAAGTGATTCCCTAGGTGACCTATGTAGGCTATGCCTAGAAAGAAAGAGAGAAGGTGAGAAAAATATGATTTAAGGTGATCACCTACGGTGGACCAATGCCTAATCCTTTGGGGGAAATGGAGTCAAGGATATTTCAATGATTGAAATGGATTCACTTAGTCAAGGAGGCCTATAAAACAATTTCTGAAAAGCCCTAAATTTAAAAGATTTAACCAGAGACTAAAATTTAACCAAATACCAAAATTTGACATTCAAAATAGTAGAAGAGAAGCCCTAAATTTAAACATTCATCAAAAATGAAGTCCTAAATTAATGAAGCAACCATACATTCCTAAATATTAATAAATCATTAGCAAGTACTTACCTGTAATTTCATTTGGAGATGTTCTTGAGTTGGTGTTGCTCTTGCTGCACTATCAAACCGACTTTTCCTCCCAACCTATCTGGGATCAACCTGTCCAGTTCCCAGATTCGGAAGACTCGTCTTCTGACCCCCGTGCCCAAAACTCCAAGAACGATCAAGCTCAATATTTCTCTCTTTCTGTGGCTTTGTTATTTATTTCTCCTCTGTCTTCATAATCCTCCCAAAAGAAAACTTTTCCTCCTTACCCTGGGCAAAATTCCTCCTTATATGCCTAAAATCACTGCCTCTTCCTTTCCACTGTCTCAATATTTCTCAATATAATAAGGTTCTCAATACTCCCTCTGTCGATACTTGGCACCCAGAAGAGTCTTTTATGAATTCTCGACGTGTCACGTTTAAGAGCTAACCGACATAATTTTATTTTAGTTCAGTGACAACTAACTTATATAATTTACAATTCATGAAATATTTGTTTCTAATTAATTAGTTTATACCTTTTGTTAAAGTTTATTAACCTAATTTGAGCTTATAAATTTATAGAACTTATTATATATATTATAGAAATTTTTATCATTTGTCACAAATATATATATATATATATAGTCCCTTTTAGTTGATATAATATATCATGTTTCTTTTTAGTTAATATATAACCTTTCCTAGTTAAAATAATAAATAATATATATATATATATCATATTATTATTCTCTCTTATTTGCATTAGTCATTGCATTTATTATATATATATGTATATATTAACAATATACTAGTTATATATATTATGATGGTGGCATATATAACTGGTATCTCACAATGTATTCATTACATTCTGGTAAGTTAGGTATTTACTCAGTACTTTAGTAATTAATTTATTACCCTATACTTGGACTTTTCATACTTATTTAGTACGTATACTAGTATAGTGCATGCGGTACATGCATATGTACTAAAGGTAATGTTGATTTTAATGTTCATTCCTTTATTTTTGAACAAATATCTGGATCAGTTTATGCAGGGTTGCCGAGGGAAGATCTATGGATGTCTTCCACCACCGATGCACATGTAGTAGGATGAAAGGTCCTTGAGTAAACATGGCATGAAGGAAAGCTAGATATGGATTAATGGATCACTTTCTGATGATGACATGACTAACTCATGGATGAAAGTGATGGATGGTTTGTGCCCTAAGAAGAAGTCTCAAAATATGAAGACTCCTGAATGACAAAAATAAGTTCATGACATCATGAGGAGGAGTTCTTCAAGCAATTGGTTGTCCCATCATCTCCACCTAAGGAGTTGTGGTAGGTCCCTAATTAAGAGGGAGCCTAGAAACAAGTTTTCTACTTGGAAGAAACTTATAAATTCCTAAGCCAAGAGGGAGCTTCGGTACATTCCTTCAGTAGGAATGAGTACATTCCTTTATTAGATTATATATGTCCTCCTTAATTAAGAGGGAGAGATAGACACATCATTCTTGTCTTCAATTGGGAAGACATAATGGAGGATTGGGTAAATATCTAACATTTGATACTCTTTGAGGATGTTTTAGAGCATCCAAGAAAAGAGTAGTCATAGAGGACCGATATTCTTTGAGGATTGGGAATCCAAGATAAGAATAGTCCTGGTGGAACACACCTTGAGAACCCAGGTGGGGTATGTTCCGAGAGAGACAATGATGAGGGTGTCTATACATCACTGGCCTCACCATCATTGAGCTCAGATCTCGTGGAGAGATAGAGCTGTTAGTCAAGGCCTTGCTATGTTAAAATGTTGGTTGATATGATGTTGAACAGATAGGTTACCAATCCAACTCTTCTTTTGAGAAATTCTTTAGATTAAGAATGACGAAGTACCATTATGAATACCTCCCTAGTTAAGAGGGAGTGTTGAAAAGTGTAACTAAGTTCGGTCTTCATAATGACATGTGTAATTGTGATTTTATGTAATTAATGAAAAGATGGAAAAATAAAATTATTGTAATGCTTGTCTCATGGGTTTCATGAGCAAGGAATTTTATTTTAGTAATGGCTCCCATTGTGAACCTTTAGGATTAATTCATCTAGTCATAAAAGTCAAATTGAGTCTTTGTCGTGTATGAAGGACCCTTCTTGGGCATGTTATATTTTGTACGAGACATTACATAAGTGTAAATAGCCCTCCAAGACTAAGAAAAGTATCCTCGTACAAGTCAGCTTCAAGAAGGATAATAATATCTTCACAAAGGACATGTCAACTCACCTACATGTCATGTCAACTTATATCATAGGAAAACAACTACAAATAGCCCAGTTCGGATTCCATTTCAGAGAAGAATTGCAAAATAGTAATTCGGTCAAGTTTGAAATAAAAGTAGTGTGAAAGGAGTCTAAGGACCAGTGAGGAGAGAAGAGGAAGTTGCAAAGTATTCCAACATTGTTTGGAACTATTTTGGGCTAAGATATCTCCACTAGTGCGAAGTTGCAGACCTGTAAATTGGAGCAAGGAGGCCGAGAAAGTTACAACAATCCAAAGGTAACTAAGTTGGGTGAAGGACTAGTCAAGAAGAAGTCGAGTTAAAAGGAAGAAGTATCCTACTAAAGAGAAGCTAGTTAAGGGACAAAGTTTGTCAACCATACAAACTAGGGTTTCTGATTTGGAACCAGAAGTTGCAGACTTAATTCAAGGGGTCAAATTTCTGAAGGAAAGTCGAGCAGAAGAAGAAGCGAATGGTTTGACTATCGTTGACTCAAGTAAGAGGAATAAGGCTTGGTGTCTTTGTCTTGGAGTGGCAACTAGGTCAAGGGTCTTGGTCTTGGTCTTGGTCTTGGTCTTGGTATTCGTCAATTGAAGTCTCTATAAGAAGAAGAATTTATGCGGGTTTTCCTCTCAGGTGGGAGAGGTTTTGGCCCTGGAAAATAGGCTACATTCTGTGTCTCTTGTTTCTTTATTGTTTATGCATTGGTAACTGTTTGATGAAAGAAGAACATAATAATAATAATCTAAAGAGAAGAATCTAACCTAAGAAGTAAAAAGCATTGACAAACAATTATCTCTGAGAGAAATCACCTTATACTTGATGCCCAAGATTTCTCAACAATAATGAGGCTGAATAATAAGTCCATCTCTCATAACCATGAAGTGCTTAGCATTGAAGACCATCTTTGGACGTAACCCACCTTAAGGGTTGATCCAAGTGACCTTCACAAACTTCCTATAGATGTCCTGTCTTATGATCATGCGTAGCTCTTGTCATGTGGGTAGAAGGTGACAGGTGCGTCCAAGGAATATCTGAAGGGGGAGGTGAGTAATCATAATGCCAACAAATGCTAGGAGATTTGAGAGAATGGCATACCACCATTGAGAATGAGCCAAAGAACTGATGGATGCAATGGATGTTGATGAACAATAGGCCTAGTATGAGTATCAGTCCCGTCCTTTTGTTGTATCGACAAAACTCTGAATGCGGTGCAAAGGTGAGATGAGGATGAACACTGTCTCAAGCTAAAAGGGATAAGATCCAAACTCTATAGGGATGATGGACTGGGGGACTGACTACTTGCACTTGATGATGTGGCGAAGAGGGGTGATGTGTATTCTCTCTGCTAAAGACAAATCTAACTCTAGTAATAAAGGACCCCACACCTCAAAACCATATAGGACAGTGGATCGAACTACAGTATTATGGAGTGATAGCTTCGATGATATGCCTTGGAAATGGTTCTGGAAACATCGTCTCTTAAGAAGAGCAAGGGAACCATATCCTTTGTTGAATCTAGATGAATGATGTGACGACTAAAACGAGGCCTTGTGAAGAGTAACCGCAAGTAGGTGTATGTACAAGTGTTAATTTTGGGCAACTAGGTCCAAACTTCATGTTGTACTGCTCATATGATGATGATCATATTTTTGTTGGATTCCTCTTTCGGAAAGGTGCAAAATTGATCTAAAGATCATTTTGTTTGGATGAGCAGAACATATATTTTGATTTTATTTTCCACATATGTGCAAGGTCGGCCAGATTTGTAATGTAGGCTCACAAGCCTAATAGATGTGGCACACACCTTCACTGATGGATATAAATTGGAGAGACTTGGAGGTCATTTGATCATAAACTCATCACACATTCTCTCATTGTGATCTGATTGGTTCGATAGCCTTTGGAGGCCTCTTTCCTTCACACGTGCGGCGCTGAAGTAGGGGAAAATATGTGGATCTATTTAGGGTTGTTTTGTTGTGCGTTGACCATGGTCAACCCTTGATCGTTTGACCTCCAATCTTTGCTGAAAATCCAATTTTTGTAGGCCGTACAACTGGGCACAAAAATCGAGGAAAAAGGAGCAGTTTGACCGAAGCCCTAAATCTGCAGTGTTGACCATCTTGCATTGACTTTTCTGCATTGACTTTGTTTGACCAACGTTGACTTTTGATGAGCTGTCTTTGAGGGTTGTGTGTGTGACACTTGGAGAGTTGGCTGATGCATCCTGTTGACTGCTAACGCACACTTTCCTATAGTTTCGCTGGACAAGAAGAATTGTAAAATATGATCTATATTATTGGCTTGTCTTCTGTTGATTTATTATTATGTTCTATCAACATTTTACTTTCATGTTTATGTGATTGCTAAATTGAATTGGGCCTAAGAAAGATTGAAGTAAATTTGCATTAAGCATAGAACACTCCATATCTAAATTTAACATGGTATCAGAGCTGAGGTGAAGAGAAAGCCCAAGCTAGTGTGAGAAGCAATCACCGAAGAAGAAATCCTATCAAGGACCAATGGCCTCCTCAACCTATAAGGGTTTCAAGTCTGATGATAAATTGACTGATAAGTCTGATTATCATGCATGGAAGATGTCCTTGGATTTGGCATTAGAAGATCAAGATGTCGTAGACTATGTGCAGGGGAAGATTCGAGAGCCTACATCAAATGCACCTGCTACCACAAGACGAAGTATAGAAAAGGGGAAATCAAAGCAAAGATGATTATCCGAGATTCTATTCATAAGCACTTAGTTGCTTACATTTTTGAGCTGAGCACATCTAAAGAGATGTATGATAAGTTGGTTACCCTGTTCAGGGCTAGCAATGTTAATCAAGTTCTTTTCTTCAAGAATCAATTGAAGAATATCAAGAAGGGCAAGGATGAATCCATTCAATCCTATTTTATGAGGCTCACTGAAATCAGGAACAATCTTCTAGCTATTGGAGAAGAAATAGTTAATCGAGAGATGGTTCTCATTGCGCTTGGAGGCCTCCCCCGTGATTGGTATGCATTCAATACCACTATTCTTCGTAATAATGTGATTCTTGATTTTGATGAAATATTGACGAAATGCACTCAAGAGGAGACAAGAATGATGGAGAGAGATCATCCTTCTAATGGAAATGGAGGTGACCCTACTGCAAAGAAAAGGAACAATGGAGGTCCGAGAAATAAAAACTATGGAAGAGCAAGGCCCAAAGGAAGGGAAGATGTTACACTTGTAACAAGTTTGGTCACTATGCAAGAGAGTGCCCTAATAAAAGGGACTCTCCCAGGGATTATGACAACAAAAACTCCAAGGGGAATGGCAATCAAAGGAACAACAAGTTCAAAGGAAAAAGGAAGGCTCCCTCTGATCGTAGTGGAAATGGGCAACCTTTCAAGAGGTCAAGAAATACCAGGTATGATGAGTTCACTGTTGTTGATAATAAGAGAAATGAATTTATTCTTGTATCTGCCCTCTCTACTGCATCTCCTCTCGACACCCTGGATGTCTGGCTGATTGATAGTGGTGCTTCAAGGCACCTCACTGGTTATAAAGAAGCCCTCTCTGATTTGATTGAGAAGGATACTAATATAGAAATTATCCTTGGAGATAATGCCTCCTATCCCGTGAAAGGGACAGGGACTGTGGCCCTTCATTTATCTCAAGGTCAAGTCCTCTATTTACAAGATGTGTTGTACGTACCTGATTTGAAGAAGAACCTTGTGTCTATTTCGGCAATGGAAGACAAAGGGTTCAAGGTGGCATTCGTTGATGCAAAGGTACACATATGGAAGAAGAACTTCAAGGAAGCTCTTACTATTGGTTTTATAGTTGATAAACTCTACCAGGTTGGAGGAAGTCCATTGGGGGCTATGTCGTGTGATACAACTCTTCAAACTGAGTTATGGCATCGGAGGTTTGCACACTTTCATTACAAAGCCCCTCCCGAAGTAAGAAAGGTGGTGACAGGGATGCCCGAATTTAGAGATGATCATGAAGGTATATGTCAGGGTTGTGCCAAAGGGAAGCATACAAGGGGACCATTCCCCTCAAGTGTCACAAAGACAAATGATATCTTGCAGTTGATACATTTAGATGTATCTGGTATGTTGCCCATGACATCCTTGGGAGGATGTTCCTATTACATGAATTTTATAGATGACTTCTCCCACATAACTTCGATATATTTCTTGAAGAAGAAGGACGAAGCAATCAAATGGTTTCGTACCTTCAAGGCCTTGGTGGAAATCAAATCGAGAAGAGAATCAAAGTTTTGAGGATCGACAATGGGACCGAGTGTGAATCAAATGAATTCAATGACTTTTGCAAAGAAGCTGGCATTAAGAGGGAGACCACAACTGCGTATACTCCTAAGAAAAATGGTGTTGCTGAAAGAAAGAACAGGGCCATTGTGGAAGCTGCCCGCGCCATGCTATGTGACCAAGGTCTTCCGAAGTTTCTATGGGGAGAAGCTACGAACATTGTTGTGTACGTTCAAAATAGATGCCCGCATTCCGCTCTGGACTCCAAAACTCCCAAAGAAGTCTTCTCTGGTAAGAAACCTGATGTTTCTCATTTTAGAGTTTTTTGGTTATCCTGTTTACTTTCATGTGCCGAAAGAAAAGAGAAACAAGTTGGATGCTTCTGGAAAGAAGGGAATGTTTGTGGGCTACAGTGAAACTTCGAAGGCATATAGAATCTATGTGCCTGGTCAAAGAGAAGTGGAGATATGCCATGATGTCACCTTCGATGAAGATGTTGCCCTCAAGAAAGTGAGAAATCTTCCTAGCTCCAAGGAAGACAAAGAAGATGAAGAAGAAGGGAAGTAGGAAGAGCTGAAGGATGAATCGATGCCTGATGTTGAAGGACCTATGGATCCTATTGATCCACCTCCTTCAAATAAGAGAAGACCCTCATGGCTCAGGGATACTCTCGCAAATGCCAAGAGACATATTGCCCCAAGGGGGACATTCCGTGAAAGCAAGAAGCTGAATAGATACCAAGGGTATCTAACAGCCATGAGTGCAATTGTACAATCTGAGCCTGGATCGTTTGAAGAAGCCGTAAAGAATCAAGTTTGGAAGGATGCTATGCACGAAGAATATGAGTCCATTATGAAAAATGATGTCTGGGAAGTGGTCCCGAGACCAGAGGACAAATCTGTTGTCACCTCGAAATGGCTCTATAAGATCAAGTATGGATCTTATCGTAGTGCTGAAAAGTATAAGGCAAGATTTGTTGCCCGAGGCTTCTCTCAAAAGGAAGGCATAGATTATGATGATATATTTGCGCCTGTGGCCTGCTATACCACCATCCGATCTATCATTGCCCTTGCTGCAACACAAGGATGGAGTCTCCATCAGATGGATGTGAAGACTGCTTTTCTGCATGGTTCCATAAAGGAAGAGGTGTGTGTGGAGCAACCTATGGGGTTCGAAGTCCGAGATAGAGACACCTATGTATGCAGGTTGAAGAAAGCCCTTTATGGGTTGAAGCAAGCCCCCAGGGCTTGCTATGAGAGGATAGATAGCTACTTGATGAAGTTGGGCTTCACTCGAAGTAATGCTTATCCAAACCTTTATTTTAAGGTTGATGGAGAAAGGCCTCTCATTCTAGTTTTCTATGTGGACGATCTCTTCCTGACAGATGTTGACCCTCTCATTCATCAGTGTAAGAGGGAGCTAGCTTCTGAATTTGAGATGAAAGACCTAGGACTGATGCATTACTTCCTAGGCTTAGAGGTATGGCAGACACCAGGCGAGATTTTCCTTTCTCAAGGAAAATATGTTGT
Organism: Pinus albicaulis; assembly: GCA_034641835.2. Lineage (NCBI taxonomy): Eukaryota > Viridiplantae > Streptophyta > Pinopsida > Pinales > Pinaceae > Pinus > Pinus albicaulis. Next base: position 72,852,495 of record CM076581.1, on the reverse strand, counting down.
GAAGCTCCTGGAGAGATTTGGTATGGTGGACTGTAAGTCTGTGTCAACACCGATGGAACTCAATTTTAAGAAGTTGTGTCAAAACGCTATTGGGCCCGTGCTGGGAAATCCCACCGAGTATCGACAACTCGTGGGGGCCCTGATGTTCCTAGTGAACTCCCGTCCGGACGTATGTTTTGCTGTGAACAATTTGAGTCAACATATGGTTGATCCTCATCATGTTCACTGGATTGGTGCCAAGAATCTATTGAGATATCTTTGGGGCATAATCAACCATGGGCTGAGATACACTACCGAGAGTTTTAGACTCCATGGATATACTGATGTCGATTGGGCTGGCAGTGTGGTGGATTGCAAGAGCACATCTGGATGTTGCTTCACCTTGGGTTCTGCTTCGATATCTTCGATGAGCAGGAAGCAAAAGTCGGTGGCTTTGAGCACTGTTGAGATCGAATACATTGCAGTGAGTATGGCCTGTTGTGAAGTTGTTTGGTTGTGAAAGCTCTTCAGTGAGTTGTGTGGGCATGTGCTAGATGCCACTGTTATCCTTTGTGATAACTAGAGTGGGATTCGTCCTTTTGAGAATCCCGTGTTCCATGATCGATCCAAGCATATTGATATCAAGTGCCACTTTATCCGAGATATGGTACAACGAGGCGCCGTGAGGCTCGATCATATAGGAACTGATGAGCAGGTCGCAGGTATTCTCACAAAGCCCCTGGGGAAGGTCAAATTCCTAACCTTTCGTGAGAAGCCTGGAATCGTGGAAAGACCCTATTTAGAGGGTCCTGCTTTAGTTGGACTATGAGCTCTAGGAGCTCCATGGGGCTTGGGGATAGCTTCTTGGAGCTATAAGCACACACGGGGCTAGGCTTGCCGAACCTTGTTGTGCTTTTGCCCCACCATTATGATATTGAGTTGGTTCACCTATCTTTGATCTATGCCCCACACACATCCTACCCATGGAGTTTCGGACTCATGGGAAGTACCTCTCATTTGGCCAATGAGGTGGGAAATGTGGATAGAGACCAATAGCAAGACCGATGGACGCATCGAAGATTGTCGTACTCTCTATGTCTAGGATGGCACGTGTCCAACACCTTGATCTGGGATCAAGTATGATGAGGTTCTTACCTCTAAATTGACTTCGTGTCAGTAAACTAACTTTAGGTTAGTATGAGACTCTTTTTGAGTCTAAAAGAGGTTTTAACCTCTAAGCTAACTTCGGGTCAGTTGAGCGTGATGTCTTTGTGACTCACCTTTTGTTCTATTTGAGAAGAAGAGTCGACAAAGCAAGTTACGACAGGATGACACACGATTCTATCTGATGGTACACGATGGTACTGATCTCTGGATGGCACAGGTGGACAGATGGAGTTCTCCCTAGCTGAGAGGGAGTGTTAATTTTGGGCAACTAGGTTCAAACTCCATGTTGCACTGCTCATATGATAATGATCATATTTTTGTTGGATTCCTCTTTCGAAGAGGTGCAAGATTGATCTAAAGATCATCTTGTTTGGATGAGCAGAACATATATTTTGATTTTATTTTCCACACATGTGCAAGGTCGGCCAGATTTGTAATGTAGGCTCACAAGCCTAATAGATGTGTCACACACCCTCACTGATGGTTATAAATTGGAGAGACTTGGAGGTCATTTGATCATCAACTCATCACACATTCTCTCATTGTGATCTAATTGGTTCGATAGCCTTTAGAGGCCTCTTTCCTTCACACGTGCGGAGCTGAAGTTGGGAAAAATCTGCGAATCTATTTAGGGTTGTTTTGCTGTGTGTTGACCAGTGTTGACCGTGGTCAACCCTTGACCGTTTGACCTCCAATCTTTGTTGAAAACTTGACTTTTGTAGGCTGTACAACTAGGCACAAAAGTTGATGAAAAAGGAGTAGTTTGACCGAAGCCAAAATCTACAGCATTGACTTTTCTGCGTTGACTTTGGTTGACTAGTGTTTTCTTTTGATGAGTTGTCTTTGAGGGCTGTGTGTGTGACACTTGGAGGGTTGGTTGATCTAAGAAAGACTTTGCTGGCTGATGCATCCTGTTGACTGTCGTAACACACACTATCCTATATCTTTGCTGGACAAGAATAATTGTAAAATCTGATCTATATTATTGGCTTGTCTTCTGTTGATCTATTATTGTGTTCTATGAGCATTTTACTTTCATGTTTATGTGATTGCTAAATTGAATTGGGTCTAAGAAAGATGGAACTAAATTTGCATTAAGCATAGAACACTCCATGTCTAAATTTAACAACGAGTGATCTCAATCTTCTCTCCTCCTAAAAAGAAATGGTGATCAAAGAGTGTCTTCTTCGATCCATTCAAGATCATGACCTTGGTTTTACCTAAGTTGTCTGGCAACTATCGAAAGTCACAAAAGGGGGACAAGGGCATCGAAGTGTCTCTACAACTGCTCAACGAATGAGGCTAGAAGGATCACATCGTTGGTGAAAACAAGGATAGATATCAAGACATGATGGAGTAGGCATCCATCTCCCTCCTAGATGTGTTCCTGCAAAAGGACTCTAGCTCATCAATGTAGATCCCAAACAATGTGGGGGTTAGGGGACAACCTTGCTTTACCCCAATGATACTCCTGATAAATTCCAATAATCTATGTGTTGTGCAAAGACAAGAACTAACTTGTAGAGGCGCATGATAGTTGTCAACAAGGTATTAGATATACCAGTATCTTGATTCTTTGGAACAAAGCCTCATGGGGGGCGGAATTGAAAGCTTTTTTCGAAAGTCCACGGAGTAGCGATAGAATTTCAGAGAGTGATGTTATTCGTCCTCAATAATGGCTTGAAGTGTAAGGATGTGGTCAATGGTTTGATACTTAGGTCGGAATCCATCTTGTCCTTTGGCTCCGAGTTGCCTCCTCTTAAGTTCCCCTGAAAGCATAAAGTGGAGGGTCGTAGCATAAAGTTTAGAGAATGTGTGGCCTACCATGATCCATACTAGAGCTTGGTTTGTGAATCAGGTGGATAATGTGATGTGATCATCACTATGGAAAACCCACACATACTACGTGGTTGAACAAGTCGGCAAGGTGGCTATCCATAGTATAAAGACCCTGTTTGAAAATATCTTCTTGGAATACTTCCTCATTTGCTTCTTTAATTGTATTCACCATCCAGATAGCCTCTTGAATATCTCAATAGGAGAATAAATTGGGAGACGTTTGGGGGGAAGTAACTTGGATGGTGGGTTGTCCAAGGACATCAGACATGAAGTATGGGTAAACATCAAGCATACCTGGGTTAGACAAGGTAATGGCCTTTGCAGGACAAAGTTCTAAGTAGGTATACTTATCTTGTCTAAACATTGATTTCCCAACAACCCTGAATTTGTAAAGGAACAATACTAGTCTCATGAAAGGCTATGCCCTAAACTATAATGGACTGAGGGATTGTTTGCTTGCATTGAGTGATGTACTTGAGAAGGAGGTGTTTTTTTTCCACGATACTGGAGTCTAGGTTAGAATCTTACAATCACTGACGCTACCAATCCAAGTATCACAACAAAGTACTTTGCACAACGAAATATAAAAATGCAGTAAATCAACACGTGCACAAATATACACAATTTTTTACGAAACCCAACTTCGTTATATTAACAATCCTTATTACAACAGTCTAGGGCTCTCGTACCAACGATAATGGCCCTCATACCTCCACTGGTACAAGAATACAAGAACAAGATACACTGATCATCTAGCTGATGTTGCGCACCATCGCAACTCCTCGATCGTATCCTAAACACAATTATTGGTCCTTGTGCTCCCAATCTGCAACTCCTGCCTCTATCAATGTCCCAGCTCCTTTAGGCCATTGAACACAGCTCTCCACCTGCTCTCTAGTTGATTGTTAGTCCATCAACACATAGAGACTCTTGTTGAGTTGTTCACAACTCCCTTTGTAAACAACTCTCGACTACCCACTGCTGCTCCTTAGCTCCTTTAGGACTTCTTCCCTCTAATGCCTTCCTGCGTTGTCCAATGAAGACAAACTACGGGTCAGAGGGTTTCCACCTATCACTACAAGATGTTCTTCTCTTCATTGAACTTGGGTTGATGTAATCTTCTCTCTTGACCTCCTTCCTTTGTCCTTCATGTAGAAATTTTAGCCGAACCCCGGTTTTCAGTTTCTCCTTATTACTCCCATGTAGTTAAATGCCCATTCCCATAACCATTCATTCAACAAGTTGGAAATAATAAATATTTTCTGAAAACACAAATTCTGGAAATTTCAGTGCTGAAACTGCAAAAAAAAAAAAACTCAGAAAATATATCAGCCTCACACAGAAAATGACATGCTGATTTTTTGTCAAGATGACCCTGGAAAAACCCCCTACAACTCTTGGGGAAAACCAGTTCGAAAGCTCTTCTTTATTTTTGATAAATAGCTTTTACAGTGAGATAGAAATACACAAAAAATTTTAGCAACCAAACAAATACAACTTATCTCGTTTTCCGTGCTTAACCACTGCCTCGGAAAATGTGCAAACAACAAAACAGGAACAATGATAAATGTTGTACAGACTCCTTGAATTCTGTGCCCAGAAAACACAACAATAAATGCTGTTGTACGAACTCCTTGAAAAGCGTGCAAAACAACAATAAATGCTACTATACGGCCTTCTCAAAATGCGTGCAGAGGGACAACAATAAATGCTGTACTATTTCTGCCTCGTTTTTTGTGCACAAGGACAACTACTCACTATATGGATTACCTCGAAAATTACGCCACAAAACCAGCAATAAAAACCCTCAAAATCTGTGCCAAAACTATTGTACGACTGCCTAGAAATACATGTCAAAGCTGTTGTATGGTTTTGCCTTGAAACTCGTGCCCAAATTGCCTTGAACTGTGTGCCGACATTGCTGTATGGATTTGCTGAAGTGTTGCCTCGATATGCGTGCCAAGGTTATGCTCTCCTTCACCTCACTGCTCAGAAATCTCCTTTGCTCTCTTCTCCTCCTCTCAAATTCTCATGAAAGACTGAATGACCTTTTCCCTCTTTTCCTCCTTTAACCTAACCCTAAGTGACTTTTGGGGAATCCCTAAATCCAATGGCTGAGAGAGCATTAGATCTAGGGCTTAGATTAAATGTGCATTTAAATCTCACTTTCTATTTTTTAATTCACCCCACTTTAATAAAGACCCTCTTAGTCATTTATTTCCAAAGTCACTTTTCACTTTCTAATTTCACATTGACTTTATTAAAGTCACTTTAAAATTACACTTAGTAACTTTATCACTTATAAAGTCACTTTTAAATTAGATTTGACTTGTATAAATTATAAAGTCACCAGAGCAGTGTTAGTACCTACCGACACTTTTCCTCAGTATCAAAGATCAAAGCCTTAGGGAACCACTTGCTCCCTTCGGGTACCCAAATTTCAACACTCTCTTATTACCGAGGAAAGTGTTCCTCACCACACCCATCTTGTCTCTGAAGTAGACATGCTTGCCCCGTGGTAAGGCTTTGGTGAATATATTTGCTACCTACTCATCTGTGGGAACATACTCAAGCTTCACAGCTCCCTTCTGAACATAGTCTCTGATGAAATGATATTTGATCCTGATATGCTTTGACCTATCATGAAATATTTATATTGACTCCTCCGAGTTAAACACAACTCTCGATTATCACAAATCGACCGAAGGTCTCAGTTTTTGCCGTCCACCAAATAAGCCAAATGTCGAGCCTTGCGAAGCCACATGGCCCCAACCAGCTACCAGACCGGTCGCCATGCACTCTCGCTTCCGCCCGAACTCAATGCCACCGATCGGCTGCTGAAATCCGCCACACAACCGCCGAACCTCGACCCGAAAACAACACCGGTTCTTTTCTCATCGAAGCACAACCGCCCAATTAGGAATCCCAAGGTACCCTACCAACTTCACCCATCTCCTCGTCTACAATAGTTCACGTGAATCCACTCTGTCACCGCAATGCCGCAAATGTGCTCTTTGCAACAACCCGGCTATGCACTCTCCCCCGGTCTCACACATAAACTGACTCATCGTGTTGACTGCAAAACAAATATCTGGTCTAGTGCTGACCAAATACATCAAGGAACCAATCAGCTGTCTGTACAATGTGGGATCCACCAACTCGGAATCCGAAGCATGAAGCTTCTTCCAGTTGGTGATCATCGGTGTCGACATGGGTCTACAATCCTCCATGTGGAATCTGCCAATGATGTCCACAATATACTTCCCCTGCCCCAGGAAGAAATGCCCCTCCTCCTGCCACACCTCCAAACCCAAAAAGTAATGCATCAAGCCAATGTCCTTCATCTCGAACTCCGACGCAAGATCTCTCTTGCAGCCCTCTATGAGTCTCTCTGCACCCGTAATGACCAAGTCATCCACATACAACACTAGAATGAGAGGCTCCTCACCTATCACAATTAAAGTATAGGTTCCGGATCTACATCACTCTTTGTGAAACCCATCTCCTACAAGTATGTATCTATCCTGGAGTACCAAGCTCTGGGAGCTTGCTTCAGGCCATAAAGGGCCTTCTTCAGTCTACACACATGTGACTCCTTCCCATGCACCTCAAAGCCCTGTAGCTGCTCAATGTACACCTCCTCCTGTATGAAGCCATTGAGAAATGCGGTCTTCACATCCATCTGGTGGATCTTCCAACCCATCTCTACTGCTATCGATATGATGGAGCGAATGGCGTGTTATCGAGCCACTGGAGTGTCAAGGTCTCCTCATAGTCTACTCCCCACTCGGGAGCCCCCCAGCCACAAACCTTGCCCTGCTAACTTTTTCAATGCCGCCATATTGCAACAATAAGCTTTACCCTTTGTAAAGCCATCTGGAAGTAACCACGGATTTTCCCTTAGGCCTCAGCACCACCTCCCAAACATCATTCTTTATGATAGAAGAACACTCCTCTTGCATGGCCTCTCTCCAAACCTGCTGGCTAGCTGCCTCCTCATAGCTAGAAGGCTCAGAGTCAACGATGTTGGCAACCATTGCCATATAGCTACAGAACCTCTCAGGTGGTCTGCTCTCTCTGACCTGTTTCTTCGACCCAGCAACAGATGTGACCTCTCTCAAGGTGTCTTGAAGCCACTTGGGCTTCCTCTTCCCTCAGCACACTTCTACCACCGGAGAATGAAACTCCTCATCCTCATCAGAAGCTTGAACTCCTGAATGTCTGTCTGCTATCCTCCTGCCTAAACCTGTACCTATAGATGCTGAAGTACCATGTGAACTATCCATCAGTGGACTACCTAGTGAATTGTTCTGCGGACTGCTCTGCATGCTGCCCGAAGCACCACCCTCTAACTCTGCGAGGCACTACTCACTGATGGAACTGACACCGTAATCGATGTACCTCCTAATCCCTGTCCACTGGATCCCTGTGACTGACTCAGCTGCTCCTGAGGGTCTGGTCGATCCAGATACTCTAACTCCCGTGACCTCCTGAAAACCCTGTCCTCCTCAAACTTCACATCCCGCCAGACAATAACTCTCCTTTGTGCAAGAATATAAATTCGAAAGGCTTTTGAGGTCTCACTATAGCCCACAAAGATACCCTTCTCTGCGGTGGGCTCTAGCTTGGTCCTCTTCTCCTTGGGTACGTAGGAGTATGCAATACACCCAAATATATGAAAATGACCAACATTAGGCTTCTTCTCAGAAAAAGCCTCCTCCGGAGTCACATGCCCCAAGGCACGATGTGGACTCCTGTTCTACAAATACACAGCAGTGTTGCAGGCCTCTACCCACAAAAACAATGGTAACCCCTGATCATGTAGCATGGCTTTGGCAACCCCAACGATGGATCTGTTCTTCCTCTTCGCAACCCCATTCTGCAGGGGGTTGTAAGGAACTGTGAACTCCCTCCTAATGTCTGCCTTCGCACAATAATCAACAAACTCACCAAGGGTGTACTCCCCTCCATTGTCCGACCTGAGGGACTTGATCTTCTGACCTGTCTGAGTCTCCACAAGAGCTCAACTCCTGAAACCGCTTCAAGACCTCACTCTTGGTCTTGAAGAAATAAATCCAAGTCTTCCTGGGGTGATCATCAATGAATAAAACATAGTACTCATATCCACTCAAGGAAACATGAGACATCCGACTGCTCACATCGGTATGAATCAAATCAAGAATCCAAGTCGATCTGCTGTCATTGCTAGGAAAAGGGGACTTGGCAAACTTCCCCATAGCACATCCTCTGCATGTATCAATGTGATCAGAACCGAAATCTGATCTCCCGCAATGTCCTCAAGGCCCCATGATACATGTGCCCCATCCTACGATGCCAAATCTCGCACAGCTCTGAACTGCTAGCTTTGCTGCTGGTACTACTGCTCAATGCCAAAAGGGGTTGAAATGCAAACTTGTACACCTTTGCATGGCGTACACCAATCACTCTAGCTGAATCAGCTGGAGCGCCCCTAGGATATATAAGCACTTGTCCTCTCCTGAACAATACCTCATACCCTCTGTCGTCCAATGCTGAGACGGATATAAGGTTCTTCCTCATCCCTGGCACATATAGAACATTAGACACTTTCAAGGGAGGTTTGGGTTCCCTATCAAATGTCAATGTCTCCACACCGACTGTTCTAACAATGTTGTCATCTCTGAGTACTATCTCTATATCAGTGCCACTTTCTGAAAGCTCTAAGAAGTACTCACGGACTCCTGTCATATGACGTGAAGCCCCACTGTCAACATACCACATTCCTAAAGATGCTCCGCTAGTGGAGGGAAATGCACACTGCCTCTCAACTTCCGTGGCAGGTGATCCTGCACTAGTGGACTCAGAAGCAATGAACCCAAACTCCCGGTCAAAGCTCTCTGAAAAGTCCCTATCTCTGCTGATGCTGCCATGGTCTTGTTCTTCCCCTTCTTCTTCTCCAAACACACAACTGCGTAGTGTCCCAACTTCTGACAATTCCAACACTTCACCTTGGAATAGTCCTTCTCCTTGTTCAGCTACTTACCTTTACCTTTGCCTTTACCCCCACCACCACTTGTGGAAGCTTGCTTCTTTTCCTTGCCTTTCTTGCTTCCTGCTAACAGTGCTACATTGTCATCCTCCTCAACTGGTTTAGCTGCCCCAAGCTGTTTCTTTCTGATTTCATTCTGTATGCAATCATCCCACAACCTTTCCCAAGTGGGAAGGGTCTCCCGTGCAACAATCCCATCAGCAAAGTTCAGCCATGTACTGGGAAGGCCATTCACTGTAATCCGCACCAACTTAGTGGGTGGAATGACCTCTCCAACTGCTGCCAACTCATCTCTCACATCAATGATCTTTGTGAGGTATGTAGTAACACTATCAGTCTTTGCCATTTTTAATGGCCTTCAACTTCTCCCTTAGAACCATTTTTCTGTTCTCGTTGGTACTCTAGTAAAGATTGGTCAAGGCTGTCCACATCTCATGAGCAAGTCTCTTTCCTCTCACATGAGGAATGCAATGGTCTTTAATACTATCCAGAATCAGTCTCTTACCCTTGTTATTCTTCTTGTTAAAGTCTGCCAACTGAACAACATCAGTAGGCACATTCACAGGGTGCTGTTGGGTATGCACCATTATACCCCAGACTTCTGCCTCCTCAAAGATGCTTTGCATTCTTTCCTTCCATGTACTGTAGTTGTTGTGCCCATCCAACCTATCGTCCACCCTCAAGCCCAAAGACATGCTTGCTGTCCTAATAAACTAAAAATTTCATTGCTATGGTAAAGGTTCAGTTTTCTGTGTGTAAAATTAGCTTGTTGTAATTTTTTTCTTTGCTGTACCAACTGCACTTTTCAACAAACTGGCTCTGATACCATGTAAGAATTTTAGCCCAACCCTGATTTTCAGTTTCTCCTTATTACTCCCATGTAGTTAAATGTCCATTCCCATAACCATTCATTCAACAAGCTGGAAATAATAAATATTTTCTGAAAACACAAATTCTAGAAATTTCAGAGTGCTAAAAATGCATAAATAAAAACTCAAAAAATATATCAGCCACACACAGAAAATGACAAGCTAATTTTTGATCAAAATGACCCTAGAAAAACCCCCTACAACTCTTGGGGAAAACCAGTTCGAAAGCTCTTCTTTATTTCTAATAAATAGCTTTTACAGTGAGATAGAAATACACAAAAAATTTCAGCAACCAAACAAATACAACTTATCTTGTTTTCCATTCTTAAACACCACCTCGGAAAATGTGCAAACAGCAAAACAGGAACAACAATAAATGTTGTACAGACTCCTTGAATTTTGTGCCCAGAAAACACATCAATAAATGTTGTTGTACGACCTCCTTGAAAAGCGTGTAGACCAACAATAAATGCTGCTGTACGGCCTCCTCAAAATGCGTGCAGAGAGAACAATAAATTTTGTACTATTTCTGCCTCAGTTTCAGTGCACAAGGACAACAGCTCACTGTATGGATTACCTCGAAAACTGTGCCACAAAACCAACAATAAATGCCCTCAAAATTTGTGCCAAAACTGTTGTACGACTTCCTAGGAATATGTGCCAAAGCTATTGTACAGTTCTGCCTTGAAACTCGTGCCCAAATTGCCTTGAACTGTGTGCCAACTTTGCTGTACAGATTTGTTGAAGTATTACCTCAATATGCGTGCCAAGGTTTTGCTCTCCTTCACCTCACTGCTCAGAAATCTCCTTTGCTCCCTTCTCCTCCTCTCAAATGTTCATGAAAGACTGAATGATCTTTTCCCTCTTTTCCTCCTTTAACTTAACCCTAAGTGACTTTTGGGGAATCCCTAGATCCAATGGCTGAGATAGCTTTAGATCTAGGGCTGAGATTAAATGTGCATTTAAATCTCACTTTTTATTTTTTATTTCACCCCACTTTAATAAGACCCTCTTAGTCATTTATTTCCAAAGTCACTTTTCACTTTCTAATTTCACATTGACTTTATTAAAGCCACTTTAAAATTAGACTTAGTAATTTTATCACTTAAAGTCACTTTCAAATTAGATTTGACTTAACAACTTATAAAGTCACTTTAGGAGAAAAAGTTAAATTCTTTTGGACACTTTTCCTTAGGCCAAAGATCAAAGCCTTAGGGAACCACTTGTCCTCTAGTACGCAAATTTCAACACTTCAAGGATCATCCCTAAGCTTACACAAATCTTCACCCTTCCTTCCAACTGTTAATGTCTTTGTTGGCAACTGATCTAGGGCTACTTTGAGAACCCACTTGTTGCCCTCCAACAACCTCAAGATGCCCAATACATGTCTATCTAATCTGGACCTATCCTCTAGCAACAATTCAAACTTGAATACGTCAAAACCATACCTTTCTAGGTATGTTCACACTGCTATAGATTCAGATTTGGTTAGGGAAACCAAACAATCTTGTTTTTCCCCCTCCTTGCTCTAACAATCCTCCGAGTATTGCAACCTTCCTCTATCCTTGTTCTGCTCCCATTCGTTGCTCCTTTAGGGTGGTCTGCACCTAGTTTTAGGGCTTGCGGTTGCTCCTTTAGGGTGGTCTGCACCTAGTTTTAGGGCTTGCGGCTCCCTAAACTAGTCCACTTCAGACCTCGGTCTAGACTGCAACTAATATAGGGACTGCGACTCATCAAAATAGAGAAATTCGCCACCTAAACAATGTAACAATAGCCCAGAAACAACTTGGACTTGTCCCTCAAATCTCGTCCTGCTCCACAGATCCACTCGACCCTCAAACAATCTCAAGAATACCCTAAACGACTCCTTGCCTTGTTGAAGTCTGCTCCTGATCTACAACCCAAAACAAAGATGTATTCCTTATGAAATTTTGCTCTTGGATGTGTCTACTAACCGCCATGTCCACTCTTATTTATATGTATCTCATGGGCTCCAACAACCTGTCTCTTAGGGCTAAAACTAACCCAACCGACTTGAATTTCTTGTGAAAACCCAGCCAACACATAAATAAATTTTTATCTCTCAAACCACATGACATCTCTTGGTGTTTTAAGTGTCCCTTTGCTCCTATAAAGGTTCCCTACATCCTCCAAGTGTCAAAATATCCTCGTGGTTCCACACCCACAAGCTTGGGTGCAAAGCCCATACCTTAGGTTCTAAGCCCACAAAGGCATTTGTGGAGCTCATTCCTCCAAAGCCCCGAATCCTAGGGCTTGGAGTACCTCCCAAGCTACAAATCTCAATAGGAGGGTTCAAAATCTCCCCAATCAACCTAAATCAAGCTTTGCCCCCAAATCTCAAAACCATATAGAACGGTGGGTCTGATGATCGTGTCCAAGAGGTGCCTCTTCTATGAAATATCTTGGAAGTGGTTATGGGAGATTGTATCTCAAGAAAGGCAAGGGAGCCATATCCCTTATTGAATGAAGGTCAAAGGGCATGTCGCATGTTGAAACAAGGTCCCATGAATTGAAACCATAGTTATATGTAAATTGTAGTCATCTCAATCTCCCCCCTTGGAAGTAGAAGTGGTAGTTTAATAGAGCATGCTTTAACTCCTTGGAGATCAAAATCTTGGGTTTTACGTAGGTTAAAAATCAATTTCCGAAGGTCAGAGAAACTGGATAAAGGATTTTTTTGTCTTTGTAGGCCTTGAGGTGAAGATGCCAGAAGAGCAAAATCATTAGTCGAAAGAAGCAAATACATCGACTCGCAGAAACAACCATCCTAATCCTAAATATGCTCTTAGAGAAAGGACTTTGGGTCATCGATGTGGATCTCAAAAAGAATCAACAAGGGATGATCCACAAAAAGAGTCAACATAGGAGGGCATCCTTGCTTAATCTCGATGGTGATGGGAATGAAGTCTGGGAGGTTGTGGGTTGTGCAGAGGTGATCAAGAACCCCCCCCTTCGAATTGCTCCTAGAACGTGCTCCGAGCAAGAGTGACTCGGGAGCGGGCTCCCGAAATTCGCTCCCGCAAAAAACATTTCGCTCCCTGGTTTTTTTCACAAATTGTTTTTCACAAAGATGTTCCAAACACAATTTTTTTCAAACAAACAAGTTTTTTTGAGTAGAGCAGCCTAATATTCAAGCTCATGGCCCTAGTATTGATATGCATTTCATGGTAATATGAAATTCTTAAAGTAAAAGGATGTCTTTCATTTTCATCTGTTTACTTAAATTTTTAACATTACCATGAAATGACTCAGTATGTTTGAGAGTGGTTCCAACTTCCAACCTCATTGTATTTCATATGGAGAAAGTAGAATTTTAGGTCTCACTCAAAATCCAGTAGACTTATTAGTTTTTTGGGATTTCAAGATTGGGGGGATTGCAATGTTTCCATTGGATTTTGTCATGTACTAGGGTATGGGACTCGTATTTAATCAAGAGTGCCAAGCCCGCTATGTACCTTCATGTTAGTGACATTGGTTCTTGAACTCCTCTATCATGACCCTATTAAAAATGTACTCATCACTAAAACAAATTCATGACTTGACATGCTACATTTTTTCTATCTTATGTTAATTGCTTAGAGGGTGATATTAATGACAAATATCCCAAGATAGGCAATGATTTTGATGATATGTTGCTATTTGTTGTAGCATGATTTTTTTGGATGCTAGATGCCGTCCAGAGCCTATTTGTTGATGTATTTTCAGTTCAGAGATGGATTACACTCGATGTTATTTTGGTTATGTGCACCCTTACAAGTTATATAAATGAGAACTTGTAACTTGTGGACGTGGTTGATAAATATTATAACTTCTAGATGATTGATGTTATATGGTGTAATCCATGTTTTTATGCTTTGTATATCTAATTCATCATTCTACATGTTTTTGTTGACATATATGCATCAACATATATAAAAATATATATAATATACAAATTTGCTCCCGACCCAGGAGCTTTTGAAAATGTTGCTCCTCACTCGTCCTTCCACTCCCGCTTCCAAGTATCCTTGAACTGACTTGTAGATTCTCATGATGGCCACCAAGTAGGTCCCTCAAATTCCAGTATTCCAAAGCATTTGAAACAAAGCCTCTTTTAGAATTGTGTCAAATGCTTTCTAAAATTCCACAAAGTAGCAAAGTACTTTAAGAGAACAATAACAAGCCTCCTCGATAATGGCCTTGAGTATGAAAATATGGTTAGTAGTTTACTCAGGGCAGAAGCCTACATGTCCTTGGGCTCTGACATGTAGCCTCGTGCTTGTCTGAAAGCCAAAGGCGAAGAACTATAGTTGTCTTGATTGGAGTCGACCCTCATATAGGGAATCGAGTAACTGATACATTAGGACCATGCTTGAGGGAAACTTAAACAAATCAGCAATGTGAGAGTTGTTAAAATTGGACAACTAGGTCCAAACTCCATGTTGTGATGCTCAGATGAAGATTCCGATATTTTTATTGGATTCCTCTTTCGGAGAGGTGTAAGATCCATATAAAATTTATCTTAATCCGATGAGCAGAACATTTATTTTGAACTTATTATTTATAATAAATTATATGTGCAGGTCGGCCTTAAGGTTTTACACCCCCAGCAGATGTGTCACACACCTCAATGATGGATATAAATACAGTCAAAGTTGGAGAGCATTTCACACTCAATCATCACACATCTTCTTCTCTTCTCTGATTTAGTACGAGCTCCTTGGAGGACGAATTCAGCTCACACGTGGGAAAAGGGACGAGTTTGTACAGCCAAGAAGAAGGACGCAGATTACTGCAGCTAGGGTTTCCAAGGAAGTTTGACCAGCGTTGACTTTGGTCAATGCATGGTCCAAAGAGGCTGAAATTTATTGGAGACTTCGATTTTAGGAGGCCGTACACATTGGCATAAGAACCGAGGTCAAAAGGTTGACCGAAGTTGGAGCTGCGTTGACTTTTATGTTGCTGCCATGCGTTGACTTTTCTGGACAGCATTGACTTTTTTGGAGTTGACTTGTGTTGACTTGGTGACTGATTTGAGGATTGTTGTGACACATTCTGGGTTGGCTGATCAAGGAGACTTTGCTGGTTGAAGCATCCTGTTGACCGCCGTAACGCACCATCATATTCCTCTGTTTCTGGTTTGTCTTCTATAGATCCACTGGTATGTTCTATCAGCATTTTACTTAACTGTTTGGGTGATTGCTGTAATAAAAGTAAAGTTGCATCAAGCATAGAACATCTACAAAAATTTACAAGAGTCAAGAGAGTATGTACCATGTTTATGGAATTTGGTTTGAGAGCTGCCTCTCAGGCTTGTCTAAAAGCCAAAGGTAAAGAACTGTAGTTGTCTTGATTTGAGTCGACCGTCATATAGTGAATTGAGTAAATGATACACCAGGAACATGCTTGAGGGAAACTGTAACAAAGTACATGATTAAACAAATCAGCAATGTGAGAGTCAAGAGAGTGTATACCATATTTATGGAATTTGGTTTGAGAGCCTTGCTAGTGCTCATAACCTTGACTTCTCTCTTGACGTCGCCCAAAGAAAATAGATGACAAGAGTGGGGGGGAAGGGGGAGACGTGACATGGATAGGTGCCTTTCCAGGGAACATCATATAGGTAGACTATATTAGAGAACATGTCCTAGGTTTCTAGGTCTAGGGGGAGAGTCGACTGATTGGGGATCACTTAAAAGGGTATGCTAGAAGGTTTTTGGGGAATAGTGAAAGACCTTGTAAAACTCGCATCTTTGCAGAGGAAGGAAAGTTTGCTTTTATGACAGGAGTTGGTGCTACGGTTTATAGATATGTTGAAAGGATGAAGGGTCACGTTTAAAAAAGAAACAAAGGTGCTTATTGTGTAGTTTGCACTCCTCATTGAACTCACTGTTCGTGGGACCAAAGCCAGGCATTGGGGTACAGGGGGTTGTTGGGTGTAATGGGGATATGAATCGAGAGCAGTCTCCCAAATAGCTGTGCACTACATACACTTTTGTCTGTCTAAATAGTGAGAAATTGACTTGTGAATTTATCTGTGGGAAACCATTCTACTTGCTTAAGTAAATTTGCTTGAAGAGAAAAGCAAATGATCAATGGCTGTCACTCTCAGTCAATTGATAAAAAGAAGAAACTAGGAGAACAATAGTTCCTGAGGAAGCAGATAAGCTTCCATCAGGACTTTACTAGCTGAATCCTTGGCAGGTATGGTGGAAGTTCTAGTCTAGGTGGATGACATGGTTGATAGGTTACAGGTTCACCATCATATGTTTTTTGAAATGATGCAGCACACCCAGTTTTGTTTAACATCTCACAACACCAAATGGAAAGGTAAAATGGATGGATAAGTTGAATAAAAAATAGATTTTCAAATAATTAATCATTTGATTGACAATGCTTGTGTTCGGACTCTTGAAATTTTTTGTTCAATTGGATTCAAATAGAACAGATTGCATCAAACTTGTGTAATATTGACCTTTTATTTTCTGTTTTGGTCATCATGTTCATGGTTCAGAAAGAAATTTGTTTGTTATGTTTAACACTTTTGTTAAATTTACTTCAAAGGTTCAATGACTAGGACAATTGTTTGTTAATAGCAGATGTTTACTTGGGTGTTCAGGCAATGAGTTCTGCAGAATCAGGGGTTGATGCCAAGGACATTGCTCTGTGGAAAGCACTCTGTGCTTCACGCAATATTCTTATCAATGAGATACAAAGCATTGGTAGGGGAAACAATCGGAGAATTGATGGTCTGGAAAATATAGAAGAAATAACAATTAAATCTATTGCAAGAAAACTTGGCAAGAGACCTACACCAGAAACCAATGATATTGGGAATAATGAACTGCTTGGGAAGGAGAAGTCAGGTTCAGAAGAATCAACACATGTGTCAACAGAGGGCTCAGAGGTATTGTATGTCTAGCTTCTGACATGGGTGTTCCTATATATGTTATATGGTTAATAATTGTCATTGGAGATTATCAGTGGATTGGTTATTGATATTCATTTGGTGTCATTTTAGGTCAGTTTTTTTAATTGTATAAAATTTTATTCTTTGTAAATTTTCAATTTGACATTCATTTATGCCCTTGCATTCTCTTTGGGCAGCAAGGCACTGGATCATTTGATGAGGATGAAGAAGACTATTGGCAAATGTTATCCAAGGCAGATATGGCAGAAGCATTTCGAGCATTGGGAAACCAATTGTCATATATTTGGAGCTCTTTTTTAAGATTCCATAGGTTCTGGCAATTTAAGCAAAGAATTATTTACTAATTTGATAAGTTATTATCTAGATAAAGGAATTTGTGGATTTGTTTTGACTTCAGTTTCTGGGTTCGTGTTGAAAACATAACTAATAAGAGTGACATTTATGCCCTTGGGATATACATTTAGTTTGAATTTTGAATAAAATACATAGATGTTTATGTGTCAGCTAACTTTCGTAATACATTAGGATATGATCTGCTACAGAGCTTCTTTAGAAGAGATTGTCTGACTCGCATTCTTGTCTTTGTTTTTAACCTGAAGGGAATATAACATAGAAGTATTGGAATATTTGCGTTGTCTGTGGGCTGAAGACCGAAGTACTGAGTGGTCAATGTGGTTAGTACACCCATTGGAGCTTCAGCACAATGAGACATCGAATGAAGATTCTGAGGGTGGCACCCACTACATGCATTTTGCTAAGGAATCACTTATGAGGACCTCAAATGAAGATGTAGGATTTTTATTTTAGTATGTTTTCCTTGTGATAGATTCATACAAGCATGTCAATGATTAGATTAGTTACATAGTTATATATTTTAACTGTGAAAGTAACCAATATGATCAGCTTACTATATTACACATTTCAATATTATTGGTGTATAAACATTTAAGTTCTGAAGTCTGTCTTACGTTCTGTTTTCTTCCCAGCCAGCATTAACTGCAGCTTCTTCTGCTGATCTACATCGGAAGAGCATTGAGCAAATGAAGGTAGATGTTTTAATTCTCACAATGTTTCTTTTGTTTGGACTTTATTTTTTAAGTCTCAAAAGTTTACGATTTCAAAGCTTGCCATACTCATGAAGGGTTTTCTTATCCGAATAATGTTAGCTTGGTGCAGATAAACAGCCGTTCTCTTCAAGATTTGCAAATATTTGGTAGTCTATCTCAGGTTCCAGTCATTTATGTTGAACAGCATATGATCCAATGCCAGAAATCTTGTTTTGTTGAAGATGTCGCCTCTTTGAGCCTTAATGGCCCCTTGGACAAAACCAAAGCTACCATTATGCCAAATGCAGCAATAAATAGTTTGCCTCCAAAGACGTCCAATCATGTTCTGGTGAGAAGAGCACTGAGGGTGGTAGTCTTTGTCCATGGATTTCAGGTCAGCTTCGCCACTTAGCCTTGAATGAAACTAATCATCCTTTGTAGTAGATAAGACATGAATTTGGTGAACTGTTAGAGATTTTGAATGGTTAAAACATTGGATTTTTTTCCCCTTTTTGATCCTTTTATAGCCTGGAAGTATGTGAATTTTTTTTTGTAATTACTTGTTGGAACTTTGTGGATTTTTAAAGATCAGGTTGGGGGTTTGGGGGATTTCACAAATTGTGTGTGTGTGTGTGTGTATTATGGCATTATTGTCTTATATTATATTGCAATATCATATATTACTATTGTAACTATAAATATCTCCACATGTGTTATATGCAATGAAGCCAATTCCCACAGGATGATTTGGCAAAGCCCTGTAAGTTGATGGACTTCATGGGTTCAGGGTTGGTAAGATCTAATTTTTCAGATAAGTCAAGAAGAAGCTGCAGTGTCAAGGCCTACAGGTCATGAAAGATGTTTACTAAATACTTGAACAAGCACTAGTTTGAGGGTAAGAAAGAGCTCGAGAAAATGAAGTATGCAATTGGCATACCCAGGTACAGAAATTTCATATTTCTGAAGCACTGGAAGCATGCCCATATTTTTCGTCCCCCATAGATTTTTGTTGCAGGGGATGCTTGGAAGTAGCCCAGAGATGCCAGCCATGCCGACTGGGGTGTGGCTCTGCCAACAATGTCTGCGACAATATATATTGTAGTTTTGCTATGATTGTCATGGGGAATTATCTTGATATGTTCGAATACACAAATTATGTTGTTTATTTTATAAGGAAGCCGATTATTCTTTCTTTTGATATTCATTTCTATGTTTCCTAGTTTAAATTGGCTTTACTTTTAATGATGCAGCAAAGTTTCATTTCACTTTCCCTTATATCCTCTTCTTAAATTACATGTCATATATTACAGTTATTTTATGATTTAGTGGTGGAAGTGTGTTCTTTTCTGGCAAGTGAATGCCATTATTGAGTTTGATGGGATGACAATTAAATAAGGGTACGTTTTGCTGACCAATCAATTAAAATAAAAGTTGATAATGAAGTAAAAGCTGAAACAATTGTGAAAAGTACCATTAGTGTGTATTTTGAGAATTTCTTCTGCATTTACAAGAGGGAACATTGAATTTTTCCTCACAGAAGGTTTGTTCTCTTTGCTATGGTCTTATTTTTGTGTGGATGCAATCTATGACAAATTTAATGTTATGAAACTCCTTGGACAGGGTCATCATCTGGATTTACGGCTAGTCCGGAACCAGTGGCTCTTGATTGATCCAGGTGCAGAGTGTCTTATGTCAAGGATCAATGAAGATAAAACAACCGGTGATTTTAGAGAACTAGGGCAGAGATTGGCAGGAGAGGTTTCATCCTTTTTAAATATTAAATTCAGTTCAGCTTCAGGAAGGACTGCCTATGGTAGTTTCAGGCTTAGTTTTGTCGGCCATTCAATTGGGAATGTCATTATTAGATCTGCCTTAACAGGTGTGGTTTCATACGTGACATAGTTTCTCTGTGTATTTTTATTTATAGTTGGGAAATGATTGGCCTCATTCAAATTAAATAGAAATTGATTTTATGATGTGTCATTTCAGATGCCGCAATGAAGCCCTATCTGAAAAATCTTTACACCTATATGTCCATTTCGGGGCCTCATTTAGGATATTTGTACAGTTCAAATACTCTGTTCAGCTCTGGTTTATGGCTTTTCAAAAAACTCAAAGGATCTCCTTGTATGCACCAACTAACATTTACTGACGAGACAGATATTCAGAGTTGCTACCTTTTTAAGCTAAGCCAGGTTTCACATCACAATCCTTCCTTCTAATTGTGTGTTTAGTCTATAAACATGGAAGTAAAATTTGTTTTTTTTAGATTTTTCTACTGTTTGACTGTATAGAGAACCTTGCAAATCTAATTTTTTTATGGTATTTCTGATTCAGGAGAAAACATTTGAGTATTTTCAGAATATTATTTTACTTTCCTCTCCACAGGTAGTTTATTGAGTTCATCTTTCTTATGCGGTTGTTTGAGTTTCTACAAACTTGATATCTCATCAAACATGAAACTAATTAATCCTGGGATAATGCATTCATGACCAAACAGGATCGCTATGTACCTTATCATTCTGCACGAATTCAGTTATGCCATGCAGTGACACGGGATTACAAGAAAGGACCAGCTTATAGAGCCATGTTGAATAATTGCCTGAATCAGATTGTCTCAGCTGCTACAACTGATCGTCTATTTCTACGTTGTGATGTGAACTTTGATACCTCTTCTCAGGCCAGAACCTTGAATAATTTTATTGGCCGAACTGCTCATATTGAATTTTTGGAAACCTGTACATATGCAAGATTTTTAATGTGGTCTTGTCCTAAGGTCTTTTCCTGAATGAAGTTGGATGGTATTGATTTTTCTAACATTGAAAGAAGAAATTGCATTAATGTCCACAAATTAACAATTTAGGACAGTGGGACCCAAAAGTACATCTAGTGACAATGACAATTGAGAAAATAATCAATATCTTCTTATTGGACTCGAGCAACCATATAAAAAGCTAACTGATAGTGATAACAGGTATTAGTGGTATCTTCAATGACCAAATCATTTTATTTGTAAAATGTAATCAGAATTGGATAACTTGTATTTTTCAGTGTTCATATGGCTATGAATTGGAGGATTCTAAATTTTTTTTTCCCAAATTAATTTGGGTTCAAGCAAGGGCAAATGCCAGTTTGTCTACCTACCAGCTGTGTAACATATGCAACTAAGGAACTAAGGGATATTTACTAATAGCAAAAAGTTGATCCATTATTTCAATGTTGATGTAAATTTGGTCATTTCAGATTTACAAATGGCAGAAAGTTGGTCCATTATTTCAATGTTGTTGATATGAATTTGAAGTCATTTCAGATTGGTCTTGACTTGTCTATAGTTTAAGATTTGAACTTAATGCTTGTCTCTTATCTCTCATGGAGTTTTCAAATCAATGGAATCCCCAACCATATGGTTATTGCATTTATGCATCATAATATAATGGCAAATTTTAAATCACTTCTAAACTCACTGAAATTAACAAAAAGTTCACAAAGTCCCACAATTTAAAGTGAACAGCTACGTTGCACGGGTTCCCGCACCCGGGGGTGGGGTTCCCGAACCCGCACCGGCTTCCCGCACCCAAGTACCGGATTCTCCGCACCCAAGTACCCTGAAGAACCCAAACGAACCGGGTTCTTCAAAAAAAAAATTCGGGTTCTTGGGTTCTTTTGGTATGAAGAACCCATCGTTTGGGTACTTAGAACCCGAATTTCAGTTTCTTCAGGGTTCTTCATGAACAATTTTTTCAAATATATAATTTTTTTTAAATGATTAAAAATTAAAAAATTTAATTAAATTTTAATAAATATTAAAAATAAATTATAATTTAATAAAATAGAGTTTGTTTAGTCTTGACTCTTAAATTCTCCACCCTCCTCATTCCGCACGCTGCTTCCCATTCTTTCTCACCGCCCAGCATTCCACTGCTCGCAAACGCAGCGTTCTTTGCTATCGAACCATTTTCCTCATCCCTCTTACGCCGTCGTAGCATCATTAACCCTGCAAATAAACGCACTCAGAAAACGAAGCGATCATCCCTCGAGCTCCATCCTTCTTCTGCCGTGGGCGTTAACCTGCACAACAAAACGCACACAAAAAAAGAGTGTGGCTTTCGACCTGCATAGTTTCTCTGCTACCGAGCCTTCAGATTCTGCTTTGCGTCGACATCGGGCTCCTCCTCCCGACGCCCAACCTGAAACTCACGCAGATAAGAAATATCATATGTATGCGTTGATTTGTTTTGATCGGATTCATTTTGCGTGCATAAGGGTTTAGTATAGTTTAGGTTTAGATTTGTTAATTTTTAATTTTGTTAGTTTAGATTTAAATCTTAGTTTTTATTCATTCCACTTTTGATAGCGTTAGTTTTAAAATAGTTTTATTTTATGATAGGTTTTAGATTTCGTTTTTTTTAGTTTGACTCTTAGTTTTAGATTTTTTGGTTTAGTTTTAGTTTAGAGCGTTAATTTGGAATATTTTAAATTTTTGTTCTTAGAGTTTGTTTAGTCTTAATTTTCATTAAATTTATAATTTATAAATTTAATTTATAAAATATAGTATTATATATGATATATAAATTATAATTTATAATTTATAATATATATTAATATAAAAATATCCAGACGAACCCACGCACCCTGTTTCAAAAAATGTCGTCCCCGTCCCCGTCCCCGTCCCCGCACCCGCACCCACGTTTCCTGGCAACATAGGTGAACAGCGGTCTTCCGAAAACTATTCAAGCAATAGACCATGACTATGACTATGACTATGAGTGTCTTCCATTATGCAATGCCATTTTAAATGTGTCCTATTTCATAAAAGTTAGAGCAGCAATAGACCATTTTTGACATAAGAATTGTTTATGCTATGGTGAGTTCCTTGTTTTCACTGGAGGTCTATAATTATCCTCAGCAGCCAATTTTGAAACCAAATTTGTACTACAAAGCCATGTTATATGCAATTTGAAATCAGTTGTGAAGAGCCTGAAATTTGTCTCACCTTCTTGTATATGTGCACTTTGAGGAACCAGTGACATGGTATCAGATCACTGAACAATTCTGAAAGCCTCAGAACTTGAGCTTTAGGGGGGTGTTCTAGATCAAATATAGAGAGCATCCACCTTGAAGAAGATAAAATATCTGACAAAGGAGACATCGTACGAGATATCCAATAGTAGTCTTTTTTCTGCATTTCAGTGTGTTATGATAACACCGCCACCAACTTCACCTCAACTGACTTTGTGATAAATAATCTGAAGATTGGAATTGTTGTTGAATGGAACCTTCATGAAGGTGAAGGTGGCAGTGGGAGTTGAAGTTTTGCACAACAATTATTATATTGCAAAATGTTGATTTTGATTGTTAATTATTATTGGGGTTCAATTTTGAATTTGTTTCCCTCTTGATGTGATAGTATATTTCCGCTAGATCAAGAAAAAATTATGTTAGACCAGTGCTTTATTTTTGTGTATTACGTTATCGTCTTAGCATAAACTCTCCGTGATCACTGTGACGTTCTCATTTGAATTTGATGCTGTCAGCTTTGAAAGGTCATCTCTGCTGGCTGGGTCATTGGGGGTTCTTTGTTCCAGCGAAGGCTTTGATAGGCCCCATCTGAAAGGCCCCATCTAAGTCAACCAATCATCTCTTGTGGACTCAATGTTCCCATCTCCTTCATCAGTGGGTAGGTGGGGATCCATTCAAAGCTTGGAACAAAGTATATCTCGAGGCCCTTGAAAAAACTTACTTGCAAGTAATTGTTTACCTCCAATGCCCTGCCAGGGACTTATAGCATATATTCTTTATATTAATAACAGTTTATATTAAGTGCTCTTTTTTTGGTGCTTTATGTTGTCGTGTGAGCATATCCCATTAATAACCTTTGTGATAGAAAGTAAGAGGTTGTTGAACAAACTCCCTCCATGCAATGACTATTATCTTATCTCCAACATTATAACAGAGAAAATTACAAAGGAACCACATATAGAAAAGTTTCGCTAAGCATTAGAGAAAGCTCAAATTCTGTTTCAGGAAAATGATGTAGGTAGTGCAAGGATGGCTGATGGAGTCAACTTGAAAGTTGACGATGAATGTCTATTCAAACATTGGAACAACAAGTATCATAGTTTTCTTGAATATGTGTTTTGCATATGAACCCCCATTAACACCTAGATTGCATTCGTTAAATGAAGAGTTAGTTTTTAGCTTGATTTCATCATACTAGTGAGTTGATGATTACACCAAGGATTTTCTATGGTTTAACAAGTATTTTTTAATTTTCATTAGATTCTAAGGATTTGCAATTTTTAGCATTTCTATTTTTTAGGAGTTAGTGTGTTGCAACTGATATGATAGATTTAATGACTTATTTGTGGTACTTGAGAAGCTGCAACATTTTGCACCTTTCCCTTTCCGTGCTTTTTGTTTGTACATTGTGAGGCATAATGACCACTCTTATGGCACACAAAACATTTCACTTTTCTCATACCTTTCTTCTTTCAAGCTTGTGAAGTAATCCTCTCCTCCTGTATTCTTCTTGACCTTCTCATTTCCCTTCCATGCCTAACTAGCAAGTGCAAGATTCTCATCATCACCCCTGTACTGTACTCCTAACAAAGATTCCTCTTAAATCTCCTCTTGGATTAAGTCATCCCATAGTCTATCCCAATCAGGAAGATGCTCTCATGTAACGATGCCTTTAATGAAAGGATCCCATGGTTTGTGAGTCCATTCAAGGCCATCCTTGCCATCTCTTCATTTGTCACAACCTCCCCAATTGTTACCAATTCATCATAGATCTATGTGATTTTGTGAGATAAGTGGTCATGGTATTTGATTTGGTCATCTTGGTGTTACTAAGCTTCTCTCTCAACACTATATTACTATTGGCATAATCTCTCTGATAAAGATTTGTCAGACCCTCCCACATATCCCTTGTTGTATTCTTCTCAAATAGGTGAGGAATCACATGATCATTCACCACATCCAAGACTATCCTCCTTGATTTCACATCCTTCTAGTTGTGGATGATGAGTTCTACAACATCTATAGGTGAGGTGGGTTTGGTGTCAACAAACTCCCATAAACCATTCTCCATAGGATAAATGTAATTCTCTCCTTCCATGGAATGAAGTTCAGTGTGCCCTCCAACTTGTTCTTAAATATTAACCCAATTGCGGTCATCTCCCAAATCAAGAAAAAAATACCAAAAACTTGAATCTACTTCCAGAAATATAGATCTATTCTAAACATGTATGAAATCTAGTTCCCCTTCTTGAGAGTTGATGCTCTGAATTTTTTAATTCTAGATCTGGTTTTAATACCTATCAATCTTTTATACCAAAAAATATTTGTGTGATTACTAAATATAAAACACTGGAATTTTTAATAAAAAATTAAATAGTAAAAGCACACTGAGAAAAAGTTTCACCGCAAATAACCCTCTAATTACTCTTAAATTTTTTTATCTAAATAGTAGGAAAGTGGCCCATAGAGAAAATATAAAAAATTTACAGTAATAGAACCTAGACAAATTAGTTCCCTAAAAATCTTGGATGTGCACTAGCTGAATTTCCCCCACTCATGCGCACTTTGGATCAAAGCCCTGACACATTGACCTGTAGCAGCTCATGCACACACACACATACCTTTTGCATGTAGTCTACCTCACTCGTGTGGCCCAATCTATATCTCCCTAAATGTGCAGCTCTCTACAGAATTTCCTTCACATGTGCCACCTTCGACAAACTTATGCTCAGAACTAGCATGGCCTTGGCACCCATTTAGTCTTCTTTTCCATATGTTTTCTATTGCAACACTTCCTCTTCGTTGATCACTTTCCCTGTTAAGGGAAATGACCAACATTTTGAGAAAATTTTGTGGGGGACAAGAAAGAATGAATGGAATGGGCGAGTGCTCAAGCGAAAACCCCAACAAATCTTCCAAGAAGATTCTCATACAATAAATTTAATCATTAAGCAAACAAGAAATGAATATGAAGCTAAAGATTTTATGTACTAGGTTATTTCTTTAACGAGTATTGCCTTTGTATTTAAAATAATGTGAATCCAGAATCTGTTGTCACTTTGCAAAGATGAAATAATAAAATAGAATAATATGGACATGTCTTTAAAAAACTTTAAGGACTATGTACGCTAGAATCAAATGAGTTTGTGAAGCCTCAATTGCACAAGAATCTAATGATACATCACCATACAGACTCATGCCTGTAATATGAAATCTGAAAAACTCTTTGTGTGGAAATTAACAATGATTTTCGAATGGGACAAGTTTAATATTGTCTTAAACTAAAATAGACTTTTAAATGACAACTAGATAAACTATAATTAAACTACATTTTCTTTATTATAAGGGCTCTGAATCCCTTGGATTTGAAATACAATATGAAGTGCCTAAAGAGGTGAGAAACATATTGAGATCTAGATCTTCTTATAGCTAAGCACACATGAAAACCTAATGGAGAAACAAATGTAGAAAAATAGTTGATATGGAAATTTGAGCAAGTTGATTCACAAGACCTTTTAGAAAGGCAAAACTTGCCTTAAAAAAACTCCAACCCTTTCTGTTTTGAATGTGATTTTCTCCCTTTATAATCTTCTCTTCCTCTTTGAAACTACTTGATGATTAGCTTTTTTCTCTGTGTTAACTAAATAAAGATACATTTTGAAAATATGAAGTTAATAATTCACCCTCCAAGATGGGTTCCACTTCAAATATTTCATATTTCCTTTTTTATCAACCATTTTCAAGAATTAATCTGGTGATAGGATTAAAAATAGTCAAGTTCTTTTAATTTTCTCAAATGATATCTATAATTTTGGCCTTGGAAACCACTACCAACTTGTTATTCATGCTTCCAGCTTTCCAACAAGCCCTTGTTTTCCCAAATTGGACAGCATGAATTTAATTTATGGCTTTTGAAATATAGTACTCAACAATCGTTGATTTGATCCAAGTAAAATCTTAGCCTTTGATTTAGAATCCACTCTATTCATCTGACATGCATTTTCAGAGGGAATTTGTAACAATTTATAAGGAATTAGGCTCCCCATATTATATGTGCATGGAGTAGAGAGAGCCATGGAACCTTATGTAGTTTTAAGTATAATGTAAGCTTTTGGTCACCACCTCAATGCTCGGTGATGAGGAGGTGTGCAAGAGGAATTCAACCTGCATAGAAGTAAAATATCTACCCAAAATGGCTAAATGAAAATGACTGTGTGTAGGTATGTAAGAATTAAATGGGTGAAATTTGGGAGGAATTCAACTCGCATTGAAGTACTAGGTGTAGGTATGTAAGAATTAAGTGGGTGAAACTTGAGAGGAATTCAACTTGCATTGAAGTACTAAGTGTAGGTATGCCATAAATAAATAGGTGTGTAGGAGGAATTCAACCTACATAGAAGTAAAATATCCAAGGAAGTAATGCAGGAATAATAAAGGGCTAAGTAAAAGTGGTTAAATGACTAAGTAAAAAAGGTTAAGTAAAGGGAGGAGAGGGAGAAAGAGTAAACTTGCATAGAAATAATTACTTTGTCAAAATTCTAAAATAATGAAAAATGGAAAATGGATGAAAAATGAAGAAAAAGGATAAAATAGATAATTGAGGAAGATATAATGAAGAGGATGATTTTAACTACATGGATTCTTTGGCCAAATTGGCAATATCAAGTGAACAAGGCTAAGTCAAAGTGGTCAAATGACTAAGTAAAAATGGTTAAGAAAAGGGAGGAGAGGGAGGAGAGTAATCTTGCATAGAAATAATTACTTTGTCAAAATTCTAAAACAATGAAAAATGAAAAAAAAGGATAAAATAGATAATTGAGCAAGATATAATGAAGAGGATGATTTTAATTACATGGATTCTTTGACCAAATTGGCAATATCTTAGGCATATAACCCCTATTTTTTATTTCATGAAGTGTTGGATGAAGCTAACATGAAGGGATATCCACTGAGATGATGATTACAACAAATTCCTGTGCTTTTAATATCCATTTAAAAGGAAAAACCACCCATATTGACCTTGTGTAAGGAAGCACTTCAACATTGAAATTGACTGAATTATTAAAGACTTGCTAGGTCCTTATGATCAATAAGTGAAGGTAATCTATCATTTTCAAAATTTTAGAATTTGGTCTTCATATAGAGGTATATAGATTCAAATATGAACCAATATCACTCTAATTGATGTCTGACATGAAAACACATCAATATTCTCTCTTCATCCCTAAGTATCACACTCACTAAGAAAATCCCTTTCTCAAATATGCAATGTCACTTTTGTCTTTCTCCTCTCCTTAGCCTTGATTTTATAATTTCTCATTGAGCTAAATCCCTAACCCTAATGTCCAAAGTGATGGATGTCTAGGTTTAAATTAATCCACTTAAGATCAACAATTAAGATTAAAACAAATTCGTTAAAGTAAATAATTTATTTTTCCTTAGTTTCTTTAGTTCAATATCCAACACAATTAATTATGTGTTTTTTCTAAGTTAGACTTGGGATAAAATTAAAAAAATCAACTTAATGATTCTAAATTTTTTACCAAATCTTATGCATTGGCAACTTTCTGCCTTAAACACACCCTTTTTGGGTATCCATGCAATACATGTGTTCTAGTGAAAACATATAAAAAAAAAATACAATTTAAATGATAATAATAATAATAATAATAATAATTCTTGAAGAAATTCTTACCCAATTCCCTCAACTTACCAATTGTTGTAGCATGGCTGATTTATCATACATGCATGGTTTTCATCACCAACTATCCTCGGTTGATGATTTCTCAAGGAGTCCACCTCACTCCTTTATCCTTTTAACAAATATTCTCTTGTCATTGTCCTCAAGGTTATTTTTATAACTGAAGGCACTTATTTTTCCTCAATTCCCACTTCTAATAACTGATCTTTAATATCAAGTTTCAAAGAAGAATTTGCATTTTTTACTTTTGACAACATCATCACCCATCATTTTTTAGTCAACCAATTAAATAGAACATGTGCTACAACATTTCTAATTCAAAAACCAATTCATTCTATTTATATGCACTCCTTCATTTGTTTTCAACGTCTTTCATGCATTATAAATTAATTAAGCATTCTCAAGCTTAGGCTCTTTCATTATTCAACAAATTTTCCTAGTCAAGTCCACCTTGGTGAGTTTTAAATATTAAAATTTACCCTCTTAATGCAACTCTTCATGCACTTGGTAAGGGAACCTTTCAGTGCATCCAAAATGTAGCATATTAATCATATATAGAAATTTCTATTAAAAAAATAATATATTATAGTTATTAACAGACTTACCAACCCAAAATATATCTTAATAGTCTAGGGGAAATCCCTTCCCCTTCCACGATCATATCATGGACATTATTTTAAATCTATAATAATCTTAGAAAGATTTTCCATTGCTCCCACATTCTCCCTGTCAAAGGTAGGTGACTTCATCTTTGTGAATTGCTTAGAAAGGAAACTATTTGAAGGCATTTTCTTCCTTATCGTGTGATATCCTAACCAAGATGCATAGCTAGACAATACATCTCAACTATTTGTCTCCTCACCAAAGTTATTTGTTGAGGTATCATCATTACATTTTTATTTCTTGACACTCATGTGCCTCTTCCTGAGCTTTTCCCTATGTCGCTCATAATTGGCTCATGTTTCTGAATTGATTATGGGATTAACATCCTCTTTGGCTGATGTATGTTCATACTATTGGTAGTTGGTCCATGTTACAATTGCCTATGTATATTTGATGAACCCTACAACAACAATTCACTGATCTCATCCTACTCTTCTTGAGCTCAGATAAGCCTCTTATGAGTAGCTTTGAAACCCTCAAGTTTATCCTTCACGCTTCTAAATGTTTTTACCAAATCCAGTGGGATTCTAGTAGCATTCCTCCTATTTGATTTATCGTTTCTAATGTGTGAAGTTTCCTCCTCATTGTATTGTGTATTTTTTATGAAACTTCCTTCCTTGTTTCTATATGTCTTCTTATGTGTTGAAACAACACATCACACTATTATATTGTTAAAATAATTTATTTCCAACATATATTGTTGTCTTGACAAGATATTCATTGTCTTATAATGGCCTCAAATTGAAGTTAAAAAACAATTGCAAGTCACACTTTGAAATTGGTTAGTATTCCAATTAGTAAAAAAATATTCAAAACAAATTAAATTTAATTTTAACAAATTATTACAATAGTTATTTCATTTTATTGAACACATTTGTTCACTTCAAGGCACACTGCCTTGCCATCGAGGGCAGATGTCGAATATATATACATAATTGTATGTATTATACAAATATGCATGTGCATTAATTGCACTTTTCATCCTTTTAATTATACCTCACTAAGCGTTGGATCATAATCATCATAAGAGATGGACTCCTTAAAACAAACCTCTTCAAGACACCATTTCCAGTGATGAAAATATTTTCTTATAGATCACTCTTTCTTTTACGCAATTACTCCAATCCAGGCAACATAATCCTCTATCCAAGGTCAAATTCAGGAAGTAATATTGTTTCCAAACATAACTACCAAACTCTTTTTTTTATTATCTCTATGGTGTATCTCTGGCCCTTTAGCCCTAGTATTTGAACCACTGCTCTGATACCACTATATAACAAATCCTAGCCCCTGCAAGGCCTTTTTAATGGAAAAATGTTTCTAGACCCAACCTTTAATATCACTTTATGGAGGTTGTATTATAAAAAATACTCTTCCTTCAACAACCTTAAAACTCCTTTTTGAAATCACCATCGTCTTTAGCTTGTTCAGAGATTTCTAATAGTATATATTCCATCCAAATCTAATTTCTCAATCCAAATTCATGGCCCTCTAAAGGATTTACTTTCTAAGAAAAATATCAACTTTTGTACCATTTCCATATGGTAGACACATGGCAGTTCTTTTCCCCCATGTCACCATCATATAGGACCATGTCCACAGTTGGACTACATCAACGTGCACCGCTTACATCTAGATTCAGTATTTTCCATTAATTCCCTTTGTTGAAAGTTTTGGATATCCTCTAATCCAAATTTCCAATCTTCTAGATCCCTGAAAATTTCCAAACTTTTGAATTCATCTACATACAGGAAAATACTTGGTCAATAGGTCAACATCCAAATACAAGAAAATATAAAAGTTCCAATTAATCAAAATACTATAGTTTTATATTTCTAAATATGGTACATAAGCTAATCCATGCCATCCCCATAAATATTCCATATGGGTCTCCACGTCAATGTCATTGTGCCTATGATCCATGTCAACAACCTACCACGACGATGCCACATGTTTGGGAAAATAGGGTATTCCATATAGGATGAACACCTGTAGTAACCACTCACACAACCAAATCAAAGATCATAATGCTAGTATTTTTATTTGGATAAAATGACCTAAGAGGGAAACAATCAATGGCCAAAACCAATGTGTCCATTTGAGGAAATTCTATAAATGAAAAATAAAAACAATTACATAATATAATTCTCACAATCGATCATTAGCCATTATCCTTTGTGCTTTTAAATAGAGATCATGGACCAATTTGGTGTTGCGATGTAGATCACTATTTGTTAGTATCGAGAAGAATATGATTTATTAAATCACTCTGTGTCTAAAACATTTCATGACTTTCAAGTTATAGTGCAACTAATGCATACTAAATAAACACGCTTTTACCTAATAGACAAATTAGACCAGGTTGAATTTAACCAACTCCGAAGTGTATAATCATAACATCCCTTCTTAAGAACAACTTGGGATAAGATTGAATAAATTACAAATAGGACACAATTAGATAACGAATGAGGCATTAGAACATACCCCTCCTTAATGACAACTTCCTTAACTCTTAATATAGATGGAAGTTCAGAAAACTTCACTTCTATAAGAGACTTTGTGAAAATGTTTACAACTTGATAATCTTTAGGGAAAAAGTGCACTTCAATAACTCAATCATGAATGTTTTTTTTATGAAGTTAGTCCGTAGTTTAATGTGTTTGTTGTGTAGATTTTGAACTAGATATATGGCAAGCTTTATGGCAATATGATTATCGCACCAAAGGGTGGTAATATTTTGCTACTAGCATCCAAAATATGAAAAAATCTATTAAAGCTACAAGACTTCTTGAGATGCGTTAATTGTTGCGTGGTACTATGCTTCCACTAAAGAAAGAGAAATAGCCTAATTCTTTTTATAAGCTCAAGTGATAGGTTTGGAACTAAGATTGAAAACATAACCTACAATATACTTCCAATCATCAACATCACCAACGCAATATGAATCAGTGAAACCAACCAACAAAGGATTCCACCATGAAATGTAATGTATGCCGAATTGAATTTTACCTCGGATATATCAAAGCATTATTTTCACTAATTTCCACTGAATTACATGGGATGTTTGCATATACTAGGTAACAAAACCCATAAAAAAGGAAACATCAAGACCGATATGAGTCAATCATATGAGGCTAGAAACTACTGTGATGGTACAAAGTGGAATAAACTTTTGTCGTAGTGTGAGTGGTAGCAAGTTAGATTCAAAATTAAAATGGAGAAGGGGATGGTTTACAATATTCCATCTAAAAATGATGAAGAATGTCATCTTTGTCTTTCATGGCCAAGAAAATAATGCAAATAACCTTTGTCTTTCATTTCAAAATTCTTCTTAGGGATTGATTTCACATGTGTTAAAGAACAATGATAAGGTAATCAACATAAATAATAACGATTATGAGATGGTTTCCTACTTTCTTGGTGTATACATTGTGGTCAAAATGGCATCTAGATAAGTCGATGTCAAGAAGAAAGCTATCTATTTTTGCATAACAAACTCAAGGAGCTTGTTTAAGACCATACAGAGATTTCTTGAGGTGGAAAACAAGGTTGGAGTCACTCTAAACATATATTAGAGGTTGTTCCATGCAAAATTATTCTTTTATATCCCCATGCAAAAAGGTGGATTTAACATCCATCTTATGGACCTCCCAACCATGAGGCAACAAGGTCTAGAACAAGGTATATAGAACTCATTTTGTAAACCGGGGAAAAGGTTTCATTGTAGTCAATTCCTTCAAATTGAGAGAATTCTTTAGCAAATATTCGAGCCTTATGTGTTTAAACACTTCCATCTAATGTAGACTTAGTTCTATACACCCATTTACATTTGCAAAAATTTCCTCCTTTTGGAAGAGGGACAAGTTTCTAATTATGATTTTCCATTAAGGAAAAATACTCTTCATGCATTGTTTTTTCTCATTCTATATGGCATGAAGCTTCTACAAATGTTTCTAGATCACGAATATTTCAAAATTGAGCCAGAAGAGTGGAGGATTTCTAAAACTACGAAAATATGATGTTGATGTATAGGATCAATGGCAAGGTCACCAGGTGTTTCTCATGTTGAACAAACCCATATGGAAAGTTGTGATGCTAGTACATTTTCATGTTTGATGGACTCATATTGTGGAAGGTGAGCATGTGGAGATGGGTTTTCATCTTGATGATCATCATTTGAAGAAGAAACTAGAATAGGAAGAGAAGGTGGCACAAATTTCAAAGATGGCTCACAAGATGAAGAAGGCACAGCCATTGAATTAGGATCGCGAGCCAAGATATTTTCATCAATTTAACATCTCTTCTAATGATTAATTTAGGAGTGAGGTTGAAGAAGTATATAACCTTTTGCATCTTTAGAATATCAAACAAAATACTATTCTCAATTTTAGGTTGGAAAGATTTCCTATTTTCATCGGTAATGTGATCCCATGAGCCCATGCAACACTACCAAAGATACTAAAGTGGTTTACATCTGGCTTAATGTTAGTCCATGCTTCTTTCAATGCTATATGTTTTAGATCCTTTATGGGAGTGTGATTTACTATGTAATTTTAATATTTGATTGGTTCTTCCCAATAATGAAGTATTAATTCCTTAGTTTGTATCATAAAATTAGCCATTTCCTTTAATTTAAAATTATTTCTTTCAACAACACCATTTTTCTATGGTGTATATGGAATGGTATGTTGCATTTTAATTCCTTTTGTAATGCAATAAGTTTGTTGGACATAGTGTTGTCATTGATGATAGCCAATGTCATTGATGTTAAAGGGGAAGTCTAGGAAAGTAGAAATGCCATTGATGAGTCAAAGGAAGCAACATAATAGTTTGATCCCTTGTAAATATCACATCAATTGGTGTCAAAGTGGCTCAAAGTTTTAGTTTTTGTTGAAGTCATGATGCTAAAATAAAGTTATGGATGGCATGGTTGGATATTCCTCTTCGATACTTTTCCAACATTATATCACACTTGGTCAAACTCTTCCCGGATGAGAAGATATGTCCATTTTAATTTGACAACTGCAATAGGGGGAAAAAACCAAGTTTATTATGAAAAACATAAATTTGTTAAACATCACACATCTTCATATCATATCTATTATTTTGTGGGAATCTATGTCAGATGTCGCATGAACTTGCATGTTATTTAACTAAGTTAAAGATCATGTATCTTATGGTATATCTAGCCATTAAAGAAGTCATGATCAATGTATTTGATGACAACTTGCCTGAACAATAATGTACTCAATCCTCCATTGGCCTTTACCACACTAGTCCATTCATTTGTTGACATGTGGAAGTAGGACATTGGGCATATAGTGATGACATGGCATGTTGACTAGGCAAGTTTGGTCATCCAATTGGATGGTATCTAATTGACATGTGGCCCACTTATAATGTGCCACATTTTGATGGTGATGGCATGCTAATGTTAACAATGGTTTGACCATGGAACCCTAGGACCAGGTCACATGGTGAGGTCGCGTGGAATTTTCTCTCAAAGCCCAAATGTTGGCCCATGTTCATGGCAGTTCTGAAGCACCCGTTCATATATATATGAGTGCATCTTGTGAGATCAAGTAGTTTGATTGGTCATGGAAATATCATTCAATTATTGGTTTGCCCAAAGGCATTCGTTGTTTGTTGTATTGACATGCTCAAAGGTTATTTTTTCTTTGTGCATTGATGTGTTCAAAGGTCATTTTTCTCAGTGTGTTCATAGGTGTCATAGGTAGTTGTTTCTCTGTGCTATTGGAAAGTACCCAAAGGTTTTCTTTGTTTGTCATATTGGAATGCTCGAAGGTCCTTGTTTTCAACGTTTTTGTAGGTTCTCATACGACATTGTTACTCTATGTTATTGGAAAGCACCCAAAGGTGTTTGTTGTATGTTGTATTGGAATTTTTTCAGTGTTATCGATAGGTGTTTTTGCAAGTGCCCGAAGTCGTTTGTTCAGATAATATTTACCTAACCGAAGGCATTTGTTTTTTATTGCATTAGCAGTGCCTAAAGGAATTTCCTTTTTTTTTATTGCATTGTTAGTACTGAAGGCATTTTTTCTTGTGTTATCGTCGTGACTGAATGTGTTTTATCTCATGCGATTGAAGGCATTGCTCTTGGGGTATTGAAGGAATTTTTCTCTTTATTGGTCCAATCCAAAGCATTGTTTTTTTTGGTGGTCCTTGGCGACGTGAAGGAATAGTATTTTTTGACACAAGTGTGGTGTTCAACTCTGTGGCATATTGGCATGTTGAAAGGAAATTGTTCTATGTGCTTGTGTGTTCGAATAATATTTGATTAGGCATGAACGATTATCCTTTATTCTCATCATAATGGTCAAAAAAATCTTAATAAGAAGTTAGAAGGATGACATTTGGGACTGATACAGTAGCCCAATTTGTTTTGATGTAATTTGGCGCGGAAGAGACCACAAGTTCGAGTTGGGAGGAGTTCATCCGAAATTAATTTATGCTCTCCAAAGTATATTTTGCTGAAGATTTAGAAAGAAAGAAAGAAAGAAAGTATTTTTAATGTCCACGAGGCTAAAAATAGCCTATGGGACAGATTGCTTCTCGATTTGGCTCTTGTATTCGGCCCTTTCCCTGTGAAGTTTTACAATAACCACTCCCAGTTTATCGACAAACTCTTCGCTGAATAGATTATCCCAATAACTAGCTGCCATAATACCTGCATAGTTTTCCTTGCTGTCTTTGAAGGCCTCACATTCTAAAATGAAATGTTTTTATGTTTCCACTTTTCCGGAGGAGCAAAAAATACATACTCTTTCCTCCCACATTTCTTTTGGGCTTTTCCAGCACCCTATTTCACAACGGAGTTGATGAGAATTAGTCCTTAATTGAGCAATAAGAATTTTAGATCTCCAAGAAATATTAGCCCCTATGTATGCCTTTTGTTGATGGTTATGTGTGGGGTTAAACTCTTCAATGTAGTACTTCTTCTTTCTCCCTAGCTCTTTCTCCCAAGTACGTTTTTGGAACTTATCGATAACAAAAGTTTTTATCTAGAATGACTACAAGAAAAGGGCCATTTGTAGAATGCACCTTGAAAGGGTCATTTTTTCGAACAATTAATATTTATAATGTCTTTTTGAGCTTCAATTTTTTTTTTTCTAGAATGGTTGCAAGAAAAGGACCATTTGTAGAATGCACCATGAAAGGGTAATTTTTTCGAACAATTAATAGTTATAATGTTTTTTTGAGCTTTAAATTTAATTTTGGAAAAGGGGAAATGACCATGATATATTTTTAATTTTTCAAAGGGACATGAAGAGTTATGATGACATGTTTTTTAATATAAAAAGCTCTATTTTCTCTTGATATTATGTTTTGGGGCTTATGATCAAGTTTTAAGGTTTACGAGCAGGTTTTGTATTCATGATTAAAACGAGATTCGGTTGTTGACCACGTGTTGACATGCAGAAAAATTCCTCCTCCAACAAGTGAGTATTTGCGATAAGAGTCCCAATTAGACTCTTTTTCATTTAAGCAGTTGTATACTCTTCGGAACAAGTGCCTGGTTGCCTATGTTATCTAAAACTAAAAAAAAAACTAACAAAAAAAAACTATAATTAATCTAAGGGAAATATATAATATATTCTAATAATTTACAAAATCTGAACACAATCTGCTAGTATGATATGATCAATATAAATAACATAAATTAAATGATTTAAATGAGTATAATGCAACGTGAAATATCATGTGATTTAAAATCCCAACTGGAATTTGAATCCAAGAAATCGAACATATAAGTTTTGGTTGAAGCTTTATGTAAAAACTTTAGAAAATATATTTCAAGTTTTCATCCTATTCAAATAGGTTTTTTGATATTTTCTAAAATATATATGCATGCATCATCTAAAGAGAATAAATGATCACTTTTATCTCGTAAATGAGAGAAAATATATCGATCTTTGAACATTCGATCTCAATGGTCAAACAATAATGAAATAAAAAAATTACAATTCATTTTTTTATTCCCGATAATAAAATATATAGATTGTAACATGTCACAAGAAATGTTAAACAAAAATAATCAAACATTCATTCAGAATCAAATAGCACAATTTATAGAGCAATACCAGAGACATCCATTAAATAATTAAAATGATGTCCTAACATAAATCTCATAGTCCATCACACATCAAAACTAAAAATGGTCTTCAAAAAAACTGATACTTCAAAACTTATTAGAAAATATAAGTTTGCAGTCTTCAAAATTTCTCTACCCTTTGCACCAATGAAAAGGAATCTATAGATACTAAAAGAAATATGATAAGTTATGAAACAAGAAAATCAATAGATTTTCTGAAAGTAAATATCTAACTCTAAAAATATAAATTCAATCTTTGTTCAGTTGATATTTGACTAAGAAGTAGGCAAGGTCTCCTCGTCCTCAAATATTCATAGTTGAGACTAAGCAATAGGTGGGTTGCATGAACCACAATATGCTTTTCCCATTGTGAATATATCTGGGAAACAACAGAAAATTGAATGGAAGGAAACTCACTAATGTTGATCTGGAAGTTTCCAATCAACCCTTGGACCTTTTTCTTTTGATATTTGATATTTGATTTCAAATTTAGCAATTAGATTGATTTGTCCAAAAGGCGGTTGTAGAAATTTATGTAAAGTTTTTTGTTTCTAGACTTTAATCCTTTTGATATCTACCTAATACTTTGTGATAAGATGCTCTATTTTTCACTTTAATTCACTTGGAATGGTCTCCTTCACTACTTTGGAATGTGGCATATCATATTCTTCTATAAAGTTTGTTCATTTCTTCCAAATTATCAAACAATGTCCTTGTGTTGTTTGCATCCATTTTCTGATTTCTTTAGCTTCATCTGCCCTGTGGTTCAAGGATGCAAGCATCAATCTCCTATATGTCTTTGAACCTTTTGGAATTTTATCAGATTGAAATTCTTTTTCCCAATCCAAAATAGGCAAAAAATTGTTCTTGATGGATTTGTCCTCTTCTATTAATGAATCAATCCTTTCATTTAACATTAAATTTATTTATAAAATCTAGCAACTTAATCCATATTTTTATAAAAAATTGATTTATTTCTCCTTAATATTAGACAAATATGTAAATCTTGCTCTCTAAAGACTTCCAAACTCTGTGTAGCTTCTTGATTCTAACTAAGTTGATTTTGAAGAGATTTGATTTTCTCTTTCAAGGTTGTAGTCATGACTTCATAATTTCTTTCAACTTCTTTCCAAATTAGAGTTTGATCCTCATGTTGGCATTATGATGTATGTGTTGTCCTTGATGGAAACCCACTTGTAGCAGGATAAGTATGTGTTAAAAGGATGAGTACGCAGGTCAGTTCAGAGGTGCCAGAGTGATTGAACAGAGTGACAAAATGATTGGACAAAGGTATGCAGGTTAGGGACAAAATAATTATAAAGGTGAACATTTGAAGAAATATATGTGGGTTCTATGAAGGAAAGTCAAGAATTATAAAGGTGAAAGTTTGAAGAAATATACACGGGTGTATGAAGAAAAGTCACGTACACATGCGAGTATGAAGAAGAAAAAGCGCATACATTTGGTGCACTATGATTCTCTAAATACCAAGTGTCCTTACCATAGTATTTTCCCACAATATTGAGCGAAGGAATGACTCTTTGATCTCGTCAAAGATTACCATTGACACTAGTGTGGTTTTAACCTGTGGTATTGGCTAAGGCCTAAGCTATATAAGGAGGTGAAAATCAAAGTGATAGTGTGTGCATATGTGAGAGTGATTGATGATTAATTTGATCTAAAGTATTATTGCATAGTATGGTATATTTATGAGTGGTTAATTTGAAATAAGTATGCACTCGGTAATACAATGATGGATCAGGATCATTAAACCTAAAATGACTATGTATTGCATGATCTTCTTATTGTTCGATTAGATATGGGTTTTGACGTGTGTTTATTACTGTGTATGTCGTGATCTAGCATGTATGAAGTTTTGATGAGCAACACATTTGTGAGTTCAAAATTGCAGATATGTACGTGAATTTGTTTCTGGAAAGGCGCGTACACACATGTTCTCTTTTGAGCAGTAGCGTATATATTCTGCAGTATGTTGAGATCTGTACACAGAAATGATTTATAAAAAGCATGTAAGAAATCTAGGGTTTCTGCTAAAGAATATGTTTGATCTTTCTATACAGTATTGTTGTATTTTTTATGTCTATCGATGAAGTCTTCATGTTGATCTAGGCTTAATAGTGATGTTTGAAGATGAATTGATTGAGGATTGATTTTTTGAAGAATGTCCATGATGCAACTAACTGTTTTAGGTTCATAGATCTGTCATCTGACATAATTTTTCAGTATGTATATCTGCAATTCATTGCCTCGTTCAAATTAACACTAGTTTAGAATTTGGTATGTTAAGATCTGTACGCAGGTTTCATTCATGAAAAGTGTGTATATACATAGGTTTGTTGAAGAAAAGTAGCGTACATATTTTTTCCTATTATTTATTAGGGTTGCAATTGTTTCAATATGTTAATGAAATATTTTGGGTTCAGTACTGATATTTTGGTTACAATGATCTCAATGTTTTGAATGTTTAAGAAGAGGTTGGTTGATTTGTGCTGGTGATTGGTTGAGTTATTGTTTTGGTTCAGTGATTGATTGGTTCAGTGCTTGTTTGATTCAACGATTCAGTGATTGGTTGAATGACTTGGTACAATGATCAGTTTCAGTTTTTATATATGGTATTGGGTTTAAATGATGGTAGTGGGTTAAGTTTGAAAATTTGATGAAAAGTGGCCTACAAGTTGTGATGTGTTGAAGCAATTGGATCCAATGTGAAAATTTATGAAATGTGGTCCATGATGGTGTTGTAGGTTGGATCCTTGAGTGAGGAATTCAAAGATTCATGCCAGTAGTAGCTGGTGATCAGATCAGGGCATTGGAGCTCCCTTCCAGTGGGTGTTGGTAAATGAGATCACAGGGTTGAAGCTCCTGTTCAGTAGGAGATGGAGAACGAGTGAAGGTTGTAGCCTTCTACAGGTGGGTGCCTGCATGCTGATATGAATCTGTGCTAGTACAATATTGCAATAAGTTTTCACGATAATACAAATTTAAGACATAGATGAAAGAAACGAAGGTTTTCTCCCACATTGGGTTTCTACCTTAAATACTGGTGTTCACATTGTGTGTTTCTTATGTGTGATGCTTTATTCTGTTCTTACTGCACATGTTTATTGCTTATCAAATGTATGGTGAATCAATTATGCATTGGTCTAAGTTAAACATATGAGGAATTAACTGAAATATAATTTCATTGAATATACGCTAGTTGTCTGCATAAAAGTCACGTACATATGTAGGTTTACTTCAGTAAAGTCAGGTACAAAAATAATAGTAAGAAAATTAAAATATAAGTGAGCTTTAAAACACTGATTGACACACTCCTAAACCACCCCCACCCCCCCTTCCCCTCATTATTTGTCCCAACAATTGGTATCAGAGCAGGTTCTTCATAAGAAGCTTTATCGCTTGAAGGAGATTTGTCAATATGATGGGAATGAATAAGTTAGCTCAAAGAAAGGATTCAGAATCCAATGGTTGTGATAGTGATATATTAGATGCAGTAACAATTACTTATGTTAGAAAATATTCAAGTTTGGGAGCACCCCATTTTCTATTGATCAAGAATGAAGAAGATCGTAACAAAGAACTAGCAGTTATGGGTTATTGTTCTAATTGTAGTCCATTTCCTTGTCTATGGCATATTGATAGTAATGATGAAAGTGATACAATTGAACTTTCACTCATGGGTAAAAGTGAAAGTAAGCATTCTCAAGAGAATTTAGATTCAGAAATCATGCCTTTAGAAGCAGAAGATCAAGGCAAGTCAGAAACAATGGTTGATGTAGATATACCAATGCTAAGAAAAGGTAATTATCAACAGTGGAAAGAAAATATGAAGTCTAATCTAATGAACCGTGAGTTTGTTATTTAGTTTGCAATGGCTACACCAAAGTTCCCCCATCAGATGAGGAAGTGAAAAAGAACAATAAGGCATTATGTGACATATTTTGTAGCATATATGATTCAACATTAAATATGATTATGCATCCTACAACTTCAAAGAAAGTATGGGATAAGATACAAGAAATCCATGAAGAAATCCCAGAGGAAGATTGTTCATCAAAGAATTTATCAGGTAATCCTATACCTAAAAATGTGTCAAATAATGTATATGATGATAAAACATCACTTACAATGATGGACGAAGTTTCTGATTTAGCAGATGATAGGTTAGAGGAAATTCATGACCTTATAACGAA
Source organism: Pinus albicaulis (assembly GCA_034641835.2). Lineage (NCBI taxonomy): Eukaryota > Viridiplantae > Streptophyta > Pinopsida > Pinales > Pinaceae > Pinus > Pinus albicaulis. The sequence continues at coordinate 72,810,926 of CM076581.1, read as the reverse complement.
ACTTGATCTTGCTTTGAAAATTATTGATAATATTAAAGATAAGTTGCAGGCATATGAAAGCAAGGATCATATTAAATATGAAAATGGTGTTGTAGTATCTAAACAATATTGTGAAAGCCTTGAAGCTGAGATCGTCTCTCTAAGAACCGATCTTGAAAAATCAGATAAGAGGAATGAAGAACTTCTTCAAGAATTTGAAGAACAAGAAAATGGGTTGAAAGAAGATATTTTCAAATTAAAGGAGCAAGTAGAAGAATGAAGAGGGGTTGAAGAAAGTATGAAAAATAAATATCAAAGAATGGAGGTTGAGGTAAACATTCTAAAAGGTAAATTAGAAGAAAAAGATAAACATTTGAGATTTCAAGATAGTAATAAGATTTTGGATAACATTCTTAGCAGTCATAGGTCTCCCGCTATTAAAACAGGTCTTGGCTTTCATGAAATTGTTAAAGGAGAATCTAATATGCAAGCTAGTGCAAAGAATCAAAAGGATAACAATGCAAAACCTGAAGTGATCAATAAGGAGAAAAGGAGCCAACCTAACCAATAACCAAATATTATGAATCCTCAAAGGTGATCATTTTATCCTAACAATAGAAGTGCTAATCGATTCTCTTGACTGACCAATAATGTTGAATGATTTATATAACATAATTATGGACATGTCTCAGCCAATTGCAGGAGAATATTGTTTAAGTCGCAGGAAAATATATTCTCCACCAGAGGATCATCAGCCTCCAGGTACTCAGGTTATTTTAGGGTGTATTCTTTTTCATGCAACAAATTTAGTCATAAAGCTATTGATTGCAATAGAAGGAACATGAGACAAACATATTGTGATTCCTCTGATCCTTTTTTGGTCACATAAGATGTTATTCTTGTAACAAGTTTGGGCACGTAGAAAAATAATGTAGGAACAGATCAATGAATCACCAAAGACAACATGGAAGACAAACAGATGATATCATAAGACCAAAGAAATATGGATCCACCAATACTTCTCATAATCAAGAAAAACAAGGTGTGGATTTTCTCTTTGTGCATTTGAAAATGAAGATGAATGGTACATAGAAAGTGGATGTTCTCATTACATAACTGGTGATAAGAGTAAGATGGAGGCTCTCAAGAAAAATCAAGATGGTAAGGTTATTCTTTAAAACAATTCTCTAGCAAAAGTTTTAGGAAAATGTAGAGGCAGAATTAACAAAACTAGAAAGGTAGTTGATACTTTATTAGTTCAAGGCCTAAAACAAAATATTTTAAGTGTAGGCCAAATGGCAGATAAAGGAAATTTAATTTTGTTCACATCAACCAAATGCAAGGTCATGGATAAATAAACAGGAAAGGTCATAGCAAGAGGGTACAGAAACGCGACCAAATTATATGTGATTAAAGATTTGAATTCTCGCAGATATAAAAGGATTCATACTTACACCGAAAGAAGACAATGCCCATTACAGTACATCATTCTTGAAATAATACTATTAACAGTGACTGCAGGAATAATCTGAGGTACATAAACTCTTAACATCATATGATTATTATCAGATCCCCGAGATCATCCCAGGATCAGTCATATATAATCTCAGGGGGAGATATATATAAGTTATCTTGATAATGATTCACATGGTTGTTTTGATAATTCAGGTTGCTTATATTTCTGACAATGCATCTCATGTGATAAAAAAAGACAGGTACAGACTGTACAAGCTTAGGGGAGCTACAGTTGTGAAATTTCAATATTTCACTTTTTGTACATTGATCCTATGAAAGAAGTTTGTGTATATATGTGAGTTCCTACACGAACATTCACGTATTTTTTTCTCTAATAGAGAAACAAAGAGATAGACTCAAGAAAAGACTATGAGATGCTTCATATAGTTATTATTTTTCTTTATTGTTTTGATGTTGATGGTTATAGTCTGCTGATGTTCCTTATAAGTGGTATTAATTTATGATGATCTATGAGTTGGTACAAAATGACATTGATGTTTTTCCAATTGATGAAGATGCTTTGATGTATGAGTTGATGTGATTAGATCTGACAGAGAACATGTAGCACAAGTTCAAGAGCAGCATTAGCCTTGCTTCTAATGATGCATTATAGGCATTATGTCTATGATGTTGCTGAAGACACTCTTGTATTTGGTTGAACAATTGGAAGCTATGATATTGATCTCTCACTATTGAGGTCTTTTGGTCTTGGTTATGAATGTCATATCAATGTCTTGATGTAAAGGTCATGAAGATACCTATGATGTGATCATAAGAATATTTAGTCTTGTTTGGAAGTATATTGAAGGTAAAGTTATTTATGTATGTAATCCCATGATGGGTAGTTGAGGTTATGTAACCCCACTTGGTTGGGTGATTGATGTAAGTTTGAGTCCTTGGTGATAGGAAAGGTCATACTCATTTGAGTCATAGAGCCATGTATTTCGTTGAAAATCTTTCAGAAGATTCAGCATGTGCTTAGGGGGATCATGGTCAGTATATAGTGCAGATCATATCTATAGTGCTCATATCTCTATAAGGAAAGAGAGGCCTTGATTCATAATTGGTCCACCCTTTTCCCTTGATGTCAAAGGGGGAGAGTAACTTGGTGTTTGAATTGATGGTATCTACAGGTTGTGGTGATCAAACACCAATGTGGTTTCCATCAAGGCCAAAGGGGTAGATTGTTGGCATTATGATGTATGTGTTGTTCTTTATGGAAACCCACTTGTAGCAGGATAAGTATGTGTTGACAGGATGAGTACACAGGCCAGTTCATAGGTGCCATAGTGATTGAAAAAAGTGACAGAATGATTGGACAGAGGTATGTAGGTCAGAGACAGAAGAATTGTAAAGGTGAACATTGGAAGAAATATACGTGGGTTCTATGAATCAAAGTCGTGTACACACTCGGGTATGAAGAAGAAAAAATGTGTATATTTGGCGCACTATGATTCTATAAATACCAAGGGTCCTTACCATGGTATTTTCCCACAATATTGAGTGAATTAATGACTATTTGATCTCGTCAAATATTACCACCGACATTAGTGTGGTTTTGACCTGTGGTATTGGCTAAGGCCTAAGCTATATAAGGAGGTGAAAATCAAAGTGATAGTGTGTTCATATGTGAGAGTGATTAATGATTACTTTGATCTGAAGTATTATTGCATAGTATGGGATATTGATGAGTGGTTAATTTGAAATAAGTATGCACCTGGTAATACAATGATGGATCAAGATATTTAGACCTGAAATGACTATGCATTGTATTATCTTCTTATGGGTCGATTCGATATGGTTTTTGACATGTGTTTATTATTGTGTATGTTGTGATCTAGCATGTCTGAAGTTTTTTTGAGCAACGCAGTTGTGAGTTGAGTTCTCTTCTGAGTAGTAGCATATATATTATGTAGTATGATGAGATCTATACACGAAAATGATTTATGAAAAGCGGGTATGAAACTTAGGGTTTCTACTGAAGAATATGTCTGATCTGTTTATACAATATTGTTGTATTTATGTTGTCTATCAATGAAGTCTTCATGTTGATATGGGCTTAATAGTGATGTTTAAAGATGAATTGATTGAGTATTGATTTGTTGAAGAATGTCCATGATGCAGCTAACTTTTTGAGGTTCAAAGATCTGTGATCTGACATAATGTTTCAATATGTCTGTGTGCAATTCATTTTCTGGTTCATATTGACAGTAGTTTAGAATTTGGTATGTTGAGATCCGTACACAGGTTACATTCATGAAAAGCGCGTATATATGCAGGTTTGTTTAAGAAAAGTAACATACATATTTTTTCATATGATTGATTAGGGTTGCAGTTGTTTCAATATGTTGATGCAATATTTTGGGTTCAGTATTGATATTCTGATTACAATGATCTCACAGTTTTGAATGTTTACGAAGAGGTTGGTTGATTTGTGTTGGTGATTGGTTGAGTGATTGTTTTGGTTGAGTGATTGATTGGTTTAGTGGTTGTTTGATTCAACAATTCAATGATTGGTTGAATGACTTGCTACAGTGATCAATTTCAGTTTTTATATATGGTATTGGGTTTAAATGATGGTAGTGGATTTAGTTTTAAAATTTGATGAAAAGTGGCCTACAAGTTGTGACGTGTTGAATCAGGTGGATCTAGTGTGAAAATTTATGAAATGTGGTCCATGATGGTGTTGTAGGTTGGAGCCTGTTAGTGTCAGTCTTTTAATCCTGTCACCAGTGATCAAATGGACTCTTATCATGTCTTGTTAGGGTCCCATAGTCAAAAAAAATTCATTTCACTAGGTCTTCAAGCAAAAATTTGGTCACTAGACATTAATTTACGATTATTTCCACTCTTTCCAAAATTTTAAATTGTTGGTCCATGTCATCAAAGAAGCTGAGTATATCATTATTCAAATATTTTCATCATCATTTCAGTCATCTCCATCATGCTTTCATTCAGTTCAAAGTCTCCATTAGGACATTAGTGTTTCAAGGTCATCAAACTAACATTTCATGCATAAAATTTGACAAATTGGAAGAGTGGTAATAAAGAAAGTTTCTTCATTAAATTTTTATTTCAAAATGTAATTTTATGTTTCTATATGTAATAATTACTCCATTTCAATGTTCTAAGGAAGATTCAAAACTTTCAGTTTACAAAATGTTCAAAGTTGTGAAGTCAAAAAGAAGAAAATGAAATTCATGCTACAAAAAGTCTTGTGGGGCCCATTATCACTCAAAGAAAGTTATTCCATGCTTATAAAAGAGCCAGAAAGTCATAAAAACATTTCATTGGCACTCCTCTTTCCCTTCATCAACAAGCTCATCCTCCATTTGGTGAGAAAACACATTTTTACAGCTCCAAGAGGAAAAAAATGGGAGGTGTTGCGTATCTGTGAACCGCACTGCACATCTGAAGGAGGCGTTGCGTATCCTTTAACTACGCTGCATATCGGCACTGCGCATTTGTGAACTGTGCTGTACACGGGGCATAGTTTCCCATTCTTGCTCAAAAAATCACGAAAATAAAATTTTCAGCTTCCACTCAAGGTTTTTCATCCTCCAAAGCATCTTAACAAGTAAGTACACTCATGTTGAACCCCTCTCTTCCATGCAAACCAAGAAATGATAACTATCAAAGTTCCCTAGGGTTTTATACAAATTTCATGCTTTTGGTTGTCAAATGATCAATTGATGTTGTGAAACCCTAGTATCATTGTCCCTACACCTATTTTTACTGGTTAAACATCATTCCCATACCTCACAAACCATTTCCCATCATTTTTGCATCATCTCTCTACAAACCCTAGCCCTATTCTACCAGATTGGGCCCTTTTCCTAGCTAGGACTGTGTTTCAATTTCCTAGCTCACTCCCCTCACTTATTTACCTTCATTTCACTCCCTAAAAATTCCTAAGATCCCTGCCCCTCTCCCTAAATTTTTCTACCCCCATCTCCCTTCCCTTACTCCCTCATTTCATTCCCTTCACTCACTTTTCCTTATTTTTCCCTTCCCATCATCTAGGGTTTTCAACTATGGAAGGAGATTCCTCACCATCAAAGAAGATAAGACTACAAAAAGGGAGAAATATACTGAGGTATCAGCCCTCAAGGTGCAATGAAATCATCTCCTCTCTTTTCATCAGAAAATGCTTTGAAGATGTCAATTGTCTAGGGTTTTGTCAAAGGGTGGAGGAGGTAGGTTACCATGAGGAGCTCACATATTTGTTTGCCACCAACTTGAAGGGAGAAAAGGACACCATTGCAGGGATTGATTTTACATTTTAATTTGATGACATCTCTCTTGCCACAGGCATACCAAACCATGGGGAATATTGGTTCAAAGGCATGAACCTTGACCTTGAGCAGTACAAATCCTTCATAAAATCACAGTACAAAGAGACTCATACCCACATTGTTCCATTGAGATACTTGCTGGAGAGGTATGCACCATTGATGAAGGTTGTGATGAAATTCTTCACATGTGAAGGCAATTTTTCTATATTGTACTAATATGACATTAGATTTCTCATGCACTTCATAGCAGCGAAGTCCCTAAACTTATGCAATTTCTTGTATAGGAGTGTGAGAAAGATAATTACCCTAGCCTCTTTCACTACATCTTGGTGAAAGTCATAGTTCTCCATCAGTTGGCAGAGAAGAACATGACATGAGATATCTTCATTGAGACAGCTTTGCAAATGCACACAACCACTACACCAGCTCAACAACAAAACATATCACCTGCCAAGTTAGCACAACCCATGGAGGTGGGATCATCAAGAAAAATTGTTGATGTTTCAAAGAGGACTAGGCCTGAGGTTACTCTCACCTATCATAGAGGCAAGAGGCTTGTGTTTTCTCCTTAGAAAGAGGAAGGGGGTAAGCCTATTTCACTACAGGGATCACCATCAGCACAACATGAGACATCCATGCATGATGAGGAGGAACATGAATTTGACTTGGTTGACTTGGAGGACCATGATGAGTAGGAAAAATTGCAGAGGGAAATCAAAGACAAATATGTACAGATAAAAGAGCTCCAAGATAACTTAGCAAGTGCCCAATTCATCATTTCATTTCTTGAGCAGGAGAACAGTCAATTGAAGACAATTCAATTGATTTTGGAGAAAAGGTTGTTTGAGGCAAAAAAACATGAGAAGGGAAAAGAAGTAGCTGAACATGGCAAGCATGATGAGCATGAAAACCGGGTGAAGAAGAAGAGGCCAAGAACCATGGGTCTCAAGAAGGCACTGCAGAAAGATAAAGAGCAAACCCTACAGATGAGAAACTCACTTTTGAAGAGAGGATGGACAAAGATATCAATGAGGACAAGGAGTCTTGGAATGAGGAGGTCAATACTCAATTGTAAAAGCTCCTGGAAAATGAAAACAATGATAACAAGGTCCACAAATGCATGGTTGCCCACTATCAAACAAGAAATCAAATTTCACACATCAAACTCAAGCAAATGCAAGAGAAACTTAAGAAAACCCAAGACAAGCTTAAGCAAACCCTAATAAAACAAGAGGAGAAGGGAAAGATTGATTTTCTTATTGATGCCTCCTTCGTTTCATATTACACCTCATCCAACATCTCTGGACCAATTTTGTGGAGATATGAGGAAAATTTTATTTTTTGGTTAAATTTGGTGTAAGGAAAAGCTTATTTTTTGGTTAAATTTCATGCTTGACTCTTAAGCTTCCCATAACCTGATGACGAAGGTCATTATGGAAAAATTTGGCTTGGATATAACCCATCCTTACCATGATCTTTAGTCCTTTTATTATGGTATAGTACGTTGTCTTGGTCTTATAAAGGATTGGTAGTTTCACTTGATCAAATCCCAACAAAAAATGTGTTGATGGATGTGGTAGTAGTTGATATACCACCACAGTTTGGCATGTTATTGTCAAGGTATTAGGGAATGAAGTTAAGAGGTACTTTAAAATTGGATTTATATTATGCCACCATCCCAGTTTTTGGACAATTGAGGAAGTTGTACTGGGAAATAAAAATGAAATATATGATTACCAGCAAAGAGAAAACCAACAATCATCCTATTAATTTTGTACATATAGATCTTGAGTCATTCATTTTGTTTAATGATAGTGGTTTAAATGATGTATATAGTTAGGTCATAGAAGTAGAGGAAATTCCAGAATTTTTCAATAGTGTCAAAGCAGTTTTAGATGAGAAACAAGGCAATCATCCTAGTTCTTTAAAGCAATTATCAGATAAGTCAAAAAAAGGTTCAGAACAGATTGAAGAAGTGGCCCGAAAAGATGAGAAAATTAGAATGCATAATTCAACTTCTAGATTATGAGAATGGTCTTTGAACCATGGATTTCAATGGTGCCTTAGGGAAAGATGGGGCAGGCATCAGAATCTGGATCCGTAGTCCTCTTCATTGGCCAGGTAAAGTTCCAAAAAGTGTGAGATTATTTTCTTATAAGTTGGCTTTCAATTGTTCTAATAATGAAGCTGAGTACGAGGCATTGATCACCGGCCTCAAAATTCTGAAAAAGTTGGGTGCAAAACGAATTTATGTTTATGGTGACTCTGAGCTTGTAATCAAATAGGTAAAAGGGGAATACCAGGCTAAGCATCCACGAATGAGAGCATATAGAAATGTTGTACTTGATATCCTCAAAATATTTCCTAAATATACATTATCAATAGTACCAAGAAGTCAGAATCGTATGGAATATTCGCTTTCTACAGGAGCAAGTAACTTTAATATTCCCATATATTCTAATAGGAAGTTTGAAATTCATGTCAAACATTGACCAGTTGTTCCTGATAAATTGTGGTATTGGCAAGTGTTTTGGGATGACAAACATGTGAAAAATTTTCTGTAGATGAAAGGTGAATTTGAAAATTCCTTTATTGATGAGGTATATGATAAAGATGATCAAGTCATCAAGGCTAGTCAAGTTGATGTATTACAGCTGAAGGATAACAAAATTCCAAGGGGTCTTGTACCTTTGGAAGAATTGTTTGATCAAGATGATGTTGATAGAAAGTCGACCATGGTTCCTACCGAGAAAGGTGTTGAGGATGTGAACATTAGAACAACAGACAAGACCAAGATGGTCAAATTTTCCAAGTCCTTATCTCCAGAGGTAAAAGACAAATACATAGCTTTGTTGTCTAAATTTTCTAATGTATTTTCTTGGGACTATGCAGATCTGAAATTTTATGATAAGAATATCATTCAACATACAATTCCAGTCAAGCATGACCAAAAGCCCTTCAGAAAAAAGTTGAGAAGAATCAACCCAAGGTTGTTTCCATCGATAGAGAAATAGGTAAACATAATTTTTAAAGCTGGTATCATTGTTCCCATTAGATTTTCTGATTGGATGTCAAATCTGGTTCCGGTAAGAAATAAAACGGGAGAAATCCATCTTTGCATTGATTTTAGAAACTTGAATAAAGCGTCTCTAAATTATAACTATCCCCTTCCTAATATGGACCTTATCTTACAAAGAGTGGTTAGGGCCTCCTGAATGTCTCTTCTTGATGGATATTTGAGATACAATCAGATCTTAGTGCATAAGCATGATCAAGACAAGACTGCTTTCACGACACCTTGGGGCACATTCAAGTATGCTAAAATGCCATTCAGGCTCAAGAATGCAGGAGCCACCTTTCAATGGGCGATGGACATAGCCTTTGCAATTGAAAATGATGTTTTCTTAGTTGTGTATCTTGATGATTTGACATTTTTTATCATTCCGATGAAGATCATTTGTATCATTTGAGGATTATATTTCAGAAATGTAGGAAATTTGGGATTTCACTTAATCCAAAAAAGAGTTTTTTTTCCATGGAGGAGGGCAATCTTCTCGTCATATAATCTCCAAATATGGTATCTGTATTGATCCTTCTCAGATTGAGGCTATTCAAAAAATTGATTTTCCACGTAGCAAGAAAGAGATTCAAGCTTTCAATGGTAAGATGAACTTCTTGAGAAGATTTATTCTGAATCTTGCCGAGCATCTTTGAGAGATGACCAACATGCTCAAAAAGGATAGTGAGGTAAGGTGGTCGGAGGATGCCAAAAAGTATTTTAATTGAGTAAATTTTTCCTTACCAACAACTCCCATTTTGATCAGCCCCGACTACTCCATTGATTTCATTATATTTTCATTTGTCTTTGAACATACCTTGGTTGCGGTTTTGATGCAAAAGAAGGATAAGACCGAGCAACCCATTTCATTCTTCAGTCGTACCATTAGGGATGCAGCCCTTAGATATAACATCATTGAGAAGCAAGCCTTGGCCTTGGTAAAGGCATTGAATTTTGAGTGTATATACTTCATTCACATATTCTAGCCTATGTCCCTAATGCAGCGATGAAGGATGTTCTAATGTAGACTGATCCGGAAGGAAAAAGAGGAAATTGGATAGCAGCTATGTTAGAGTATGACCTCGAGAGAAAACCTACAGAGCTGATCAAAGGTCAGGGATTAGCCAAGCTCATGGCTGAAACAAATTTACATGATCTTGATATCAACCTCAAATTTTGTTCGATGAAGAAGATGATGGCGTACTCATGCAGGTATCAGATATTTTTCTTTCACCTTCTTTGCATTCTGACATCATATATGTTCTTCAGCATATTAATCCTCCTCCATACATGTCTAAAAGTAAGGGTAGGTCATTGAAGTTGAAGGCTTCCAAATACTTCATTTTGGACAACGCTCTATATTGGAAAGGCCCGGAAGGTGTCTTGCTGAACTGTTTGGTAGAAGATGAAGCTAAGGAGGAAATGAATGTTTTCCTTAAGGGAGATTGTGAAGGTCACTTGTTTTGGAAAACCACGGTAAATAAGGTGTTGAGGGCTGGATATTATTGGCCTACTCTTATTGCAAATCTATATAAAATTGTGATGAGTTGTCACGAGTGTCAGATATTTCAAGGTAAGAGGAAGATTCTCCCGCTGCCTTTGCAGCCTATATTCGTGCAAGCACCATTTCAGCAGTGGGGCCTTGACTTTATTGGATAAATTCGACCTACATCATCTGCTCAACATAAATGGATCTTAACAACTACTGACTACTTCACCAAATGGATTGAAGTGATCCCAACAAGGAAAACTACATATTAGTCATTATTCAGTTTTTGGAGACTAACTTTTTGTCTCATTTTGGCTGTCCTCACAAGATCATTAAAGATAATACGACTGCATTCAATTTGAAGAAAATGGTCGAGTTTTGTGATCAGTACAACATCAAATTGGGGCACTCAACCACATATTATCTGCAAGGTAATGGATTGGCTGAATCTTCTAATAAAAATTTGATCAACATTATAAAGAAGATGTTGGAGGCGAACAAGATGAATTGGTATAATAAGTTTGTTAATGCTCTGTGGGCGGATAGGGTGAGTAGTAAGAAATCTATAGGAATGTCTCCTTTTCAATTGGTATATGGAGTAGATACATTTTTCCCTACATCACTTGCAGTCCCGGTTATGAAGTTGTTACAAGAAGCAAGTAGTGAAGAGAATGATGTGCAACACCGAATCAATCAGATGATCGATCTTCAACAAAATAGAGATGAGGTGTTTCAAAACACCTCAAAGCTTCATGAAAGGATAAAGAAGGTATATGACCGCAAGACAAAGGCATATGATTTCAAGATTGGAGATGTGGTCCTCCATTGGGATGCTAGAAACGAGGAGAAAGGGAAGCATGAAAAATTTCAGAACCTGTGGAAAGGACCATACAAAATTTCAACCTCTCGCGCATAGCATGCTTTCCTATTGGAAGAAATGAATGGAGAAGATTTCCTAGGAGGAACAGTCAATGGTAGGCTCCTTAAGCATTACCTTTTCTGATGCATATTTCTAAAAATTTCCCAATTACATTGTACAGATCAGTTTAATTTTTCTGGAAAGAGTGAAGCAGCGAATCATCGGAGCTTGGGGCTCGAGGCGAAGACCATAAAGTTCCATTCATTTGCTGATGTTTTCAAAGTTTAGTTAAATTCAAGTCAGTCTGGTTTTGAGTCAGTTTATCATGTCAAGTTTTCAGTATTCAGTCTAGTTTTAAATTTTTGACTCCATGCCCAATGGCTAGGGTGACTTGGTCTACGATGTTCTTGACACCTCCAAGGAGCCGACATCCCCATCTGGAGCCAATTTTAGTGTCAGTATTTGCATCCTGTCACCTATGATCAAATGGACTCTTATCATGTCTTGTTAGGGTCCCATAGTCAATTTTTTGTCATTTCACTAGGTTTTCAAGCAAAAATTTGGTCACTAGACATTAGGTTTAGGATTATTTCCACTATTTCTAAAATTTTAAATTGCTGGTCCATGTCATCAAATAAGCTGAGTATATCATTATTCAGAGATTGTCATCATAATTTCAGTCATCTCCATTATGCTTTCATCCAGTTTAGAGTCTCCATTAGGTCATTAGAGTTTCGAGGTCATCAAACTACCATTTCATGTATAAAATTCGTCAAATTGGAAGAGTGGCAACGAAGCAAGTTTATTCAATAAATTTTTATTTCAAAATGTAATTTTATGTTTATATATGTAATAATTACTTCAAATTTATACAACTACAATTCAATGTTCCAAGGAAGATTCAAATAGTTATGTTTACAAAATGTCCAAGGTTGTGAAGTCAAAAAGAAGAAAATGAAAGTCATGCTACAAAAAGTCTTGTGGGGCCCATTATCAGTCAAAGAAATTTATTCCATGCTTATAAAAGAGCCAAAAAATCATAAAAACATTTCATTTTCACTTATATTCCCTTCATCATCGAGCTCATCCTCCATTTGGTGAGAAAAAACACGTTTTTACAGCTCCAAGAGGCAAAAATGGGGAGGCATTACACATCTGTGAACCGCGTTGTGCATCTGGAGGAGGCGTTGCACATCCTTGAACTATGCTACACATATGTGAACTACGTTGCGTGCATGGGGCAGAGTTGCCCAATCTCGCTAAAAAAATCACCAAAATCAAATTTTTAGCTTCCACTCAGGGTTTTTCATCCTCCAAAGCATCTTAACAAGTAAGTACACTCATTTTGAACCCCTCTCTTCCATGCAAACCAAGAAATGATAAATAGAAAAGTTCCTTAGGGTTTTATACAAATTTCATGCTTTTGGTTGTCACATGATCAATTGATATTGTGAAACCCTAGTATCAATGTCCCTACACCTTTATCTACTAGTTAAACATCATTCCCATACCTCACAAACCATTTCCCATCATTTTTGAATCATCTCCCTACAAACCCTAACCCTATTCTACCAAATTGGGCCATTTTCATAGCTAGTAGCTCACTCCCCTCACTCATTTACCTTAATTTCACTCCCTAAAAATTCCTAAGATCCCTGCCCCTCTCCCTAATTTTTTCTACCCCCATCTCCCTTCCCTAACTACCTCATTTCATTCCCTTCACTCACTTTTCCCTATTTTTCCCTTCCCATCATATAGGGTTTTCAACTATGGAAGGAGATTCCTTACCATCAGAGAAGAGACACAAAGGGGGGAAGATATTGAGGTATCAACCCTTGTGCTGCAATGAAATCATCTCCTCATCCTTCATCAGAAAATTCCTTGAAGATGTCAACTGTCTAGGGTTTTGTCAAAGGGTGGAGGAGGTAGGTTACCATGAGGAGCTCACATATTTGTTTGCCACCAACTTGAAGGGAGAAAAGGCCACCATTGTAGGGATTGATTTTACATCTTCAGTTGATGCCATATCTTTTGCCACATGGATACCAAACCATGGGGAATATTGGTTCAAAGGTATGAACCTTGACCTTGAGCAGTACAAATCCTTCATAAAATCACAATACAAAGAGACTCATACCCACATACTTCCATTTAGATACTTGCTGGAGAGGTATGCACCATTGATGAAGGTTGTGATGAAATTATTCACATGTGAGGGTAGGTTTTCAAGATTATACCGATATCATATTATATTTCTCATGCACTTCAAAGCAGTGAAGTCCCTAAAATTATGCAATTTATTGTATAGGAGTGTGAGAAAGATGGTAGAAAAGGTGCAAGTCATGAACACATATAATTACCCTAACCTCTTTCACTATAGCTTGGTGAAATTCATAGTACTCCATCAATTGGTAGAGAAGAACATGACATGGTATTCCTTCATTCAGGCAGCTTTGCAGATGCACACAACCACTACACGAGCTCAGCAACAAAACATATCACCTGCCATGTTAGCACAACCCATGGAGGTGGGATCATCAAGAAAACTTGCTGAGGTTTCAAAGAGGCCTAGGCCTGAGGTTACTCTCACCTATCAGAGAGGCAGGAGGCTTGTGTTTCCTCCTTGGAAAGAGGAAGGGGCCAAGCCTATTTCACTACAGGGATCGCCATCAACACAACGTGATACATCCATGCATGATGAGGAGGAGCATGACTTTGACTTGGTTGACTTGGAGGACCATTTTGAGCAGGAAAACTTGCAGACGGAAATTAGAGACAAATATGCTCAGATCAAAGAGCTCCAAGATAACCTAGCAAGGGTCCAATTCATAATTTAATTTCTTGAGCAGGAGAACAGTCAATTGAAGACAAATCAGTTGATTTTGGAGAATTTTTTTTTTTAGGCAAACAAACATGAGAAGGGAAAGCAGTAGCTGAAAATGAAAATCATGATGAGCATGAAAACCAGGTGAAGAAGAAGAGGCCAAGAACCATGGATCTCGAGAAGGCACTGCAGAAAGAGAAAGAGAAAACCCTACAGATGAGCAGCTCACTTTTAAAGAGAGGATGACCAAAGAGATAAACGAGGGCAAGGGATTTTAGCTTGAGAAGGTTAATACTCACTTTTAAAAGCTCCTAGACAATGAAAACATAAATTTTATCAAGGTCCACAAACACATGGCTGCCCACTATCAAACAAGAAATCAAATAGCACACATCAAACTCAATCAAATGCAAGACAAGCTTAAGCAAACCCAAGACAAGCTTAAGCAAACCCTAATTAGCCAACAGGAGAAGGGAAAGATCGATTTGCTTGTTGATGCCTCCTTGGTTGCATAGTACACCTCATCCAACACCTTTGGACCAATTTTGGGGAGATTTGAAGCAAATTTTGTTTTTTGGTTAAATTTGTTGAAAATTTGCAGAATTCAAAAATCTCACTAAAGCTCGATGTGCAGTGCCTTTGTACTGCACTTTTTCCTTAGGGATCCAAATGAAAAGTAGACTACATTTTTGGAAATCTTAAGCTGTCCTCTCAAAACCCATTTCCTCATATTTTCCAGAAAGGGCACAGATTTTGGGAGAAAGGGGTCAAAAATCAGCATTATGCCCCTCTTTTTGACAGGCGTTATGCATCCAGAGACACCTTGGGAGAATGAGCTTTTGAAGGCTTTCCCATGGGTAATTTTAAAAATTTCAAAGTGTTCTGGAAACTAGAAAGGCATGGATAGTTTACCGTTCTCTCATATTTCAATTTTGACTTCAAGAAGGTGTCCAAAAGTGGCCTCCAAGTTGGCGTTGTGCATTTTCAAATTTTTGAGTTTTTAATTGAAATTTCATTGTGTAATTTTTGGAAATTTACAGTTTGACTTTTGTAAAAGTGAAAAAGTGAATGTAAATGAATGTCAATGTCAAAATTTAAATTTAAATGGTAAATATGGAGGTAAATAGGTGTCTTATACTCCATTTATTTCTTTAAGGATATGTCTCATGATGGTTAGGAAAAGGAGGAATTTGTTGTGCAACATCCCTAGTGTGTAGCTGACTTTAGATAGGTGCATGAATTTGACTTTATTGATGGAAAATTCAACCTCCAAGGGAGGATTTCGACCTCAGTATCTATATGAGGCCTTTTGTAATCATTTTCAAGGGTTGGAACATTGGACATTGAACTACTGTATTTCATTTTGATAAGGTAATACAGTGAATACAGAGAAAAATTTCAGCTTAAATTTAGGGATTCATGTGGTGAGCTTGTATGGCTATGTTTCTCTTTTGTAATTCACTCCATTGAATGCTTTCTATTTCCATTACATATCTATTTCTTTCACTCATTGCCTTTACAATTTTTAAGCAGGATTCATGAGGAATACATGCCCTGTTTTGATGAGATGATGATGTTGTGTTTAATTTCTTCTTAAGGAATGAATTCATACTTATATGTGTGTTCCTGATCTCTCTTTTTATCCTACACCATAACCATACAGCCTAAAATGTCACTCAAGCTTTCCTTCCTTACCCCTTTATTTCCCTGCATTTTTTTCTCTTGCAACCCTACCAAATTTTCAAGCCTAGCTCTAAATGTCCATTTTCATCCAACACAAAAACCCAAATCAACCAAACCATAATTTGCATATCTATCCTAAAATCTCCATGATCCAGTCAAATTGGTTGTGAATCTCATTGAGAGAGCCCTCTCATCCTAGTAGGGCTAGATACTAGGTCAAAGTGGCTTGTGGTTACCTTTGTTGGTCTCCTTCTCAGCCTTCGGAGAACCGATGGAGTGCTAACAGAGCCTTCAGTGAGGAAGTCAAATCTTCCTTCCAGTAGTAGCTGGTGATCAGATTAGGGGGTTGGATCACCCTTCTAGTGGATGTTGGTAAACGAGATTAGGGGGTTGAATCTCCCTTCCAGTAGGACCTAGAGAACGAGTGAAGGTTGCAGCCTTTTGTAGGTGGGTGCCTGCGTGCTGGTATATGCTTTGTTATGTTCTTACTGCACATGTTTATTTCTTATCAAATGTATGATAAATCAATGATGCACTGATGTAAGTTAAACATACGAGGAATTAACTGAAATATAATTTCATTGAATATACACTAGTTGTCTGCATAATAGTCGCGTACATACACAGGTTTACTTCAGTAAAGTCACGTACGTAAATCAGGATAATAAAAGTAAAATATAAGTGAGTTTTAAAATATTGATTCACAACCCCCCCCCCCTCTTAGTATTTTTCCCAACACCTCATGCAATTTTCTTAATTCCAGAATGTAAACACTGTTACCTACTTTTTGAAGTATCAAGAAAAACACTTGATTTTGAAAAAGTGGCAATGCAGAATCAAGAAAAAAAAATTTGAGCATGTTTTTGGCACTTTAAGTTTTTTTCATTTTGTTTTTTTTTTTTTTAATTATTATTATTATTATTATTATTTTAATGTCGATTTTGAATAGTGGTGGTGTATCATCACCAACGTTTTTTTATAGGATTGATTTTGACACTATAGATTTTCTAATGTCTTCTTCTTCTGTGAGATGTTTATTTTTAAGTGCATTTATGTACTTGTGTTTTAAAAATTAAATTAAATAAAAACTTGTAATGATATCTTCACTTTTTCACATAGATAAAAGATGGAAAAAGGGTCAATATTCTAAAGTTTATATTTTCTACATTTTTATGTATTGTTAAATAATTTTTCAATGCACATCAAAAAATTGTCGCTAAAAAACCAATATTTTGAACCATATGACAAAAAAATACAAATTTTCAATATAAATGCAATGCAAAAAATACACTTTTACAGAATTTTTGTTGGAAAAAACATGTTAAATAAACTATTTTTTTGGGAGAATATTAACAAAAAAAACTTAAGAAAATAACATTTTTACTGAATTTTATGTCAAAAAATAATAGCAATCACATGTTTTTTGCAAAAAATAAGGGTTGTTCTCATAAAATATCATAGTCTAAACATTACAAGTAAAACTGATTAATAGTTCTCAAAAATAAGCTTTGTTTGTAAGCATAACTTAAACATCATCAACAATATCAACTAATACATCTTCAACATCATCTAGAACAACATTGATGGCTTCTTCCGCAGCATTTTCTTCTTCATTTTGATCATTGTCGTCTTCTAACGGATCTTTCATGTCAGCAAATCTTCCAAAGTGTCCCTTTCCAATCATTCCATATAATGGTGGTTGAGGTTCCTTTGCTTTTTTTGCCACACGTGATTCATTAAAATCTCCTTTCCTCAAACCAACTTCTTGCTTCGCATCTGGAAGGAATTTAAGAGCATTAATTCTTTGTTGAATAAATTTTCATTGAACTGGGTCTTTCTCAATGGCAATGCAATTTCTTCCTTTTAGTAGGCAACATGCTAGTGTTGTACCTAATCATCAAGCACAAAAAAAATAATTAAGAAAATTAGTATGGAGACATAAAAAGTAAAAAAGACAATATTTAAATTTAAATTTATATAATAAAACTTACCTGAACTTGAGAATAAATCCAAAACCCATTCTCCTTCATTTGAACATAGATCTATAAGATAGTTAATCAATGCTTGTGGTTTTTGATAAATGTTAACTATATCTCCTTTTGCATCTTTATCCTCATATGTTAGTTTTCTTACAACTACATCATAAACCAATACTTGACTATTGTTGGCCGCTTTAATTGCTTTCACAATTCAAGCTCCACATAAATTGTCAACCCGAGGAAGTCTTTTTATTTCAAAGATAATCACGCACTGGATATGCTCAATTTCAAAAGCAGAAACAATGTTGTATCCAAACAAAGGAAGATCAATCACATAAAGAAATCAATCACCACAAAGTAGTAAAGGACCTATTCCTTAGTAGGAACTTCAGCAACTGATGCCTGACAACTGATGTTCAATTTAATCACAACTAGAAAAGTAACTTAAGAGATCAATACCCTATTCCCATAAATGAACTTCAAGACTTGTTCCTCTGTTTCCTAATCACAACTATATGAAAGTGAACTGATGAGACAGATCTATTCCTTTATGCAAGAATCTTCAGCACCTGCCTCTCAACATTATACATTCATACAATCAATAGAAATGGATTTCTCAACTTCCAAGAGTGAATGCATTCAATACATGCAGCGCTAAAGAAACAGAGTATTACTAAACTGTGTAACTAGTGTCCAACAACAGAATTAAAGTGAAGCGCAAACAACATAAAGAATTAAACAAATTATAGAAATCAAAGGGTGAATCTTGTGAGGAAGGCGGGCCCTTTCCCTCTCACAAGATTCCCCGGGGGAAAGAATTAAATTAGAGCGCTCAAAAGAAGAATTTATTCATCTGTCAAAATAATTGATACATTACAAATGGAGACTAGCTCCTGTTCTCACACAATGTTCTCCTGTCGCTTTACAACAATGAACTCCCTACTAATGATGATGTCTCCTCTTTTTAAAGAGGATACATCTTTTACAATTTACATGAGAGCAAATCTACGTTATCTCAAATCTGTTCTCTTTCCCAAAACAGGACTATTCTGTTCTTCCAAAAAAAGATACTGTTACAACAGAGACAACAAGAATGCTATCTTCAGGATGATCCAGGTAACCATGTCTTCATGCTGTTGCTACTATTCCACAAAAAGTTCTTCCAGAATTGCAAATTACGCATGACGGAATTTGCGTGCTTGACGGCTGTTTCAGCAACTGAGTCAGCTGTTTCAGCAACGGCCGCTTGTTCCTAGCAACGCATATAACTTATCTGCGATCTTTGGACTTATGTTAGCAATGATGCACTTCAATTAATGATAAAATATAAGAGTATTATGGAATTAAATGTAAACAGATTAAACATATAATAAAGAAGAGGATTTTATATACCTTGGGATAAAGTAGATGAAAATGATAATGGAATCCTTTCTAATCATGGTTATAAAAGTAAAATGGTGTCAAAGTATATAGAAAAAATGATACATAGTGGAGTCCTAACATCCCCCCCAGCTAAAAATGTTGCATGTCCTCAGGCAACCCCTAGTCTGAATCAGAGTCTGAGTACTGGGACTGAGCATGCAAATTACTCAAGCAATAGCTGGAGAAGGTGGCATCTGTAGGAGCTCTGAATCCACTATTGTTCTGCAAGTTTTGCCATGCCAAGGCTTCATCTCTGTCAGTCAACTGGTAATGACACTGATATTTGTCTGAAGGCAGCCATAAAATTGGAAAATGGAAATGATACCCAATCCAGTTTATTCCACAACGTTGAATGCAACCAATGTAATTAGAAACCCTGGATAATGCAGCTTGAAGATTGTGAGGGTTAAAAGGGTGATAATCCTGTCTTTCTTTACATGACTGCTGCCAAAACATAACATTGGCCTTAAATGCAGCAGTACCCTTTACTCTAATCTGCTGTTGACACTTAGAAAGTGTCGAAGCCTGTAACTGCTGTATATACCTATGCATTCCTGGCTTCTGTAGGAATTTATGATATTGTGCTATGAACATGGCTGGGCTTAAAGGCTCTGGTTTGATCCACAGGAGTCTATTCTCCTCATTATGACTGCTTGCAGTGAACGCAGTTTGCCAAGTGAGCTGGTTAGACAAAAATGAAACAAATGCCCTTATTTGTATATCTCCTGCAATTGGAATAAGATTAACTCTTCTATTGTCGGGAATGGCCTCATTATGAAGGTAGAGTTCGCACAACAAATGCTGGTCACTCTCGGGGGCCTCATTAAAAGTCTCAACAAATTTCTCTGAAGTAATTAACTCATATGGTCTGCCATCTTTTATTGCTTTTAATTGAAAATAAACTACTCGTTCAGAAAGAAAGAGAGAGTAGTTTACAGAGGGTTTGCGTGTAGCCATCAACTTCTGGACTAATGAAAACATCAAGGCCATCTTTTCCTTAGATTCCTTGACTTCCTTTTTGGAGTCCTTGAGCTGTTGCATCATCTGATCCCAACTATACCAGTTGGCATATACATGGTTCTGCCATTGTAACTTATGCTGGCGTAATATTATATCTTGTTCTTCAGCATATTGCTTCTTCCATTTGTTCATCTGTTCCAATTGATTCCATGGCAAGGTCTGTGTCCTGGCATCAGAAGTACTGGGTTGGGACGTTGTTTGAATGGCTACACTGACTAACTTAGAACGAGATATCTGTGATGATGCTTCTGTCTGAGTGGCTGCATTAACTGGCAAAGGAGGAGATATCTGCGGTGGTGCTTCTGTCTGAATGGCTGCATTAACTAGCAAAGGCCGAGGTATCTGTGGTGGTGCTTCTGTCTGAATGGCTACATTAACTAGCAAAGGGCGAGGTATCTGAGGTTTGATTTCTTTTTCTTCCTTTATAGAGAGCCCTACTGGTTCTTGTGGAGCAGTAGGGCATCCCTCTTTTATTCCAGCTGATGTAGATGCCCCAGATAATTGAATTTTAACTAGTTTGTAGCCTGCATCCTGGTAAATGTTGCCACACTCCTGGCACATGTATTCCTTGCATGGCTCCTTATTTTGCATTGAGGTTGTGTGTGCTAACATATAGAGATTCAGTTCTCTATCAAAAGCCTCTCGAGCCATGGTTAGTTCATTCTTGTAAGCTTCCAATTCAGACTTCAGGAATTCATTCTCCTCCAATAAAGATGTCATAGTATGCAAACCTTGTGCGCTGGTTGACTCTGTTGGGGTAGTCTGTTGATGCACAGTCGTAGCTGGTTCTTGTGGGATAGCTACTGCTGATCTCCCACTATCATCATGCTTGGTGTATTTTTGTACCACAGTGGCTGGTTCTTGTGTTTCAGCCACTGGGTAAGTGACTGGTTCTTGTGTGACAGTCACTTCTTGAGCCATAAACAATGTCGTATTATCCCGGGGCACCGGTTCTTGTGTGGCAGTGCCGCCGGACGAGACGGGTTGGGAGGTTTGAAATGGGGATGAAGATTGGAGTTTTAACAGAATAGTGGCAAGGTCAGGGGAAATGGAGGTGAGTCCTGTCTCAACAGTCATCTTCATTTTTCTTTTTGGTAGGAAGGCAGCAAAATCACTGCCTTTCCTTTTCTTTGAGGGGGAGGGTTCTTCTCTGGGGGAAGGGCTTTCAGAAGAAGTGAGGATTTGAAATCTAGCCCTTGTCCGTCGTCTGGAGACTGAGACTGTTGGGGTTCTCTTCTTTTTATAAGTGGGTGGGGAAGGGGGTGTTAGAGAGTCGTCACTAGGGACAGAAATAGTGGGGACAGTTGACTCTACTAAGTGGGGTGAGCTCGGGGTTGGGTCAACTGGGGAATATGGAATATCGTCCTGCTGTCCTTCATAAGGAATTTCAGGAGTATCATGAGAACTTTCGGGTTGTTGGGACGTTTGAGCCTGCTGAGGAATTTCAGGCAGCTGGGGAACAGGGAGTGGGACATGCAGAGGGGGATTTTGCTGAGCAAAACCCCTCTGTATCAACAACTGGCATAAACGGTGGTGGGTGAGGGACAGCATAGGGAATTTAGACCATCTACAATAATAAGACATGTTTCTAATACAGCCAAGCAGATAATAGGGGATATTAATCAGTCGTCCATTTCTCAAATGATTCATCAAGACAAAATCGTGATTGTACACTACCTGGTAACGCCCTTCACACGTTAAGTAGTGTTTGATGAACTCTGCCACCGATGGCCATGGTTGAGGAAGTGAGTGCAGACTAACCCCGCGGCCTTTGAGTTCCACTGGCTCATCTAGACGAAGGAAATCTTGCTGCGCATTAAGAATAACCTGCTTTCTGCTGAACCAGCGAGTACCAATAGCTGGCAACCCTGATACCTGAACTATGTCCTCCTTTGTTACTGAAATGCGAACCCCTTGGACCACTGAAAAATCGCCTTGAAGGTTTTGTGCAAACTCTAAGACTTGTTCCTGGTCAAATTCACCCAATCTTTCAAAATATATTGTCCATCCCGCTTGTTGGAAAATCTGATAGGCTTCGGGAAACAATTGAAGAAGATTTATGGAGCCGGGCTCATGTCTAATGGCCGACCCTCCCATGGCTATAGCTTTGAGTTATACGCAGAGGCACAGAACACAGTAAACACAGACCCTGATCGCGCTAGTTGTTGCAACAGAGGCTGCAAGGTCTAAATGACGGCGGCAGTGGATATGACAAGGGACAGAGGCTTGGTTAATGCGAAATGATTGTTCAATTTTTGAAATTCCCCCCCTACGTATGGTGTAATGATGATTGGGCGTGTGAAGATCTGTAATAATTATAAATGAAATCCTCTCTTTAATATAATTTAACTGAATTACATTAAAACCTCATACCTTACATTTTTTTACCTTTGGTCTAATAATTCGAAGTGTCGATTGCTTCAAAATGGCTTAATGTACATGGAAGAATCTGTAGATTTTTCTGAAATTTAGAACAGGAGTGTAATTGGATCTGATCAGTGCTGAATAATTTTTCACAAAAAGGATCTGAAGTATAATCGTGGAGAACCCAAAAAGCTTATATAACAGTGAAGAGAAATGATGTTTTAATGATAACAGGTTGCTGAAACTGGTGTTTCAGCAACGGAAAAATGAACGATACGTTGCTGAAACAGGTGTTTCAGCAACGGGAAAAATCAGAGAAATGGGAAAAATGACTTAGGTCTGTAAACAGTGGGGAAAATATTTGATAGGGGATAATTTCAGCAGTAAGGGATGGGAAATACTGACTGAAGGAAGATATTTCAGGGATGGTAGGAGTGGGAAAAATGGAAAAAATGGGAATAATGTAGGAATGGGTATGAAGGGATATTGCTAGGAAATGGGGTAAAATGATGGGAACAAGCTTCTGTGATTGAAGCTTCAGATCTTCTCATGATGAATCTGTCCTCCTTACTGAGCTTTTCCAGAATCTGCAAAATTCAATTGTAATATGCCAATCCTTGACAGGGATTATTAGTGCTAGAACTAATCTAATACTAAAAATACAGTGCAGAAAATTAAATGCTGTGAGGAGCAGAAGACTCCCCTAGAAAAAGATAATGAATATCAGTCATGCAAGCAGTCTTGAAATCCTCTTTAGAAACAGGGCGCTGATATAGACGAAGCCTATGACCATTGACTAGTAGAGGTGTTTTAGAATCATCAATTGTTAAAAGTCTTACCGTTCCATTTGGAAAAACAGCATCTACCTCATATGGTCCGAGCCAGCGTGTACGTAGTTTTCCCTGAAAATTTTCAAACCGAGAGTCATACAGCAAGGCCCAATTACCTTTTTGGAACTGCTTGTGTTTGATAATTTTGTCATGCCACTTCATCCTTTGTTGCTGTATCATGGTTGTTTGATGGATGGCATCTAATCTCTTTTCATCCAACTCCAGAAGCTGTTGCAACCTAGCTGTCTGCACATCAGTCAAATCAAGATTAACAGCTAAAGCAATTCTTAAAGTTTTAATCTCAAATTCCACAGGAAAAACAGCATTTTTACCATAAACCAATTCATAGGGAGAAAAACCTGTAGTGTTTCTCCAAGTAGTTCTGTAAGCCCATAATGCCTCAGGGAGCCTTTGGGACCAATCCTTCCGGTTGTCCTTCACTGTTTTAGTTAGAATGGCTTCTAAAACTTTATTTGTGCTCTCCACCTGCCCATTGGCCTGGGGGTGGTATGGTGTAGTCATTCTATGTTGAATATGATATTTGTGAAGGGTAGATTTAAAACCATGAGAATTGAATGGAGGTCCTCCATCAGTAACTAGCTCTCTAGGAATTCCAAATCTAGTGAAGATTTCTTCAAATAAGAAAGCTAGGACAACCTCTTCATTGGCTCTAATAAGTGCTTTAGCCTCCACCCATTTAGTCATATAGTCTGTGCAGACTAATATATAAGTTCTTTGATTGGATGTAGGGTTAATGGGTCCTATAAAATCCAAGGCCCATCTTTCAAATGGTTCAGAAACTACCTGGGGGTTTAATGGCATTTGGTCTCTATGATTGGGTTGACCCATTCTTTGGCAGCTGTCACAAGCCCTTACATATTTCTTTGCATCCTTGAATAATGAGGGCCAATAGTAACCCATCCTCAGAATTTTGTGTGTTGTTCTCTTATCAGCAAAATGCCCTCCACAGGGGCCATCATGACAAGCTTTCAATATGTCATACACTTCATCTTCTCTAATGCATCTTCGGATCTCCTGATCAAGCCCAGTGTAGAAAAGACACCCGCTTATCCAGCTGTACCTGGCACTTTGTTGAACAATTCTTCTCTTTTCTCTGTGTTAGTATGAATTCTTCGTCGAAGTGTACGAAAAAGAACCACTTTAGCTACGCATAACTAATAGCCCTAACAACAATAATGGCTGCAAAACATCTTCAGATCTGCAATTAGTAGTTAAAGTGCTGCAACAAACAGATCTATAAATGGAAAGACATTAAGCATTAAAGTAAAGAGTTTGTTCCATGCATCCAACAGACAAGACAAGAACACGATTTTTGAATGAATTTTTATATTACAGGGCACCTGGGAGGAAACAAGAAGGTGTATCCAGATCTCCTCAATGGGATGGGTTCTTTGTAGTCCTCAGCACTTCAGATCTAAGCTTTCTCTCTCTTGTAGATGTAGAAAACCTAATGTAGAAGGTAAAGCTCAATGGGAGCAACAATGGCAGAAAATGAGACCGAGTGTATAGATCCAGAGTGATCTAGTGGGCAACAAAAGGTGAAGAATGAAGGGGAAAACCCTCCTATTTATAACAAAATATTGGGTCATTCTAGATCTTGGTGCATGATTAAAATAATGTTAACCAAATCTAGATCCACCTCTATGGAATATTTTATTATTATTTGTTGGAGGGAAAGGGACTTTGACTTGGGTAAAAATCCCTTGATTAGTGAAGAATAAATAAATAAATGATTTATTTATCCTTTTAAGGAAGTGGTTGAGATATAATCAAATAAATAATGATTTATTTAATTAATAGTGGTTGATTTGGTCATACTTAACAAGGAATATTATTTAAGTAATTATTCCTAGAAAATAATAAGATAACTATGGGTGTATCTCATTAATTTCTTTGTTTTTGGGTTAAACATGACTGGGAATAATAATTAAATTGTGGTTTAATTAATTATTCCTTTTGGGGTTTCCTTAATTAACATAGTGAAAGTAGTTTTACTTGGGGTAAAACTGGTCTTACATGGTGTACTTGGGTCCATCTAATAAGAAAAGGTGAGATGACCAAAAAATGGTGTAACAGATTTCCCCCCAGCGTGCGAGTGTCAGGAGCAAATCGTATGACCGAAGTACGTTGTAAGAATACAATCACCAGACAACGAAAGGGGATGTCAGAGAGAGAAGTGTGAGGTAGATAGTGTGCTGAAGGACTAGACCCTAAGGAGACGAGAATCGCAGGTGCAACAAGTCTCTTTTTATGAGAGGGTACCTGTGCTGAAGGCGGCGGGGGAGGCATACCTATGCCCGCCGTGACAAAGTACAAAAGAATAGTGTGTCCAGTAAACAAGGGACCGAACCATAGAGTATAGCTGGCATAAACAAAGGCCAGATAAAAATACAATGAAGAGTCTCACATACATGCTGTGCCTGGGATAACAGCCAGGACTAGTACAATAATATCTGAGTACATGAGATAAATACAACCCAAATGCCCCCCGTAAATGGGGAAGGGCTCACAAAATCTGACTGATACATGCAAATCAAAGAGGTGCTACAAGCGGCTAAGGCCAACATCATCAAAATCTGGAGCGGCATCGAAGGCTGCAAAGAAGAGGTCATCCGGGCATGTGGGGGGCTACCTGCAGGGCCACCCCCTCATGAGGGCTGAGACATCTCACACACACCCGGGAATCATCAAGAGCTGCTGCTGGGTCACTGGACTGTCCAGTATACTCATCTCGATCATGCTGAAAGGAGTTGGAGAAGTAATCAAGTCAAAGGGAAGTGAGAGATCCCCCTGCCTGATCCGAGGCACCGAACAAGAGTGGAAGATGGAACCAAGGTACACCGCCCTCTAGACCTTGCTTCTGGAATAAATGCGCTGCTGTCGACAGAAGGAGGTCCGCCGTAGGTGAGGCAATAAGAGACCCTCAACTAAGGCACGAGAGAAGAACAATAGAGCGACAGACAGACTGACACCAATGATGATAGTGGAAAGGGGGAGGATGGAGTGGCGAATGGACGACTTCCCTTGTTAGAGCATAAAGGGCATGAATGACATGGCAGCGACTGACACAATATCGAAAGGGATAGGGGACAGTGGGACTGAAGGTCATGATATGCGACACAAGGGAGGAACCAAGCAAAGAAGGATGGAGGGCTATGGTGGGGTGCAAAAGGACGCAGGAGAGACTCCATGAATGCAATGATGACTCGACTTGGATGCTCTAAACAAGGGCGACTGTAGAGTGCTGCCACACAGTAAAGGCCCCAATGGGGGGTCATAGAAACATGAGTACAAAGTGGGCACTCATGACGAAAATCAACACGAACATGGACAAGTAATGGGGCGATGTGGTGCCCCAAGTACAAGTGTCGTAAGTGAGGAAATTCGATTTTAAGGAGTAGTGAAGTGACCCTTCGTGGAAAAAATGTGTCCGGGTGAAGTATCAAATCACCAAAAACTAAGTAAAACCCATTTGAGAGCTCGGTGAGATCTATCCAGCGGTGCTGACGGTTCGTCGAACGGGGCTACGGTGTGGTCGCAGCAGTCGAAAGAAGAAACAGGGGTTCTCTTTTAATGAGGCAGTTTTCCCTCCAAAATCATTCATTTGCTATCGTTGCTGTGGTGAATGTGGAGAGGAGAGAAGGCCCTAAATCTTGCGGCGAACGTAGCGGACAAACCGACCGTTGGATTCGAGATCTGTCAGTTGGAGGTAAGAGGCCTAACCTTGCTCTTGCATTTTGATGGATTAGATTTGTAGTTTAGGGCCCAACACCCCAGAAACAGCCCCTCCCTCCTCTCTACGGCCGGGTCGCACTTTTTGGGGCAAAAAGTGCGACCCAGGACGCAGGTTTGAGGGCAAAAAGTGCGACCTGGTCCAGAAATGGGCAGAAAACTGCGACCGGGGAGGGGAGGGGGGCTTGGTGCTGTTTGATGGTTGGGAGTTGGGTTTTTGTGTGTGGTTATGGTTTGCCCGATCTGTACCCTGACAAAGAGAATGTGTTTGTGCAGGTATGGCAGAGTTACGGGTCAACTGGAGAGAGAGGGATCTGGGAACACTTCGGGCAGAGATCCAGGCGGATCAGGGCGTCCGTCGTGTATTGGCCAGATTTGGGGTTCTCAAGTTTGTGGAGAACCCGTTGATGAGAGCAGGGGAACCATTACTGGCCCGAATTATCAGTTACTGGGATCCAGATCAGGAGATCTTTGTAGTGCAGGGGCACAGGATCGAACTGACGGTCCAGGATGTGTACTTCCTGACCGGCCTCCCACCATTGGGGATAGTGGGAGACACGCAGCCAGTGTTGCCGCGGGGGCGGCACATCATGGAGTTTGTGGAACGCCATTGTCGACCGGGTTTCCAAGTCAAGGGGACTCGGATATCGATCGGGGATCTAGAGAGGCTAGAAACCCGTGCAGTGGCCGCAGCTGTGCTGCGAATCCCGGGCACCCAGGCGTTCCATCACATCAGCGGTGGGCAGATGATGATAGTGGAGAGTGTGTTGAGTGGGACCTACTTTGGGTGGGCCCAAATGATGTTGGTGTCGCTAAAGCGACAGTTGTCGCTATGCCGGCGGCAGGTGAATCATGATTGCTCATATGGGACTTTGTTGTGCGCCTTCTTCTTTGAGAAGATCCCGACCTTGAGGCCTCGTGTGCATCTTCCAGATGGGGCCCGAGAGAGCCCAGGATGCGTCGTTGGGGACGACTACTCTGCAAAGGAGGAGGAGGGGCGGTCGGGCGAACATTTCGACCGGAGTTCTTTGCCCATTGGGACCAGATGCCGTTGTACATAGACGACTACCCTTATAGTGGGATGAGCTACTGTGGGGATCCGGATCTGCCACTTCCGCCTGGTCGAGTCTGGGGGCCCGATGGTAAGTGACAAATTGCTATTCTTATATGGGCATGTTTAAAGTTTTTGAATAGTAAATAATGATACTGATTCAGGGACTTTTGGTATGCAGATATAGCACCGGTGAAACCGGCCGGATATATGGGACGACCGACAGCGTCTGGAGCTACAGGTCCGAGTGGATCGAGAGCAGCGCAAAATGATGGTGCAGCCGCCCTACTGGAGGACATCCGCCGTAGATGTGAGCAGCTGTTGACCGGAGTATCAGAGCGCGGGTGGCAGGATTTAGACGGCCAGTACATAGAGCCATGTGTTGTTCTCCCCTCGGAGTGGCGAGGTATCATGCGGCGTATGGCGATGGCCGGTCAAACTATGCGGGATCTACATGCTGCAGGGGCAGAGCCATTGGCCCGGGAGCCTCCAGATAGTGATTAGGGGCATATGGTGCCCCTTCTGATGTATGTAGGGGCAGGTGGTGCCCCCTAGAATGTATGGAGGGGCATATGGTGCCCCCAGTTTTTGGATTTTGTTTGTAACATGCTATGGGCATGTCGTATGTATATGTATGGAGGGGCATATGGTGCCCCCAGTTTTTTGGAACATGCTATGGGCATGTCGTATGTATCATAGTAGATGGACTCATCAATATATGGTTTGCGACACATATTATGGATATGTATCGTCTTTTGATGGTTGATTTAATGTTATTGTCTTGTATGAATTGTGTGTGATAAATGCCAATCTAGAACATGGTTTGCAATACTATCCACGTAGTGATTCTGGTCTCTGGGTACATGGTTGAAAGTTATGGTTTCAAACGCACGTATTAAGACTTTCACTCGTAAATAGCGTCTAAACAGCACAGGGTTATGCACACGATAAACACCATTTAGTTGCATGACAAGAAGCAAGGAATCCAAACGAACGTGCAGATGGCGAATGCGATGCAACAAAGCATCAGCTAGTAGGCCACGCACCGCATCGTATTCGGCCTGATTGTTGGTGGCAGAACCAATGCATACCCCGTTAGACAGAACGAGGTCATGCAAGGGGGTGAAGATGGCCCACCCTGCCGAGGCAAGATTCCTGGAGTAGCGACTTGCACCATCGGCGTGACCGATAAAGGATGTGGACGGGGGGATGCGCAAGGTGGTGTGACAAGACAATACATGAGGGGATGAAAGGAAAGGACGGCAGCGTGAGGGGGCAGAAGTCATCAAGCGGTAATGGCAGGGGGAAGGGGCAGGATGAGCAAAACTCAAACAAGGTGATGTATGAGAGCTATCGGAAACATGGCGAGGACTCGGGCTGCGAAGGTCAACATAGACACAAGTGGAGTGATCTCGAGCATCAAGGGACACAACGGGGGAGGTTGCAGACGGGCGAGGCTCCGAAGGTCGTGCAGAGGAGGATAGGTAAAGAATGGTGACTGTAGACTCCGTCATCTGGACATCAGGGGGGGGGATGTGGATGGGAGCAGGGGGATCCTCAGGCTGGTCTGCAGCATACTACGCGAGAATGGGAGAGGCGGATTGATTTTGTTCAACCTCATACTCGCGGATCACCTCAAGGGAGGCACGGTAATGCGTCAGGTGAGGACAATGATGGGAGTAGGGGCCATGGACACCGCACAAAGCACAAGGCTTGTTGGTGCGGAGAGTCTTGGGGTTCTTGGAGACGGTCGAAGCAGGAGTGGGAGTTTCAGGGACCGTAGTGTCGGGGAACGCGAATTTTACCATGGGGCGAATACGGGGTAACTCGGGACAAGCATGGGTGGCATGACCGATGATATCACATAAGGCACAAGGCTTCGAGGGTGGGGGAGGAGCCGAGGTGGTTGTGGTGGTTTGGTCTTTGGTTGCCCCCTTGCGAGCTTTTCCTTTCTTCCCGGGAGCCGACTCAACAGGAGAAGGGTCCTGTGGAGGTGCTGGGGGCACAGTGGCTATGGAGGAAGCTAGGGGGACCGGTTGAACCGGTGTCAAAGCCATGTAAGGTTTGGGGTGACCAGGGGGGGTGGCGGCTGGGGGGTCAAGGTACCAAACCGGAATACCCAAGGTCAAGTTAGGGAGAGAAAGGGTGGCCATGACGGGGACGGAATATACTCCGGGAGGGGGAGCCAAGAAGGGGATCTGTCCTGCAGGGTAATGACCAGGAGGTACGGCTCCAAGATGGTTAAGGCCAGAGGGGACCGAGCCTGGAGGATAAAGAGGTTCGGGGACACCAGCTGTAGGGGGAGGGCCAGAAGGAGGAGGTCCAGCTGGCTGAGATGGATGGCTAGGAGCAGGTTGCGGAGGGCGGGGAGGAGGGTGCGGACTAGCCGAGGCAGGCCGTTTATGGGCAGCCTGAGACGATTGCATCATGCAAACATTCGACAAGCTGGGATCAGTAACTGGAGGGGGAGGAAGGTGAGGAAAAGTACCCAGCAGGGTGGAATCTTTATAGACGCCGGGGGAGACACTGGTCAAGGAATCGACAGTTTGCTTGTTGGTTACAGAAGAGATGGTGGTCTCGGAGGAGGTCTGAGATGGCGGCTCATGATAAGATAGCTGGTCAATGGTGACTATCTTCCCATTATGTGGAAAATACATCTTGCGGAAAACCGCGGTTGGGACAACAGACATGGCATAGGTGTAACTTCGCCCCAATAGAATGTTGTAGTCTAGAGGGGCGTCAATGACTTCGACGTCAACGCAAACAGTCTTACCGGCGAGGGTGATGGGACAGTTACGAAACAGGCCAATAGGCTGGGAGGCATGACCGTCCCACGCTCGAAGGGTGATCGCGGAAGGGGCCAGCTCAGGGGATCCGAGTTGCTTCCAAACCGAAGCGGACATCACACAGGTGGATGCCCCCTCATCAATTATACACCGGGATACAGTGGCGTTCCGGATTTTGACTGGGATTTGGAAAGCAACGGAAGGAGGAAGAGGAGGATGGTCCGATTGAGTGGCGCGAAACAATCAGACGGTCATCACAGATCACCAAAGGCTCACTTACGTATAGTAGACCGATCTTTTTGAGAAGGGCATGACTGGAGGAGTTCCAGTGTGGAAATGGTAGCAGGGGATTGTGCCAAATCATCTACTATACTGTATGATTGGGCGGCTCGACCGGAAGCAGCATTTCGGCGTAATGGACCCTTTGGAATCTTTGGGTGAACCTCAATTTTGGGTTGAGGGATGTGTAAGGGGCCACCGGATGTCGAAAGAGGCTCTGTAGAACCTGAAGATGGAGGCTCGGGAGCAGACTGAGCAGGAGGCTTGGGGTACTGGCCAGACCGAGTTTGAAGGTGAAGGTCGACGGAAGGGGACGGATCGGAGCGCATCATAAGGATCTGGTAGTCAGAGGAACCAGAAATGGACGAGGGTGTGGCTGCATGGCTGTCGGGGGGTTGGTTAGCCACGAATCCCTGTTGAGGGAAAGGATCAGTGAACACAGCTGGCTGGGTAGTGGCCACATTAGGAGGAGTGTGAGGGGAGGCGTGTTGTCCGCGCAATGTGGCTTGAGACTCCCACATCTGTCGCATCTGGGGTAAGAGAGGACAATCGTGAGTGTAGTGATCGTAAACACCGCAACACGAACAGGGCTTGTTTGTGCGAAGCGGCCTGTCCGGCCTGGGCGGGATGCCCTGAGGCTGGTTGCTAGTGTTAGGGTCCATACTAGAATTGGGTCCTCGGTTACCGGGGGCAGATGGGTTCTGGTTGCCTCGCCGCCTTCTTTGAGAAGAAGGGGGGTTAATCGCACCCTGCTGTGCAAATACTTGCCCTGGAGGGGGTTGTATGTGCTGTTGCAGGTTGGGAGGAGGCAAGGGAGGCGGAAGCGCATATGCTGGAGGAGCTGGCGCACCAGGCTGTGGATAAAAGTAAGGGTTGGGTTGGGCGACATTGAGGTAAGCAGGAGGTTGGGCAAAAGGAGGAGGCATGCCGTATCCCGGATACATGTTGCCGGGAGGGGGAAGATTGCTTGAGGTGCTGGCCCCTCCCTGAGGGAGACCATGGCTCATAGGAGGGTGAGCAGATGGGTGGGAAAGAGATCCAACAATACCGTCGGCGGAATGAGATGCCCCCGGGGCGTTAGCGCCACCGGGCCTGGGGATGTCAGGAAGAACGGTATAAACATAACCAGATTGAGCGTAGATCAAGTCATATTTTAAAGCTATTTGGAGGGCGGCTTCTTCAGATTGAGGAAAGTGAGAGGCGACATCTTTGCCGATGGGAGACGGGAGGGTGCGAAGGAACCAATCCATGTAAACCCGATCTTCAAAGGGAGGGGCTCGACATAAGCTCCGTCTTCGTCGCCATTCCTGAACATGGGCAGAAAGGCGTGTGGAAGAGGATTGCTTAAATGAAGTCAAGAGCTCCGTACCAGTGTCGTATCGGAGAGGGAGCTTGAAGTACGACAAGAAGGCTTGGGCAAGAGTCTCGAACGTGGTATGGGAGGAAGTGGCCTGTTCGACATACCATTTAGAAGCTTCGCCGGTAAGCGTGCGTTGGAACAAACGAAGACGGATGGAGTCATCGGTAATGGAGTTGGAGGAACACCACATGTGGAAAGACTGGACGTGATTGGTTGGGTCTTCGCCATTAAGGCCCTCAAACTTAGGGATATCAGAGGGTAGCTTGGTGGGCATAGCGGGCCAGGTAGTATTATGGTGAATTGGGTCGTTAATCAACTGATGGAAATCGGGGAGGCTGAGGCCTGCAATGTACGGCAGCACAGGGGTGGCTGGAGTAGTGGTTGTGACGGTTCCGCTAGAAGTAGGGCCGGCATTGGGGCCGGGAGAACCGCTAGCATTAGGCCCTGATCCGGACATGGTGAAGGTAAAAGGGGGAGAACCGGAAGGAGAAGGGGGACCCGATGAATCGGGAGAGGAGTCGGAGTGCGGACTCGAAGGTGGACTGGCTCGACGACGGCGGTGCGGAGCAGGTCGATCAACCGGAAACTGAGGGTGAAGGCCAAGAAGTCTCCGGGAAAGGCGCCTTGGGGGCGCAATGATGACGGGAAGAAGGAAACCGACAAGGGCAGAAAGGGACAAAATCAAGAAGGTCAAGGGCAGAAAAGGTGCAGTGACAATTGATTTTAGAGTCTTTGCCAGGCGGTGTAAACCAGGCGCTTCTTCACTTAGGGTCAGTGTGTGGCGTGCGTTAATTTTAATTTTTAAACCCTTTCCGTTGTTTGAGAGCAAAAAAGTGTGCGACGTAGCTGAAAATAAACCTACAGAGAACAGAATAAAATGCTGAAATAACAGAAAAATAACAGCTACGTATGCATCTATCTAACCCAAGAAGGTGGGTCTCTCACAACTATGCTGAAAAGAAAGGGAAAAACTATGGAAACACACACAAGGGAAGCTCGACAGATCTAGGGTCAAAGGGGACAGAGATCTGGAGGATAAAGCTGCAGACAAGGGGTGCAGATCACAGCCAAGAGACAGAGGCAAGGTGGCCGAAAAAGGGAAATCAGCAAAAAACCGGGTGGGGCAAGGCAGAGGCCTTCAGAGGAGGTCCAAACAAAACGACAAGAGGTGATTTGAAAGGAAAAGAGGCTGATTTCAATGGATCTGAAAGTGAGGTAACAGATCTGGAAAAAGAGGGGCTGAAATCGAAACCTACTAACAACACCGAAACTCTTCCACAAAAGTGGAGGTACTAAAGCCCTAAGGACTAGATCCCACTTAGATGAGTAAAAACAGACCGATCTTGGTCAAGGCTAGCCGAGACAAAGAGGCCGGAAAACCCCGCAGGCCGGCAGCAGTAACCTTAAAAAATTTCGTAAAAATTTTGGTAAAAAGGCAGTCGTGGTTCGCGACTCGATCCGAGTTGAGGTCGCGGAAAAGCAAAGCAAAGCGTCCGTGTCGCAGGTTTAGGGCCAAAAAGTGCGACCCCCCTGTTCTGGTTGTCTCGGCGGCAGATTTTCCGAAAAGTTGCCGTCTCAGTTGCGGCTGGTGTCGCTTACCTGCGCAATAGGGCCAGAAACACACGGAAGTTAGAAATTTTAAGTTTTTAGGGTTTTATGTGAGAAAAATGACATAAAAAGAGGAAAACTAAGCAGTTGAAAAGAAGCCCTAGGGCCTGAAGTAGCTGGATATGCAGGAATATGAAAAACGACAGCGGTCGTAATTTAAAACCCGTGTGGAGTCGCCATTTGTTAGTATGAATTCTTCGTCGAGGTGTACGAAAAAGAACCACTTTAGCTACGCATAAATAATAGCCCTAACAACAATAGAGGCTGCCAAACATCTTCAGATCTGCGATTAGTAGTTAAAATGCTGCAACAAACAGATCTATAAATGGAAAGACATTAAGCAGTAAAGTAAAGAGTTTGCTCCATGCATCCAACAGACAAGACAAGAACACGATTTTTGGAATGAATTTTTATATTACAGGGCACCTGGGAGGAAACAAGAAGGTGTATCCAGATCTCCTCAATGGGATGGGTTCTTTGTAGTCCTCAGCACTTCAGATCTAATCTTTCTCTCTCTTGTAGATGTAGAAAAACCCAATGTAGAAGGTAGAGCTCAATGGGAGCAAAATGGCAGAAATGAGACCAAGTGTATAGATCCAGAGTGATCTAATATGCAACAAAGGGTGAAGAATGAAGGGGAAAACCCTCCTATTTATAACAAAATATTGGGTCATTCTAGATCTTGGTGCATGATTAAAATAATGTTAACCAAATCTAGATCCACCTCTATGGAATATTTTATTATTATTTGTTGGAGTGAAAGGGACTTTGACTTGGGTCAAAATCCCTTGATTAGTGAAGAATAAATAAATAAATGATTTATTTATCCTTTTAAGGAAGTGGTTGAGATATAATCAAATAAATAATGATTTATTTAATTAATAGTGGTTGATTTGGTCATATTTAACAAGGAATATTATTTAAGTAATTATTCCTAGAAAATAATAAGATAACTATGGGTGTATCTCATTAATTTCTTTGTTTTTGGGTTAAACATGACTGGGAATAATAATTAAATTATGGTTTAATTAATTATTCCTTTTGGGGTTTCCTAATTAACATAGTGAAAGCAGTTTTACTTGGGGTAAAACCGGTCTTACATGGTGTACTTGGGTCCATCTAATGATGAAGAGTTAGATGACCAAAATGTGGTGTAACACTGTATGATGTGATGGTATCGTAACCAAATAATTAGCAATATCTGCATACCATGGAGAGTGAGCAGAAACTGCAAACAAATACTCATCAGGAAAAGAATCATCTACTGGAATATCATTGTCATTTTTTAACCGTGAAAGGAAATCAGCCACCACATTTTCTTTACCAGGCCGATCTACAATTGTGATATCAAATTCCTGCAATAATAATAGCCATCTGGTAACTCTAGCATTTGTGACAGATTTGTTCATCAAATACTTAATAGCTGAATGATCAGTGTGTACAAAAGTAGAATAACCAGTGATATAGTGTCGAAATTTATTAATGGCATAGATTACTGCAAGAAACTCCTTCTCGGTAACTGTATAATTAAGCTCAGCAGGGGTCATATTCTTACTAATAAAGTAGATAGCATAAGGAAGATGATTTTCCTCTTGTCCCAAGACAGCTCCAATTGCAGTGTCTGAAGCATCAGAAGATATATGGAAAGGGAGATTCCAATCAGGCCCCCTTAAAATAGGAGCAGTAGACAACTGATGCTTGAGTTCTTCAAAAGCTTTCTGACAAGAATTAGTCCACTTAAATTCAGCATTTTTCATAAGCAATACAAATAATGGAGAAGCTATCTTAGAGAAATCTTTAATAAATCTTCTGTAGTATCCATCATGTCCTAGAAAACTTCTCACATCAGTTTGAGTTTTAGGAACAGAAAGATTCTGAATGACCAATATTTTAGATGGATCTACCTGAATACCTTGAGATGAAATAAAATGTCCAAGCACTATTCCTTCACTCATCATCATATGGCATTTTTCAGTACTTAGGGAGAGGTGAACTTGTATACATCGTTTAAGTACTTTCTCAAGGTTTTGTAATGCATCTCCAAAAGACACACCATAAGGAGTAAAATCATCCATAAATATTTCCATAGAATCATTCAGCATATCAGAAAAAATTCCTATAACAGCTCTTTGAAAAGTTGCTGGTGCATTACATAGCCCAAATGGAAGAACTCTGTAGGCAAAATTTCCCCAGGGGCTGGTGAAAGTGGTCTTGTCTTGGTCTTGGGGTGCAATTCTTATCTGATTATACCCACTGAATTGATCTAGAAAAGAAAAGAATTTCTTCCCTGCCAGACTATCCAACACCTGATCAATGAAGGGTAAAGGAAAGTGATCTTTTTGAGTAGCTTTGTTTAAGGCTCTGTAGTCAACACATACTCTCCATTTCCCGTTTTTCTTAGGGACAATTACTAATGGGGAAACCCATTCACTGTCAGATATAGGGTATATAAATCCTACATTAAGCAATTTTTGAAGTTCTTCCTTAACAATTTCTCGTAAATTAGGATTCATTCGTCTTTGGGGTTGACAAACAGGTCGGCATCCCTCTTTAATGTAAATTCGATGAGTAAATAATTCAGAAGAAATACCTTTCATATCCGTGTAATCCCATGCAAATGCCTCCTTATATTCATGCAATAACTTCATTAATTGCTGTGTTTCAACATCTGTTAGGTCAGGATTTATGTTTAATGTCTTGCCGGGTTCAATTTCAACTGTTATGCTTTTAGATGAGATTGTGGTTACAGTCTGAGATGAGTCTTCAGATTCAATCTTTTCTTGTGCATCAATTTCAAAAATTGCAGTTAATTGATTGTGTGTTTCAGCAATGACAGAAGAAGGTTCACAAATAAAATTGTTAATTATCTCATCCTCTGTATTGTCTTTAAGAGTTAAAGCTTGTCCAATAGTTAGAATAGGCTGAACAGCATTATCATCATAATCCATCCATATAGAATCTTCATTATTAATTATTGGTGTAGCATGAGGATAAAGAGTAAGTTGTTTTGTTTCATAACCATTAGAAATTGTCATTGAACCAGATCTGCAACTGATAAAAGCATCAGCTGTGGCCAACCATGGCCTTCCTAGAATTAAGGGATGTCCCCCCAACTTTGTTTTAGTCTGCAATACAACAAAATCAGCTGGGTATTTCCAGGATTCAACTGAAATAAGTAGATCCTCAACAACTCCTTCTGGTTTAATTGTAGAACGATCAGCCAACTCTAGAATGGTGGGTGTATCTCTGATTGTGTTATTCAGCTGTAACAATTGTGAAGTTTCAAGAGTCATTATATTAATTGCAGCACCTAAATCTACCAGAACTTGGGGAATCATTGTTTTACCAATCTGAACTGTTACTGTAGGATGGCCGGGATCACCATATTTCACAGGAGGGGCTTTTCCGGACATTAATGCAGACAAGTCTCCCATCACATGAACTGTAAGGGGGTCCTTAGTTTTCCTACCAAGTTTCTTAACACAAATATCCCTTAATGTTCTGGCATAAATTGGTACATCCTTTAATGCTTGTAAAAGTGGAATTTTAACATACAAATTTTGCAATTCCCCTAGAAGATTAAAAGCAGGTGTTTCAGCTGTTCTGGTTAAAACCAAACGCTCAGGGAATGGTGGTTCTGTTATTTCAACATTCTTGTTAGGAGGTGGTTGTGCTTTCTTATGTTTCTCAGTTTCCTCTTTATCAGAATCAGAAGAAGTTATGTCATCAATAATAGGCTCTACTATTTTCCCAGATCTCAAATGAATATCGTTACATTGCATAGTAGGAAATATAGACTGATTCTGAATATCAATGACTTGCACAACTTTATTATTGGGGTTAGGATTTGGTTGCACAGGTAGCTGGGGTCTCATTTGGTTATTTGGCTGAGCATTTGATGGCAGAGGAAGTGGTTGTTGGAATTGAGGCAATTGATTTGGATACGGGAGTGGTTGACTTCTCCAATTTGAATTCCAAGGGTTGAAAGAAGATGGCTGTTGTGGAGGCCAAGGAGTCCACATTGAAGGATCAACAAAGGGAGGGTTTGATTGCTGCATGGGTGGGAAATTCATTTGATTGAAGGGTGGGTATTGCATTTGATTGAAGGGAGGGTAATTTGTTTGGCCAAAAGCAGAATAATTGTTCCAACGATTAAATGGCATACTAGGATTCATACCTTGTCCTTTTGGTTGCCATTGTCTTCTTTGAGTTAGCAGATAAACTGCTTCAGCTTATTCTTCCGTTGGCTGCAATGCTGCCTTTATTCCTGGCAGAGATGGACATTGTTTTGTCTCATGATCTTTCTCACAAAGGGTACAAATCGGTATTTTATCCATTGGGCATTCCCTCAGTGGATGTTTGTCTCTGCACTTCGAGCAAAAGACAGCCAGAGTTGCTTCTGCTTCAGCCTGCTTTTTCTTAACCTGCAAAGTGTCAATTTGTGAAGCAAAAGAACTTAACATTTCAGTTTTAAATTCTTCAAGTAAATTACCTATTTCAGCTCTTGTTGCTCCTCCATTGGCCGATTTCTGCACTCTTGAATAGGTGGAATCTCTTGTTCTGTTTCTTGCAGCTCCCCTAGAACACCTCTTAGCAAGTTCACAAATCTCATCATATGATTCCTTAGATATATCTCCCTTGGCAAGCATGTTCAACATATCTAAACAATCATCCCTTAAACCTTTAAGTAATATGGTTTTGCGAATTTCCTTACTTATATTCGGATGATCGGACCTTTGTATATTGTACTGCAGTCTTTCTATATAGTCCTCCAGACTCTCATCCGGCTTTTGTGCCATATTGAATAGTTCATCCTTCTTTTCTCTCGTCCGGCAGTAGTCTTGATATTTAAGCAGAAATTTCTGTTTCATCTGCTCCCATGTTGTGATCACCTGGCTTCCAAGGCTCATGAACCATCTTAAAGCATTCCCTTTTAAGGTGGCTGGAAACAGTTTCAACTTTTGAGCATTAGTAACATAATCATAACTTCTGCATAATATATCAAATTCAAAAAGAAATTCATCCGGACCTTCAGAGGATAAACCATGAAAGTTAGGTAAAGCAGACAATGGAATGTTTTTCATAGGAGTTATCCCTGCAGGGAGATCACTGATAGGAAATCCCAAGGTAGAGAGGGAATTTTCATCCCTTCTTTCTCCTTCAGGATCTACACGTCCTCCACCAAAGAAACCATCATTGTTACCTTCCATTGTTGGCTCTCCTACTGCACTTGCTCGATCTTCAAGATCTCCTATTGGCTCTTCAATGTTCTCTGCTGGATGTCCAACACTTTCTATTATTTCCTCAATGTACTCTGCTGACTTACTAACACTTCCTTCTGACTCTCCAGCACTGACTGCTGGGTCTTCTATATTTTCAGGACCCACAACTTCCTCTGTTTTGTAATCTGATTGAGGGGAGTGCTGAAATTTTGATCTTCGAGAACTTAGTCTTTGTGATGATTCAGCTTTTGATACAATATCGTCAATAAAAGTCTTTCTTCCTCCCCTTCCTTTGCCTTTGCCACCTGTGGGGTTAGTCTTCTTCTGGTTTCCGCGTCCTCTCATACAATCTGCACATTTAAAAAGAAAAGATTAATGCTTTTGAAATCTATAATTACCTTCCCCGGCAACGACGCCAAAATGTTGGCCGCTTTAATTGCTTTCACAATTCAAGCTCCACATAAATTGTCAACCCGAGGAAGTCTTTTTATTTCAAAGATAATCACGCACTGGATATGCTCAATTTCAAAAGCAGAAACAATGTTGTAGTAAAAAGCCACACAATTCGTAATCTCACAAATCTACTGATTCACACTCTGCTTAATCAAAGCTGAAGTCAATTAAGTTATAGCAGAAATAATTTCTATGTTGCAGTTACAATCCAAACAAAGGAAGATCAATCTGCAAGGAAAGAAATCAATCAACCACAGCAGGAACATGACCCTATTCCTTAGTAGGAACTTCAGCACCTGATGCCTGACACTTAATCACACTGTAGGAAAAGTAACTTCAAGAGATCAAGACCCTATTCCCATGAACAGGAACCTTCAGCACTTGTTCTCTTGTTTCTAATCACACTGCAGGAAAAGGAAAGCAAT
This sequence comes from Pinus albicaulis, assembly GCA_034641835.2. Lineage (NCBI taxonomy): Eukaryota > Viridiplantae > Streptophyta > Pinopsida > Pinales > Pinaceae > Pinus > Pinus albicaulis. The sequence continues at coordinate 72,770,672 of CM076581.1, read as the reverse complement.
TGATGAGAGCAGGACCCTATTCCTTTATGCAAGAATCTTCAGCACCTGCCTCTCAACATTATACATTCATACAATCAATAGGAATGGATTTCTCAACTTCCAAGAGTGAATGCATTCAATACATGCAGCGCTAAAGAAACAGAGTATTACTAAACTGTGTAACTAATGTCCAACAGCAGAATTAAAGCGAAGTGCAAACAACATAAATAATTAAACAAATTACATAAATCAAAGGGTGAATCTTGTGAGGAAGGCGGGCCCTTTCCCTCTCACAAGATTCCCCGGGGGAAAGGATTAAATTGGAACGCTCAAAGGAAGAATTTATTCATCTGTCAAAGTAGCTGATACATTACAAATGGAGACTAGCTCCAGTTCTCACACAATACTCTCCTGTAGCTTTACAACAATTGAACTCCTCTCTAATGATGATGTCTCCTCTTTTTAAAGAGGAGACATCTTTTACAATTTTCATGAGAGCGAATCTACGTTATCTCAAATCTGTTCTCTTTCCCAAAACAGGACTATTCTGTTCTTCCAAGAAAAGATATTGTTACAACAGAGACAGCAAGAATGCTATCTTCGGGATAATCCAGGTAACCGTGTCTTCATGCTGTTGCTGTTATTCCACAAAAAGTTCTTCCAGAATCGCAAATTACGCATGACGGAATTTGCGTGCTTGACGGCTGTTTCAGCAACTGAGTCAGCTGTTTCAGCAACGGCCGCTTGTTCCTAGCAACGCATATAACTTATCTGCGATCTTTGGACTTGTGTTAGCAACGATACACTTCAATTAATGATAAAATATAAGGGTATTATGGAATTAAATGTAAAACAAATTAAACATATAATAAAGAATAGGTTTCTATATACCTTGGGATAAAGTAGATGAAAATGATAATGGAATCCTTTCTAATCATGGTTATAAAAGTAAAATGGTGTCAAAGTATATAGCAAGAATGATACATAGTGG